>JAVGWX010000018.1:23412847-24122847 GCA_036924085.1 Ariolimax columbianus
GAAAAAATTTTAAGTATAGGATCAAGATGCTGAGCAGTTCAATAGCTGTAATGACTGTAGCGACCCAAAGCGTCAGGTCCAGCGATTTGATGCTGCCAAAGACCTTCTCCGCCACCATTTGGTGATCCTGGATAACAGGTTGCTAAAGGGCAGACTGGCTAATGAGAAGGATTCGAAGAGGGAAAGCTAATCCGGTACCCAAAAATACCATGCTGAAGTCGGATGTGTTGTACTGAAAGGTGAAAATATCGCGGTCAAGCTGTAAACTAAGAGACAACATTTCCCGTTCTCTGGACATTTTGCTACTTGTAAAACCTTTTTCAGGGCGTGGTAGCGGAGGTTCGAGAAAGAACAAAGAAGGAATAAACAAGATATATAAAGTATTGATTCTACAGCTTTCTTTGATTCATGTATTATATATAGAATATTGTTTCTACAGCTTTCTTTGATTCACGTATTATACAGAAAGTATTGTTTCTACAACTGTCTTTGATTCACGTATTATACATACAGTATTGCTTATACAGCTTTCTTTGATTCATTTATCAATTATTGTGGTATTGTTTATATAGCTTTCTTTGTTTCTTGTGTCAGTTATAAAGTATTGCTTTTATAGTTTTCTTTCAATTCCAGAAGGCTACTCCTCCCTAAGCATTCCTTTATTCCAATGTGTTTGACGAGATAACGCGACCCTGACAGTTAGTCTTCTACTCTCGAAGAGTTCCATACTATAAGTTCTCATTATACCTCTTCTTGTTTCTCGCAAACACATATCCCTATCATAAACCTTCCTATCATCATCAGACTACAATCATGCACAAGGGAGAGAAGTCCGGAAGTGTTCTTAATAGTGGCGTTCTGTTAATTAAAAACATATTTGTGATACTTCTTGACTGTCACTGGCACATCAACTAAAAATGTACGACACCAAAAAGACAAGACAACTTACAGCTTCCAAATAAAAGTGGGCAGTTCTGAACGTCCATAGGAAAATATTCCAGGTTCATCCTGCAAGTGGCTTGAATTGTCAACCTGGAGTATTAACATAAGATTTATGCGTACATTAGTCCTGTCAATATTCCTCTATGCTTGTGAGACGTGGACAGCTACAGCTGACCTCCAGCGAAGGATACAGATCTTGGAGATGAGGTGTTTCCTAAGACTTTTAAACGTCACGTACAAAGTACGAGTTACAAATGAGGAAATGCGAGATAGAATTACAACAGCAATAGGGCCTTTTGAAGACCTCTTGGCAACTGTCAAAAGAAGGAAACTTGCTTGTTACGGACACATATTGAGATTACATTTTTTTGCAAATACGATCCTGCACGGAAAGATGCAAAGCAGACGACGAAGGGGCCGTCCCAACAAGAGGTGGGATGACAACATAAACGAATGGACCAATCTCCGACCAGAAGAGTCACAGACAGCGGCCGCTGACAGAGAAGGGTGGCGTAGGTTGTGAGGGTGTCTTCAAGTGTGCCCCAACGACCTCACCTGTTACGATATGACTTGACCTGAACAACCAATGAGCGGTCCTAAATTATTAACACAAATCTCTGGACCTGCCTGGCTCTAGAGTGTGCAATGTTAGAACTGGATAAGTCTGTTTAGTTGTTATTGTTCTTGATCGAATCAGAAGGTTGAAATATTGTTTGTTGTCAATAAAAATGCGTTGGTCCTTTCGTAGCATAGGAAATAACCGAACTTAACGTCTTTAAACTGGTTTAGAAGACTGCAGAGTGTGTGTACAACCAGTTTTATTTATATTTCCGTGCTCTAAAACCTATTCAGCGCATTAAATCTATTCTTAAATGGATTAATTGTCCCTGCCTCCACTACTCTGACTAAACAAATATTTCCTAATATCTAATATGGACCAGAACATCTCTGCAGGATACACGGTTCTGTGCTGCTATTTCTTCCACTCTCCAAGTGTAGTCATTCTTAGTTCTTCTTCATATTCTCTGTTACATGTAGTCTTGGGTCTACCTCTCTCTCGCTTCCCTTGAGGATTTCATGTAAGAGATTATATGACTAAATTTAACGGTACCTGTCACTTTTATCACGATTTGTGAGAGACGACGTGTTGACATAAATCTGCTACTATCTTTGTGATTGTGTGACAGTTACATAATGATATTGGTACCCGCGATCAGGTAATTCAGGCGTCTAATTAAATCACGCGAGCTGTTTCCGGGACAAACAGTTCTCCACCATACGGGTCGATAGGCAGAGAAATGAAGCGATTGTGATTCGACAGCCTGAATGCGTCTGAAAGTTGAAATATCGGCAAAGAAAAGGTTTATCGTTTACACGTAGGTCAAATTAAAACTAGTCTGAACAGTATGTGACCGCTGCTTGGGCAAGCGGTATTAAATCCTCAACCATCAGCACCCAGTAAAGAAAGCAAACGCCATTAGAAATAATAGAACAGAACGTATCTTTCCTCCACACTTGTTTGGCTGAACTCGACACTACTTTTTCTTTGTTCTTCTCCGTTCGTTCTCTATCTCCCACTACCAAGCCCTGAACAGGGCTTTGCAAGTACCAGGATGTAGTCCAGAGAACGGAATACGTTGTGTCGATAGTTTACAGCTTGGCTGCAATATTTGCACGTTTCCGTCTTCTGCAACTTCCGCACTACTGCTGTGCGATGCCAGCGCTCTAATCACCCTGCAACAAATAAACAGCCCCAGAGAGGAAGAGATAGAAAAAAACATCGTTTCCCCTCAATGTTCCTGTAAAATCAACAAGAAAAAGGGAAGTAAACAAATTAGTACCTCTGGGAGAATAGCACCGTCCCGTTCTCTCCAATTCGTAGAAATCTGTTGTGAGATGTGATGGCGTGAAGGTAGCTCTTCTGTCCGTTGTAGAAAACGGTGTCAGGGTGCCAAATGCGCTCCAATATTTTAATTCCTAGGGTTAAATTTTCAATAGAGATGTTCATAGCCAGTCTCCGGTCCACCCATCTTTGACGGAAATAGCAGTCGAGTGTGTATATCTGAAATTAATGACACGAAAGACCTTAAAAATGGAGGCTAGACCAGATTTAATGAGAGCAGCAAATATGAAGGTAATCATAGCAGACATTGTTATCGGGGATGAAGTGTTAAAGACAATATCGTTCCAGGTCTCAACTTTTAAAAAGATGGTTGTGGAGGGTGGTGGAGGGAGACACTCCTGAGACTATCTTATAAATCTTCCTCTGCAATTGTCTTGAAAAGGACGTTAAGATGTTGTGTCGTAGCTTACAGCAAGGCTGAGATAGCTGCTCCTTTCGAGTCGACACATCCGATTTCAGTTGGCATTTTTTGGTTATCAGGTTTGCCTTCCCACTACGATCCCTATTCTCATAGTCAGACTAGACTGGTGCAGTCTGTTTCCAGGACCGCCGCTTGGAGGCAAAACATGATCTTGGTCAGCTGTGATTCACGGATACTGATGCAAGCAGCCAGCAGAAGCGCAGGCTTGTGGTAGCCCATTCACAGTTCTATCTTCAGGCCCGACTAATAAATATGATAAATCTAACTGATAAGTCTAACTGATAAATCTAACTGATAAAAATAGAAAAATCTTAAAATCTCACTATTCTAAAAGAACGATAACTCCAAACACGTAACTCTAATTCTCACAATTCTTAACTTTTTCCGTTCTACCTAACATCATCAACTTCCCATACCAGTATTCACCTTTGTTTGTCATATCTACATTTAAACCGTTCGTGATTTAAGAGCAGTACTCTGTCAACTATGCCAGCAGACCGCACCAAAAAGAGTAGTGGTACAGTGGGTTCCATCCCACTGTATCATCCAAGGCATCGAGGAGGCAGACTGGCAAAAGAAGGTGCAAGACTACCACAACCAGATCCTAGTGTGACCTACGAAGAGTCAAAAAGGCTCATTAGAGCCAGATACATGACCAAATGGGAAACAGAACATACTGGCTACACCAAAAATTATGCATTTTACCAATTGAACAGAAGATATCAGGTCGTGGTCTTCAGACTCCGCACAGGCCACAACAGACTGAGGTACCACCTATTCAATAAGCTGAAGATAGGTGGCACTGACGTATGCAGTTGTGGTACCCGAAAAATGACCGCTGAACATCTGCTGCAAATCTGCCCTAAATACGAGGATCAGAGAAAGCACATGTGGCCATCACCAGTGGCAACATGAGACAAGCTCTATGGCAGTGTCGACAGCCTCAGGATGACCGCTGCTTTTTTCGAAAAAAATACAGGTTGACGTTTGACAGCGTACGAAGAAGAAGAAGAAGAAGAAAAAGAAACCGTTCGCATATAAATAGGATATATCAAGGGTCGGCATACTACCGCATGTATGCAAAATGCGGTCCGCCGTCTCTATTTTGACGGCCCACGAGCTAAGAATATATTTTACGTTTTCAATTTCTTTAATATTTCAAAGACTGTACAATTGATGAGTTTTTACCTAATCTTCAACTCGAAGTGATTAATCTTCAGTGAGATGACATATTAAACGCAAATTTCAAGAGAAAAATCGAACGATTCCGTTAATGTCTTTCAAGCCATAAAAATGGTCACATTATTTGGTGCTTTTTTTTGTGTGTGACTTATTTCTCAATTTCTCAAAGACGGTATTCCTTGCACGATGTTTTTATTTTGCGCCTGTAAACCTGGTGTATCCGACTTCGGCATGCATTTTATGTAAGGCTCTACTTCCTCCTGCACTTTCTAAGGGTTTGCTTCCCAGGGGTAACGACCGGTTCTATGATTGGGAAGCGAACCCAGCACCTTTGGGTAGTGAGCTGTGTCACTTAACCACTAGACCACGCCGTCCCCTATATGGTCAATTAAGATCATATGCTCAGGGATATACATCTGTATTTAGCAGCCCCTCCATGAGTGAAAAGATATATTCAAAGACGAAATATGTCAAACCGCAATACAGGTCAGCATTAGCAGTTAAACATTTGCTATCAATTTTAAAGAAGTACTAATAGTTTATTTAAAACCAAATTTTGGTGAAATGTTAATTAAAAATATAATAAAAAATAAAAAGATGTATTCTTCTCATTAGAAGTCTTAAATTTCTTTCAAACAGTTGTAGTCTTATTATTAGTATTGTTATTAATTTGTATTTAGGTCAAATTATTTGGGAAAACTTTGTTTTTAAGTTGGGCTATCACATTAATATTCTTGAACTACCTTTGGACCAGCGTAGTCTGGGGAACGCAGACCGTAAACCTGTCAGGTACAATATAGAGACAATGACCATTATCTCTCTAAATGCAAACAATGACTACGTTTACTCTTTGTGGGCTCTGAAAATGAGGTTTAGTTGCCGGTTGCAGTAGCTTTCCTCACATCCCTATCGTGCTGATGAAGGTGGTCCTCGAGGCTGTTGTGCTACGTTTGATTTCATCTGCGTCTCGCTAACTATTACGGGGATCAGGTCAATTCCCCACCTGACTAGCCAGACTGCCATGAAACAGCCTGTTTCTAGGGAGAAGTTGGTATTGGTCAGTATGTACATCTGACCCTGACTAACATAACTGATTTAGTAGTTGGATGAAATGTTTGTTGTTGTTGTTGTTGTTGTTGTTGTTGAATGCGCACAATGAGTAGGTTAACTTGTTTGTGCGTCATGAAAAGGATGTTTAGTGGTGGATTGCAGTAGCTTTCCTTACATTCCAAACGTACTGATGAAGGTGGACCGGGATCCTCTGAGCTGTTATGCTGCGCTTGACTTCATCTGCGTGTCACTCAGTATTACCGGGATCATGTCGATTCAACAATAGCCAGACCGCCCAGAGGAGCAGTCCGATTACAGATAGGTCTACCTCCAAGCCCAAGTGGGGGCCATCGCTAGTATTTTTCGCCGGACCAGACGTTAGCCTTCCTTTCCGAGTGCTAATTTAAACTACCAATTTTGCATTAATTTTTGTTAGTTGCTTTCGTTCGTTCTTTTCCCCTGACAAAGGTCTTCTGGCCGTAACGTAGGTTTTGCCTTATTTATGTCCTGGTTCGGTTACTGAATCATTATCTACATATGTTTTTATCGACATTATCAACCAAGAGATGCTAGTCAGGAGAAATCAATAAGTCATTTACACGTTCATAGCCTGGTAGACGCGGGAATGAGAACGATTAAGTTATCAACCGATGAGGACACGAAAGGAGCCTCCGGGGAATGGAGTCTAACGACTGGTCAGACATGTTAGTCAGCGTCAGGTAATATATATACTGGCCAAGACCTTCATCTCGACTTCCTCTTAGTTCTCCCTGGAAACGGGCTATTTTTCATGGCAGCGTGGACAAGGAGGTAGGGGATCGACGTGATTCCCATAGCAGTGAGCGACACGCAAGTGAAGCTAAGCACAGCACAACCACTTGGAGCACCCCAAGTAGATCTTCATCAGCACACTCGGAATACGAGGCACGATAATGCAACCCGCCAATTAACGTCATTTTCAGGGTGCACAAAAAGAGTAAACCTACTCATCGTGGGCATTCATAACAACAACAACAACAACAACAATAACATCAACAACAACAAAAACAACAACATCAACATCAACAACAACAACAACAACAACAACAACAACAACAACAACAACAACAACATCAACATCATCAACAACAACAACAACAACAACATCAACAACAACAACAAAAGATTCTCCAAATAGGTTGTAATTAACACAGCTTCTGTTTTATCTTCCCCTTCTACCTCCCCTTCTTCCTCTCCTTCTTTCTTCTTTTTTGTCCTTTTTTTCCTCCTTCTTCTTCTTCTTCTTCTTCTCCTTCTTCTTCTTCTTTTCTTCTTCTTTTTCTTCTTCTTCGTTCTCGAACTTCCGTTTTAAAGCCATAAAAAGGGCATGTTGTATTCCTGAGAACGGGATGAGTTGTGTCGTAGTTTACATCTTGACTCCGATATTTGCATCTGCCAGTCTGACACATCCTACTTCATCATGACATTTTTGTGTGCCGGGTTATCCTTCCCTATCTGACCCCTTCTCCTTAGCCAACCTGTTCCCTTCCAATCTGTTATCCAGGATCTGCATATGGAGGTGGATAAGGGCCTTGACAGCTCTGGGTCGCTGGCCCTGACGCTAGCAGTCAACTGTGAGTCACTGACCTCTACAGCTCATGCACTGCTCAGCATATTGATCCCATTAACACAGCAATGGAAACGACTTGTCAGTCGACCAATCAATTGATTACCGAAGCATTATGGATTATAAAACAATCTTCTTGTTGATTTAAGTAAACATCGAAGGACTCTCAGCGCAAAGCCCAGACCACCTGCTGACCTGTCCAAGCTTCTTGTTGATTTAAGTAAACATCGAAGGACTCTCAGCGCAAAGCCCAGACCACCTGATGACCTGTCCAAGCTTCTTGTTGATTTAAGTAAACATCGAAGGACTCTCAGCGCAAAGCCCAGACCACCTGATGACCTGTCCAAGCTTCTTGTTGATTTAAGTAAACATCGAAGGACTCTCAGCGCAAAGCCCAGACCACCTGATGACCTGTCCAAGCTTCTTGTTGATTTAAGTAAACATCGAAGGACTCTCAGCGCAAAGCCCAGACCACCTGATGACCTGTCCAAGCTTCTTGTTGATTTAAGTAAACATCGAAGGACTCTCAGCGCAAAGCCCAGACCACCTGATGACCTGTCCAAATCTTCTTGTGGATTTAAGTAAACATCGAAGGACTCTCAGCGCAAAGCCCAGACCACCTGATGACCTGTCCAAATCTTCTTGTGGATTTAAGTAAACATCGAAGGACTCTCAGCGCAAAGCCCAGACCACCTGATGACCTGTCCAAGCTTCTTGTTGATTTAAGTAAACATCGAAGGACTCTCAGCGCAAAGCCAAGACCACCTGATGACCTGTCCAAGCTTCTTGTTGATTTAAGTAAACATCGAAGGACTCTCAGCGCAAAGCCCAGACCACCTGCTGACCTGTCCAAGCTTCTTGTTGATTTAAGTAAACATCGAAGGACTCTCAGCGCAAAGCCCAGACCACCTGATGACCTGTCCAAATCTTCTTGTGGATTTAAGTAAACATCGAAGGACTCTCAGCGCAAAGCCCAGACCACCTGATGACCTGTCCAAATCTTCTTGTGGATTTAAGTAAACATCGAAGGACTCTCAGCGCAAAGCCCAGACCACCTGATGACCTGTCCAAGCTTCTTGTTGATTTAAGTAAACATCGAAGGACTCTCAGCACAAAGCCCAGACCACCTGATGACCTGTCCAAGCTTCTTGTTGATTTAAGTAAACATCGAAGGACTCTCAGCGCAAAGCCCAGACCACCTGATGACCTGTCCAAGCTTCTTGTTGATTTAAGTAAACATCGAAGGACTCTCAGCACAAAGCCCAGACCACCTGATGACCTGTCCAAGCTTCTTGTTGATTTAAGTAAACATCGAAGGACTCTCAGCACAAAGCCCAGACCACCTGATGACCTGTCCAAGCTTCTTGTTGATTTAAGTAAACATCGAAGGACTCTCAGCGCAAAGCCCAGACCACCTGATGACCTGTCCAAGCTTCTTGTTGATTTAAGTAAACATCGAAGGACTCTCAGCGCAAAGCCCAGACCACCTGCTGACCTGTCCAAGCTTCTTGTTGATTTAAGTAAACATCGAAGGACTCTCAGCGCAAAGCCCAGACCACCTGATGACCTGTCCAAGCTTCTTGTTGATTTAAGTAAACATCGAAGGACTCTCAGCGCAAAGCCCAGACCACCTGCTGACCTGTCCAAGCTTCTTGTTGATTTAAGTAAACATCGAAGGACTCTCAGCGCAAAGCCCAGACCACCTGATGACCTGTCCAAGCTTCTTGTTGATTTAAGTAAACATCGAAGGACTCTCAGCGCAAAGCCCAGACCACCTGATGACCTGTCCAAGCTTCTTGTTGATTTAAGTAAACATCGAAGGACTCTCAGCGCAAAGCCCAGACCACCTGCTGACCTGTCCAAGCTTCTTGTTGATTTAAGTAAACATCGAAGGACTCTCAGCGCAAAGCCCAGACCACCTGATGACCTGTCCAAGCTTCTTGTTGATTTAAGTAAACATCGAAGGACTCTCAGCGCAAAGCCCAGACCACCTGCTGACCTGTCCAAGCTTCTTGTTGATTTAAGTAAACATCGAAGGACTCTCAGCGCAAAGCCCAGACCACCTGATGACCTGTCCAAATCTTATTGTGGATTTAAGTAAACATCGAAGGACTCTCAGCGCAAAGCCCAGACCACCTGCTGACCTGTCCAAGCTTCTTGTTGATTTAAGTAAACATCGAAGGACTCTCAGCGCAAAGCCCAGACCACCTGCTGACCTGTCCAAGCTTCTTGTTGATTTAAGTAAACATCGAAGGACTCTCAGCGCAAAGCCCAGACCACCTGATGACCTGTCCAAATCTTCTTGTGGATTTAAGTAAACATCGAAGGACTCTCAGCGCAAAGCCCAGACCACCTGATGACCTGTCCAAGCTTCTTGTTGATTTAAGTAAACATCGAAGGACTCTCAGCGCAAAGCCCAGACCACCTGATGACCTGTCCAAGCTTCTTGTTGATTTAAGTAAACATCGAAGGACTCTCAGCGCAAAGCCCAGACCACCTGCTGACCTGTCCAAGCTTCTTGTTGATTTAAGTAAACATCGAAGGACTCTCAGCGCAAAGCCCAGACCACCTGATGACCTGTCCAAGCTTCTTGTTGATTTAAGTAAACATCGAAGGACTCTCAGCGCAAAGCCCAGACCACCTGCTGACCTGTCCAAGCTTCTTGTTGATTTAAGTAAACATCGAAGGACTCTCAGCGCAAAGCCCAGACCACCTGATGACCTGTCCAAGCTTCTTGTTGATTTAAGTAAACATCGAAGGACTCTCAGCGCAAAGCCCAGACCACCTGATGACCTGTCCAAGCTTCTTGAAATATACTTCTTTTTCTTCTTCTTTCGTTCTCAATATCCTGCTACTAAGCCAATAACATCGCTTTGCAAGTAGTAGGATGTAGTCCGGAGACGGAATGCGATGTGTCGCTAGCTTATAGCTTGACTGCGATATTTGCACCTTACGGTCCGACACATCCGTCTTCGGCAGGTCAAACACAATATGGATGACATGTCGAGGGAGAATGAGAAGACAATTCACATGGCGTGCATTGGAAAGGTTATGTTGACGTGGTGCGCAAGACAGAGGAAGTAAGTAAGTGCTGCCCATGACAGGGGAAGGAAGTAAGTGGTGCCCAGGACAGGGGAAGTAAGTATGTTGTTCCCACGACAAGGGAAGTAAGTGGTGTGCTGGACAAGGGAAGTAAGTAAGTGGTGCCCAGGACAAGGGAAGTAAGTAAGTGGTGGCCAGGACAAGGGAAGTAATTAAGGGGTGCAGGACAAGGGAAGTAAGTAAGTGATGCCCAGGACAAGGGAAGTAAGTAAGTGGAGCACAGGACAAGGGAAGTAAGTAAGTGGTGTCCAGGACAAGGAAAGTAAGTAAGTGGTGCCAAGGACAGGAGAAGTAAGTGGTGCCCAGGACAGGGGAAGTAAGTAAGTGTGCCCAGAACAGAATAAGTAAATAAGTGTTACCCTGGACAGGAGAAGTAAGTAAGTGGTGCCTAGGACAGGGGAGTAAGTGGTGTTCAGAATAGGGCAAGTACATATGTCTTCTTCTTCTTCTTCTTCTTCTTCTTCTTCTTCTTCTTCTTCTTCTTCTTCTTCTCCATCTTCTTCTTCTGCGTTCGGGTCTTTTTTTGGATCATGCTAAATCTTCAGTCTTATCGCCAGGATGAAGTCCACAGACCTTTCCAGGTCTGAGCGGTGACCCCATAGTTTTTGCCTCAGTCTGGTCCGTCTGGCCAGGTCTGGCATCTTAGTTCTTCGTAAGCAGGGCATTCTTGAAGTACGTGTTCAGGGGTCTAGACTCCTATCCCACATGGACTCCTGTCCCACATGGACTCATGTCCCACATGGACTCCTGTCCCACATGGCCATTAATTTGTTTGTTTGATTTTGAGCCGATATAGGGGGTCCAGTAGTCTGTTGTGGCCTGTTCTCATGCGGAAGATTGTAGTTTGCTGGTGTCTTTGTAGCTGGTGGATTGGATCTGGATTGTTACTCTCTCCCATTTCATTCTCTCATTTTATGTTATACCAGCTGCAAATGATGGTTTTAGTCTCCTTATAGGGCACTTTATGGGTGTATTGTTCCATTTTTCCACCTGCTTTGGAAAGTGCATCGGCTCTCTCGTTTTCCGTAATTCAACAATGAGAAGGAGCCACTGTAATGTGATCTATGAGATCGTATGTATGGCATTTAGCACTATTCTGAATTTATGTCCTCATTTGTTGTGTTCTTTACCGATTCGAGTAGTGCTTTACAGTCTGTGAAGATCACTATCCTGGCGTGTGTGTGAGCTTCCAATTTGGTGACAATTTTCAGCGCTTGGAGAAGTGCCATTGATTCTGCCCTCATGCTAGAAGCAATTTTACTTGTTGGAAAGAACTTTCCGTTATTTTGTCTTATAAAGATGTCTTCATCACCATTTCTTGCCGTTCCTTCTGCAGATCCATCTATGTACACACGTGTCCATTCTTTGGGACTGTATTTACCTTCAATCATCTCTTGAGCCTTGGCTCTTAGGTGGGGAGCGGGTGTGACCTGATGATCTTTCTTTTCCATTCCGGACACCTTTGTGTTAATTGAAACTTTATTTAGATAGGGGTTTGGCTCCTCATAGCCCGACAGCAATTTTCAATTCTGTGCTTTTGCCTGGGAGTAGGTGTCTGTGTGAGCTTTGTATTTGTTGTGATGTGCGTATGAAGTTAGTCCTTTTCAACCTTTTTTAACTTGGATTTTGGTGTTAGGCCTGCATGGGATGGTTTGGCATGCGTCGCAACTTCTGGCTTTGCACAAATACCTTCTCTTCTCGTCTATTATGCAGGAGTCTGAGTTTGGTGTGTTTTTTTTCCATTGCCTGGATTGGGGTACTTTTCAATCCTCCTGTGATTAATCGGATCCCTGCGTTTTGTACTTTTCTTAGGCGGTCTGTATTTGTTTTGGATAATGTGTCCCAGACTGTCATGCCGTATTTAGGCGGTCTGTATTTGTTTTGGATGCTGTGTCCCAGACTGTCATGCCGTATGCCAAGACGGGCCTACCTATCCCCGTATAAACGTTTTTGAGAATGCGACTGTTTGCTCCTCAGCTTGTGCCTGCCAACTTCTTTATTAGGGAGGGTTTTCTTGTTGCTCTTTGTTCTATGGTGTTAATGTGTGGTTCCCAGGTGAGCCTTTTGTGTAGCTTTACCCCAAGATATAGGGTTTTCTTCATATATGATTTCACTTTCCCGTAGTCTTAGTTTGAATGTTTATTCCTGGTTGGATAATGTTAAGCATGTTACTACGGTCAGAGGTATTTATTTGAACACCCCAGTCTGACGCCAATTTTCCTATGGTATTTAGTGCTCTCTGCATCCAGTGTTTAACAGTGAGTAGGTTTTCTGCAAGATCACCTGCATGGACAGCCCTGGAGATATGTTGAGGAATTGTCTCCCCTATGTCATTGATGAACATGTGAAGAAGGTAGGTGATATGATTCCTCCTTGTGGTACTCCTTGCTGAAGAGTGACAGGCTCAGAATCCCACCTAGCTTTACTCTTGTGTTCCCCCCCCCCCCCTTGCTGGAGAGTGACACAGTGACTCAGCATCCCATCTAGCTTTACTCTTGTGTCCCCCCCCCCCCCCTTGCTAATGAGTGACACAATGACTCAGCATCCCACCTAGCTTTACTCTTGTGTCCCCCCCCCCCTTCCCTTGCTGGAGAGTGACACAATGACTCAGCATCCCACCTAGCTTTACTCTTGTGTCCCCCCCCCCCCCTTGCTGGAGAGTGACACAATGACTCAGCATCCCATCTAGCTTGACTCTTGCTGTTCGATAGCGGAGGGAATCACGTATCCAACTGAACATTCTCTCTTCCTCTTTATTTCATCTTGAGGAGGTCTGTCTTTCCACACAATATCGAATGCTTTTGTTAGGTCCACAAAGACTGCCATTACTTTTTATCTTGTTCTGGAATGCGTATTTTACCTCCTGTGCCAGTTAGAATAGCTGGTCTTCCGTACTTCGATTTTTCCTATATGTGAGGACTGTGAGTTGTCTAGCATTCATTTTTTTTCCCAGGTGTGCCATTAGTCTCGCGTTGACAATTCCCTCCATGACCTTGCCCAGGTGTGTCATTAGTCTCGCGTAGACAATTCCCTCCATGACCTTGCCCAGGTGTGTCATTAGTCTCGCGTAGACAATTCCCCCCATGACCTTGCCCAGGTGTGTCTTTAGTCTCACGTAGACAATTCCCTCCATGACCTTGCCCAGGTGTGTCATTAGTCTCGCGTAGACAATTTCCTCCATGACCTTGCCCAGGTGTGTCATTAGTCTCACGTTGACAATTCCCCCCATGACCTTGCCCAGGTGTGTCATTAGTTTCGCGTAGACAATTTCCTCCATGACCTTGCCCAGGTGTGGCATTAGTCTCGCGTAGACAATTTCCTCCATGACCTTGCCCAGGTGTGTCATTAGTCTCACGTTGACAATTCCCCCCATGACCTTGCCTAGGTGTGTCATTAGTTTTGCGTAGACAATTCCCTCCATGACCTTGCCCAGGTGTGTCATTAGTCTCGCGTAAACAATTCCCTCCATAACCTTGCCCAGGTGTGTCATTAGTCTCGCTTAGACAATTCCCTCCATGACCTTGCCCATGTGTGTCATTAGTCTCGCGTTGACAATTTACCCCATGACCTTGCCCAGGTGTGTCATTAGTTTCGCGTAGACAATTCCCTCCATGACCTTGCCCAGGTGTGTCATTAGTCTCGCGTAGACAATTCCCTCCATGACCTTGCGCAGGTGTGTCATTAGTCTCGCGTAGACAATTCCCTCCATAACCTTGCCCAGGTGTGTCATTAGTCTCGTGTAGACAATTCCCTCCATGACCTTGCCCAGGCAGCTCAGTAGGCTGATTGGTCTGTAGCTTGACTTCTTTGTTTTATCTTGCTGTTTATTTCTTATGGGAATGATGATTGCTTCCCGCCATTTGTCTGGGAAATTTCCGGTGCTCCATGATTAGTTGAGTATTTTGAGAAGTTTGTGTCTGCCTGTGCGTCCTAGATGTCTAATCATGTCGTTGGTGATACTATCTTGTCCTGGGGCTTTCTTGAGTTTTAGTTTGTTTATGGAGACATTTAGTTCTCTCATTGTAAGAGATGACTGCATGCATGTGTCTGGGTTTTGGGGATTTAGTTTGTTTTTGGTTTCAGTATGTACTTATTTAATGCGCTCTTGTGGAATTGTTGTAAAACTTTCATTTCTGTATGAGCCTGCTTGAATATTTGAGCCATCTTTCCTGAATAGAATTTTCCATTTTCGCCGATCACAGTGATGCCGGTGCTCGCTTTGGTTTCCCCATTGAATGTTTTTGTCAGATTTCATAGCTTACTTGTGTCTCTGTCCATGTTCCCGCTGCTTGTTTTTTCATGGAAATTCCTTGTATTTCAACCTTTTTCTGTTCAGTGAAGGCATTTTTTGTCTTATTGTGCCTCTGGGTGTTCTTCGGTGGGGCTTTTCTCTATGATTTCTCTTACTTCATTTACGTCATCATGTAGATTTTCTAGTTTATGGCTACACTCCAGTATGGTTAATAATCTCGCCGTTTCCTACGTGCAATCAATGTCTTTGTGTCTTGGATTATTGCTTCATTGAGTATTGAGATATCAAAAAAAATATTGTTGGATTATGTTTGTATCAGATGCAACACGAAGGTTGAGAAACCAACAAATATTAACATGTTAATGTCAAAAATATAATAATTAACTAGAACATGGACAGTGTGCAAAATAATGTCGCAGACCCATAAAGGTGGAGGGAGTGCTTAACTGCCACGAAAAGCCGTATGAGGATTCATAATCACTGATTGTTATAGAAATAATCAGCCAATCAAACACGGGTACAGCAGAGAGGGATTCTGTAGTGGGCGGAGCTGGAGTCTACCAGTGCAAATCAGTAGCCAATCTCAAGCGATGATGATGAGATTGCCGGAAAAGAAAGATTTATATACTCGTCTAAGGTCAGACACCGTTGCTTGCGCGTTAATTAGACTTAGTGAGGAAGATTTGTGATATCGTCAACGGCCCTCTCTCTCACCATGAGTTACCTGTGTTAGTGGCAGGTCGACACGACTGGAGATACCCCAGGATACGGATATTTCATTTATCATGTTTAGTCCTAGCTACGTTATACCGGTAGAAAATTCATTTATTTTCGAATGTTTTTGCCTGGGCAGCGGCTAACAGCTATTTGTTTTCGATTTTATACTGCCATTGGTTGTGATATATGCACAGAGTACCCGGCACTTCAGAATGTATCATCTGTCTCCGAGGTATTGGTGCACGATCTTACCTCTCTTAAGAAGAGGGTAGGTACACTTGAAACTTACAGAATTCGAACATCCACTGTTTGGTGTTTTCGTTTGTCTTTTTTCTGAGAGGCGAGCGACTTACATCTTTGCTAAAGTAAAGTAAAGTAAAGTAACCTATTGCAATACTGCCGTAGGGGTGTGAGGTTTTGGTGATCTCACATTTCGAAGGCTCGGCTATATGAGGGGGGGGGGAGCCATCCCCTCTCCCTAGCCGCTTTTACTTCCAGGACTGAATCGGTACCCTGGGGGCTATTGCGGTCTGAAAAAAACACTACCGTCTCAATTAACCCTGGACCACTCAGATGCGAAGCCAGCGCGCTAACCACTACGCTACGTGGCTTCTATTTGCTATAGCTGCCACTAGAAAGCTATTTTAACATCTCTACACATATTTTAATTTACTGACAGTAACTTTGCACCTATAACTCGGTCCGGGATCAAGATGCTGAATTGCAGTGGTCAGCGACCCATAGCTGACTTCTAGCGTCAGGGTCAGCGACCCATAGCTGATTGCTAGCGTCAGGGTCAGCGACCCATAGCTAACTGCTAGCGTCAGAGCCAGCGAACCAAAGCTGCCAAGACCTTTCTTCACCTTCACGCGGTGATCCAGGATAACAGGCTGCAGCAGGGCAGACTGGCTAAGGAGAAGGGATCGAAGAGGGAATGCTAACCCGGTACTTAAAAAATGCTTGCTGAAGTCAGATGTGTTGGACCGAAAGATGCAAATATCGGAGTCAAGCTGTAAACTACGACACAACGCATTCCATTCTCTGGACTACATTCTACTACTTAAGCCCTTTCAGGGTTGAGAATGAACGAAGCCAAGCCAAGCCAACTCGGTCCGATGTACAGTAACATCAATTCTAAACAGAAGAGATCAGAAGGGGACCAGACACAAATTCAATGTTTGCTCACCATATCCAGCTCAGAAATGGGCCCCATAGAACGAAGGCTTAGATCTGCATTAACAACAACAGCTTGACCTGGAAAGAAACAAAAAATAATATATACGAGGATTACTTACACAATAGTCCCGAGTGGTTTTTTGGGGTCTGTGTATATGACAAGGACAAGAATAGCACCACTGCCCCACAGAGAGCATGTCGTAAGCGGCGACTAACTGTGTGACATGGCGTAACACCGGACATGGTAAGGTGGTTTGTTAAGAGCAGCGTAGATGGTGCCTAGCAGGTTGGGGGTCTAGTTTGCTCTAGCATTTAAGTCTATTAAGATGGACTAGCACATCAGTTAACCACCCTCCATAGGGGAGTAAAAAGCTGCTCGAGCCTAGCCCGCTAAGCAGGAAATCCTACTCCTGGCTACATCCAGCTCACACCAGAGATGGTACCTGCATAGGGGCTTACACATCCGTAGAAGCACCGGTCGACTAAGACTAAAACTTACAAAGTTAAGACAGAGAAATTAAGATCACGTTTCGAAGAGCAAATGCAATTACATACCAACTGTCATCATTATTCAAACACCCTGACATAAACATGTCCACAAAAAGAATACTGATAAACAGGATATTCATGCAAACGCTCTGTTAGCAGTGCCAAACGTGACTTTAACAACAAATCTAGAGAGAAAGATCACGACATGTGCGATGAGATGGCTTTAGAAAATCATCAACGTAACTAGGAGAGAGAGAATGCGCAAGGAAGAGGTATGAGATCAAGTTTAAGCAAAACCATACACTGAATATAATGATGAAGAAAGAATCACGTGGTTCGGCCACCTAATGAGAATGCAGCCTTACCAACTACCCGTGTGCGCCAATAACGCACGGTGATTGGGTTTTCGCAGCTGTGTCAGACCGAGAACTAGATGGATAATAAATGTTGCGGAAATTCTAAATCATTATGGGATGACGACTACTTTAGTGACGTGTCTGGCCCTTAACAGAAAACTACTGCTTTACAAAGTGTATCATGGCACAAGTGGATAAGACAAGTCAAGGCAGGGCTTACACAGTAGTGGCCCACATTTTAATTTCATGTCTAGAGTAGTGTGGTGTAGACCCGTGACTGGTTAGTTGGATATCAGCTGCCCTGATGGAAAGAACAGTTGCACTACACGTGGGATCGCGGACATCAGAACTGAGGCGATTATGTCCAAGACTGGCTCATGGGTCTCCACTTTCACCGGTGTTGGTCAACATCTACACAGTAAAAGTAGCCAATATTCAACCCACATGGACAGGGCGAACGTTGACATTTGACGATGACATCCTAACGTACAGGACTGGCTCAGACATGCAAGAGTTGGTCACTGACATCCAGGAAACCTTGCAAGGAATCTCACAGTGGTGCTGCGACTCAAGCTCCAAGATCAATCCGAACAAGAGCTGCATGATGTGGTGCTCTTTGAATAATTCTTCAGTAAAAGTTGAAATCCCAGGTATCATTTACAGGTTGAAATGGAGTGACATTTGATCGCAGTCGCTTCTATAACTGCCACGTTGACCATATCACGCAAAGTTGCAAGAGAGAGCTAGGAGTACTCAAGAACATGACTGCTGCTAATTTAAAACAACGCCTCCTGTTCATCCTAACTCGTCAGGTCGTGTTGTCTGTCATCGATTACGGACTGAGCATAAACACACTATCAAGAACACAGTGTGAAAGGTTGGAACGCATCCACAATGAAGGTATGCGACTAGTCCTGGGCTGCACTAGAGATACCCCGATTATGATGATACGGTACATGTTGGGATTGTTATCGGTGATATCCAGACATAAACTGGCACAAGTCAAAGCCTATATGCTTGTCACCACAGACACGCGGCACCCTCTGTACAGTAGTATCTCATACATCAAGGATCAAGAATCAAGAGAGGGTCGTCATGGATGGCACAGACAGAGACAACAATCTGACACGTCACCCCAGATGAGACGATAGCCACGGGGAAAGAATGGGTCCACACTGGTGATAGAATGATAGACTATCAGAGAGTTATCGTAACCTTCGGCAAGGAATGTAGAGAATGGAGCAACGGGAGAGCAGAGCACGAGGAGAATCAGCTGATAAATGAGAACACGAAGGAGAGTGATGCCGTCATATACACCGACGGATCAGTCGTGCGCAGTCGGACATCAGGCTGGGACCTCCCGGGTAAAGTGAGAGGAGAGGTCGTTGCTGAGCTCAGTAGGGCATACATGTCAACAACTTCCAATATGAGAATGGAGACGGAAGCAGTGACCTCAGCACTGAAATGGATATCTGAGACTTCTATAACAAAGGCAGATAGACGCGCAAGCCGTACTTTAGAAAGTACAGAAGGGATGGTTTAGATACGGGTGAATATAAGCTGTTTAAGGCCTCAAACCTCCAGGTCTTGACATGGATCTACTATCCTGCTCATGCCGGGGTTCAGGGCGATGAAAGAGCTGACATCATGGCTTCACAAGCTCTCATCATGGCCACATTAGTGATGGACAGAAGTGACATATTGAAATCAATCAATGACCGCCTGCTAGACGAGGACACCTCAATAGATGAAACAACACTCCACAGACTGCAAAGCTTCGACATGAAAAGAGGTTCGAGCGGAGAGGATGGAGCAGAAGAGTGTACAGCCACCGAGCTACAGAGAACATCAGCATTCATACCCTACGCCATTTGCCGAGAGAGACTGAGCACCTATGAGTATGCCCAGAGGGCAGTGACGTCGATTATTAGAAACAGAAACAGAACACCGATACAGAAGTAAAAGAAGTCGATGAAGATGACGAGTACATGAAACGAAGGAAGTAATTAGAAGGAAAAAATATCATGATAATTATCACCTTCATAATCATCATCATCATCATCATCATCAACATCATCATCACCATCACCATTTCCACCATCACCATCATCATCACCATCACCATCACCATCATAATCATCATAATCCTCATCATCATCATCATCCCCATCACCATTTCCACCATCACCATCATCATCACCATCATCATCATCATCACCATCACCATCACCATCACCATCATCATCATCACCATCATCATCATCATTACCATTACCACCATCACCATCACCATCATCATCATCACCACCACCATCACCACCCCCACCACCATCACCATCATCACATAATCATCATCACCACCAACACCATCATCATCACCATCACCACCACCATCATCAATATCATCCCTTTTCGCTCCATGCAAGGCATAGGGTACCATCCCAGATGATCCCTTAACAGGAACCCAAAATTTAAGAATGTGTAGCTGCAAACCTCATTCATAACCTTCTTCCGTCGCCTTTTACAACATCATTGGAAGGTTACAGGTGCCCTATTCTTATCACACCGACACAACTCGGACAACAAGAAAATACATTAACAAAATTCTTTTGCTGAAATCAGCTCAGCCAAGATTTAGATAAATAATATTTACTTACATTTCAGCAAGAGAAAATATGATGTCCTCGATATCAGAAGTCTTAATGTACGCTATGCTTAGCTTACTGTAAGATTATTTTCTCAGCGATGCATAATCTTCTTACCATAGACACAAAAAACCTGCAGAAATTGCGATATTGTTTGCTTTGGGCTGGCATATCCAACGTCGTAATAATGGAGAGATGATGAATCGGAAAGTAATCATTTTCATCCAGTGTGTCAGCACGCTAAATAATATCGGACATGTTTATTTGGATAAGTGCGGTAGATGATAATGATAGAAGTTCTAGTATTTTATGTGTAAAAGGTGGTCCTATAGCAGGCTCTGCCTTCGAGAATAAACAGCAAGAGACTTTGTTATAGAAAGTGTTCGATTTATTTAACATAGAATAGCTAGTGCCCTTTCATGCTGGCTCGTCTTTCTTGTTACTTTGCAAATTGTAGATTGTTGTTTCGAATGCCCACAATGAGTAACTTAACTTAACGTCTTAACTTAACTTAACTTAACTTAACGTCTTTATACTGGCTTAGAAGACCCTGCAGAGTCTGTATACAACCAGTTACATTTACATCACCTTGCTCTAAAAGCTATGCGCATCCAGTTTATTCTTAAATGCATTAACTGTCCCTGCCTCCACTACCTCCCCTGGCAATGCATTCCAAGCAGACACCACTCTCTGACTAAAAAAATATTTCCTAATATCTAACCTGGACCTCTCTTTAGTCAGCTTGTAGCTATGCCCTCGTGTTATTGTAGGTGGCTGTAATTTAAAAAACTTGTTATAGTCTAATTTATCGTAAGTTGACTCTTTTGTGCGCCCTGGAAAGGACGTTGAGTGGCGGGATGCAGTAGCTTTCCTTACATCCCGAGCGTGCTGGTGAAGCTGGACTGGGGCCTTCAAGGCGCTTGTGCTTCATCTGCGTGTCACTTACTACTACTGGGATCAAGTCGATCCCTCAGCCCGTCAACAAGGATGCTATGAAAACAGCCCGTTTCCAGCGAAGGGTACTAGGAAACCGAGGTGAGGGTCTTGGCCAGTCTATTTTGCCTGACCCTAACATGTCTGATCAGTATATTGTGCCTGACAAGACGTTAGTCTTCCTCCCCAAATGATAGATAACAAGCCATCAATTTCAATGGAAACTCATGTTAATGTACTGCTCTGAAACGTGAACAACACAAATGACAACGAATAAGGTCTGTTCTGTTAAGTAACGAGGTAATTATTTTACTTGCACATGGGAGAAGAGCGTGTCCGAATGGTTTCGATGCCTGCCTGTTGACAAAGAGGGCAGCGGTTTGAATCCCCGTTACGGGATCAAGATGCTGAGCAGCCCATGAGCTGCAGTGGTTAGCGACCCATAGCTGACTGCTAGCGTCAGGGCCAGCGAACCATAGCTGCCAAGACCCTTCTACACCTCCACGCGGTGATCCTGGAAAACAGGCTGCAGTAGGGCAGACTGGCTAAGGAGAAGGGATCGAAGAGGGAATGCTAACCTGGTACTAAAAAAATGCTTGCTGAAGTCGAATGTGTTGGACCGAAAGGTGCAAATATCGCAGCCAAGCTGTAAACTACGACACAACGCATTCCGTTATCTGGACTTCCTTCTGATACTTAAGCTCTTTAAGGGTTTGGTAGTGGGAGATTGAGAACGAAGAAGAAGAATCCCTGTTAAGGCATTTGTTGTTTTTCTGTTGGGGGTGAAATAAAGAAACATAGCCAGCACACAACGTGACGACAGCAATGGCGAAGCGGCCTGTAGGCCCGATCCTTAAAATCCATTGACTACTCCATCAGTGGGAAAAAGCCGTAGGACAATGCTACTTGCAGGCCCATCGGAAGTCCCGCTCAGCAAATGGCCAAGGCTGTAGATACTGATGGTTCATGTAGCTCGCTGGTTGTACATACTCCTGCTCCGTCCCTCTAGACTAGACCAGCATATAATTTCAAAATCTTGCAATCTGTACATTACTGGTTCATCGACTGCATTGTCTTCATCCATAATGCAGTCGCTGATCATCTTCAAAATGTCACCTCTGTCTATTACCCATGTTCTCACTGCGGATGCCGCTGTCGACAGAATATCAGCACTTGCATTCCCACACACCCCAATATGGCTTAGCTTCGTTCGTTCTCAATCTCCCGCTACCAAGCCCTGAAAGAGCTTAAGTAGCAGAATGTAGTCCAGAGAACGGAATGTGCTGTGTCGTAGTTTACAGCTTGACTGCGATATTTGCACCTTTCAGTCCAACTTATCCTTCAGCAAGCATTTTTTTAGTACTGGGTTAGCATTCCCGCTTCGATCCCTTCTCCTTAGCCAGTCTGCTCTGCTGCAGCCTGTTATCCAGGATCACCACGTGGAGGTGTAGAAGAGTCTTGGCAGCTCTGGTTCGCTGGCCCTGACGTTAGAAGTCAGCTATGGGTCGTTGACCGCTGCAGCTCATGCACTGCTCAGCGTCTTGATCCCACACCCCAGTATGGTCAGGGCAATTGATCCACACAAGTCCCGAGACCTCTTTGTCTCTTATTCATACATGCCACAGTCAGCCCTTCTCCATTTTCTGAAACAAGGATTAAGTCAGAGATCATTACCCCCCCCCCCCCCTCCTCCCCTCATTAAAGAGGTCGCAAACAGCCACTCCAGAAACAGTCACTGCCTCGATCTCTATTCTGTTAGTCGATGTTGTTTTCAAGTGTGCACCGTACCTCTGAGCAACACTACCCACCTCTCACTCTAGCAGAAATACCCCAGCAGCAAAAAAAGAAAAAGTCCAAGGCCGCCGTCTATCGTAGACGAGGATGGCATAATTAATTTTGCTAGCGCTATTTTTAGTAAGGATACACTGTGCTACTTTTTATCTTCACTCTCTCGTCTCGTGTCGCCCGACTCCAGTGGCAAGTCAAGGTAAAGACGACTAGGGGGCGACTACGAGATGCAGGGGACTCCGCATCAAGCACTCGTGAAAAAAAAACGGCGGAGTTCGGAGTCGAACCCACACTACCTGATCACGAGGCCGACGGCTTAATCATTACGACACGGAATTCCAACAGAAGAAGATAAGGACGAGGTCCATACTTTAAGAAATAGGCGCCAGAAAGAGAAAGGGAGATCAGTTGGGAATATCCGCTTTACTATCATGCACTTTTCTTTCTCCAGTCAGGTAACCATTAACATCTCGGTGAAATAAAGTGTCTCGGGACTGGGATTCGAATCTGGTCTCTTTCCCGCTAGAATTCAATGCTCTAGCCACCCTTCCGAGTGGTATGCCGGGTACTTTGTGTATGACAAGGACACGAATAGCATCTCTGCCCCATCGAGAGCATGCCCTAAAAGGCGACTGTGTGACATGGCATAACACCGATCATGGTTAGGTGGTTTTTTTAAAGCAGCATAGATGGCGTCTAACAGGCTGCGGGTCAACTTTGCTCTAGTGTTTAAGTCTATTAAGATGGACTGGCACATCGGTTGACCAACCTCCGTAAGCACTTGTCCCAACACAGTGGAGTATTAAGCTGCTCGAACCTAGCTCGCTTAGCAGGAAACCCTTTTCCCGGCTATATCCCGCTCATACCAGAGCTGGGACCTGCACAGAGGCATCTGCCCTGTTGAAGTACAAGTCGACTAAGAACTAAGAATAACTACCTTTCAATACATCGGAGACCCTAATTAAGAAATACGCCACAAGAAAATGAGTATTTAATAAAACGAAGGACATATTGTTTTACACTGTCCATAAATAATTCACCAAGTCGGAAACAGGGCAATTTCCAATTTCCAGGGGAAAGAATATATCCCGGTAATCTAACCACGTGACATGACCCAGACCAAAGAACTCAATCTACGGAACTTTACTACCCACATTGCGAACACTATCAGATGTATGCAATGTTGGTTCCCCTCATGAGCGGGGAACATATTTCTCTGCAGGAGACTAGCAAGAATATTAGATATTCAACATGTCTTTCACGATAACGATATTCAGACATCATAGTTGTACTGAGAGTATTAGATGGGGAAATTGTGGAATGTTGTATTTCTCGAATACCCACAATGAGTAGGTTACTCTTATGTGCGCCCTAAAAAGGGTGTTAAGTGACGGGTTACAGTAGCTTTCATCACATCCCGAGCGAGCTGATGAAAGTGGATCGTGATCCACCAGGCGGTTGGCCTCATCTACGTGTTGCTCACTACTACGGAGATCTCGTCAAACCTCACCATGTTAGCCAGACTGTTGTCCTCGACAACAGCCCGTTTCCAGGACGGCCAACTAGGAGGTCAGGTGAGAGTCTTGGCCAGTAAATGTCTCCTGGTCCTGGCTAACATTCTCTCATCAGTGTGTTTTGGCTGACCAGGCGTTAGCCTCATCGTCCCACATTGTGAAATGGAACTCATCAATATGTATATGATTCGTGTACTACACCGACATCGCCGCCTACGATCCATTCTGAGAATTAAATAGAGGAACGGGATCAAGATGCTGAGCGGCGCATGATCTGCAGTGGTCTGAGACCCATAGCTGACTGCTAGCATCAGGGCCTGCGAACAAGAGCTGTCAAGACCCTTCTACACCTCCACGCGGTGATCCAGGAAAGCAGGCTACAGGATGTCAAACTGGTTAAGAGAAGGGATCGAAGAGGGAATGCTGAACCAGTACTAAAAAAATGCTTGCTGAAGTAGGATGTGTTGGACCGAAAGGTGCAAATATCCCAGTCAAGCTGTAAACTACGACACAACGCAATCCATTCTGTGGACTACATTCTGCTACTAAAGCCCTTTCAGGGTTTGGTAGCGGAAGATTGAGAACGAACGAAGCCAAGCCAAGCCAAATAGAGGAACAGAGGAACACATGCAGAAGTGCACTCTAGCACTAGTCTTCTAAGCATGTACACTTTCCTCAGGCAAACGACAATGATGGTATAGTCAGATCCATCACATGGAAAATGATCGCATCCCAAAGAAATACCTATATGGACATTTGGTGAATTTCAAAAACCAGTCGATCTGGGGTAGTTGTCTCGCCGCCGCGATTCAATCTCAACCAGTGTTAGTAAAGCGATCTCAGTCCCGCCAGACGGAGCGATAGCGCGGGCTTGCGGAAAACGCTTGCCTGCCTTTCCGCGTAGAGGTTTCGGGAAGCGTTTTTATTTGTCGTGGCCTCCAATGAGGTGCGCTGCTCTGGTCCGTAACGAGAAACTTTGACAGTCGGTGGTGATTTTTCGAAGGCTTATAGCAGAGCTCGACAATTCGTCTCGCTGGTGGTCAGACTCTCGCAAAGAGCTTGTGACCGGCAAATGGAAAGCAGGAATCGTGCCTGAAGCCCCTGTGTTCTCCCGGGGACAAACCCTCGGGAGAAGGGCAGGCCGGCAGGCCAAATTGTCTCTAGTCCCAGTGAAATTCATCGCCGGGGTCGTTGGGATCCGTTCTGCACAGAACGCTGCCATCCCTCCTCGAGCGAGCCCGATCGGTCAGTCGTCTGGTGTGTGTAGGGGCTCCTGTCAGGCGGTCCTAGGTCGACAGAGTGAAGGACGGGGGGAACAACCGTGTGTCAGTCCGTGTGTCCGTGTGTCAGTCGGTCCCTGCGGCCGTCCCAGTGAGGCTTTTTATACACCCGTCCTCCGCCGACCGGTGTGTGCGGTACGTACGTCTCCGACAGATATCTGGTTGATCCTGCCAGTAGTCATATGCTTGTCTCAAAGATTAAGCCATGCATGTCTAAGCTCACACTGTCTCACGGTGAAACCGCGAATGGCTCATTAAATCAGTAGAGGTTCCTTAGATGACACGATCCTACTTGGATAACTGTGGCAATTCTAGAGCTAATACATGCTTACCAAGCTCCGACCCTCGCGGAAAGAGCGCTTTTATTAGTTCAAAAGCAATCGTCGTTTACCCTCGCGGGGTTGTGGCGTCCCCACTGGTGACTCTGGATAACTTTGTGCTGATCGCATGGCCTCATGTGCCGGCGACGCATCTTTCAAATGTCTGCCCTATCAAATGTCGATGGTACGGGACATGCCTACCATGTTTATAACGGGTAACGGGGAATCAGGGTTCGATTCCGGAGAGGGAGCATGAGAAACGGCTACCACATCCAAGGAAGGCAGCAGGCGCGCAACTTACCCACTCCCGGCACGGGAAGGTAGTGACGAAAAATAACTATACGGGACTCTTTCGAGGCCCCGTAATTGGAGTACACTTTAAACCCTTTAACGAGGATCTATTGGAGGGCAAGTCTGGTGCCAGCAGTTCTGACCATAAACGATGCCGACTAGTGATCCGCAGGAGTTGCTTCGATGACTCTGCGGGCAGCTTCCGGGAAACCAAAGTGTTTGGGTTCCGGGGGTAGTATGGTTGCAAAGCTGAAACTTAAAGGAATTGACGGAAGGGCACCACCAGGAGTGGAGCCTGCGGCTTAATTTGACTCAGCACTTCCAACACTGAAATGACTGACATGACGAGACCACTTTCCTTGGGTCTAATATGGAACGGGTGCTGGATTTAGACCCTCATATATCTGGGGTTATGCCCTCTGTAGCTCGGTTGGTCTGCATTCAGTGTTTGATAAAGGAATTGACGGAAGGGCACTACCAGGAGTGGAGCCTGCGGCTTTAATTGACTTAACACGCCAATACTGTAGAATGACTGTCAAATCAAGAGCTCCTTCGTGGGGTCTAATAGTGAACATGTGCTGGTATTAGACCCACGGAAGACTGGTCAGTCTCTTAAACCCCTAATGAAAGAGCGTCTGCTATGGTAATCTGGTCTTAACCCTGCAGAAATCGCAGGATCCAGAAACTTGGCTATTGACAAACTAAAAAGCCCTCTATACATACGTCCGGTTTAATATTGAACGAGAGCTGGAAATAGACCCTCGGAAGACAGGTCAGTTTTAGCCTATTAATGACAGGGCGTTGCTACAGTAATCCTGCTCAACTCGAGAGGAGCCGCAGACATTTGGTTCACGTACTAGGCTGATAAACCAACGGCGCGAGGCTACAAGGTGAGGAATTACGGCCGAACACCTCTAAGCCAAAATCCCGCCCAAAAGCTCAGCAAAGGGAGGCTTCAACATGGTGGGGACCTGGGGCTCCCGCTCCAGCCCCGCCCGGTCGAGCCGCAGAATGAGGTCTCTGCGGTCCGCCGATCAAAGCGGGCGGGAAGCTGCTCGATATTCACCCCATACGGCGATGAGGTATGAAACCATTTGTAGAAGACTTAGTTCTCGGTCGGGTTGCCCTAAGCAGTAGATCAGCTACCTCACTGCGAACTGCTGAGACTCAACCCTTGACCATGAGATATGTCCGCACATCAAACGAACACCATCTCCGTGCCGTGACCAGGCTTGTCCCCTTGTCAAATGCACTCCTTCGAGAGAAATCACAGGTCGCTGACATTTGGTCCACGTGCTTGGCTGATATGCCAATGGTGCGAAGCTACCACCTGAGGGACTACGGCCGAACACCTCTAAGCCAGAACCCCTTCCTAAATCTCAGCATCGCTGTGATGGGAGGCTACGACATGGCTGGGACCTGGGGCTTGCGTCTCATCCCGGCCCGGTCGAGCCGCAGAAAAGCACCTGGATAAATGCACTCCTGCCTTTCTCTTTACCTCTGTCTGCTATCAGTCATCCCAATGAACGCAGAAGAGATGCAGTCCAGCGGACATTGGACCCTCTGCCCTATTGTGACAACCTCCCAGGTGGCGGGGAATGCTAGGCGTACCATCACTGCAGATGAGCCGAGAAAATAAAGGGAGCAAAGAGATACCTCACTCACATGCATATGCTACGTTTCTGGCAGGACGAGACTATCCTGAGACACAGTCACACTGGACTGCCTCTCTTCCGGGATAGTACAAACTAGTACATAGTCCATCATATCATATCATTGCCAAACCCTATAGACACGAGTGGGGAAGACTCGATAGTCCTGCAAAACAACTTCCCAAAGAGAGACAACTCTGACAAAAAACAACTGCTGCCTTGCAGTTAGGCTGGGGACAGCCAAAGGCTAAGGAGGGAACCCTACAGAAACGCCACTGGATGCACTTAGCCACAGGCTTAACAAAATAAAAGAGTGCAACGCAAATATCGATGTAAACAGCGTAGGATGAAGAAGAAGAAGAAGAAAAACCAGTCGGCCGACTACAGCTGCGATTCCAAGATGTTGGTTACAGTATTGACCAAGGTCAATCAACGCCTCGACACTAGGTCGACAAAGAAAACGAGGGTTTTTGGTAGAAGAATTTGTCTGGTAAAATGGGGATGTTCGGAGCTGAGGTGGAGAATTTGTAGCTGACCACTTTGGCGTTTCGATTTAGCGCAGTGGGGGTGGGGGGCAGGGGTTTGTGGGTGATAGTCAGATTTCGCCACGACCGGCTACGACATTAAGAGTGATAGGGATATGGAGATACTCATCCAATAACAATTAGTTTGAGTTAATTTCCAAATTAGAGTGATAGCTAAGTCAGACAACCAACAGGAGACCATTGTACAGCTATGATTTTGCTTGAGACTATAACATACTCTGCAAAAATGAACGCAAGGATACTGGGCTAGGAGAGACTGGCAAGGAAAGAGACTGACTAGGAGATTGACTGAGAGGCTGACTCAGAGATTGAGAGGGAGAGTGAGTTTGCAAGGTGACAACTAGCATACACCTCGGGTTTTGGCCAGTCGCTCTATAGGTGTTAACGTTGGACACCATGTGAACAGTAATAGATTCTAAATGCGTGTCGTACGTGCAGGGCACCCAGTGAACGATGCGTGATCTAATTACATATGAACGTACATATTCCTGTGAATACGTAAAGTGATCGAAGTATTTCTAAATACACAGATCGACTGAATAGATGACCACAAGTGAGTACGTGATCCGATTATGTGACGTGATTTAATATCATTTGAATGCAGAGATCGCCTGGGCATACGTGAACCGATTGTATTTGGATGTACAGATCACCTGACTGAATGTGATCTGATTGTGTGTGAATGCACAGAATGACTGAGTACGTAATCCGATCGTGAGGATCGTGCAG
This sequence comes from Ariolimax columbianus, assembly GCA_036924085.1. Taxonomy (NCBI): domain Eukaryota; kingdom Metazoa; phylum Mollusca; class Gastropoda; order Stylommatophora; family Arionidae; genus Ariolimax; species Ariolimax columbianus. The sequence goes on from JAVGWX010000018.1 coordinate 23,441,741, forward strand.
ATAAGGGGAGTGCAGCGGCGAGAGCTTGGGTTAGGCAGTTTGAAGGAATTATCAAAAACTAGTGCTAAAACCGTTGATATATATATATATATATATATATATATTTATATATATATATATATATATATATATATATATATATATATATATATAATGATTATTTAGTTTAAATGTATATTGTTCTTTTTGTTAATATTGTCTTTGTTGATTTGCAGATTAAACAATAATATATTGTTTTATGACAGGACAGTGTTTACTGTGTTGTTTACTGTGTGAAGTCGTGGCATGCGTGCAGATACATGTTGTAACTCTTTAGATAAGTACTACGCAACTGCTAACTACTTAGCTAAACGCCTGACTCTGTCACACTCCTGACCCTGACTAACATAGTCAGTATGTTTCACATGGCACTGACTACCATAGTCTGATCAGTATGCTTTACTTGACCCTGACTAACAATGCTGATCAGTATGTTTCACCTCACTCTGACTAACATAGTATGATCAATATGTTTCATCTGACCCTAACATTGTTTGATGAGTATGTTTCACTTGACCCTAACATTGCCTGATCAGTATGAGTCACCTGACCTGACTTACATAATCTGATCACCATGTTTCATCTGACCTTGACTAACTAAACTTCATTTTAGTGGTTTAGAAGGCTCTACAGAGTCCGTATACAACCAGTTCATTCCACTCCACCGATATCAAAAATGACTGTGACCATCAAATCTATTCTTGAATGCATTAACTGACCCTATCTCAACCACATCTTGTGGCAATGCATTACAAGCATTCACCACTCTCTGACTGAAAAAAAACATTTCGTAATTTCCAATCTGGACCTTTCTTTAAATAATGTGAAGCTATGCTTTCTAGTTATTGCAGTCGGTTGAACTCTGAAAAACTTGTTAGTCTAATTTCTCTTTTCCATTGATTAATTTATAAACCTGTATTGTCACCTCGAATTTTTGTTCTAGACACTGCATATCAGGTTTTCTAAGTCTCTCCTCATAACTATAATTCTGGAATCCCACGATAATTTGTCTAGCTCTTCTTTGTATCCTTTCCAGCATGTTTATATCTACTCTACGATAAGGACTCCACACCTGTACACAGTACTTCAATCTAGGTCTAACTAATGCTTTATATAGTTTAACTACCACTTCATTGTATCAATGTATAATGTTTCTGTTAATCATACCCAGCATTACATTAGCCTTCTTCACAGACTCCTGGACCTGCTCACGCACCTTCCATATATGATCTATTATAACACCTAAGCCCCTTTCATTTTCTGTCAGTCTAATATTGTTTACTCCCATCATGTAATTATGTTCCATATTTGATCTTCCCATGTGAATGACTGTATATTTTTCTACATTTAACTGCATCTGCCAGCTCACAGACTATTTATGAATAGTAGCTAAATCTGATCTCAATAGATCCACATATGCTGAAGAACAGACCCTGCTGCATAATTTTGTGTCATCGGCAAATTTTGCAAACATGGATTCGATATCATTATACAAATAATTTATATATATCAAGAACAAAATGTTTCCCCAATACCGATTCCTGTGGCACTCCACTTATAACATCACACCAGTCAGAGTACTCCATATCTATGCTAACTCTGTCGTCTGCCTGTTAACAATTTTGTTATCCAATTTGCTACTCCTCCACCTGTACCATGTGATTTAAACTTTCGAAACAATCACTGATACGCTACTCCATCAAACGTTTTTGCAAAATCCAGATAAACAACATCCACTGGCTCTCCAACATCCAACCTCTTCCATGAATTCTAATACATTTGTTAAGCACGATCTCCCGTTAGTAAAACCATGCTGACTCTTCTTGATGAGATTAAACTTGTCAAAATGCAGGACTATGTTGACTTTGATAATTGGCTCAAAAATTGCGCAGAGTGTGCTTGTCAAACTCACTGGTCTGTAATTGCCTGGATCTGATTTCGTGCCCTTTTTGAACAAGTGGGTCATACCTGCATCTTTCAAATCCCTTGGATTAATCTCCTTCTCAATAGTTTGAGAATACAATTTAGACAATGGTTTGCCAGAAAATATCTGAGTTCATATAGCAATTTTGGACGAATACCGTCATGATCAGGACTTGTATCCACTATCAAACTATGCAATTTGTTTAAAACCATTTCTTCGGTAATGTAGATTGAGTGTAATCCCTTTTTGTCTATATCCCCTTGGAAGGACTCTGAGATCTTGGAGCAGTCTTCTTTTCAAAATTGTATAAATTATATTTCCCGTAATAACAGTCTACATCCCGAGTGGTTAGCCTGAGTCTGTGTGTATGACAAGAATAAGAATAGCACCACTGCCCCACAGAGAGCCTGTCGTAAGAGGCGACTAACTGTCACATGACATAACACCGGCCAAGATTAGGTGGTTTGTTTAGAGCAGCATAGATGGAGCCTAACAGGCTGTGGGTCTACTTTGCTCTAGTGTTTGAGTCTATTCAGATGGGTTCAAACATCTGTTAACCATCCCCCTCTGCACTTGTCCTAGCGTAGCGGAGTATTAAGCTGCTCAAGCCTAGCCCCCTAAGCAGGGAATCCTCCTCCCGGCTACATGCAGATCATACCAGAGCTGGGACCTGCACAAGGGCATCTGCCCCTGTAGAAGTACAGGTCAACTAACAACTAACAACTAACAACATAGTCTAATCAGTATTTTTCACCTGGCCCTAACTAACATAGTCCAAACAGTATTTTTCACCTGGCCCTAACTGACATAGTCCAAACAGTATTTTTCACCTGGCCCTAACTGACATAGTCCAAACAGTATTTATCACCTGGCCCTAGCTGACATAGTCTAATCAGTATTTATCACCTGGCCCTAACTGACATAGTCTAATCAGTATTTATCACCTGGCCCTAACTGACATAGTCTAATCAGTATTTATCACCTGGCCCTAACTGACATAGTCTAATCAGTATGTTACACCTGAACCTGACTAATATAGTCTGACCAGTATGGTTTATCTTACCCTGGCTACAAGTCTGATCAGTATGGTTTATCTTACCCTGGCTACAAGTCTGATCAGTATGGTTTATCTTACCCTGGCTTCAAGTCTGACCAGTTTGGTTTATCTTACCCTGGCTACAAGTCTGACCAGTATGTTCTATCTTACCCTGGCTACAAGTCTGACCAGTATGTTTTATCTTACCCTGGCTACAAGTCTGACCAGTATGTTTTATCTTACCCTGGCTACAATTCTGACCAGTATGTTTTATCTTACCCTGGCTACAAGTCTGACCAGTTTGGTTTATCTAACCAGACGATTGGCTCCTTTCCCCACCTCTTTTAATAGAAGACTTTCCACCACTTGTTTTGATACATCCAGACATTCACGCAGGCTAACAGTCTTGTCAAATGTATAGTATTATTCTGTGCAACAAAATACCCAACCATAAACGTAGCAAACGTAGCCCACATTCTAGATGGTTCAACCTATTTTCCCCCTTGCATCTTTTCCCCCATATATCATATTGTCAGTTCCCCATTTTCCAACATTGTATGACCCATCGGGTGTATTCCAAATAATATTTATATTATTTTAAATATTGTGTAAATTTTTCAATAGTAGTACATATACATTTACTTAATTATGTATACCTCATTCCAAGCCTAGTAAGCCGCGGAGAATTTAAAATACCTACTACGGAAAGCTGATATCTTTCGGTTACCTGGCAACAGAAATTAACATGCCTGTTTGAATAACAGGATCCCAGGTATACATTTACTTGGAATATTTATGCACTATTTTAAAATTTAAGACGAGTATTAATAGAAAATAGACACCACTTAAATAAAAGCAGTGTAAAAAAATGTATTCCTAACTATTTACGTAACACAGTACACAATCAATTTAAGAATAATGCCTACAAATGAAACCCTAAGATCCCCCCCCCCCCCACCTCAGGAGTTGGTGGGGCTCGGAGGACGGGGGTGGGGGATGTTTATGAGTAGGGGGTTGGATGTGCGGTGCGGGTGATTCTCAAACTCATTCCAGTAAATCGGAAAAAGTAGAAAAATTATAATTACGTATTTTTTTGGGTGCATGTTGTAAAGCCGAATTCCTTCTACTTGACTTGTATGCACAGGGCAATCCTCGTTCGCACAAAATGTTGACGCTGTTCTTTATGTGTGCTGCCGAATAGAGTTCCACACTGCCAATGGAAACATGTTCCGATCATCAAACATTCGGTTCACGAGTTAATTTCCCTTGGCTACTTAAAAAATGTGTATTTTCTTTTGAACAGCGAGGAATAGATGAGAGTCAACAAAACAATTGATAGACAACATCGGGGACGCGAAGAGTCATGATCGCTTGCGTCAGTTTGACATGTCGCTTATCACATTCGTTCTTGTTATGATGTTAGGGGATATAAGTCGTACATCAGGGTCAGGTGAAACATATTGATCAAGACCAATCTCACGTCCACTGCATTTTCCTGGAAAGAGTGTCATAGCAGACTGGCTAACGAAATGGGGATCGAAACATTGTTCCCCAAAGTGTTTTTTAAATTTTATTCCGACGTTCGTCCTAACAAGAACGTTGTGACGTAGTTAACATAAAGTCTCCAATATCTGCGTCTTCCGGTTGCAGAATGGTATTCTGGGAAAAGGGTTAGCCTTGCTTCTTCATTCATTATTATCTGGGATCAAGATGCTGAGCAGCGCATGAGCTGCAGTGGTCAGTGACCCATAGCTGACTGCTAGCGTCAGGGCCAGCGAACCAGAGATGCCAAGACCCTTCTACACCTCCACACGGTGATCCTGGATAACAGGCTGCAGCAGGGCAGACTGGCTAAGGGGAAGGGATCGAAGAGGGAATGCTAATCCGGTACTCAAATAATGCTTGCTGAAGTCGGAGTGTTGGACCGAAAGGTGCAAATATCGCAGCCAAGCTGTAACACAACGCATTCCGTTCTCTGGACTACATTCTGCTACTTACCCTTTCAGGGTTTGGTAGTGGGAGATTGAGAACGAACGAAGAAGAAGAAGATTTCTTATTATCTAGCTAGAGACGATGAGTGCAGACTGTATCAGTGTCTCCACTTGGAGGCGAGCTAGGGTCTTGATCAGTTACGGCAACCTATAATCCTGACAAAAACCGCCAATAATGGCAAGCTATGATCCTGACGCAATCAGATAATAATGGCAAGCTATGATCATGACGCAATCAGCAAGTTATTGTAAGCTATGATCCTGACGCAATCAGCCAGTTATTACATGCCTTCTAAGAAGCCTCATAAAGCACTACGCACATGAGGACACAGGTCCACCTTCTTGAGTACGCTGCGGAAGGTAAGAAAAGTCGCTGTAACCCGCTACTAAATAAACGTGTAGTTCAGCAGGAGTAACTTCGAACAACAACAACAAAAACAAAAACAGCAAGACAACGTTTAACGTCGAGGATAGTTGCAATTTCCTTACATGTGCCAGTCACTTTGATTCGTATCTATCCATTATAAAAAACTCGTAGATAAAGGCTCAATGACCATATCAGAACAAAACAAAACGAGGCCTTCGGGAGGGACAAATAACAAAGGAAAACAACTAACAAACTCCGACAGAAAATAAAACAAGATGTAAAATAAACGGTTGTAAGTTCACAGTTATGCCCGGATATACCATGAAAGTTCGAGACACAGTTTGCCAGTTGTGAAACATATTAGACTAAAGAAATAGGTTGGCAATTTGATTTTAAGCAGACCAACTACCCCCCCCCCCCCCCCCCCAGGCAAAATATGCATTAAAAAACAGGCAAAATATGCATTTAAAAAACAGGCAAATCATGCATTTAAAAAACAGGCAAAAAGTAAACAAATATTAAGAGCCCCTATTCATATATGTTGTATTTTTGAATAGGCTGCTGCATCCTCACTTGATTTTGTTCATGCACTGAAGTATTGCTTATCCAGTGTTACAGCATCGTACAGCGGGAAGGTTTGAAGATATTTTTCTGACAGTTTTAATTTTGTCTTTCAATACCTACCACCACGTATGGTGATTGTAACACGTATCATATTTATCCGTTTCATTCCCTCCTTTTTTCATAAACATCCCAGTTTCCATATTGCCATCTTACGTCATTGTGCCTTGTACAGGCTTCATGTCGGACACTGAAGTCAACCAATCAATCAATTAATGAATCAATCAAAATCTTTAAAAATCATTCATCATCATGTAGCATGTCCTTTATAGAACGTCGCTCCAATCACAGTCTGTCTGAAAGAAACCCGTTCCCTTGCCAAAACTCTAGTATCCGTTTAAGCCATATCCAGGCATTACTGGATATCTTGGTGCCATCGTCTTCTTGGTCTACCCCTTCCTCTTTTGCCTGGCACCATACCTTCCATGACCGTTCTCTCAAGACCGTTGTGTCTCTTGATGTGACCAAAGTATTTGCATTTTCTAGCCAAAATGGAATTGATAAACCAGTTCTCCGCTATGCTCAACTCTTGCCGGATGTCTACATTTGTCTTTTTCTCTGTCCATGGTATTCTGAGGATCTTTCTGTAACATTGTGACTCGAAGGATTCGATTCTTTGTCTGGAAGTTTTGGTAATCGTCCATGATTCGCAGCCATAAAAACACAGGGCCTCAAAACTTTTACTGTTATCATTTTGTTGGTGCTCTGCCATCATTTCTTCAGGCTGTTCTGTCTCTGCATTGCCATGGCTAGTCTTCTTCTGATTTCTTTCAAGCAGTCGCCATTTTTATCAATTCTGGAGCCCATATATTCAAATTGTGTGACCTGATCTATTTCCTCACCCACCACTGTTAATTTATGCTGACATTATGTTTTGTCGATGGTCATTATCCATGTTTTATTTATGTTTATAAAAAGGTTTTGATCTTTGCTATGGCCATTTACTGTTTAAATTAGCTGCTCTAGCCCTTCTGCACTTCTTGATAGTACCACTGTGTCATCTGCGGATCGCAATTCTGGAATCTCGTACCCGCTAATAGTAAATGGGTCGAAACTTTCAATGTTCTCGTCTTCTTCGTTCAAACAAACAAAAACAAATGAAACAGTAAGCCAAGATAAATAAATATCAGTATTAAAGATAACGTTTTCCTGTCATTATTTGCTCACCTCAGATCACGGTCCAGGTTTGTCTTACAAAGAACTTTGTTGTTAGCATGGTTGTTTTTGTTTTCATTCATCTTTTGTCTCATATCTGTCTCTGGGTGCCATGTATTATTATCGCTTTTCTTTGGAAGACGTGTTCTACTGTCATGGTGTGCTCCCCACATTGACACCTGTCATATGTGCCAATTTTTATTTTGTTGTACAGATATCCATTGAGTCTATTATGTCCAGTTCTCAGTCTAAAGATAATGACTTTCTGTTCCGTAAAATCATAGTAGTTGTCTTCTATTTGGAAGTGGGGGTGTTGATCAGTCCATTTTCCCCTTAAATTGGCTTTAACTACGGTCTTTTTCTCATAATATCCAATGCTCAGGTCTGTTTACTGAGAATCTCCTCCACACTTTGTTAGTCTGTTTATCAGTTTCATTGCCTTCGATATTGCAATAAAAGGGGATCTACTGAATGACCAATATTTGGTGTTCTGATAAGAGCTGTTTCAGAAAGTACACGCATTGCTCGATAACATAATCTTCATATTGTGTTAGATCTACATCATCGTGTGCTAGAAATACTCTGTTAATCTTTTAGACGTGAAGTCTGGGATCTGCCAAATGGCATGATCTCACTCAATGACATCTTTACGGATACCAGTACTGCTAGATGTGCTATATAAACACTGAAAGCCTGAATGCTGGACACCCTAAAGCAGCACTTTCCCCAAGTCTAGTAAGCTGAAAAAAAGAAATCCTCCAAAAATGTAATACTAATTGCCACATTTATATCCGAAAGGATAACCAGAGAAGATACGGTCTTCACCATTTCCAACTGTAGTTTATTACAGATGGCCATGGCTTCACCGCCTAAACTTCGACAAGATGGATTTGCAGAACAAAAGCGTTTGGTTATTACCATCAGTCACCAGTGTCAGACAATAGGATCTCACTAAGGCACAAGAAAGAAAAAAAATCAAGGTATGCTACTGAGGTGTTTGTGAAAGTCTGTCGGGGTCACAAGGCTGGACAGAGTATGAAGCGAAATCAAACAGAAAGTGGGTGCAATACCGTGCATGGAATACATAGAGCACCTCCCAATAATGCAACTAACATTACCAGTTGCTCGTATCTACAATACCAGAAATCAGGGTTGCAGAACAAGAGACAGACTACGTAAAAGATGGATAGATGGTGTTGATGAAACACTGAATGATAACAATGATGGCACACGACAGAAAACTGCACCTTCCCACGTCATCTAACGACACAAGTGGATAGAAGATGATGATAATGATGAAATCAGGCACTGATCTTACTGATTACATTTCAATAGTTCAAGTTCTATCTCCCGTACAACTGAATGTTAACTCTATCTCTATCAATCATCATTTATGCCGGTCTCTCCTTTCGGGACATAGGCCATTGTCAACTCTCCTGCAGCTAATTTGATCTTTAGCTTGCCCTGTCTGCCTCTCTCCTCTTGAAATCCAGGGACCGAAGTTCATTTTCAGTCTCATCTCCAGGTGTCTCTTGCTCTACCTGTCTTCCTATTCCTCTGTGGATTCCATGTCAGGGCATGTCTGGCCACATTTGATGTTGCTTTCCGCAGCATGTGTCCTATCCAACCCCATTTCCTACGCTATACCTGCTGCTCTATTGGTTGTTGCTGTCCCTTTCTCCAGTTCTTCCTTCCTCAGCATGTCTTGCCAGCTTTTTACCCATTATCCTAAGTAGACATTTCTTAGCGAATGACTTGGTAGTGTCATTATTTTGTAGTTCTTCTTTAAAATTTCCGCTCGATACAGGAGTACTGACCTGACTTTGGAATCAAACGAGCTTAACTTGGTCTTTATTTCCATGAAATTCCATATTTTATATTGTCTGTATCTAAGATATAAAGTATAATGAGTTTAAGCACATCCACCGTATATTCCGATAATTCTTAATTGTTTTGTTTCCTCCTTACAAAACGAAAGGTAACCATTTCAGAAAATTCATTACAGGGAGCAATGCAAAAGTGCCTTGAATAACTCTTGTAATAGCGGTTTTTATTGCAATTTGTGTTACATAGTGAGATGGTTATCCACGGTTGCAGCTTTGTGTAGGTGTCTTCTACGACATGCATTGGAATGTAGTTGTATTTTGTCCATAGAAACGAGGCTGTTGTATTTGTTGATGTTGTGTTGTTGTTTGAATGTATTCGTGTTGTATTGAGTTAACTGTTAACGACGTTTGTGAGGTAACATGTTACAATGCCTGCTCTTACATCCTGAAGCGTATTCAAGAAGTTGGATTGGGGTCCTCTTGGCTGTAGTGCAATGTGAGACTGCTTGGCAAGCTCACTATCAGGATTATAGAGTCGATCACCACCTCGCTTGTCAAACTGTTCTGGCATAGCCTGTTCCCAGGAGTACATCGAGGACGTGGGTTTGAGCCTCAATCAGTATGTATTACCTGACCTTGATTACTCTTCTCTTCAATGTTGATGCGGTCCACATGATGAGAATTCAAAAATATTGTAACCGCCCAATTTATACTCGGAGTAGACTTAATTGAAACCACGATAACCTTCCAAACATGTTACCAACGGCTACTAAAGAAATATGTGCCAGGAATTTGCAACCTCTCCGTGTAAAATTATTGCTACATAAACTGCCATCAGAAGAACATGAATAAAAGCACATGTAAAGAGACCAGCTGTAGTTGTGCCCCCTTGAGCACATATGAAGAGATAAGAAATGAATAAATGAATGAATGAATGAATAAATGAATGAATGAATATTGCATTGCCAATGAAAGTCCGCATGAATACTTTTACATAATTGTCAATATAGCTTCCTGTTTTGATGGACCAGCCCGGAAAATCCTTACGGAGCTCTTCTGTTCATGAATAAATAACATGTTTGTGTGCTTTTCTTTTCAGAACAAAAACACGGTTCTGGCATTGCTACAAATACTAAAACTGACATCATTTGCATTTTCCTTTCATTGATAATGAAGTCCTTGTAAAAAAATCATTTTCCCGACTTGCAAATTCTCTTGACAAATTTCCGGAAATTATGTTCACTGTTTATCTGGAAAAGGTAAAAACTCAGTAACAAAAACAATTAAATATGTCTGATGAATATACATATTCAAGGATGAGATAAATAAAAGGGATGTGACAGATAAAAATGATGAAACAGATAAAATGGATGAGATAATCAAAAAGTGATGAGACAGATAAAAGGGATGAGACAGATAAAAGGGATGAAACAGATGAAAGTGATGAGACAGATAAAAGGATGTGACAGATAAAAGGGATGTGACAGATAAAAGGGATGAAACAGATGAAAGTGATGAGAGAGATAAAAGGATGTGACAGATAAAAGGGATGAAACAGATGAAAGGGATGAGAGAGATAAAAGGATGTGACAGATAAAAGGGATGAAACAGATGAAAGTGATGAGAGAGATAAAAGGATGTGACAGATAAAAGGGATGAAACAGATGAAAGGGATGAGAGAGATAAAAGGATGTGACAGATAAAAGGGATGTGACAGATAAAAGGGATGAAACAGATGAAAGTGATGAGAGAGATAAAAGGATGTGACAGATAAAAGGGATGTGACAGATAAAAGGGATGAAACAGACGAAAGTGATGAGAGAGATACAAGGATGTGACAGATAAAAGGGATGTGACAGATAAAAGGGATGAAACAGACGAAAGTGATGAGAGAGATAAAAGGATGTGACAGATAAAAGGGATGTGACAGATAAAAGGGATGAAACAGATGAAAGTGATGAGAGAGATAAAAGGATGTGACAGATAAAAGGGATGTGACAGATAAAAGGGATGAGACAGATAAAAGGGATGTGACAGATAAAAGGGATGAAACAGATGAAAGTGATGAGAGAGATAAAAGGATGTGACAGATAAAAGGGATGTGACAGATAAAAGGGATGAAACAGACGAAAGTGATGAGAGAGATAAAAGGATGTGACAGATAAAAGGGATGTGACAGATAAAAGGGATGAAACAGATGAAAGTGATGAGAGAGATAAAAGGATGTGACAGATAAAAGGGATGTGACAGATAAAAGGGATGAGACAGATAAAAGGGATGTGACAGATAAAAGGGATGAAACAGATGAAAGTGATGAGAGAGATAAAAGGATGTGACAGATAAAAGGGATGTGACAGATAAAAGGGATGAGATAAATAAAAGGGATGTGACAGATAAAAATGATGAAACAGATAAAATGGATGAGATAATCAAAAGGGATGAGACAGATAAAAGAGATGAGACAGATGAAAGTGATGAGACAGATAAAAGGATGTGACAGATAAAAGGGATGAGACATAAAAAGAATGGGACAGATATAAAGGATGAGACAGATATAAAGAATGGGACAGATATAAAGGATGAGACAGATAAAAAGAATGGGACAGATATAAAGGATGGGACAGATATAAAGGATGAGACAGATATAAAGAATGGTACAGATATAAAGGATGAGACAGATAAAAAGAATGGGACAGATATAAGGAATGAAACAAATATAAAGTATGAGACAGATATAATGGATGAGACAGAAATAAATGATGAGACAAATATAAATGATGAGACAGATATAAGGGATGAGACAGATAAAAAGAGGCTAAGGAAAAGTCTTTAAAAAACCTGAGAGATAAAATGGTTGAGACCGAAAAAGGCTGAAACTGATAAGAAAGGCCTAAGAGAAAAAAAAGGTTGAAACAGATAGAAAAGTATTGGGCAGATAGAAAAGGCAAAGACAGAAAAAAAGGCCAAGACATATAAAGAAGCTGATACACAATAAATGGCTGACAGATAAAATGAGGATGAGACAGAATAAATGACTGATAGATAAAATAAGGCTGAGACATAATAAATGGCTGACAGATAAAATAAGGCTGAGACAGAATAAATGACTGATAGATAAAATGAGGATGAGACATAATAAATGACTGACAGATAAAATGAGGATGAGACAGAAAAAATGGCTGAGAAGGACTGGTTTATACACTTGCTGTTTAACTTATCCTACCATCAGTGGATGATTGATCATCGTACTACGAAGCGGGATCAAGACGTTGAGCACCGCATAAGCTGCAGTGGTCAGCGACCCATAGCTAACTGCTAGCATCAGGGCCAGCGAACCAGAGCTGCCAAGACCCTTCTACACCTTCACGCGGTGATCCTGGATAACAGGCTGCAGAAGGGCAGACTGGCTAAGGAGAAGGGATCAAAGAGGGAATGGTAACCCGGTACTAAAAAAATGCTTGCTGAAGTCGGATGTGTTGGACCGAAAGGTGCAAATATCGCAGCCAAGCTGTAAAACTACGACACAACGCATTCCGTTCTCTGGACTACATTCTGCTACTTAAGCCTTTTCAGGGTTTGGTAGTGGGAGATTGAGAACGAACGAAGAAGAAGAAGAAGAAGTACTACGAAGCGTGTTCAAATGAAACCGGACCAAACTACAACAAGTGAACATACGTTCGATGCAAATGACGACGTCATTTCTAGTGTAAACATCACATACCAACCGTCAAGTTTGTAAAACTTCATTATCCCCTGACTCATAGTTTCCTTAGCAGATCGTTGAAAACATGGCGGATGTGATACGGAATCCGTCCAGAGTTGATCAGCGAGCAATGATTCGGTTTCTAACAGCTGAAGGATGTTGAGCTGTTGACATTCATCGCAAAATGCAGGCGGTGTATGTGAGCAAACGTGTGTTGAAGACAACAGTGAAGAACTGGACAACAATGTTTAAAGAAGAACACGTGTTAACGCAACAATATGCGCCTGACCTGGTCTCGGAAGATCGTTCCTTAACTCACGTCCTTCTTGAAACATCGTTGGCCAGTTCTTCACTGTTGTCTTCGACAAGACTAGTCGAAATGCGCACATATTGTTTTTCTGTCCCTGTGTGGGGCACTGAACATAACCTATTTACCTTATCATCAGCTAATGTTTACTTTAAGAGCTTCGCTGTGTTCACAGTCTCAATCACCGGGCAAGTGCCTGCCAGGGGACGCAATTCTTACTTTGGTTCAATAGTCTTAGAAAACTCTTTCTCAAGTCTGATTTCATCCCTAGAGTCATTAACCACGGTTTCTGATACTTGGAAGAAGCCATTAAAATATGTAATCAAACATTGGCCAATGTTTCAGGCAGGAAACTGGAAGTAAGATTTGCCACATATTTGGGGAAACTCTCGAAGATTTGCAAGTTTTTGTTGACACAGTCAATTGACACTGTGAACACATTTGCGGGGACGCTGGGTAAATTGTGGTGAGACCAGAGATTTAAACCGGGCCACTTGAATCGAAGGACTACCACTCTAACCGCTCTGGATGATTGATTTGATTGACTCGTCCGTCCCTTTCAAGTCAAGCATACACTGCTACCACTACAGCTAGTCTGTCCCGTTACAGGAAGCCTGTACCCGTGCATTCAGAGTGGTCGTTTTCATAGCAACGATTGTACATGACGATGATGTTGGCTACACATACCACCGTTATAATTGGCTTTTATGACATTCTTGGAAAGCTAAAATAGTTACTTTCTATTCAACCCGGGACCAATTGTCCACCTCTTTTGGAGTTAACGGGTGCTCCAGCGGACACTTGGCCATGTCGGAGGCCCAGGAAATGAAACGGCTGACGAGCTGGCCAAAAACGGAGCAGCATTACCACAGACACTACCTTGTTCCACACTGCAAACCTTCAGGCAAATCCTGAGAAAAAGTTATAAGCAGGAATGGGACTTCACAAAATCACTGGAGGACAAACAGAGTGACCCAGACCTGCCTTGAGAAACGCTTGGTTTACTGGAGGACAAACAGAGTGACCCAGACCTGCCTTGAGAGACGCTTGGTCGGAATCGCTATCCGCAACCAACACATGTAAAATCTCTACAATTTTGACATACGATTGTCCCTGGTGAATTATGCAGCAATATATGCAGACAATGCAAGACATAGATGGGCTGGTCACATGTTACAGTGAAACAGTGATCGATGGAGCAGGGCGGCAAAAAAAAACTGCGGGGAAGACCTCCAATACATTGGTCAGATCCCCTTGCTATCCGCAACAACATGCGACACTACATCACAGACAGATTGAATATACATTACACCCGGCACAAAATAAGATCAATAGAACCTAGTCAAGCGATTGAACAGGACATGGTGTTATCTTCAAGATCATAACTGGCCATACCCCTTTCAACAAACAACTGTTCAGAATAGAATCATTATCTGAAGCAGATTCTGTCACATTCAGTGGCCTCGAGGTAATGTGTTCGTCTCAGGTGCTTGAGGTCGCCGGTTCAAATCATGGTGAAGACTTGTATTTTTTTCACGTGAGCCTTCTGGTAAAAATTCCCGTGATCTCTGGACAGTGAGATTGGACCCCTGATCTCTGGTCAGTGAGATCGGACTCCCGTGGTCAGTCTTCAGCACGTTACAAATTCCTTGGAAATTGGAAATAAAAAAGAGTAGGCCGCTGTCTGGACAAAATTCAAATTGAAAATCTACCAAAGTTATTTCTACCTTTCCCCAGGTGGTTTGTTAGAAACAGATATAGAATGGCGTCTAACTGGCTGAGAGATTACTTATCCCTGGTCTATTAAGATGGACTCGCACGTCTGTAAAAACTACCCTCCAAGAAACTGGCTGTGTACAGATTCTATATAGTTCTAAACCAGTAAGAAAACGTTACGTTAAGTAAGTTAAGTTAACCACGAGAAATCAGTGGAACACATTCGAATGCTGGGTCCCAATGCACCAGGGACTAAACAATTTGGGAACTGGGAAACTAAAGCGGAGAAACTTTGCAGAAATAGCCAAAGCAAAGATGCACGAAGATCCCATAAACGCACTAACAACACCAAAGCCCATCACTACTGTACGAAAACCTACCTGGAGGCAGGATATATTTCCAGAGGTGGTAGAAAATATACCAGGTATTGGAAACAAAAACTGCCAGATTGAAAAAGAACGGAGAGATACTACCCTAAGCTTTATATCGAAAAACTACCCAAGCATGGACTGGACCCATGCATACACCGACGGTTCTGTAACAGACACTACACAGAACGGAGGGGCAGGGACATTCCTGAACCTACCAAATGGCAGAAAAATAACACTGTCATTCGCTACTGGTAAGTACACAAGCAATTTCAGAGCGGAGGCAGAGGCACTGAGGGCGGCAGTGGAAGAAATGGTGACACATAAATAAAATGAAAGCCATATAGTCCTGCTTACAGAAGCTCTCGCCGTAGTCACAGCGCTAAAAAGCCAGAAAAACACTGAGCTTAATGACTTAAGAGCAGCACTCTGTCAACTATGCCAGCAGTCCGCACCAAAAAGGGTAGTGGTACAGTGGGTCCCATCACACTGCAACATCCAAGGCAACGAGGAGGCAGACAGACTGGCAAAAGAAGGTGCAAGACTACCACAAACAGATACTAGTATGACGTACGAAGAGTCAAAACGGCTTATTAAAGCCAGATACATGACCAAATGGGAAACTGAACATACCGGCTACACCAAAAACGATGCCTATTACCAGTTGAACAGAAGAGAGCAGGTCGTTGTCTTCAGACTTCGCACTGGCCACAATAGACTGAGGTAACACCTATTCAACAAATTGAAGATAGGTGGTACCGACGAATGCCTGTGTGGTACCGAGAAAATGACCGCTGAGCATCTGCTGCAGAACTGCCCGACATACGAGGATCAGAGAGAGCAGATGTGGCCATCACCAGTGGAACCACAAGAGAAGCTCTATGGCAGTGTCGACAGCCTCAGGATGACCGCCGCTTTTTTCGAAAAAATAATGGTTACTGTCTGACAGCGTACGAAGAAGAAGAAGAAGAAGAAGAATGCTGGGTCCAGAATTAACAGAGCCTGCAAAATCAACTGCTTCTTTCCCAACTAATCATATGCAATTAACTGTACACTTTATTCCAACTGAAGAAGACGTGTACTTTTGTCCTGGAGTCAGGTGGCTGCAAAGAGCTACCAGCTCACAGCTTAAGTAATCATATCATTGTAAACATTCAACTCATAGTAGCCCAGACTTTTCTCTGAAGATCAACCTTGAAGCGTCCTCCATAAACTCTCAATACAGTCTGGACTCCGCATAGCTCCTCTCTGAGAACTAAGCTGCGCCTCTATAAACCATGCATCATCCCAATACTTTTCTGGAGGGTTTTACAGAAAGGTCTGAAGCGGCTTGAGGTCTTCCGTACTGGTCACCAACGACCCATTCTCGGACTCCGTTGCCAGGACTTAGTCCCCAATACTGAGGTTCCATAACAGAAACAGATCGACATCAGTTCTTCAATGCTGGATCGCCGCCGATTGTCTTTCTTCGGTCATGTGGCTCATCTCTCACAGGACGCCCCAGTCCAATGACATCTTCATCTGTTTAAGGAAATCACGGATGAGAAATGATCGCACCCATAATGGAGTCGTCCCTGGGACAGCACGCGTAACTCCTGTGTGAGACACATCGTCTCCCCTACATTTTCTTGTATCCTGCCCGGGACTCCGTGTCATCAACCGTTTTCATAAGCGATCAGTGCGACAGGCACTGGATATCTATCTGGATTATTGTACTGTACCGAAAGAAAATCCATGTCCTGCAGGGGCTCAAAAGACAGTACCCTAGCAACTTCTGGACACACGTGTACACAGATGTATCGACCACGGTGAGCGAAAAAGGGGAGGCAGTGGAATCTACATCGCACACTCTAATAACAACACAGAAATATTCTTCATACCTACAGGAGAGGCTTGTACCAATTTCATAGATATTTATGCAGCAATGCAGATTCGAATCAGCGAAAACGCAACTGCAAGAAAAACAGTCATTCTAACATGACAGTATTCCAAGCTATCTCAAGCTTCAAACAAAATATTCTCTCACAGGAACAAAAAATACAACATGGGGTTGCTGTACCAAACTACAGATTTAGTACTATGATGGATTCCAGTTCATTTTGAGATCTGTGGAAATGATAACGCAGATGAGTTTGCAAAAGCCAGAAGTGGCAGCACACAGACTCGCCATTAACAGAGCTATAAAGAAGCAAAACCACTCATCAAACCATCCACGAGGACGTAATGGAGAGATCCTCACAAAAATAACAGACCAGAAAATGAAAGCATAGATAGACTTAGTAGAGATGGACAGACAAAGATCTTCAGACTCAGAACGGGAAATTACAGAATCAAAATCCACCTCCACAGATTGGGTCTTAGAGACACTGCCACGTGCGATTGAGAAATACCTAAGCATACACTAGAATATATCCTGTCCCACTTTAACAGACCAAAGAGTCTGGCCCAGGGGAAGCGACCCTGCTGGAAACACTGTGGAAGCTCGGCGAAGACCCGAAACGCACAGTCTCCATCGGACTAGAATTATAGCATCAGTTGATCGTGAATCTCATCGGACTAGAATTATAGCATCAGTTGATCGTGAATCTCACCGGACTAGAATTATAGCATCAGTTGATCGTGAATCTCACCGGACTAGAATTATAGCATCAGTTGATCGTGAATCTCATTGGACTAGAATTATAGCATCAGTTTATCTTGAACCTCACCAGACTAGAAGCATAGCATCAGTTGATCGTGAATCTCACCGGACTAGAATTATAGCATCAGTTGATCGTGAATCTCACCGGACTAGAATTATAGCATCAGTTGATCGTGAATCTCACCGGACTAGAATTATAGCATCAGTTGATCGTGAATCTCACCGGACTATAAGCATAGCATCAGTTGATCGTGAACCTCACCGGACTAGAAGCATAGCATCAGTTGATCGTGAACCTCATCGGACTAGAATTATAGCATCAGTTGATCGTGAATCTCACCGGACTAGAATTATAGCATCAGTTGATCGTGAATCTCACCGGACTAGAATTATAGCATCAGTTGATCGTGAATCTCACCGGACTAGAAGAATAGCATCAGTTGATCGTGAATCTCACCGGACTAGAATTATAGCATCAGTTGATCGTGAATCTCACCGGACTAGAATTTTAGCATCAGTTGATCGTGAACCTCACCGGACTAGAAGCATAGCATCAAATGAAGAAGACTGTACAGCACTGTATCAACCCTGATCCCACTAAGATCTAAAAAAAACGGAAAACCATCTGAAAAAACATTTGAACTCTAGTTCCAGGATCTTGAATACTTGAAAAATAACACCCAGTTTACACACAGCCATCCTATAATATCCCTTCCTTTAACTCAGTTATGTGTTTCCAGAAAATATAACATTATATGTAAACACCGAATAGTACTGAGGTCACGAGAGTTTATTCTTGAACATAGCCTGCATAGTGATGCTGGTTTAGCGGTGTCGCTTTATTTACCAGGGTCGTTGTCTGATCTCATAAATAGAGGCTGGAGGGTACATTGACTTTGGCTTTTCTGTTTCCCTGGATAACTGGTTTTCAATTCTTTTCTATGGGACGGCGAGGGCTTGTGGTTAAGTGACACGGCTCACAACCCGATGGTGCTGGGTTCGATCTCCATCACAGCACCGGTCGTTACATCGGGGATGCAAACCTTTAGAAAATGCAGGAGAAAGCAGACCCTTACATATAATGAATGCCAAAGTCGGATGCACTGAGCCGTCAGGCGCAAAATACATAAAAACCGTAGTGCAACTCACACCGCCATGGGGAATTGAGTACGTGAGGACAACGTAAAAAGACTCCGGTCTTCACCTTGATTTGAACCCGCGACCTTCAGCACTCGAGGCCGACGTCTTATCTCGAGACCACTCAATGCTCCAAGTTACAATATAACAATATAAAACCACTGTTACATGCGACACATTATGATACCGTCACTGAACAAGCAACAGACTAAGGTTAACATTGTTTACCTACACCAAAGGGAGTTCTGAGTGGTGTGAAGTAAAAAGTAGAGTGCCTCAGTATTAGTAACTAGGTCCTGCCAAAATAGTCCGAGGATGGGTCGTTTATGACGCATGTAAGACCGTCCAGCGGCATATAAAAGTATTGGGATGACACATTATTTATAGAGGCGCAGCTTAGTTCTCAGAAAGGGGCTATGCTGAGTCCAGACTATATAGAGAGTTCATAGAAGACGATCCAAGGTTGATGCTCAGAGAGAAGCCTAGGCTACTTTGGGTTGAATGGTTACGATGATATGATTACTTTAGCTGTGTGCTGGTAGGTCTTGGCAACCAACTGGCTCCAGGATAAAAGTACTCGTCTTCTTCAGTTGAAATAAAGTGTACATTGAATTGCATATAAATAATTTGGATAGAAGCAGTTGGTTTTGCAGGTCTGTTAATCCTGGACCCAGCATTAGACTGTGTTCGACTGATTTCTCGTGGTTAACTTAACTTACTTTACTTAATGTTTTCTTACTGGTTTAGAAATATACAGAGTATGTATACAGCCAGTTTCTTGGACGGTTGTTTTTAACAGAGGTGGGAGTCCATCTTAATAGACTTTAGCACCAGGGCTAAGTAAACTCGCAGTCAGTTATGTGTCATCTATAGCTGCTCCTAACAAACCACCTGGGGAAAGGTAGAAATAACTTGGCTAGATTTTCGATTTGAATTTTGTCCGGGTAGCGGCCGTTAAGCCTTCTACTTTTTATTTCCAAATGCCAATGAATTTTTAACGTGTCAACACTGACCACGGGAGTCCGATCTCATCCGACTATGATTAAGTGAAAAATTAACCTACATGTTTACTTTCTGAGAAATAGAAGTTTCCATCACCTTGGCAAAAAAGGTTCTATTCAGGTCAACCCCAATCAGCTAGAAAATGGATATCAGATGTGAATTATAACCATTTATTATTTGCTCTAGTATCTATTTATAAAACTGAACCAATCTCCTACTATACATCGTGTGCTTTTACATTTTCACACATTTTTTCTACGAAATGCCCAGTAACATCTTACAACTCCTAAAAACATGAACTACATTACAAAAGGGCATTATCTAAAACCTAATGTAGAATACTCATTAGAATTGGAGAGACGCTTTTGCCTAACAAAAAGACATACACAAAAATTTACAGCAGTTTATTTTCTAAAGAGACAAAATAATTCTTTTGCTAACAAATGTCAAAGGAACTAGTCACTTTAAGAAAATGGCACTACCTGACACAATGTAAATTATAAAATTATTACGTCATTGGGACATTGAAAAGATATGTTCCCGTGCAAAATATCACGCATATCGGTGTAAAGGTTATTGAGATATTAGGCGGCAATTGACGGCAACCATTGTGAAACGGACAATAGTTTACACATGAAAGTTTCGTCATTTAGTCGTCGGTGCTTTAAGGGGGTTTTCCCGTGAGTCCAAAGGCATATCTAAATGGTTGATCCCACTGCCAAGACCCTTCTACGCCTCCACGTTGTGATCCTGGATAACAGGTTGCAACAAGGCAGACTAGCTAAGGAGAATGAATCAAAGAGAGAAGGCTTACCCGGTAGTGAAAAGTGTCTGCTAATGTCGGATGTATCGGACCGAAACGTGCAAATTAAGCAGTCAAGCTGTAAACTAGCAACACAATGCGTTCCGCCCTCCGGACAACATCCTGCTACTTGCAAAGCCCTTTTCAGGACCTTGTAACGCCAGTTTGAGAACGAAAGAACGACGAAGAAGAAGATATATGGGGTATTGTTTCTCCAGCTTTCTTTCAAACATAGACAGTTATTCCACGTTCTGCAGACTGCTAGCGTGTGCGGATAACAGGCATGCAAAACAATACGACGGAGAATCTTTCATCCCAGAAAGAAAAAAAAAGAAAGATTAACGAACTAAAAATCTTCTGAATCCCCGGCATGAAAGATCAACCCACTAACAACCTCTAAATCCTCGAAATTGAACATCAACCCACTCACATATTTTTGATCCAAGAAGACCTCAAGCAGACTAAAGCTTGATTTCTAAAACATAAAAATAAATAAAGAAAAGAATATCGGCTCAGAAAATGAGAAGTATATGTCTGCCATTGACACAAAGCCCATACAGAAAAATCCTCACGTCATTTTCGTTGACTCTCTGCTTCAATCTAGCCGTCTTGTTTGCCCTCTCCTTCAGCCAAGAAGCGACAGAATGTAAAGTCTGCTGACGTCTATAATCGTTCAAGTCAAGTCTCTCATACTTGTTGTTACAACTGTCGTACCCACTCTGGTGGCGGTTTCCGATACCGACAATCGGCATGGAAGTCTACGATCTGGTTATTATCATTTATCTTTTTATGCTGTCTCTTTCTTCCTTTTCTTGTCTCTTGTCTCGTGTCTCGTCTCTTGTTTCGTGTCTCGTGTCTCTTGTCTCTTGTCTTGTATCTTATCTCTTGTCTCTCGTCTCTTGTCGTCTTTTGTTTTGTGTCTCTTGTTGTCTCTTGTCTCTTATCTCTTGTCTCGTGTCTCGTGTCTCGTGTCTCTTGTCTCTATTATCTTCTCTTGTTTCTTGTCTCTTGTCGTCTTTGTATCGTGTCTTTTGTTGTCTCTTGTCTCTTTTCTCGTATCTCGTGTCTTGTCTTTTGTTTCTATTCTCTTCTCTTGTATCTTGTCTCTTGTTGTCTCTTGTCTCGTATCTCTTTTTTATTCTCTTGTCGTCTCTTGTATCGTGTCTCATGCCTCTTGTTGTCGCTTATCTCTTATCTTGTATCGTCTCTTGCCTCCTATCTCTTGCCGTCTTTTGTCTCTTGTCATCTCCTGTCTCTTGTCTCTTGTCTCTTGTCTTTTGTCGCTTGTGTCTTGTAGTCACTTGTCTGTTTGTCTTGTTGTCTCTTGTCGTCTTGTGTCGTCTCTGGTCTCTTGTCGTCTCTTGTCTCTTATCGCCTCTTGTCTCTTGTCGTGTCTTGTCTCATGTCATATCCTGTCTCTTGTCGTCTAATATCTCTTATCGTCTCTTGTTGTCTCTTGTCACTTTCGTCTCTTGTCTCTTGTCTCCTGTCGTCTCTTGTCTTTTTTCTCTTGTCGCTTTTCTCTTGTCTCATGTTTCTTGTCGTCTCCTGTCTCTTGTCTGTTCTTGTCTCTTGCCTACCTTTATCTCTTGTCTCTTGTCGTCTCTTGTCACTTGTATCTTGTAGTCTCTAGTCTCTTGTATCTTGTCTTTTGTCGTTTCTTGTCTCTTGTCGTCTTTTGTCTTTTATCGTCTGTTGTCTCTTGTCTTTTCTTGTCTCTTGTTGTCTCTTGCCTCTTACTTCTTGTCTCGTGTCTCGTGTCGTCTCTTGTTTCTCTTCTTCTCTCTGTTTTCTTTATTTCTGCTTTATTTTTATTATTTCTTATTTGATCTTTTTATGTTTCTTCTCCTTCCTAATCTTTTCTATCTTGTTCTTCTTCACTTTCTTTTCTTTCTCATCTTATTTTTCTAATACAGTTTATTCTTATTATTAATCTTCTTATTCTTGTTTTTGTTGAACTCTTTTCTATTTTTTTGTCATATTCTTTTTGATGTCCTAGCTATACTTCTTCAATTAATCTGTGGACTTCTCTTTTCTATTTCCTCCTCTATTTTATATTGTTCTCCTACATTCTTCGTCTTCTGTTCATGTTCTTCCTTCTCTCTTCTTTCTGCTTCTTCTATATATTCTTTTTCTCTTTTTTTCGTTATCTTCACTTTCATCGTCTCTTCTATTGAACTTCTTCTTCTTTTCTTTATTGGTATTTGTGTTCTTTTTCCCCCATTCTATATTTTCTTCACCTTTTTCATTGTCTTCTATTTTTCGAATACTTTTTCTTTTGTTCCTTTTTCTTTTTCTTCTTCTTCTTCTTCTTCTTATTATTATTATTATTATTATTATTCTTTTACTTTTTCGAATCTTCATACAGAATGATGCCCATTCTTTGATTGCAGTATGGCATTACCAGGCCTGTTGTGAATACCAGGATTCCAAGTATCCCGAGACATTTTAGATATTTTTTTAACACTCCCTTCAGCAGACGAAAGACCGAGTTTCTTCTGTATTTGAACAAAACCTCGTCTTCTTCTTCTTTTTCTTGTGATCCCACGATAAACACGTTATTCTGTGCATTATTCCAGCTCTTGTATTGGGAAGTGTTTCTAGAACTTGTATTCGTTGACCAAAAACCGACGGAGCTTGAAGTGACGTTCTGCATTGGAGAAACAGGGTGATATAAACACTGTCTAAAGATTTAAATGGCATAAAAGAGTCAATATTTCCCTTTTTGAGGGCAGGAAAAAAGAAGTAAGAAGAAAAAGAGCTTTCTTTCAAACAAAGAAGGCTACTCTACATTAAAAAGTTCATTAGCCAATTCGAATGATGGAAGTGTGTATAATTATGCGTTGAAGAGTCTTCTACTAATTATACAGACCAAAGTGAGGCAGTCTGGTCCGAGAAGCGTCCATGCTCGTAAAGCTCTGGGGGATTTACGCGCAGTCTCCTTCACGAGCCTCACCGGACTAGAAGTATAGAGTCAGTTGATCGAAGAAGAAGAAGAAAAAGAAGAAGAAGAAGAAAAAGGAGAAGAAGGAAAAGAAGAAGGTGAGCCTTCTACCATGAATGTGTTACAGTGTACCGTTAGATTTTATGACACTCTCAGTGTTGCAGTGGCCCTGTTTTCGCCTCTGCCAAACACACACATGTAAGCATGCATATATACATATGTTAACATGTGTGTGTATATATATATATATATATATATATATATACATCATAATCATCATCAGGTGTCCTGTCGGCTGAACCTCCATCCACTTCTATCACGTTAACCAACTCTGTTGTTGATTGTCGCTGTGCTATTCTCTCAGGCTGTCCAGCCTCTTCTCTCTCGGACTTCCTCTGTCTTTCTTTCCTGCTGTCACGTTGTCATGACGTGCTTCAAGCCACCTCTTCTCATAACATGCCCAACAAAGGATGACTGTCTTGTTCTGACCCTTGCAACAAGTTGTCTTTGCCTTTGTGCCTCCTTAAGTACTGTACCATTAGTCTTCTTTTCCGTCCATGAGATCCGCAACATTCTTCTGTAAAAACTACATATTGGTTGGTTCTAAAGATGTAAGCGCTTGCTTGCTAATTTTCCACGATTCACTGCATATGTTAGTATTGGTTCCATGATACATCAAAGGACCCTCTTTCTCAGCTCCAGCGACAAGGTTGTGTTGCACAATATTTCTTTCATGGTCTGGAACATTGATTTTACTATTTTACAATTTATTTCGTAATTTCAACTTCCGTCTGATGTTATGTATGTGCCCAGGCATTTCAATGTGTTAACTCGTCTCAATTTGGTCCCATTCGCGTTGACGCAGTATTTTGGAGTCTGGTTTCTTCATCATTACCATCACTTCCGATTTATTTTTATTTAAGCTGAGGCCGTCGTTTTCACTTTGCTGAACTACCACGTCTTCAATTTTCTGTAAATCGGTTTCAGTTTGGGCTATCAAGACAATATATATCGTAGATTATTTATGTTCTGTCCGCCAATTGATATTCCCGGCATTGTCTGTATGTCTCTCAAGATGAGCTCGCTCTATAGAGAGAACAGGTTGGGGGACAGAACGCAACCTTGCCTCACTCTCCTTTTTATCTGTTTGTAATCTCCCACTTGATTGTTAATTAATTCTTATAGCCGCAGTCTGTCCCCAATACATATTCTGAATAATCCTGAGGTCATTACCATACATATGTAAAAATGTCAACGTTTAGTTTACCCTGTCTAATGCTGTACCATAATCTATGAAGCTGTACCATAATCTATGAAGCTGTACCATAATCTATGAAGCTGTACCATAATCTATGAAGCTGTACCATAATCTATGAAGCTGTAACATAATCTATGAAGCTGTACCATAATCTATGAAGCTGTACCATAATCTATGAAGCTGTACCATAATCTATGAAGCTGTAACATAATCTATGAAGCTGTAACATAATCTATGAAGCTGTACCATAATCTATGAAGCTGTACCATAATCTATGAAGCTGTACCATAATCTATGAAGCTGTACCATAATCTATGAAGCTGTAACATAATCTATGAAGCTGTACCATAATCTATGAAGCTGTACCATAATCTATGAAGCTGTACCATAATCTATGAAGCTGTACCATAATCTATGAAGCACAGAAATGCGTTGACTTTCATCTCAATGGCTCTTTCAACTATCATTCTATCTCGAGTATATCCATTTTGTTAAGAAAGAAGAAGAATCAAAAGGCTCGCTCTACGTCTGTTGAAATTCATTTCTTCTCTATCTGTATCGTGTATGCCTATATTCCTCTTTTGTCGCCTCTAAACATCTAACAACTCCCTCCACCTTTTCTGCCATTCTGCATTCCTCCTATTGCTCTCATTAATTGTATCAGGACTAACACGCCAGATCAGACTGTAATTGAAATTCGTGGACTTTCTGGTATCGACCTTTCTCAAGATCCGTCAGTACAAATTTGCTCTACGTTTATTCGTTATCACTTGTCTCACAGACGGGCCCTTTTCTATGTTGTTCTTATAGATCCAGTGACGCCAGAGCTCCTGCCCTTCAACTCAGTGCTATATTATTTTAGACATTGCTGGGCTGGAGAGTAGGTTGAGTTGATTATCTATACCAGTGTGGTCCACTACAGTTCTGTTGGGGGAAAATGACTTGTAAACAAATATATATATTCAAGTGATATCGGGACTTTTTTGTTGTTGTTGTAAGGAAAAATAGTTTTTTTCCATTAAAACTTTTACTTAAATACCATTAATTTTTTTAATATAATCTCCTGCAACGTTTAAGCAGTTATCCCAGCGTTCAAGTAATGCTTGAAAAACTTCAGCGTGTAAAGGTTTGTCAGTATGTCTGAACCAATCCAGGACGTCCTGTTTCACTCCATCATCAGTGCTGAAATACTGATCTCTCGGGAATTCTTTTAGGGCCCAAACAGGTGGAAATCGCTTGGAGCGAGATCTTGGCTGTAAGGTGGATGTGGCAATTCCTTCCGGTCGAGTTGCTGCAGATGGCTCATTGTGGGGTGATCCCAATGAGGTCGAGGGTTATCTTGCAGGAGCAGGACGTGATCATCACTCACTGATGTACGGCCTTCTCTAAAGCGTTTACACCTTTCAAATGCCTTATTTTGGCTGAATGTCACGTCACCTTATTGTCATTGCAGTCTTCTGTAAATTTTCGCAGGTATCACAAGTTCTTTCACAAGAAACTTCATCACAACACGTGGTTCCATGCAAGCACTAAAATTCTTGCCCATCATTTTTTTTAATATGTCACTTGACTGGCCCATGGCATGTGGGCCGCCAGACAGTAATACGACACAAGTGCCTCCAACTTATGATATTAGTTCCAGTACGCTTTAACCCATTCAGGTAGAACTAGAACAAAATGCCCCGGTTTGATTTGAACGCCCCTCATATATGTATATATATATATATTTATATAAACTTAGCTTTCTTTCCACTAATGCCGTTGAGTGGAGTGTGGATATTAAGTCGTCTGTCCTGCGTCGTTTCCGCGCATGTCAATTTGAGCCCATGTCTTTGTACAATCATTATAATGACATCTATCCCACTGTCTAGAGCCCGACCTATTGCCCTGTAGCCAGATCTACCAGGGTTGTAAGCCAACAGTTGAAGTTGATGAAGATGCATTCTCATGAAGTGATCGAAGTAGCGTAATGTGTGCCTTGAAATGCACTCCAGACGCGTTTCGTGAATATGAGGGAACAAGATTAGTCGGGCGACATAGACTTGTCAACGGCGGCGAAAGACAGCCACGTACCAAACGACTGGCAGCAATCTATAATCGTGCCAATTTGGAAAAAAAAGGGACAAAAAGGAAACTGTGACACTTGCAGAGACGTATTCCTACTTGGCCATAGTGGTAAAATGTTTGCAAAATTCCTATAACAGAGAATTAGACTATTTGTTGAACCTCAGATGTCGTCGTGCTCAATTTGGATTTTGCCGCGGTATAGGTTGCACGGACGCCTTTTGTACCTTAAGTAATTAAGCAAAAGATCAATAGAATGCAACAAAAAATATATACATTGCTTTCATTTATCAATAAAAAGCGTTTGATTAAACGTGATTAAACTTTGGACGATACTGGATGATTATGGTGGACAAGGTCAGCTACTTGATAGTTTAAGAGCACTGTATCGTACGAGCATAAACCTTGTCAGATCGACTAATTATGTGACAGATGCTTTTGAAATCAATACCGGCGTGAGACAAGGGTATGCACTTTCTCCTATGTTGTTTAACATCTTATCATGTAGCATGTCCTTTAAAGAACGTCGCTCCCATCACAGTATGTCTGAAAGAAATTCTTTCCCTTGCCAAAACTCCAGCATCCGCCACAGTCACACACAGGCACTCCTGAATATCTTGGTGCCACCAACTTCTTGTTCTACTCCTGGTTCTCTTACCTGGCATCATAATCTTCCATCACTATTCTCTCAAGACCGTTGTGTCTCATGATGTGACCAAAGTATTTACATTTTCTGGCCATACTGGAATTGATAAACCAGTTCTCCTCTATGCTCAACTCTTGTCGAATGTCTACGTTTGTCTCTTTCTCCATCCAGGGTATTTTGAGGATCTTTCTGTAACATTTTAACATCTACATGAACAAAATCGCATCAGAGACCAGTGAAATTGAGACATCTAAAGCAGAACAAAACTCAATACACAAATTACTCTTTGCACATGATCAGTGTCTGCTGTATGACAATGGAAATACTTGTCACGTGCTAAATACAAGATGCGAATTAGCGCGAACAAAACAGAACCTATGAGAATCAGTAGAACACTTGGGCGACTAAACATGAATGTAAAAGATATTACTCATCAAGCAAATGAGGTCAAGTATATGGGGGTCAAGTATTTGGGGGTCAAGTATATGGGGGTCAAGTATTTGGGGGTCAAGTATATGGGGGTCAAGTATATGGGCAGCATTTCTTGGCAGACGGTAGGATCGACAGGGAAATCGAGACGGTGTCAGAAATCAGTAACTTATCAGCTGTCAGCACTGCACAAGCAGCCAAGCCTTAGTTTGGCAACAGCTCATAAATATTATATTTATGCTTACTCTGTACTTCCAGTTCCAAACATGGCCTCTGTCCAGGGCGCGTGAAAGCAGAATTTCGAAGTGTGAAATGAAATGTTTGAGGAAGGTCATCGGTGTTACCAGGAAAGACATAATGCGAAATAACATTCGAAGTAAGGTCGGTACTACGTCTTGTGCAGAATACATTTCCAGGCAGAAAATAAGTTGGTTTGGTCATCTCATGAGAATGCATCCTCATCAACTTCCACTGATGGCTTACACCGCTGGTAGATCTGGCCACATGGCGAGGGGGCAGCCGCGAGGCAGATAGAAAGATGACATTAGAATGATTGTGCATCAACACGGTCTCACATTGACCGACGCAACGCAGTTGGCACAGGACAGACGACTTAAGCTCCCCATGACGCTTAGCGGCACAAGTAGAAATAAAACTAACTAACTCTGCACAAGACGTAGTGCCGGCCGTGCTTCCATTTCCTTCGCTTTGCATTCTATTTTTCCTGATAACTACGACGACCTTCATAAAATACTACGTTTCACACATCGAAATGTTGCTCTCACGCCCCTAGGACAGGGACCATGACTGGGCGTGGTAGCACAGAGTCGTTACAAATATACTGTTAACCAGCTGCTTTGTTGTCAAACTTATGTTCGGGTGCCTAACAACCCTAAATACATATATAAATTTACTTAAAAACCCTAAAACAATATAAAACCCTACTAACCATTGTAAAAACACATCAACTCTAATAATATGGTAAATGAGTAAAGATCAGTAATATTTAAATTCACCCAAACAGTCAAGGGAGGAAATAAAGGAATACCTAAGACGCGAGGGAAGATAATGCAATTAAAATATAGCTATAAGCGCGTTGTGAAAAACATAAACAATGGCGATACATGAAAACAGACACAGGTTGAAATAAATAGTTAATATTACAGGGGTCTCAGTGTTATTTTGCCACTGAGAATTATGGTAATTACTAAATCTGTCAAAATCTGTTTTTGTGTGGACATAAAGATAAATCTATTAGCATTTAATACAGAATACAAATGCGGTGCCCCATTTGAAGTCGCAAACACATAAAATGAAAAAAATAAAAAATAAAAAAGTCGCCCGTAGATCGCATGAATCTCTTTCCCCATTAATGCTGTACATTGGAACGCTCCTGTAGGGGAAAACATAGAATTAGAATATAGGATCATAAAACCTTAACAATCCTTTAGGTACATAATAGAGGAGGCAGGGTTAATAAATGGATTTAAAAAAAAATATTAGATGCATTTAGTTATTTGTAGATCAAGTTAATGTAAAAGAAACTGGTTGTATTCAGACTCTGCAGAGTCTTTTAAACCAGTATAAAGATGTTAAGTTACAGTATAAAAAAAAGAAATCGGAAGAAAGTGATCAGTCACCGTGAATCGATACTCTAAATCAGTCTGGCATGTATTTATTTACCATTGAACGCATTAACTGAGGAGGCCAACTTGACATTTCAAGGAATACTTTCCTAAACTAGAACGGTGGATATGTCAGTTGACAATTAATCCATTTCTGTGGGACTTAACGGAAATCCCGAATAGAATTAACGGGTTTACAGAGCAAAGACAGGAGCTTAGGTCAAGCAGTCAGTACAACATGTTATTTGAAGAAAATATGGATCACTTGGAGTCTTGTTGACAGTTTACTAATAAATACGCGTGAAGTACCATTTTCAACTGTCCGCTTTATAACAGCTAAAAAAAACAACAAACGGTTTGCTAAATCCTTAATGTGAAGTGAGGTGAACCCTGTCACCAACTGTTTCCTGAACTAAAACGATGTGAAGTGTACCCTGTCACAAACTGTTCCCTGAACTAAAACGATGTGAAGTATACCCTGTCACAAACTGTTCCCTGAACTAAAACGATGTGAAGTGTACCCTGTCACAAACTGTTCCCTGAACTAAAACGATGTGAAGTATACCCTGTCACAAACTATTCCCTGAACTAAAACGATGTGAAGTGTACCATGTCACAAACTGTTTCCTGAACCCGTTAAACGATGTGAAGTGTACCCTGTCACAAACTGTTTCCTGAACCCGTAAAACGATGTGAAGTGTACCCTGTCACAAACTGTTTCCTGAACTAAAACGATGTGAAGTGTACCGTGTCACAAACTGTTTCCTGGACCCCAAAAAGGATGTGAAGTGTACCCTGTCACAAACTATTTCCTGAACCCCTAAAACGATGTGAGGTGTACCCTGTCACCAACTGTTTCCTGAACCCCTAAGATATGTGAGGTGTACCCTTTCACCAACTGTTTCCTGAACCCGTAAACGATGTGAAGTGTACCCTGTCACCAACTGTTTCCTGAACCCCTAAGATATGTGAAATGTACCCAGTCACCAACTGTTTCCTGAATCCGTAAAACGATGTGAGGTGTACCCTGTCACCAACTGTTTCCTGAACTAAAACGATGTGAAGTGTACCCTGTCACAAACTGTTTCCTGAACCCGTAAAACGATGTGAAGTGTACCCTGTCACAAACTGTTTCCTGAACCCGTAAAACGATGTGAAGTGTACCCTGTCACCAACTGTTTCCTGAACTAAAACGATGTGAAGTGTACCCTGTCACAAACTGTTTCCTGAACCCCTAAAACGATGTGAGGTGTACCCTGTCACCAACTGTTTCCTGAACCCCTAAGATATGTGAGGTGTACCCTGTCACCAACTGGTTCCTGAACCCCTAAGATCTGTGAGGTGTACCCTGTCACCAACTGTTTCCTGAACCCCTATGATATGTGAGGTGTACCCTGTCACCAACTGTTTCCTGAACCCCTAAGATCTGTGAGGTGTACCCTGTCACCAACTGTTTCCTGAACCCCTAAGATATGTGAGGTGTACCCTGTCACCAACTGTTTCCTGAACCCGTAAACGATGTGAAGTGTACCCTGTCACCAACTGTTTCCTGAACTAAAACGATGTGCAGTGTACCCTGTCACAAACTGTTCCCGGAACTAAATCGATGTGAAGTGTACCCTGTCACAAACTGTTCCCTGAACTAAAACGATGTGAAGTATACCCTGTCACAAACTGTTTCCTGAACTAAAACGATGGGAAGTGTACCCTGTCACAAACTGTTTCCTGAACCCGTAAAACGATGTGAAGTGTACCCTGTCACAAACTGTTTCCCGAAACCCTAAAACGATGTGAAGTTTACCCTGTCACAAACTGTTTCCAGAACTAAAACGATGTGAAGTGTACCCTGCCACAAACTGTTTCCTGAACTAAAACGATGGGAAGTGTACCCTGTCACAAACTGTTTCCTGAACTAAAACGATGTGAAGTGTACCCTGTCACAAACTGTTTCCTGAACTAAAACGATGTGAAGTGTACCCTGTCACAAACTGTTCCCTGAACTAAAACGATGTGAAGTGTACCCTGTCACAAACTATTTCCTGAACTCGTAAAACGATGTGAAGTGTACCCTGTCACAAACTGTTCCCTG
This sequence comes from Ariolimax columbianus, assembly GCA_036924085.1. Classification (NCBI taxonomy): domain Eukaryota; kingdom Metazoa; phylum Mollusca; class Gastropoda; order Stylommatophora; family Arionidae; genus Ariolimax; species Ariolimax columbianus. The sequence continues at coordinate 23,473,431 of JAVGWX010000018.1, forward strand.
AACTAAAACGATTTGTAGTGTACCCTGTCACAAACTGTTTCCTGAACCCCTAAAACGATGTGAGGTGTACCCTGTCCCCAACTGTTTCCTGAACCCCTAAGATATGTGAGGTGTACCCTGTCACCAATTGTTTCCTGAACCCCTAAGATATGTGAGGTGTACCCTGTCACCAACTGTTTCCTGAACCCCTAAGATATGTGAGGTGTACCCTGTCACCAACGGTTTCCTGAACCCGTAAAACGATGTGAAGTGTACCCTGTCACCAACTTTTTCCTGAACCCCTAAGATATGTGAAGTGTACCCAGTCACCAACTGTGTCCTGAACCCGTAAAACGATGTGAAGTGTACCCTGTCACAAACTGTTCCCTGAACTAAAACGATTTGTAGTGTACCCTGTCACAAACTGTTTCCTGAACCCCTAAAACGATGTGAGGTGTACCCTGTCCCCAACTGTTTCCTGAACCCCTAAGATATGTGAGGTGTACCCTGTCACCAATTGTTTCCTGAACCCCTAAGATATGTGAGGTGTACCCTGTCACCAACTGTTTCCTGAACCCCTAAGATATGTGAGGTGTACCCTGTCACCAACGGTTTCCTGAACCCGTAAAACGATGTGAAGTGTACCCTGTCACCAACTTTTTCCTGAACCGCTAAGATATGTGAAGTGTACCCAGTCACCAACTGTTTCCTGAACCCGTAAAACGATGTGAAGTGTACCCTGTCACCAACTGTTTCCTGAACCCCTAAGATATGTGAAGTGTACCCAGTCACCAACTGTTTCCTGAACCCGTAAAACGATGTGAGGTGTACCATGTCACCAACTGTTTCCTGAACCCGTAAAACGATGTGAAGTGTACCCTGTCACCAACTGTTTCCTGAACCCCTAAGATATGTGAGGTGTACCCTGTCACCAACTGTTTCCTGAACCCCTAAGATATGTGAGGTGTACCCTGTCACCAACTGTTTCCTGAACCCCTAAGATATGTGAGGTGTACCCTGTCACCAACTGTTTCCTGAACCCGTAAAACGATGTGAAGTGTACCCTGTCACCAACTGTTTCCTGAACTCCTAAGATATGTGAAGTGTACCCAGTCACCAACTGTTTCCTGAACCCGTAAAACGATGTGAGGTGTACCCTGTCACCAACTGTTTCCTGAACCCGTAAAACGATGTGAAGTGAATCCTGTCACCAACTGTTTCCTGAACTAAAACTATGTGAAGTTTGTTTTGTCTCCAGCTGCTTCCAATTTTGCAGAACTAGTACAAAAACTGAGGCAGTTGAATAATACTCATTAGCTGGGACCTGGGTGATGAAATATTCATGGTGAATAAACACATGTGTTTGCTTCTTCAAAAATGTTTTAGAGATCCAATTACATAATTCCGCTGGTTTCTATATGAAAATATAATATTTTTTATCAAATCGACCCCTACAAGCTGACCACCACCAAACTGACCACCACCAAACTGACCACCACCAAACTGACCGGATTTATTTTATACATTTTTATGAAGCGCGGTCAAGTTTTCTTTTGTGTGAAATTATAATGAAAAGTGTGTCTTCATTTATAATTGTAGTCCAAATAGAGAAGTATGAATTGTTTGTGACAATGTGTTTGTTGTTGTTGGGGTACACACATTGGTAAATAGGACGAAATGACAACGATAAATACAAAGAACAAATAAGAAATAATAATTATTGACAAGAAAAATGACATTTCTCATTGGAAGCCAGCACCCTCGGCAGCGGGGATGGTAGGTTGGAAGAGAAAAGGAAGAAAAGCGAGGGCTGAGAGGGGACATGAGTTTGAGAGGGGGAGGAAGCAATGAGCGTGTAGAAGGGAGGGAGACATGAGGCAGGCGAGAGTTGTAGAAAGGGAGAGAAACTTGAACTATTGTTGGTGTTGTTGTTGTTGGTGTTGTTGTTGTGTTTGTTGTTGTTTCTGAATGCCCACAATGAACAGAACTTATCTTTTGTGCGCCATAAAAAGAATGTTAGCTTTTCTCACATCACGAGCGTGCCTATGAAGATGTACCGGAGGACTCCAGCCGGTTGTGCTATGATTGGCCTCATCTGTGTGTCGCTCACTACTACGGGGATCGCGTCGATCCCTCAACTTGTTAGTCAGTATGTCATGAAAACAGCCAGTTTCCACCGAGGACTACGGGGAAGACGAGGTGAGGATCTTGGCCAGTATTTTCTGCCTGACCCTGACTAACATGTCTGATCAGTATGTTTTGTCTGACCCTGACTAACCTGTCTGATCAGTATGTTTTGTCTGACCCTGACTAACATGTCTGATCAGTATGTTTTGTCTGACCCTGACTAACATGTCTGATCAGTATGTTTTGTCTGACCCTGACTAACATGTCTGATCAGTATGTTTTGTCTGACCCTGACTAACATGTCTGATCAAAATGTTTTGTCTGACCCTGACTAACATGTCTGATCAGTATGTTTTGTCTGTCCCTAACATGTCTGATCAGTATGTTTTGTCTGTTCCTAACATGTCTGATCAGTATGTTTCGTCTGATACTGACACGTATGTGTGATCAGTATGTTTTGTCTGACCCTAACATGTCTGATCATAATTAGAGTGTTCAAAGCAGGCCTCGGCTGCCTGAATAATGGTGCATGGAATAATGGAATAAGACCTCGATTCTATTTTGTTGGTTTTCGGAACTGGAGGTAATGATTAACAGGGACAAACGGGGGCATTCGTATTGCAGCGTTAGAGGTGAAATTCTTGGATCGCCTCAAGACGAGCTACTGCGAAAGCATTTGTCAAGAATGTTTTCATTAATCAAGAACGAAAGTCAGAGACGCGAAGACGATCAGATACCGTCATAGTTCTGACCATAAACGATGCCGACTAGCGATCCGCAGGAGTTGCTTCGATGACTCTGCGGGCAGTTTCCGGGAAACCAAAGTGGTTTGGTTCCGGGGGAAGTATGGTTGCAAAGCTGAAACTTAAAGGAATTGACGGAAGAGCACCACCAGGAGTGGAGCATGCGGCTTAATTTGACTGAACACGTCAACACTGAAATGATTGACAGGCCGAGAGCACTTTCGTTGGGTCTAATAGGGAACGTGTGCTGGAATTACACCCTCGGAAGAGAGGTCAGTTTTACCCTACTAATGACAGGGCGTTGCTACGGTAATCCTGCTCAATCCGAGAGGAATCGCTAGTTTCAAACGCTTGATCATTGACTGCCTAATAGCTCTCTCTTGATTCGATGGGTCTAATATGGAACGGGTGCTGGTATTAGACCCTCGGAAGACGGTCAGTTTTACCCTACTATTGACAGGGCGTTGCTACGGGAATCCCGCCATGATTCTCAGCACCACTGCGACGGGAGGCAAAGATATGGTTGGAACCTGAAACTCGCGTCTCAGCCCGACCCGGTCAAGCCGCAGAAAGAGGTCTCTGCCGTCCCGCCGATCAAATCGGGCGGGGAGCTGCTCGATATTACCCCATACGGCATTGAGGTGTGAAACCACTAGTAGAAGACTTAGTTCTCGGTCGGCGTGTCGAAAGCAGTAGAGCAGCTACCTCACTACGAACTGTTGAGACTCAGCCATTGATCATGAGATATGTCCGCACACCAGGCCAACAACATCTCCGTGCCATGACCAGGGTTGTCCCCTAGTTAAATGCACTCCTGCTTCGTTCTTTACCTCTGTCTGCTATCAGTCATCCCAATGGACGCAGATGAGATGCAGGCCAGCGGACATTGCACCTCTGCCCTATTGTGACAACCTCCAAGGTGGCGGGGAATGCTAGGCGTACCATTACTGCAGAGGAGCCGAGAAAATAACGGGAGCAAGGAGATACCTCACTCACATGCATATGCTACGTTTCTGGCAGGACGTGACTATCCTGAGACACAGTCACACTGGACTGCCTCTCTTCTGGTATAGTACAAACTAGTACATAGTCCATCATATCATTTAATTGCTAAAGCCTATAGACACGGGTGGGGAAGACTCGTTAGTCCTGCAAGACAACTTCCCTAAGAGAGACAACTCTGACCAAAAACAACTGCAGCCTTGCAGATAGGCTGGGGACAGCCAATGGCTAACAGAAACGCCTGTTAAAATCGTATGCACTGGGCCACAGGCTTAACAAAACAGTGCAACGTATATAGCTGTAACCAGCGTACGAAGAAGAAGAAGAAGATGATCAGTATGTTTTGTTTGACCCTGACTAGCATGTCTGATCAGTATGTTTTGTCTGACCCTAACATGTCTGATCAGTATGTTTTGTCTGACCCTAATATGTCTGATCAGTATGTTTTGTCTGACCCTGACTAACATGTCTGATCAGCATGTTTTGTCTGACCCTAACATGTCTGATCAGTATGTTTTGTCTGACCCTAATATGTCTGATCAGTATGTTTTGTCTGACCCAGACTAACATGTCTGATCAGCATGTTTCGTCTGACCCTAACATGTCTGATCAGCATGTTTTGTCTGACCCTAACATGTCTGATCAGTATGTTTTGTCTGACCCTAACATGTCTGATCAGTATGTTTTGTCTGACCCTGACTAACATGTCGGATCAGTATGTTTTATCTGACCCTAACATGTCTGATCAGTATGTTTTGTCTGACCCTGACTAACATGTCGGATCAGTATGTTTTGTCTGACCCTAACATGTCTGATCAGTATGTTTTGTCTGACCCTAACATGTCTGATCAGTATGTTTTGTCTGACCCTGACTAACATGTCGGATCAGTATGTTTTATCTGACCCTAACATGTCTGATCAGCATGTTTCGTCTGACCCTAACATGTCTGATCAGTATGTTTTGTCTGACCCTGACTAACATGTCGGATCAATATGTTTTATCTGACCCTAACATGTCTGATCAGCATGTTTCGTCTGACCCTAACATGTCTGATCAGCATGTTTTGTCTGACCCTAACTAACATGTCGGATCAGTATGTTTTATTTGACCCTAACATGTCTGATCAGCATGTTTCGTCTGACCCTAACATGTCTGATCAGCATGTTTTGTCTGACCCTGACTAACATGTCGGATCTGTATGTTTTATCTGACCCTAACATGTCTGATCAGTATGTTTTGCCTGACCCTGACTAACATGTCTGATCAGTATGTTTTGCCTGACCCTAACATGTCTGATCAGTATGTTTTGCCTGACGAGACGTTAGTCTTCCTTCCCACTTTAACAGTTAAACTGCTGTTGTTTCTTGTAAATTGTGCAGTTCACTTGACGGACAGATGTTCTTGACAGTTATTGTTAGTGTTTAAACTAAAGACCTTTCATACACAAATATGTTTGCTACTATTTTGTTTCTACAGACCTCTCATCTATTCTCTTGATATATTTTATCCAAGTTAGTTATTACCCTCATTAATTCCCGGAGGGGCATAGGCCATTGACAACCCTCCTCCAGCAAGTTAGATCTTGAGGTGCTCTTTCTGTCTCTTTCCAGTTGAGGTCCAGGAACCGAAGTTCATTTCACAGTCTTTTCTCTGGGTATTTGTTGGTCTTCTCTCTTCCTCTTCCCGTGTGACTTACACGTCAGTGCCTGTCTGGCTACATTTGATGGTGATTTCCGTAGCGTATGTCCCAGCCAACTGCATTTTCTACATTTGATATCTTGCCCCATTGGTTATTGTTGGCTATTGTCCCCCAGGTCTTCATTCCTCACCATGTCTTGCCAGCTTCTATCCATTTTTCTTAGTAGACATTTATTGACGAACGACTAGAGTTTCCTCTGCATTGTCTTTGCCGTTCTCCAAGTCTCTGCTCCGTACATGAGTACTGACTTGACATTGGAAATAAACAATCTTAAACTGGCATTACTATTTTTTTCCTTGGATTTCCATATATTATTCACTAACAGGAATGCTGTTCTTGTCTTTCTAATTCTTCTTCTTCTTTGTTCGTTCTCAAACTCCAGCTATCAAGGTATGATAAAAAGAAATATTAACTATAGGAGCATGGAAGTGATAGTCAAACTGTATACAGCATTAGTTAGACCTAGATTGAAGTATTGTGTACAGGTTTGGAGTCCTTATCAGAGAGGGGATATCAACATGCTGGAAAGAATACAAAAAAGAGCAACAAAGATGATAGTGGGATTCCAGAATTACAGTTATGATGAAAGACTCAGAGAAACGGCACACAGTGTCTAGAAGAGAGAAGAATTCGTGGTGACTTAATACAGGTTATTAAGATGATCAGAGGAATGGATAAATTAGACTATTACAAGCTTTTTTTAAATACACTCACCCACAATAACAAGAGGGCACAGCTACAACATGATTAAAGAGAGGTCAAGATTAGATATTAGGAATTACTTTTTTAGTAAGAGAGTGGTGTCTGCTTAGAATGCATTGTCACTGGAGGTAGTGGAAGCAGGGACAGTTAATGCATTTAAGAATAAACTGGATGCGCATAGCTTTTAGAGCAAGGTGATGTAAATTAAACTGGTTGTATACAGACTCTGCACGGTATTCTAAACCAGTATAAAGACGTTAAGTTAAGACCTAAACAAGGTGTCGTACGTTTCAGAATGCAGTTCGGAGAACGAAATGTCTTGTGTTGTAGTTTACAGCTTGACTGTGATATTTGCACATTTCGATCCGACACATCAGACTTAATCATGGCATTTTTAGGTACCGGGTTAACCTTCCATCTTCGATCGTTTCTCCTTTGACGGTTTATACTGTTGCAGCCTGTTATCCAGGATCACCACGGAGAGGTGGAGAAGAGTCTTGGCAGCACTGGATAGCTGGTCCTGAAGCTAGCAGTCAGCTTTGGATCGTTAAGAGCTATAGCTCATGCACTGCTCTGCATCTTAATCCCTTTCTAATTCTAACTCTTAAACCTAAGACTATGCCTCCTGAAGTAACATGTGTGCTGCCAAAGAAATGTGAAGGTGTCCACCTAAAAAACATGACTGAAATGTTTGACACCATATAAATGAGTGTCTGAAACACTAAGAAGGAATGTCTGAAACCCTGGAAAATAATATCTGAAACCGTGCGAAGGAATATCTAAAACTGAAAAAGAATATCTGAAACAATGAAAAGGAATATCTGAAACCATCGGAAGGAATATATGAAACCATGAGAAGGAATATCTGAAACCCTCAGATGAAATGTCAAAATCTGAGAAGGAATATCTGAAACCTTGATAAATAATGTCTGAAACTATGAAAAGGATTATCTGAAACTATAAAAAGAAATATCTGAAACCATGAAAAGGAATATCTGAAACCATGAAAAGGAATATCTGAAGCCATCAAAAAGAATATCTCAAACCCTCAGAAGGAATGAAAACCTCAGAAGCAATATCTGAAACCTTCAGAAGTAATTTCTGAAACCATGAGAAGGAATATCTGAAAACCTCAGAAGGAATATCTGAAACCCTGAGAAGGAATATCTCAAACCCTGAGAAGGAATATCTCAAACCCTGAGAAGGAATATCTCAAACCCTGAGAAGGAATATCTCTAACCATGAGGATGAATATATGCAGCACTGAGCAGGAATATTGTTCAGTTCCCCTAATAGGTATCTGAAGACATGACAAATGCGACGTGTAACACCTAAAAAGACAGTCTGTAACCACGAAAAAGCATTCTCTGAAGCCCTGAGAAGATTTACCTACATCCCTAAAAACTACAGTTTCTAACGCTGAAAAGAAATAGGCTGTAGCCATGAAAGGGACAGCATGTAGCCTTGACGAAGACAGCCTGTAGCAATGAAAGGGACAATATGTAATCATGACAGAGACAGTCTGCAGCCATGACAGGGAAAGTCTCTTGCCAGAAAGAGGACAATTAGTATCTTTGAGAAGAACCGTAATGTTGCTCTAAGAAGAACCATCTGTAGCCCTTAGAATGAATATACATAGCACTTGGAATGACTATACGTAGCCCTTAGAATAACTATACGTAGCCTTTAGAATGACTTTATGTAGCCCTTAGAATGCCTATACTTAACCCTTAGAATGACTATATGTAGCCCTTATAATGAATATACGTAGCCTTTAGAATGACTTTATTACCCCTTAGAATGCCTATTCGTAGCTCTCAGATTGACCATACATAGCCCTTAGATTGACTATACATAGTCCTTCATCCCAGAAAGCAGTTTCTGTTATTAGACTACGTTATTTTTTTCCTTCATAATTTAACCAAATTCAGCTTTGACAAATCTGATGAATTTTGCAAAATTCAGATGTATAAATAATGGTATTCATTTGATCTCATCTCATCTGTCAATTAATGTCGATATAAGGCTGGGGGCGACGCACGGTGTTTTTGGACTCCCGTTATTATTTTAAAGAAAGCATTTGTCGTCTTTCTTGAACTATCAATTCATGTCTCTCTTGGTTTTGACGTTGCTCTGAATTACGGGTGCCTGGTATTATAGGCTCGTGCTGTGTGTAGGTACGGAAGCATGCTATTCAGGTATCAGAACCAAAAGCGAACGCTTCCAATCAGTAAACAGCTTTACTTAACACGGCAGCTCGTTTTCCAGGGAAACCACTATTGACTCAGAGGTCGGCAATATAATTTCCAAGACAGTGGTGCTTTTGGGAGACCGCACAACAATGTATGGAATCGGATGAGTTTTAGCCTTGACACGAAGCTTAACGTTTACCGAGACTTTGTGCTCACCGCCCATCTGTCTACCAGTGAAACTTAACTTAACTTAACGTCTTTATACTGATTTAGAAGACCCTGCAGATTCTGTATACAACCAATTTCATTTACATCACCTTGCTCTAAAAGCTATGCGCATCCAATTTATTCTTAAATGCATTAACTGTCCTTGCCTCTACCACCTCCCGTGGCAATGCATTCCAAGCATTCACCACTCTCTAACTAAAAGAATATTTCCTAATATCTAATTTTGACCTCTCTTTAGTCAACTTGCAGCTATGCCCTCTTGTTATTGTGGGTGGCTGTATTTAAAAAAAACTAGTTATAGTCTAATTTATCCATTCCTCTGATCATCTTATAAACCTGTGTTAAGTTACCACGAATTCTTCTTTCTTCTAGACACTGTAGACCGGTTTTTCTGAGTCTTTCCTCATAACTGTAATTCTGGAATCCCACTATCAGCTTTGTCGCTCTTTTTTGTATTCTTTCCAGCATGTTTATATCCCATCTATGATAAGGACTCCACACCTGAACACAATACTCCAATCTAGGTCTTCTTCTTCTGCGTTCGTTATCAATCTCTCGCTACCAAGCCCTGTACAGGTCTTCGCAAGTAGCAGGATGTAGTCCGGAGAAGGGAATGCGTTGTATCGCTAGTTTACAGCTTGGCTGCGATATTTGCACCTTTCGATCCGATACATCCGTCTTTGGAGGCCAATCTAGATCTAACTAATGCTTTATACAGTTTGACCTTCAATTCCTTGCTTCTATGTTTAATATTTATTTATATAAATGTAGACTATGCATAGCAGGCATACTTGAATAATAAACCATTTCCATACAATATGCCTACGTAGATTGTTGAGAATACAATGGCAGAATAAATTATCAGACACAAAGATCCTCACGAAAGCCAAAATGCCGAGCATCCGCACACTGTTGCAGAAGAGTCCAGATTAACTGGGTCACGTCGTGCGCATTTCAGGCAAACGCATCCCCAAACAACTGATGTAAGATAAGCTGAAAGATGGCCTGCGTCTGGTCGGTGGCCAGAAGAAGAGTTTCAAAGACCCTCAAAATATCTCTGACACGCTTGAACATCGATGTAAACTTATGGGAATGACTGGCACAGAACTGCAAGGCATGCCGTAGAACCACCATTAGTTGTGTCTTCATTGCTGAGAAGCGCCAGGCTTCCGAGTCGGAGACAATATGCACTTTGTGAATGAACAAAACAATTGACACTGACATACTAAATGTTGACAATAAATGGTGTATATGTAGAAGGGGTTTTCGTGCTAGAATTGGACTATACAGCCACCTCCGGACTCACCAAAGACGTACAATACAACATGTCTGACTGCTGTTGTCATTATCGCTTGCGATGAACAGCTATAATTATTATTAATCTTATTATTATTATTATTCAGATATCTTAGCAATGTATCTCTCCACTAGTTGATATATGCCCTGAATGTCTGTGTTGTTGATATTTTTTTTGGTTGAATTTCTTCTGCTCTCACTCTGTTATTAATATTATAAATTTAATTATATGCGCACTGAACAATTCCCCGAGTAGATTTTCGCTTTCTAGACCCAAAAAAATAGAAACGCTTTACCTCCATGCATATGATAAAAACGATGGCAGAGAGTTATGCATGAGGCTAGCAACCTCATCATGTTAAACATGTTGTTACATACACCACACCTGTAAAAATGAACGTAAGATACTCTCTTATACGTTTACTAAAGTTATTCAGCTGCAGTGGGGATCCTGTACTCCGACTGGCATGAAACAGGAACAAGAAAACGTAAAGAAAATTGCACAAATTATCTCAATGATTGGTCATATATTCATTGGGTATTGACAGTTTTATGATGGTAGTATTCTTACTATCCCTGTACCTATACAATCTTAAAATTGTTTGTAAAATTCCTCTTAACAAATATTTAGATTATTTGTTCGGACAACGATTAAAAGACAAACATTTATCTGCACCCGGGGATCATATATAACGAACAACAGATAAGAAAGGAAAGTAATGAGCAATTAGAATTCAAACGGCGGACTTCGAGATGAGGGAGGCGCCTTGCTGAATTTTTTTTTTTTTTGTTCGCCATATTTCTCTAATCCCCAAGGCGGTGTGCGTTGCACTGTGGTTTTTATTTTGCGCCTGTAGGCCCAGTGCATCCGACTTCAGCATGCATTTTATGTAAGGCTCTGCTTCCTCCTGCATTTTCTAAGGGTTTGCTTCCCCGGGGTAACGGCCGGTGCTGTGATGGGGATCGAACCCAGCACCTTCTGGTTGTGAGCCGTGTCACTTAACCACTAGGCCACGCCGTCCCCTGCCTTGCTGAATGAGAGAGATGAGTTGGACTTCTAGTCTGGTGGGACACCCCAAAACAAATGTCACAACTGGGCTAGTATTTTGTCATTCCACATTTGCGACTATTGAATAGGCCCAGTTGGATCGAGACATATTTATGAACTAAATTAGGTCCTATTCTTCCTATCATTCATACATACCTTAAATGATTGTGTCGCAGGTAGACAAAATATGAACAGAGATCGTTTCAATTAAATAATAATAATATGAATAATAATAATTGTATTCAATCACGGCCTACTGTAGATACAGGCCTTGTGACTCACGGAGAAACCATTTTGAAACGTCACATTGTTAGACTTAGTTAATGACGGAACTTTCATGTATCAACTACCAGTGCAACTATAATAGCGTGTTCGGGAAACAAAGATGGATATGCAAATTGTTTCAGGGAAGGATTATGTGAAAGCATCACTCTCAACGGTGATTTGTTGTATTTTGTACCATGAATTTGTTTTATTTCTCTGTGTGGGGCATTGATTGATTACACACCTTGGCACAATATGAGTTCTGTCATTTAGTCTGCGGTGGAATGTGACGTTTCAGAAGTTTTTCCCGGTTAGTCAGACTCCATGATTCAATTTAGCAGCGTGGTAAGGAAATGCATGTTTGAAAACTTCGAGGCAGTGAGTTGCAAACAAAGAATGTTTGTTCGTGACAACGAGCCCAGAACAAGTATTTATCTACACTTGTGTCAGAAAAGAAAGGGAGCTAATGGGCATCCCGAGTCAAATATTGTGACCCTTACAAATGTTCGCTCGTGTGTTAGTGGGGCAAACCAATAGCTCCACTTTAATCTGCGCAGCCTCTCCGACCTGGTGAAGATTTTAGACTTCATCATGACAACTGACCTGCAGATATAGCATGACCAAATACTGACCGCAAAGAAGAAGAAAGAGAGGCATATGAGAAAGCTTTGGCACGGAGCAAGTTACGAGAAAATAAATCGAGACGTTCACACCTCAGAGCAGAAGAAGAGTGACATCCTAAGTAAATATGTAAATTTAAAATTCACATTTTAAATAACGTTACAAAAATAGTACCATCAAAGTTTAGAAATAACCTTATGAGTTTCATGAATAGATCACCCAGACCAAATGCTCAAAGGAGATATATTTACTAGCACGGCTGAAACTCGGGACAAGTTTCTCAAAATATTTCTTGGGTTCCAGCACTTAAGAATTCACTCGTCTTTTCACTAGGTCACCCTGTTGATTCAATTACGCAAATACAACGAATGCCAAGCGTGTCCGGTAAACTCTTGGTGTATAGAAATGGTTCTACTGAATCTGCTATTTTGTTAAGGAAGATTTCATTTTGAAATCTTTTTGTTAGCTTTCTTATTATTTCTCAGTGACACTTTAAATTTGTATATTCTATCATCGTAGTGTGTCATGATCTCGTGAATCAGACTGATCTCATTTCTAACAGCCACATACAAAGTTTATTCTACAGATTAGAAATACAAACTGTTGTATAATTGTATATGTTTAGAAGCAGAGGTTCTTTACTGTTTAAACTAATAAAGGATTTTTTTTTAAAAGTCAAGTCTTGGACCAGTGGTACGGCCACGGAAAGCTAACGAGTGTACTACCAAACAATATACTCAAAGACAGTCTCTTGCAAGTGAAAAAGAGGTCACTTCAAGATTCACTGGATTTTGTGGGGTGTGACGGTCGTGGGAATTGAACCCTGCATCTTTGTCTTGAAAAGCGAGTGCTCTATTTACTATACTAATCAGATAAAATACGAGGGTGTTTCAAATGAAAACCTAAACAACAAATTCAGTAGTATTTATGAGAAAAATGTGCACTCGACTTTCATTTTTCGAAGTTACGTTCTTGTTCTTCTTCGTCCATCCTCAGATCAAGGTCTCAGTTTCCTTTACAAATGACACTGTTGTGTGTAAGCTGCTCAATTAGACTACAGCAAGTTTTTTCAAAATTCAACCACCTACACGAACAAGAGAGCACAGCTACAAATTAACTAAAGAAAGGTCCAGACTAGCTATCTGGAAATGTTAATTATAGTCAGAGAGTGGTGAATGCTTGGAATGCATTGCCAGATAAAGTACTGGAAGCATGGACAATTAATGAATTCAAAAATAGATTTAATGCGCATAGTTTATAGCGCAAGTAATTATTAAATGAAATAGGTTGAATACAGACTAGGCAGAGTCTTCTAAACCAGTATAAAGTTAAGTTAAGTTGAAATATATCACCATTTATCTTTTGTCTTATATCTGTCTCGCTAGACTAGGATTGTTCTCACTTTTCCTGCATGCGACTGTCGTTTCGTAGAGTGTTCCACGGTCATTGTATGCTCCCCACACGGACACTTGTCATCTGTCCAAATCCTAATTTTGTTGTAAAGATGACCCTTGAGTCTGTTTTGCCAGGTTCCAAGTCTGTAGATGACGACTTGCTCCTCTCTTGATCTAGTTGTTTTGCTTCCGGAAGTCAAGGTGATGATCAGCCCATTTTCTCTTCAAGTTGACTTTAATTATGATCTTGGCCTTATGGCATGCTTAGGTCTGTTTTTTATAGATTAGCTCCTCCACACTTTGCTAGTTTGTCCTGCAGCTTCATTCCACTAATAACCAACCTTGGGTATTCTGCTGAGAGTTGTGTCAAGAATTACATACATTGCTCGAGATCTTCATCTTTGTGTTGTTTTAGCGCTGCTAATACTGAAGATGCATCAGTCAGGAATACTGTTTTGTTGCTGAATGCCTTAATCTTGGAATGCAAGCTATTGGCCTTCAGTGCATTTACTTCTGTACGGAAGTTATTGGATTGTGTATCCGTTGTTAGCACTAGAGTATTTTCTTCTCCATTCCTAAATCTGTGATAGACCCTTCCACCTCTAATTTAATGTGGCTTTGTTAGATGAGCCATCTGTATTTACGTGTATTCATGTTCTGGTGGGTATATTCTCCTAATATATGGTGGGTATATTCTTCCGTGATAAATTTCCTTTTGTTTAAATTACGCTATAAACTATACTTTCTATGATTTATACGATCCTAGGTGATTTTGCTTTTCTCTATAGTGGAATTTTGGATGTTAGTTCTATATTTCTAGCCACTGTCCGGCGTAAGATTGAGTCTGTTTTTGCAAGATCTTTTATTTTTGGTATGAAGTGGTTTCTCTTTAATCTCCCTCTTCCCAAGAGATTTGTTCCGTCATATATTTGATGATCTGACATTCGTTTGAACTTCTCCACATGCTGGAGTGTTTTGTGGTCTCTGCACGTCTTCACACTTTCGATTCTTGTGATGCTCTCCATTGCATTTATTGGCGATGTTCTCATTCGCGTGTGAAGTTGTCCAGTAAATATCAGCCAGTTGTTTTAATTCGGTCATAATGTTAGCTGCCTTGGCACCGATATCAGGCCGTTGTTTCAATTCGGTCATAATGTTAGCTGTCGTGGCACCGATATCAGGCCGTTGTTTCAATTCGGTCATAATGTCAGCTGTCGTGGCACCGATATCAGGCCGTTGTTTCAATTCGGTCATAATGTCAGCTGTCGTGGCACCGATATCAGGCCGCTGTTTCAATTCGGTCATAATGTCAGCTGTCGTGGCACCGATATCAGGCCGTTGTTTCAATTCGGTCATAATGTCAGCTGTCGTGGCACCGATATCAGGCCGTTGTTTCAATTCGGTCATAATGTCAGCTGTCGTGGCACCGATATCGGGCCGTTGTTTCAATTCGTACATAATGTTAGCTGTCGTGGCACCGATATCAGCCAGTTGTTTTAATTCGTACATAATGTCAGCTGTCGTGACACCGATATCAGGCCGTTGTTTCAATTCGTGCATGCCAGCTGCCGTGGCACCAAGACATTTTGTGAAACACGAGCACATCATGAATGGAGTGGTGTGCTGAACATTGACTGATCTCCAGAAGGGTGGATATTTCATTCAGTCACTACGCATTTTTTTTTACGGTGGTGCCTTCAAATACTGCAATTGAATCAGATGTCTTTACTCCGTATGCGTGACTCGCTTGATATAAGTTTGTCACAAATCCCCTATCGTTTCGGAACTTCCTACTCCACTCGTGCACTTTCTAGCGTGAGAGACATGCTTCACTGTACTGAACCTTCATTTTCTGAGGAATTCCAAAACGTGTCGCCTCTTCGTTGCTCAAAAATATATTAACAAAACGCTGTTCCTCTTTAGTGCACGTCACCAGTAAGACAGCCATCTGTAAACCACGTGTGACTCCTCTGCACCTTGATATCACTTGTAGGACACTATTGAAACCCGTAACAATGATATTGTCAAGTTACGCAACAGTGACACAGTGTTTTGAATTATTATCGCAATTTTAAGACCTCCTTTGACGCTCCCTCTTAGCAGCAGTCGTGGATAACCGTGTAAACCAATCGGTGATGTGGAACCTATTCGTATCTCAGTTTTTCACTTTACGCGAATGTTCACTGGTAGCGGGTTTGCAATGACTCTCACGACATCTGGGGGAAATACTGAAGAAGGCGAACATGACCCCAGTCTTGAAATGTTTCTTAGCAGGTTTATCACTACGGCGATCGCAGCTCAGCTCCACCCTTCGCTGGCTGAGCTGCTGTAAACACAACCTGTCAGTATTTTGACACTGACGCTAGCATTAGTCCCCATTTCGATTAATACACGTCTTTATCAAGTGCTGAGCCAACGAAAATGCTCGTTAAACATTTTTAACTGCACGTGTCTGGTGTTTAATCGTTGGACCAGTGTATCCTTGCTAACTGGATGTACAGAGGACAGTTGTGTAAAACATGGACTTCAGACCGGGAAGTCTAGTGTTGAATCGTTGGACCGGTGTATCTTTCCTAACTGGATGTACATGGGACAGTTGTGTAAAACATGGACTTCGGAAGAGGAGACTAACGTCTAACGTTTGGTAAGGGAAAACATTCTGATCAGACTAGTTAGTCAGGGTCAAGAAAAATGTATTGGCCAAGACCCCAACCTCGACCTCCTTGTGTTTCTCCATGGAAACGGACTGTTTTCATGGCAGCTTGGTTAACGAAGAGATGAATTATCGACATGATGCTTGTAGTGGTTAGCGATTTCAAAAAAGTTAATGTAATTCACCACTTAACGCCCTGTTCAGGACGCACACAAGAGTAAAACTTACTCATTGTTCAAATTCAACAACAACGGCAACAACAACAGCTCCTTAGTTGGGGAAGAGAAGACTAAAGTCTGGTCAAGTATAACATGCTGATATGATAGTGTTAGTGTGGGTCAAGTAAAATATGCTGATATGATAGTGTTAGTGTGGGTCAAGTAAAATATACTGATATGAAAGTGTTAGTCTGGGTCAAGTAAAATATACTGATATGATAGTGTTAGTGTGGGTCAAGTAAAATATACTGATATGATAGTGTTAGTCTGGGTCAAGTAAAATATACTGATATGATTGTGTTAGTCTGGGTCAAATAAAATATACTGATATGACAGTATTAGTATGGGTCAAGTAAAATAGACTGAGCAGCGCATGAGCTGCAGTGGTCAGCGACCCATGGCTGACTACTAGCGTCAGGGCCAGCGAATCAGAGCTGCCAAGACCCTTCTACGCCTTCACGCGGTAATCCTGGATAACAGACTGCAGCATGGCAGACTGGCTAAGGAGAAGGGATCAAAGAGGGAATGCTAACCCGGTACTCAGAAAATGCTTGCTGAAGTCGGATGTGTTGGACCGAAAGGTGCAAATATCGCAGTCAAGCTGTAAACTACGACACAACGCATTCCGTTCTCTGGAATACTTTCAGGGAGTGGTAACGGGGGATTGAGAACGAACGAAGAAGAAGAAGAAAAGTAAAATATACTGATATGAAAGTGTTAGTCTGGGTCAAGTAAAATATACTGATATGAAAGTGTTAGTCTGGGTCAAGTAAAATATACTGATATGATAGTGTTAGTCTGGGTCAAGTAAAATATACTGATATGAAAGTGTTAGTCTGGGTCAAGTAAAATATACTGATATGAAAGTGTTAGTCTGGGTCAAGTAAAATATACTGATATGAAAGTGTTAGTATGGGTCAAGTAAAATATACTGATATGATAGTGTTAGTCTGGGTCAAGTAAAATATACTGATATGAAAGTGTTAGTCTGGGTCAAGTAAAATATACTGATATGATAGTGTTAGTCTGGGTCAAGTAAAATATACTGATATGATAGTGTTAGTTTGGGTCAAGTAAAATATACTGATATGATAGTGTTAGTCTGGGTCAAGTAAAGTATACTGATATGATAGTGTTAGTCTGGGTCAAGTAAAGTATACTGATATGATAGTGTTAGTCTGGGTCAAGTAAAATATACTGATATGAAAGTGTTAGTCTGGGTCAAGTAAAATATACTGATATGATAGTGTTAGTCTGGGTCAAGTAAAATATACTGATATGATAGTGTTAGTCTGGGTCAAGTAAAATATACTGATATGATAGTGTTAGTCTGGGTCAAGTAAAATATACTGATATGATAGTGTTAGTCTGGGTCAAGTAAAATATACTGATATGATAGTGTTAGTCTGGGTCAAGTAAAATATACTGATATGATAGTGTTAGTCTGGGTCAAGTAAAATATACTGACGAAGACTCCCACCTCACTTTCACGCAGTCCTCCCTTCAAACATATTTTTTCAAAGCAGTCTAGCTAACGAGGTGCGGGATTGACGTATCCTATAGTAGTGAGCTTCGCTAAGATGAATCCAACCGCCTGGAGGACCACGGTCCAACTTCATTAACACGCTCGGGATGTGATGACAGCTACTGCAACACATCCAACGTTATTTTCGGGGCGAACAAAGAGTAATCATCCTCATTATGACCACTCAAACAATCCTTGATTTGAACTTTGCTCTGATTGGTTAATTTAAAGCCTCAAATGACGTCAGGTACACAAGTATCCTTACTTTTCTGACACAAGAGCTCATCTATATATTCCGTGTTTGTTTATGAGTCTGTGAGATTTTTGGGGTAAATGACTATTTCTGGCTATTTTAAATAATGATATCATTTAATAGTTGTCCATCACAAGTGATGAAGACCACTCTCTTTGTTCAGCCGTGTGGACAGTCGTATCTCTTGCTGTATCCATCCATCACAAGTGATGAAGACCACTCTCTTTGTTCAGCCGTGTGGACAGTCGTATCTCTTGCTGTGTCCGCTGAAATGGGTGACTTGCGCGGAGATTTGGATTAAAGTGAGGAAGGAACTGCGCCTTTTGTCAACCTCACTCACAGAGCCTAAGCTACCTTTTGCCAGTGGCAAGACATTCATCGAGACGACTGGAGATAGCATAGGATGCAGATTTTGTCTCAGGGTTACCACCGAAGCCTTTCCGTAAACATGTAACCCGCAGGGTAGAAAGGTGGGATGGCATCTAACGCAGTTTGTCGTGCCTTTTCGATAACCACAAGAGGTCGTATGGACAACAATTATATTACATTTTAAAACTAATACACAAATAATTATACAAATAATTATTGTATATTCTGAGTGGTCCGCAAAACATGTGTCCTGTTTTCACAACGTACGTGAAAAGTGTTTTCTATATTCAATGGTCTGTACCTGTAAAAATGTTAGACAAAATTGGTATTGTCCACATATGGATCGTTGGGAAGTAGATACTCGGAGAGTGTAAATGAGTTTATTAATAAATGTATTGCAATTATTTCTTATCTCTTCATTATATTAGCTTTTATATATAAATGTTACAGAATAAATTTTCACCTTGCTTGAAAATTGCACCCACAAAATATAATTATTATGTAAAAGATAGAATAGATTGCATGGGAAGTCAACAGGAACCGCTTCTGTCAGTAGTGAAGAGACGAAAACGTTCTTTGTGTTGGCGTGTAACGAGACATAACGTCATCTAAAAAGAAATATTGCAGGAAACAGTTAGAGGCGGAAGGAAGCTAAGAAAGCAAAGAAAAGTTCTGTGCTGACGACATCGGTGAATGGACAGGACATGATTTGTCCCCACTCGTTCACGGGGCTAAGATAGAGTCCCATTGAGGACTTTTTGTGTTGATGTTTTCACAATGGCACCTCTACGACTCTAATGTGTTGATGATTTATCAAGTGACTGATTTTGGGTGAGACGTATTAATGAGAGAATGAATGGAAAAGTGTTTTAAGCCATTAAATGTCACTATAAAAGTGCTAAGTTCGCTTCACGATAACTAAAAATATTATCAAGTGTAAATGGGCGCGTGTGGAAAGGAATTTGTCACCAACACCTCAGAAATACATATGAGGCAGAGTACAATGAAGTTTGTAACACTTCATCCTTGACGGCAGTGTCAGCTATACGAATAACTATATATATATATATATAGGCCAGACAATTGAAATACTTTGGTCACATCAAGATACACAACGGTCTTGAGAGAACAGTGATGGAAGGTATAGTGCCAAGCAAAATTAACAGGGGTAGACTGAGAAGACGATGGCACCAAGATATCGAGGAATAACTCTGGCGGAGGCTGGAGTTTTGGCAATTGAAAGAATTTCCTTCAGACAGACTGTGATGGTAGCGACGTTCTATAAAGGGCATGCTAAATGACGATGAATTTATATATATATATATATATATATATATATATATATATATATATATATATAGAAGTCGCTGTCGTTGAATATTAGGCACGTTGATGAAACAAACTGATAGCATTACAAGACAGTCTCTGTTCTGGAATCCCCAGAACAAGAGTTATAGAGGCTGACCAAAATACACGTTGAGAAGCGAGCTAGAGACAAACACACAGGAAACAAGGAGAACATGGACTCTGCGTAACCGGGCTAGGCGTGTTTATATTTAAGACATATGCTCCATGGGGATCTGAAAAAGGTGCTAGGATAAAGATGCTGAGTATTGTATGAGCTGCAGTTGTCAACGACTCAAAGCTGACTGGAAGCGTCAGGGCCTGCGACCCAGAGTTGCCAAGACCCGTCTACACTTCCATGCGGGTATCCTAGATATATGGTTGCAACAGAGAAGACTGCCTAATGAGAGGGAATTGAAGACCTAAAAACCAAATAAGGTCATGTTGGAGTCGGATGTGTCGGACCGAACGGTGTAAAAATCGCAGTCAAGCTGTTAACTACGACACAACGTATTCCGATCTCCGGACTACATACTGCTGCTTGCTAAGCTTTTTTCAGGGCTTGGTTGTGGGAGTTTGAGAACGAAGAAGAAGAAGAAGAAGAAGAAAAAGTAGAAAAATAACAATAAGAAGAAGAATTAAAGGCGTTAATATTGATTGGTAGCTCTTCAGGTTGAATTCTTGCTAGATAACAGAACCATCTTACATTCGGAATTTCTTCACCGAGAAGAGATGAACAAAAACAAAAGAGGACATAAAAACACAAATGACAACTACACACAAAAGACTCACATTCTCCAAACTACTCTCATGGGGCCTTAAGGGATGTTATTTCATCTTTCATTTACAACACAGACCACAAGAATTCAATTATCATATTTATAGATCGTCTGAAATGGGTTTTCCCGTTGAATTGACCTACTTTACTTACGGTCTACCCTCCTTACATTACAATCTACACCACAGATAATTCGGTAATACATGCGCGCTGCGGATTCATGGCAGACGATAATATTAATTCTAGCTTCCTTTATACCAGAATGTATTGTTGATTGGAGAGTCTATATTTACTTTTTGGGGTAATTTCCATTTATTTGGCTAACAATAGAAAGGAAGTTTTGAATGTGTCCCTAAGGTAAAGTTCTGTAAAGTTGTTCTCTTTTCTGTCCATTTTTACTGTGGAGTATACTGGGGAGTTGATATTTACTCTCTTTGGTCAAGTAGGTAGAATTGGTTGTTGTAAGGTTCGAATTGCTCTGGAATTATTTGTATTATATCTATTCACGTTGCTGTACAGTCAAATAACCAAAGAAGGGGGAAACGGCAACAGAATACAAATTATAGAAGCATAATATCGATGCCTGGGAAGATATTGTGAATGAAACATATTAGAAAGAGGAAAGAGGGCATAGGTAGACAGTTGAGGGACGAGTAGGCGCGCTTTCGACAAAATGGATCCTGTGTAGACCGGATAGCTAAATTGCGGATAGTTGAACATTGCGTCGGATGTAACGCACCATTTTATGTCGGGTTCGTGGATTTTCAGAAGGGATTAGACAGTTTAGTCAGTGAATCTCTCTAGAAATTTCTCAGACACTATGTAGTGCCCCTGAAGTTCCCTAATATTATTACGAAAACGTATCAAAATATGAAGTGAAATGTTCTACACGATGGAGAGCTTTCGTGGTCCTTTGCAACAACGATCGCAGTAGAATAGAGGTTCCTCTTAACTTAACTTAACGTCTTTATACTGCTTTAGAAAACCCTGCAGAGTCTGTATACAACCAGTTTCATTTACATCGCCTTGCTCTATAATATATGTGCATCTAATTTATTCGTAAATGCATTAATTGTCCCTGCCCCCACTACCTCACTATGCCCACTTGTTCTTGTGGGTGGTTGAATTTTGAAAAAAAATTGTTATAGTCTAATGTATCCGTTCCTCTGATCATCTTATTAACCTATTTTAAGGGGCGAAGTGGTTAAGCTGTCGGCCTTGTGATCAGATGGTGTGGGTTCGACTCCGGACTCCGCCGTCTTTTTCACGGGTGCTTGATGCGGAGTCCCCTGCATCTCGAAGTCGCCCCCTAGTGGTCTTGTCCCTGACTTGCCACTGGGGTCGGGCGGCACGAGACGAGAGAGTAAGGATAAACGGTGGCGCAGTTAATTCTTATTAAAAATATCTACATTCAAATCATTTGCCAGACTTTTCTTGAATTGTATCTTATTGTCATTGTTCTTACTGCTGGTTATTGGATAGGTTATGAAGAACACGACATCTACATACGAAAAGGGAATTCAATATTTTTTTTATGAAAAGACTTTGATCTGGACTTACCTGATGACTTGGCTCTTAAATCTCACAACCACAACGAAATGTAAAACAAAAACAAAACCTATTCAATTGTCACTGATATTAGGTCTGACAGTACACAGAAAAAACACACAGATTATGATGATAAAAGCACCTTTTGGCCGTTAGATTGTACTACAAGATGTAGATTCATTCATATATCTTGATAATAATATTAACATGGTCGGAGGTACTGATATAAATATATATTTAAGAATTCAAAATGCGTGAGCAATTTTTATAAGTTTAGAGAATTTATGAAAATCAAAATAAATTAAGTCCACTACAAAAAATACAGATCTTTAACTCCAATGTCAAGTCTGTTATATTGTGTGGCTATATGACTTAAAGAACAAAGAAAAAATAAAAACTAAAAAAAAACTTATGTTTTCATCAACACAAATTGCGCTGAATTGAGGGAATAAGATTGTATGATACCGTGACTTATGTAGAACTGAGGGGAAGAACCGAACAGATGCCAGTAGGACTAGACTTAACGAGAAGACACTGGAGATGGATATGACACACATAACCGAAACCAGCTGATAGCATTACAGGACAGTCATGTCCTGGAATCCTCAAGGTAAGAGACGTAGAGGGCTGACTTGAACACTTACGGAGAATGGAAGTTGAGACAAATGTAAAAACGTAAGGAAAGACATTAGAACAAGTGGGGAAGGGGTTACGGTGGGAGTGTTAGGGTTGTTTGGAAATAATGCTCATGACAGCAAGACATGGCGAGTGTTTGTTGAGAGCCTATGGTTCACAGGGAGCTGAAGGATTTTGATTTGATTCATTGACCTATTCGTTTGTTGTATGTCTACTTTCTTCTTCGTTAAAGTTACCTTCCATTAGACGAAACATACCATCCTCAACAACTGGAGGGGGCCTTTCTAATATTTGTTTATCGTTCTCTCATCAAGAGCTGCCAACGGTATTTGTGTATGTATCATTCTTTTTTTATTTTTAATATGTGGGCCCCAGAATTGACAGAAATGGCGACTGCTCGAAAGAAATCAGAAGAAGACAAGCTATGGCAATGCAGAGACTGAACAGCCTGAAGAAATGATGGCAGGGCACCAACAAATTGATAAAAGTAAAAGTCTTGAGAGCCTGTGTTTTTCCTGTGGCAGCTTATGGTTGTGAATCATGGACGATTACCAAAACTTCTAGACAAAGAATTGAATCCTTCGAGTCAAAATGTTACAGGAAGATCCTCAGAATACCCTGGACAGAGAAAAAAAACAAATGCAGACATTCGGCAAGAGTTGAGCATAGAGGAGAACTGGTTTATCAATTCCATTTTGGCTAGAAAATCCAAGTACTTTGGTCACATCAAGAGACACAATGGTCTTGAGAGAACGTTGATGGAAGACATGGTGCCAGGCAAAAGAGGAAGGGGTAGACCAAGAAGACGATGGCACCAAGATATCCAGGAATGCCTGAGTATGACTATGGCGGAGGCTGGAGTTTTGGCAATGGAACGAGTTTCTTTCAGACAGACTGTGATGGGAGTGACGTTCTACAAAGGACATGCTACATGATGATGATCATTCTTCTTTGTCTGATTCTTCAATTATTTGTACACGTCACATGCATTTCTGGGATGAGCTGAGGCGTTGTCTTGTGCTCATCCTTAGCTCCGAACAACAACCTATAATTCACTTCTCAAGTACAGTACTCGACTGAAGTACTGGCACTAATTATTGCTGCAGACTACAGGTCAATGCCAGCAGGCTGTATTCATTACAGACGCAAAGCCAGTTCTGCAAGTCCTCAATATGATAAACCGATATAGTTTAAGAAAGCCTTGGGCGAACTAAAAGCCAAGAGATGGGTAATACTACAGTGGATACCATCACACTGTGGCATACCAGGAAATGAGACAGCAGACAGGTTTGCAAAGGAGGGAGCAGCACAAGAATAAAACGAACAAACAATCACCTTCCAAGAAAAAAAGACCCTTATCCAAACTATAAGGATAGTCGACCAAACAAGAGACAACTATCACTGTCTTGACCGAGCAGTGCATGTGAACCTGTTCCGCATGAAAACGAGACATCCCATATTGCACAGCCATTTATACAGGCTAAAATTGGCTCCATCCCCAATGTGTATGTGCGGGTATGCAGCACAGACAGCTGAAAATATATTGAAAGACTGTTACATGCTTAAGCGATTGCGTAATGGGCACAGGCCCATGGAGACAAAGCTGTTTTGCAATCCTTTAAGAACTCTCCACTGCAGCAACCTTAATCCAGAAAACTTCCCTTCCCACGTAGACGTAAAAAGAAAAACGGCGGAGAACAAGGAGAAGACGAAGACTCCTCAAGGTGCTGTTCACTTCTGACAAGGAGCAGCGGCTTCTTCTTTCCGCCTCTTGTCCTGCTTGTGTTGTGTTTCAGCGTCAAGTTATGATTAGGTTTCTAGGCCCGGACCTAGTATATGCTTCGTACATGGAAAGCTTTATTGCTTCTGTTGTTTCAGCTTTCATTCTTTTATGTGGTCGGCCACTGACCATATATCCATTGTTTTCATGTAGCATTATTTTCTGAGGTATACTACCATTTGGTTTGTTGTCTATTGATGATGTCTAGAACTGGTGTTGTACCTACCCTTCTACGAATATCTTCGTTTATGATTCTATTTATTCTTGTTACTCCGATCATTATTGCCGGCATTTTATTACTGTTATTATAGAGGTATTCCTATCCCGTATCTTTGCCATACATTGCCATAAAAAGCAAGTGCACTACCGCTATAGAGAAGTGTCGTTGGTCAGATTAACCGGAGCATATGGAGGAACTCACCTCCAAATCCAGGACGGAGTCTCTTATCGTATCCCTCCAGAAGCGAGTCGAGGATCTGAGACATGTTAACTCCTGTAGTGCCGTTGTTGAGAATGTTAGCTAGCGTGGCACTGAGGAAGAAGTTGGTTAATGCGTGAGATAGTAGTTGCTAGGATAGTTACGTAAAGTAGACATAGACTACAATTAGAGTTGGTAGTTATGGCAACAGAAGTAATTGTAGTTGCAGTAGTATTAGACATATTAGTTTTTGTGTGTGTTTTTTTGTGGAGTTTTTTGTGAGCCTTATTTCTCTATTCCCCAAGGCGGAATGTGCTGCACTGTGGTTTTTATTTTTGCGCCTGTCGGACCAGTGCATCCGACTTCAGCATGCATTTTATGTAAAGGTCTGCTTCCTCCTGCATTTTCTAAGGGGGGCTTCCCCGGGGTAAGGGCAGGTGCTGTGATGGGGATCGAACTCAGCACCTTCAGATTGTGGGCCGTGTCACTTAACCACTTGCCCACGCCGTCCCCAGAAGTAGTAGTAAAAGTAGTAGTAGTAGTAGTATTAGCAGCGGTAGTAGTAAATGTAGTAATAGTAGTAGTAGTAAAGGTAGTAGAAGCAGCAGTTGCAGCACTAATAGTAGTTGTTGCACTCTAGGGTAGAGGTAAGTTGAGAAGCTGTAGTAGCAGTAGTAATAGTGGTGGTGGTAGTACTGGTTGTAGTAGTACTAGCAGCAGGTGGATAGGTGGATGATGGAAATAGAAGGAGAGAGAGAGAAGGGGGGGGGGGGGGGACATACAGACATACAGACATACAGATATATAGTGAACATATACAGGGGATCAAGATGCTGAGCAGCGCATGAGCTGCAGTGGTCAGCGACCCATAGCTGACTGCTAGCATCAGGGCCAGCGAACCAGAGCTGCCAAGAGCCTTCTACACCTCCACGTGGTGATCCTGGATAACAGTCTGCAGCAGGGCAGACTGGCTAAGGAGAAGGGATCGAAGAGGGAATGCTAACCCGGTACTCAAAAAATGCTTGCTGAAGTCGGAGTGTTGGACCGAAAGGTGCAAATATTGCAGCCAAGATGTAAACTACGACACAACGCATTACGTTCTCTGGACTACATTCTGCTACTTACCCTTTCAGGGTTTGGTAGTGGGAGATTGAGAACGAACGAAGAAGAAGAAGAAGAACATATTCAGGACTAAGAAAGCGTCTGGGCCTGAAACTTTCAAATATTACCGAAACCACATTTTCAAGATCACATACATTCATAGATACAGACTTCCTGCAAGGATGCCTACTATAGTTGTGGCCACAGTTTCCTTTTTAGATTTTAAAAGAACATACGATGACAATAACACATAACATTTACGTATAATAATGTCTTACCTGACACTGAACAAAGCTGCCAGCAGAACACACATGCAGACCATTATGGGTTCAATGACTAACAAATATGGATTTCTAATTTAATGAAATTCCTTTCGAAGCTAACACATTTCGACTTAATTCATTGCTTTATCAAATCGGTTAGGAGAGCTTTGCACTAACACCTTAACAGTTGCCAGGAGATAGTCGTCTAGATTGACCTTCACCTTGTTGAATAACAGAGGTAAAAGTTATGGACGTTTCTATATTTCTGGTAGTCGCCTGAGTTCATTTATGTAAAATTGTACTTAACCGTGAGAAACTGAGCGGAGGGGACATGTGAAACACGCAAATAATATTTGTGGCGAAAATGCAATCTTAGAAGTAAGAGGTTGCACGTGATGATCGAATCTCTATATAAATGGACTAGATAAGGTGAAATAAGGTGGATTAGACATCTTAGATAAAAGAGGGTAGATGGGGCGACGGAGACACCTTAGATAAAAGAGGGTAGATGGGGCGACGGAGACATCTTAGATAGAAAAGACTAGATGAGGCGAGTGAGACACAGTAGATAGAAGAGACTAGATGAGGCGAGTGAGACACAGTAGATAGAAGAGACTAGATGAGGCGAGTGAGACACCTTAGATAGAAAAGACTAGATGAGGCGAGTGAGACACCTTAGATAGAAGAGGCTAGATGAGGCGAGTGAGACACAGTAGATAGAAGAGACTAGATGAGGCGAGTGAGACACCTTAGATAGAAAAGACTAGATGAGGCGAGTGAGACACATTAGATAGAAGAGGCTAGATGAGGCGAGTGAGACACAGTAGATAGAAGAGACTAGATGAGGCGAGTGAGACACCTTAGATAGAAAAGACTAGATGAGGCGAGTGAGACACAGTAGATAGAAGAGACTAGATGAGGCGAGTGAGACACAGTAGATAGAAGAGACTAGATGAGGCGAGTGAGACACCTTAGATAGAAAAGACTAGATGAGGCGAGTAAGACACAGTAGATAGAAGAGGCTAGATGAGGCGAGTGAGACACAGTAGATAGAAGAGACTAGATGAGGCGAGTGAGACACCTTAGATAGAAAAGACTAGATGAGGCGAGTGAGACACCTTAGATAGAATAGATGAGGCGAGTGAGACACCTTAGAAAGAAGAGACTAGATGGGGTGAGTGAAATACTGTAGATAGAAGAGACTAGATGAAGCGAGTGAGACACCTTACATAGTAGAGACTAGATGGGGCGAGTAAGAGACCTCAGATAGAAAAGGCTAGATGAGGCGAGTAAGAGACCTCAGATAGAAGAGACAAGATAAGGCCAGTGATACACTATGTTTGAAATTGCCCGTATAAGATGGATGAGAGACCATGAATCTTCGATAAGATACTGTTAAACGAATAGATGACACACACTTGATAATATAATTTCGAAATAATAAATGATATCAGTTTGATGGGATCATTTTAAATTTATATATGATATAAACTTGATTAGATAATGTAGAACAAGTAAAATATATAATCTGGATGAGTTAATTTAAAATGAATAGATGATATAAGTTTAGTGTGATGATTTAGAATTAATAGATGATATAGGCTTAATGAAATAATTCATATTGAATGAATGATATAAGTTTAATGAGATAAATTAGAATTATTAAATGATATAAGTGTGCTGAGATAATTTAGAATTAATATAAGATTTAAGTTTAATGAGATAATTTAGAATTAATAGATGAGATGATTTAGAATTAATAGATGATAAAAACTAGATGAGATAATTTAAAATGAACATATGCTATAAGTTCGAGGAGATAATTTAGAATGAATAGATGATATAAGCTTGATTGGATAATTTAAAATGAATTGATGAAATGTTTAATGAGGTAATTTTGGAATTAATAGATTAAATACACTTGATGAAAGAATTTATAATGAATGGATGATATAACTTTGATAAGATAATTTAGAATTAATAGATGATATAATTTAAAAGGAAGCTGACGAATAGCGTGGATAAGATACCAAACAAAGGTGAACCATCGAAAATCTTAGACAATGTAAATCACACACAGTGACTCAGTTAGATTGCACTTTATGTAATCTAAAATCCTCAGAAATATGAGACAAAATGCATTCGACACACCTCGAAATGAGAGATGAAAAAGTATTTAAGAAAATCCTAACTAGGTCATTTTCTACACACAATAATCTTGTTAGATAATCTTACTGACGATGTTCACGTCAAGCACTATTTACAACACTCTGGAACCGCGACAAGTAGAAACACTCGGGTACAGATTTCTTCGAAAAGAATAATTATACTTCTATAAAAAATATAGGATTCCTCATCGTCTGGATTCGCTTCTCGAAACTTGGCAATTTCTGCGATCTTGGTTTCTATGGTGCCCCAGACGCGCAAATGTCATTAAAATATATTTTGTGGTGTTTTGTCAAACGAGTTAAAAAAATTTAATGAACACATTGTTAATGTATTCTTATGTTGTGTGTGTGTGATTCTTGACTTCGGATATATTTGAGAAACTTGACTTTATTTCGAAATGTTTAACAGAAAACAACAACAAAACGGTTGATTGATTTATTTTACATCGTGTGTCATCTTGTACAGGTGTACTTCGACTTAGGACAGGTTCAGCTCAAGACTACCTTAACTCGAAACACTGACATGTTCGCTTATACAATCGTGTACCGGACTGCAAAAGGTATATATTCTTCTGCCTCGTTCGTCTTCAGACCTGGATTTAAATGTCTCTAACGAAGGCAACAGTCGACTTGAGACTCCGTGCATTTCCGTAATGCTTCTCGTGGAAGAACACTGGCTGTTGCCAAATGCTACTTCTTTTATTAAGTATACAATTGGTAGGACTGCAAAATGTGTTTTGCCGCCATGGGTGCTGTGCCGCTGACACACATGTCCGTAGTGCCAGTCTTGAACTTGTTGTACAGATGACATCTCAGTCTGTTGTGACCTGTGCGTTGCCGAAGAATCATCACCTGGTCTCAAGAGGGGAGTTGACGATAGGCATCGTTTTCTATGTGGCCATTGTGGTCTTTTTTTCATTGTACACGACACAATACCTTTGATGCCTGCTTTTGTCTCATCGAAACGTTATGTAAGGCTGAGATATCTGCACATTTCGGCTCGACCCATCCGGTTTCCACATGTTAATTTGTTAGACATTGTTCGCATTCCCACTTCAATCCTTATTCTCTTAGCCAGTTTACGCAAGTGTTGCATGTTTCCAGGGCAACGACTTGGAGGCAACATGGTCTTGGTCAGCTTGAGATATGAATCACTAACTCTTGGCAGCGTAGTTACTGATGCGCCTATCACCCCTATCACCCCTGGTCTAGTGTATTTCAAATTTTAACCACAAGCAACAAAAAGTAAAATAAAAACTAAAAATCATTCCAATACACTTAAGCAAGGTATAATCTACAAAAGAAAATCCCCTCCCATAGCAGACACTGCAGTCATGGCTGAAGTGTTAGAACCTTCATTGTACTAAGTCTCAGCTTTGTGAGGTGGTGTGGTGAGTTCCCTTCCTCGCTGCCCTATTCCTTCCTTAGACGCCAGGCAGGTACACATTTGCAGCTGGTTTGACTAAGGCTGCCGGTAGTGGGAGTTGAAGCTCGTGACTTTACTATGAAAAGCGAATACTCTACCACATGGCTAATCAGGCATAGGTTAAGCACAAATAAACGGCCAAAACAGAGCTGCTTTTGAAATATACATATAATCCAAGTTGAGTTTAATGTATGCACTTGTCACTTCCGTGGATCTTTACGCGGGCTGAACCTGGAGTTTAATTTGTACAATGGAGATGAGATGTCTGCGTTGAATCCTCGTCATTTCGTATCTCAGCCACGTCACGAATAAGACCTATTGAGTATGGTAAAACAGACAAGCTCACGCGGTATGGACATGTTTCAAGATCATCTGGGTTGACCAAGACGGTCCTGCAAAGTGATGTGTCTGGGAAGCGTAAGAAAAAGGGTCACACAAAAAAAGAGAAGACAACATCAGAGAGTGGATGGGAAGGTCCAAAGCTACAACAAATATCCTGCCACAAAACCTAGTGGAGTGGCGGAAACTGGTCCAACAATCTGCAGTATTGGTGCCCCAATGACCTTTCAGGTTACGGGACTGATGATGAAATATTAGGATCAAAACGCTGTGCAGTATATGAGCTACAGCGGTCAGCGACCCATAGCTAACTGCTAACGTCAGAGTCAGCAACATAGAGCTGCCAAAACCCTCCTTCACCTCCACTTGGAGATCCTGAATAACAGATCACAACAGAGCCGACTGGCCAACGAAAAGGGATCGAAGAGGGACGGCTAGCCCGGCACTCAAAAATGCTTGCTGAAGACGGATATGTCAGACCAAAAGGTACAATTATCGGAGTCAAGCTGTAAACTACGACACAACGCAATCGACTCACCGGACAACATCCCTGCTACTTGCAAAGCCCTTTCATGGTTTTGTAGCCAGAGATTGAGAACGAACGAAACCAAGCCAAACCATACTCCGTAGACATTTATTGACGAACGACTGGAATTCCCTCTGTTTTGCCTTTGCCATTATCAAACATTTTCCTCTGTAGAGAAGTAGTGACTTGACATTGGAATCAAACAATCTGAACTTGTTATTAGTATTTTTTCCCTGTATTTCCATATTTTATTTAGTAATAGGAAAGATTGCCTTTCCAATTCTAGTCCTTAAACCTGCTTCTGTGCCCTTTGAAGTATCAATA
Organism: Ariolimax columbianus; assembly: GCA_036924085.1. Classification (NCBI taxonomy): domain Eukaryota; kingdom Metazoa; phylum Mollusca; class Gastropoda; order Stylommatophora; family Arionidae; genus Ariolimax; species Ariolimax columbianus. The sequence continues at coordinate 23,504,396 of JAVGWX010000018.1, forward strand.
GTGTTGCCCAAATACGTGAAGATGTCCACCTCATCCAATGCCTCACCTCCAAGCATAACTAGATCGTTGATTTAGTAGTTCATTTTAACAGCTCGGTTTTCTTCCTGCCAATATTAGGTCCCAGATTAGCTTAATGAACTTTCACAATTTTACTATTTTCTTTTCTTTACATTTAATAGAAATTTAGCTTTTTCCGTTTCGGTTTCTTTGATTTTGGGTTTATTGATGAATTGAAATAATTTGTGGTATTGCTTGTCCTAGCAAACTGGAGTTTCATTAACTGCTTCCGGGGTTGCAAAGCCAATTGAATGGGGGTTCTTTGGCTCCTTGCTGATGTGATACACATAGATTCACTGAATAATGCATTTGTGTACAAAAACGGTTGTGGAAGATGCATCATAGAACAAAGTGCCACAGAAACTGTCACTTGAAAAACACATACATGTTTTGGCACAAGCCTCCAACTAGTAAATCGACCACAGGTGTGATCCTATGCTCCTATTGGAGCGAATTTTACTTGAGTTTTCAAATCACAAGGAAAACGAGTTTTCACTCTTCGTTTCCATATGTCAAATCATCATCAGCTGGTTGGCAAATAATAAAACAGGTTGTCTGACAATGTCACTCATCAGACCCTGTCTTCAGGTTGACCAGTCTTAAGATTGGTTGAGATGTTGTCTGAGTATGTTTCTCCAATTAATCATATGCTCTGGTTGGTCAGTCCTACGATTGGTTGCAAGGTCAACTAAGCATGTCTCTCAGTTTGTAAGCTCGTTGATCAGTCCTACGATTGGTTGCAAGTTCGACTAAGCATGTCTCTCAGTTTGACTCTGTAAGCTGGTTGATCAGTCATATGACTGGTTGCAAGGTCAACTAAGCATGTCTCTCAGTTTGACTCTGTGAGCTGGTTGATCAGTCATATGACTGGTTGCAAGGTCGACTAAGCATGTCTCTCAGTTTGACTCTGTAAGCTGGTTGATCAGTCATATGACTGGTTGCAAGGTCGACTAAGCATGTCTCTCAGTTTGACTCTGTAAGCTGGTTGATCAGTCATATGACTGGTTGTAAGGTTGTCGAACCATGTCTCTCCATTAGACCCTATCCTCTGGTTGGTCAGTCCTAAGACTGGTTGTAATGTTGTCTGAGCATGTCTCTCCATTAGACACTATCCTCTAGTTGGTCAGTCCTAAGACTGGTTGTAATGTTGTCTGAGTATGTCTCTCCATTAGACCATATCATCTGGTTGATCAGTCCTAAGACTGGTTGTAAGGATGTTTGAGCATGTATCTCTATTTGACCATATTTTCTGTAACCCTCCTATTTCAACTAAGTTCGCACTATAATGTATCTGCCTGTTTGCGGTGTAAAGGTGAGTCTTGGTTGCCCCCTTCCTCTTTTCCCCTGGATCGTGCTCTTTAGTTTCTTCTGTATACGTTTGTCATGTCCTATAGTGTGACCCATCCAAGTCAATCTTAGTTTCTGCATCATTTTCGATATTAATGACCCAAAAAACATTTTTTTTAAATATCGACATTACCAGGATAGATATAATGCAAATTGAAGACGTTACACATATGTAAATAGTTACACCTTGTCTTGACAGAAAATGCGATTGTTCCGTTATTCACAACAAATGCTGTCTGATCAACTTTCACTGTGCGCTTATAACACAAAATGCTATGACCAAATGGCTCGAATGATTTCACGTGGAAGATAGATAGATCGCATTCTGCTTTTTCTTCTTCTGTGTTCATCCTGAAAAGAACGTTTATGATATTGTGTCGTAGATTGTAGCGAGGCTGTGATATCTGCGCCTTTCGGCCCGACACATATGATTTCAGCATGACATTTTTTGGTTTGAGTTTGCCTTCCCTCTTTGATTTCTAATCTATTAGCCACACTGTACGAGTGCGTGTTGTTTAAAGGATCGTTACTAGAAGTAGGGTCAGTAATGCGTAACTGACTCTCATGTAAACAGTTAAACTATGAGTCGCTTGCATCTGTCAGCCCATTCGCTGCTGCATTTTCGGTCCCCATAAATCATATACGAGTGATGATCGAAAAAATTTGAACTTTAGTATGAAGAATTCAAGATCCTTATCTGGAAATTGATGTGCTTGATTCCTTCTCGATGTGTTGACTCTGCCATGCTATACAACCTCCTATCTGTTATTCACCTTTCTGATGCACTGATTGTAAGACTCATCCGTCTGAACCACGTCTCCAAATCAATTATCCAGTCCTGGACGTCAGAATGACGAGCGGGTATGAAATCATGCTTTATCCACCATACGCCCCGTGTACAAGGCATCTAGAACAATTCATACTTCACCCACCATAATCCCCGTGTACATGGCATCTAGAAAAATTCATGCTTCATCCACCATACCCCCCCCCACCCCGTGTACATGGCACCTATCACAATTCATGCTTCATCCACCATAATCCCCATGTACATGGCATCTAGCACACATCATGCTTCATCCACCAGAATCCCCCCGTAAACATGGCACCTAGCACAAATCATGCTTCATCCACCATACTCCCCGTGTACATGGCACCTAGCACAAATCATGCTTCATCCACCATACCCCCCCCCCGTGTACATGGCACCTAGCACAAATCATGCTTCATCCACCATACCCATCGCCCCCCCCCCTCGTGTACATGGCACCTAGCACAAATAAAGCTTCATCCACCATACCCATCCCCCCGTGTACATGGCACCAAGCACAAATCATGCTTCATCCACCATAATCCCCGTGTACATGGCACCTAGCACAAATCATGCTTCATCCACCATAATCTCCGTGTACATGGCACCTAGCACCGTATTCCTTTTCCCAAACATGATGAATCCGCTACGTTGACGCCATTTTGCTGAGGTCCAGGACTTAATACTGGAGACCTGGTTCCTGGTCTAGACGGAGGAGTTCTACGATCAAGTCAAGAATAGATAACAGAAGTTTTTCGCCTTGCACGGTGAACACATAGAGAAAGACTTAAGTTCCCACAAATTTCCCGGTAAGTGCCGTGATATCATTCTACGGGGCACATCTTTTCGATTATCCCTCGTAAGAATAGTCTTTTAACAGCACAGACTTACAACGAACAAAGTAACTAACACACTTGGACCGTGAAAGATGGCTTAAGCCCCCATGGAGATCACCAGCCAAAGCTGGATATGTTTTCTTTTGATTTAATTGGTGAATTCAGGTCGGGGCAAGTGGAGACTTGTATCGAAATGATATGAACAAGCCAGACAGACATTCACATTCGATATCGGCTTTTATCAATGCACATCGACCCTCCAACATTGGCAGAAGTCCAAGCCAAACCATACGGAAGATTAAAGAAATGTTTTTGGAGGTTGGAGTATATTTTCTACTTTTATTTTGGAGTTCGTCCGGAAAAAACAAACACATTTTGGACGATATGTGGTAGTTTACAGCGAAGCATCGCTGAAGTCGGATGTGTTGGACCGAAAGGTGCAAATATCGCAGTCAAGCTGTAAACTACGACACAACGCATTCCGTTCTCTGTACTACATTATGCTACTTAAGCCCTTTCAGGGTTTGGTAGCGGGAGATTGAGAACGAACGAAGAAGAAGAAGAAGAACAGCGAGGCTGCGTCAACTGCACACCTGATTTCAGCAAAACATTTTTGGGATGAGGTTTGCCTTTCCTCCTTGATACCAAATCTCTTAGCCAGTCTGCATGGTTGCAGCTTGTTTTCGGGGGCTCAGCTTGGAGGCGGAATAGGGATTTGGTCAGTTATGGGTCGCTGACCCTGATGCAAGTTGCCAGCTATGAGTCTCAGACTGGTGTCAGTTCATTCATTGCTGTATATTCAGCTCTGAGAAGTTAGTTGAAAAGAAAGCTCTCGAAACGATACACTAAACTGAATCAGAGTAAAATTCTCCGGCTGAGAACCCAACACATCCCACTTAACAAGCTCATGCACAGAATTCAACCACAACACACTCCAGAGTGCCAGCTGAGTACATCAATACGGAACCGTTGCCCAGCATCTCTTTGAGTGCTTGTCGCCCAACGACTTTAGGAAAATGCTTCTTCATCTGAGGCCAAATGCAACGATTCTATGGCACTAAGCAACAACTTATAAACACGTGCTTCAGATAACATTTTATGGCATTGGGCCGAAGGGTGAGAGTGTCAATGCTGCTGGACCCATAACAACTTAATTGTTTTACACAAGAGTGAATAATTAGTTTTTGCGGAGATAAGAATAAGCGGCAAAACATAGGGATGATCGAGGGCGTTTGCAGTTGTAGCTATGAAAAAAGTAAAGGGGATAGAAAAGGGTCCCCAAATTATCAGTCTTAGAACCGCTGACTTAAGAAAAACAGAAAACCCAAACGCAAAATCACAGAACTCGACATAATCATTATGCAACCGGGTATTCAAACTAGCGCTATTCATACATAAAACAGTTCTATTCCACGTTCAGTGCGTTCTATAATTATACAAGAAGTAAGTCTGGCGACCCTGTGAGACTCCAAATCGAAATACATTTAAGAGAAAGACATATATTTATAATCCTTATCTATTCACGCGTGCAGCCAGGACACTCGCAATATTTCATATTTTCCTATTTCGTCAAATACAAAGTTAGTCCCCATATAAATCTCGAAATCTCTAGACGGCGAAAAACAGCGTTGTATGTCTTTACCTACATTTTTTTTTTTTTTTTTTTTTGCGTTCGCCTTATTTATCTATTCCCCAAGGCGTGTGTGCGTTACACTGTGGTTTTTATTTTGCGCCTGTCGGCCCAGTGCATCCGACTTCAGCATGCATTTTATGTTAGGGTCTGCTTCCTCCTGCATTTTCTAAGGGTTTGCTTCCCCGGGGTAACGGCCGGTGCTGTGATGGGGATCGAACCCAGCACCTTCTGGTTGTGAGCCGTGCCACTTAACCACTAAGCCACGCCGTCCCCTCTTTACCTACATTAGAAAGTGAACACTTTCAATCCAATGGTCATTCCAGCAATAATGAATTAGGGATGCGAATTGCGGAACTTTCGCAAAACATGCTGATAAACTGAGTCACTCAGTGAGTAATTGAACGGCACGTACTAAAAATATCGTTAAGGGATAAGACCCGCAACCGGGATCAATATGCTGAGCAGCGCATGAGCTGCAGTGGTCAGCGACCCATAGCTGACTGCTAGCGTCAGGGCCAGCGAACCAGAGCTGCTAAGACCCTTATATACCTTCACGCGGTAATCCTGGATAATAGGCTGCAGCAGGGCAGACTGGCTAAGGAGAAGGAATCGAAGAGGGAATGCAAACCCGGTACTAAAGAAATTGCTTTCTGAAGTCGGATGTGTTGAACCGAAAGGTGCAAATATCACAGTCAAGCTGTAATCTACGACACAACGTCATCTCGATGAATGTCTTGCCACTGGCAAAAGGTAGCTAAGGCTCTGTGAGTGAGGTTGACAAAAGGCGCAGTTTCTTCCTCACTTTAATCCAAATTACCGCGCAAGTCACCAATTTCAGCGGACACAGCAAGAGATACGACTGTCCACACGGCTGAACAAAGAGAGTGGTCTTCATCACTTGTGATGGACAACTATTAGTGTTGCCACTGGTGATGGCCACTTGTGCTTTCTCTGATCCTCGTATATCGGGCAGTTTTGCAGCAAATGTTCAGTGGTCATTTTCCCGGTACCACACGGGCATTCGTCAGTACCACCTATCTTCAATCTTCAATTTATTGAATAGGTCGTACCTCAGTCTATTGTGGCCTGTGCGGAGTCTGAAGACCACGACCTGCTCTCTTCTGTTCAACTGGTAATAGGCATCGTTTTTTGTATAGCCAGTATGTTCTATTTCTCATTTGCTCATGTATCTGGCTCTAATAAGCCTTTTGGACTCTTCGTAGGTCACACTAGGATCTGGTTGTGGTAGTCTTGCACCTTCTATTTGCCAGTCTGTCTGCCTCCTCGTTGCCTTGGATGTTACAGTGGGATGGAACTCACTGTACCACTACTCTTTTTGGTGCGGACTGCTGGCATAGTTGACACTAAACAATAACATGGGCGTATAGCTATATATCCCCACACGGTAATGGACCGAAAGGCGACAGTTCGGATGATTCTAGATACGTAACAACAATATAAGGTCAGTCCCATGGTAACAGTTGCCGGCTGGGGTGAAGATAACTCTTCATGTACTAAGCCACAGCCTATGTAAAGTGAGGTGGCCAGTTCCCTTCCTTGCTGTTTATATTTTCCCCAACTCATCCGTCAGGTACCCATTTACAGTTGGTCGATTGGAGGAGCGATCATACTAGAAACGAACCACGCAAGGATTTGTTTCTGTCCATCCGTGATTCGAACGCTAGCGCACTGTAATCCCAGTCTTAGCAAGCCAGCTGCCCGTCTACAGTGATACACGTCCCACAACAACAACAAAACCAACAACAACAACAAAATCAACAACCTACTTGCGCTTCGAAACTCAGTGCTAAACCAGGTTTATATTTTCACAATTTCGCAATCTGAAATGTGCTGTACCATCTTTGTGAAAGAGGCGTAAGCTAAATCTAACACCACGTTACGTCATACACCGAAAAAACACAACAATGATTAATAAATATAAAACTGTGATGATTACTATGTAACGCATTAACAAAGAAGACGAAAAATGAGAGCATTACGCTTTATTCGTCTATTTCCTGGGATAAATGGTAATTACTAAACAGTAACACTACTCTCATATTTGCTCGTTACCTCAAGACATCCATATTAGACACTGTAACAAAGGCAGGATATAGACAGCTCAAGTCTTACGACACTACAGAATGTCTTTTCGTGCACATGGGGGTGGGTAGCGGCCAACTACTTCTTCTGTCACCAATGAACATTGAGCATTTGTTCAACCTCTGTAAAGTTAACCTGGAACTGGTGCTACAAGTGAACAGAACCGTTACGCCATTTGCTGATTATCTTTCTTCTTTGTGTTCATGATATTAGGTCATGATATATCTGCAGGCCAGTCGCCATGATGAAGTCTGTAGTCTTTACCAAGTCGGAGCGGCTGCCCCACAGCTTTTGTCTCAGCTCCGCATCCTTTAACAAGGACTGTTATCTCATTTCCATATAGAGTGGCCATTCCTGTTCAGGATTCTGGTCCCCTGTTCCACATAGGCATGTATCAGTGTGTGAGATCTGTAATCGGTATATGTGTTCTAGTAGTCTGCAGTGATCAGTTCTCAGGCGAAGTAAGGTAGATAGTTGGTTTATTTTGAGTTTGTGAATTAGATCTAGTCTACTGCTTAATTTCATGTCTTCTCTCATTTGTTGTATAAACTGATTTCTGATGTTGTTCTTGATCTCTATGTGTTGCACTCAATCGTTAAATTGTGCCTTTTCACTGCCATCTTTTGCTAGAGTGCAAGTTCTCTCACTTTTTGTTATTCCTCAGTGGGAGTGGATCCATTCGAACGCTATTGTTATTGTTTTCCTAGTACTGCTATGATTTCTGATAACAGCGGTTCGTTCTGTTCTCTGTAATGCCTCTATTAGATATCTGCAATTTCTTAAGACAACTATATTTTGCTGGTGGTTGTTTTTCTCTATCTAGTATTCTCAGTGCTCGCAAGAGTGCCACTGATTATTCTCTTAAGTTTGTGGACAACTTCCTAGTTTGGAAAGCCTCAACAGATTATCTTTGAAGATGAGACCACAATGTAATGTGTGCAATAAATAACCTAAAAGTGGTCTAATAAACTCGCAGAAAAGGCAGACGACAAGCACTGTATTCCCGCTTGGCTCATCTTAATTTTCATGTCACAAAGGACACGACTTTGGAAGATTGTGGATTACGAGTTTTGAAAATCATGCAATACGAGTTTTTAAGATCATGCAATACGAGTTTTGAAGATCATGTAATATGAGTTTTGAGGATCATACAATACGAGTTTTGAAGGCCAAGTTATGTAAGAATTACTACGCGTCTTATTCTTTTTCTTCTTCTTCTGCGTTCATTCTCAATCTCGCGCTACCAAGCCCCGAACAGGGCTTTGCAAGTAGCAGGATGAAGTCCTGAGAACGGAATGCCATGTGTCGCTAGTTTACAGTCTGGCTGGAATATTTGCACATTTCAGTCCGACAAATCGGTCTTAGGCAGAAAACGCGTCGTATTGAAACGGGTTGCCCAGCTGTGATTTTGGTTTTCATTTGGAGAATTTCTAGTTTTATCTAATGGACGTGCATTTGATGATTGATTTAATTTGTCCAAGCGAAGCATTTATTCATTGCTGTAGCTGCTCCCTGACATGAACACTGTATTCCAGCAACTCTAGTAACGGTTGCTATAGTAATAGTTTTACATGAGGCTGCTAGCCCCGTGCACAATCCTCTGTAGTTGTCTTTAATGGCATTCTTGTAAGGTTACAGTGGTTACATTTTTTTTCAATTCAATTGCAAATCGAGTGGTGTTATATATAAATATAAATTTTTTTTAAACATTTAAAAAAATATAAATATAAATGTATGCATCTGTATCATTTTCTCTCGTCTTCCGTCATCATATCAGATCGTCATGTCATCACGTTTCATTGAGTTTAGAATTATGTCTATCGTCAACGACACTTCAACTTTCAATACTTTTCAAGTACATTTCCACAGCATCGTAGGGTTTCCTCTTTTCCTGTTCCCATCACTGTTCCATTGAGTATTATGTTGCATAAATCATTTGATCTTGACACATGTATGTAACATTGGAGCTTTCCTGCTTCCACAACAGTCAATTGGTTTTTTATGTATTTCGACATTTTGACAGAGTGTATTTCATTTGCAGTTATTTGTAACGTGAATCTTGCAAGTTACTAAGAGAATGAATAAGAAGCATCTCCATTGTTTATATGTATATTGGTTTAGCTTCTTTCGTTCTCAGTCTCCCGCTACCAAGACCTGACACGAGCCTAAGTATGAGAATGTAGTCCAGAGAAAGGAATGTGTCGTAGTTTACAGATTGACTACGATGTTTGCATCTTTTGGTCCAACACATCCGACTTCAGTCAGCATTTTTTGAGTACCAGCTTAGCATTCCCTCTTCGATCCCTTCTCCTTAGCCAGTCTGCTCTACTGCAGCCTGTTATCCAGGATCACCGTGTGGAGGTCTAGAAGGGTCTTGACAGCTCTCTGGTCCTGTCGCTAGCAATCATATATGGATCGATGACTGCTGCAACTCATGCGCTCATATGTATATTTCTAAGCCATCAATTAATATCCTTATTTCACACATGCAAGGCGATATACGGAGAAAATCAAGGCCTCCATTAATCTGTTCTTACTTTTAAGGTCAATATTTTTATTTTTCCACATTAGCAGTAGTTTTGTGAGAAGAATTTGTGTGGCCATTGCTCATCTTGAGACATGTTTCCAAATGATAGATCTCAGATAATTACACTCTTTTAACGTTCCCAATTTATATCCATTTACAGTGATGTGTTTCTTGATCTCGTCGTTGCTATTTGTCATCGGCTGAGTCTTTTCTGTGTTCATTTCCGTACGATATCTTTATGAGGTATTACCAATGTTAGTTGCTAATGCATGTACCTGTTTTTTTTTATTTTAAGAAAATTCAAATATGTCTTCCGCGACACGCACATTTCTTATTATGCGTTCTCCTATGATTTAGTTGCGTAATGACCATCCAAATCTAGTGATTAATTTCTCAAAAGACAAAAATTAACATGAGTATATATATATATATATATATATATATATATATATATATATATATATATATATACACACACACACATATACAAGAAGTCTCTGGCAATCAATTTGATTTAAAAAAATGGTAAGGGGAACTTACAGCAGATTTGACCACTGGTTCAGAATGAGTGGTGGGGTGGGGAGGTGGGGGATGGGGGGGGGGGGGGGAAGGGGGGGGGGTGGTTTGTCATCAGCTCCTTTCGTTCCTGGCAGTTCTAGTCAAACAATAAGTCATGCGCCAATTTATGGTTTGGTCGGAAGGAGAGTACTTTTAGCAGGAGTTGAACCCTGTACATTTGTGTTGAAAATCAAGTGCTCTATCACTGAACTAATTGTTTATTTTGTTAGATGTTCAAGAAGTTCCAAATTGCGGTCAACTTTTTAGAACACACGATGAGGACAGACAGTCTGTACCAAGGTTATTGATCCATCTACTGGCTAAAACAAATGTAAAAACAGTTCGAAGAAACATTACACGATCACGGGACCCAACAATATTATATAAATGAACATAAACACAATACTAGCAACGTCAACCACGCCCTAATATACAATCATGATTGAATAGCCTGGTCAACAGGCAACATGTATTATTGTAAAAACACCAACAGATCAAGTAAAGTATGTAGTTTTAAGTGAGCCTGGCTCTCTTAAACTCTGGGTGTCACTTCCAACTCTATAGGTTTCGCAGGACGTAATATAAGCATTGTAGATCCTTGCATCTCCAAATTTTCTCCCTTCTTTGGTTGGGTTCTCTCTGAGAGAGTGAATCTCATATCCTTGAGCAAATAAACGAGAATGACCTTCAACTCTGCCATTGCCAGGCGCATCCCCAAGCAGATCCTAGGTCCATACCCAAAAGGCATGAAGGAGATTGGATCTCGATCGGTTTTGTTTTCAGGGGAGAATCTGTCAGGGTCAAATTTTTCTGGATCAGGCCAATACTCAGGGTCTTTCATTATCTGCCCTATCGGAATCTGGACGTAAGTGCCTTTTGGGATCGTTATATTGTCATATGTCTTCGTGCTCTCAGCAGTCCGCAAGATGGTGGAGATCAAGGGGAACAATCGCAAGACCTCATGGATGACCTGTTCTGTGTACTTCAGCTCTTTCAGCTGCTCGTAATCCACATTTGTCCCCTTAGGGAAGGCCTGATCAATTTCTTCCACAACTTTATCTTGAATTTCTGGATGTAAAGCCAAGCAGTAGAGGAGAGACTGGAACGCTGTGGACACAGTCTCAACTCCGGCAAGAATCAGAATATTGGCGTTTCCTATAATCTCGTTGTGGCTGAGAGTCTTGGAATTATTGTCCTTAAGTCTGGGGTCGTCGTCATCAACGCCGGCATTCAGTAACATGTCCAGCAAGTCTTTAGCCTTGTCTTCGCTTTGACCGGTTGCTGTACTCTTCCTGCTTTTGATGGTCGAGTTCAGAATACTCACAAAATATGCCTCGCCGTCTTTGTTGATAAAATCAACATTGAAACCTAGCAACCTCAGGATGGGTTCAATCGGTGGGAAGTATTGGTACACCCTACCCACGTAACCTTGAAATTTGGAGCCAAAGCTAATGAGAGTTCTGGCATAATACGCAAATTCTGATTCTTTCTCAGATACTGCATGGCTCTCAACTCCAAAACCAACTCTCGCGATAACCTCAGTAGCGAACTTGGAAGCAAAGAGTTTGAGGGGAATAAGCTCTCCTTTGTCGGAGATCTGTTTAGCCAGAATTGTCAAAGTCTCGGCACTTGCACTGACGTGCTTAACAATGGTTTTCATTTTGGCCCCAGTGAACATGGGGTTTGTGACATGACGAGTCCGCTTCCATCTGTCCCCTGTAGCAGCTGTCAGGCCGTACTTCAATGATGTAAGCGTCTTTCTTGGTCGACTCCTGGAAAGTGAAAATAAAAAGAAATTGTCTTATAACTTTGTTGTTTAGTTCGTCGACTCCCAACAATTTACAAAATGCTGGAATGGTAGATTATTACTATAGTTTGTCGAAGGTTTAAAAGATCAATCATTCTCCGTTGCAATTACAGATCAGCAGACTAAGCCGGGAACAAAATAAGGATACACCTTCCTGAGTTCAGTTTCTCTTATCGGTTACTTTCATGGTAGTCATTGGTAACTGAAAGTTACTGGTACTGGCTTCAATTAACTCTTGACTGTGGGAAGGAAGACTAACGACTGTCCAGGCAACATATTATGATCAGACATGTTAGTCAGATTCAGGCAAAACATACTGGACAAGACCCTCACCTTGGCTTCCTCGTAGCCCTTCCCAGAAACAGGCTGTTTTCATGGCAGCCTGACTAACAAGGTGAGGGATCGACGTAATCCCCATGGAAGTGAGCTATGGGGCCAAGCATAGCACAACCGCTCGGAGGACCCCGGTCTCCCTTCGTCAACACGCTCAGGATGTGAGGAAAGCTACTGCAACCCGTCACTCAGCGTCATTTTCAGGGCACACCAAAGAAAAACCTACTCATTGAGGGCATTCGCAAATAACTCTTGATGGTGTTTCTTTTGTGACAGGTTACAGTCGTTCTTCTTACATCCAGAGGCGTGCTTGAGAAGTTGGACCGGTGTTTTTCTTGCGTGTACCTTAGTAATTACATTGTCATTGTATCTTCATTCAGTACAACTCACTTGTTCAATTCTACGGTAGCACGGTATTTCAATCGTCAAGCGTTTCACATCTTTCTTTACTGTAGCTTCTTCCTTGTTGTTTTTGTTGTTCTTTGTGTTTGAGAACCATACAAAAGAACTGACTTTACATTCAAGTTTAATATGTTTGTTTTTGTGTTAACTTGATTACTTTTTATTTCTAATGAATTAAATGATACTCTCATTATTTGTCATCTTATTATGACATCTATTTGTATCTTCCAACTTGTCTATATTGCTTCCAAAATACAGAAATCATGTCACATCCTATAGAAGTGCGTCTTCTGACACAATCTTGATTGCCGTCATCTGCATTACTTGAATACTTGAATCCTGGTATTCAATCAAGCAAAGTTGTCTGATGTAACGTAATCAATAGATGCTTGAATGTGTGTATGTCCTTCGCTTTGGAGTACCATGATGTACCAAAGACGTGGTGAAGGTCATCACGAGCTGTTGCAGTACGGCTGCCAGAAAGACACCTACCTCGTCCATCCATCGTAAGTCATGTGGGCCACATGGCCGTGTGTTTCTCATCAGTCATATGAACCACATGGCCGGTCTATCTCTCATCAGTCATATGGACCACATGGCCCATTGATCTCTCATCAGTCATATGGACCACATGGCCCATTGATCTCTCATCACCCATATGGACCACATGGCCCGTCCATCTCTCATCAGTAATATGGAACACATGGCCCATTGATCTCTCATCCCTGATATGGGCCACATGGCCGGTCTATTTGTACTCTCGTATTGACGCAGTCGACGACATCCCGGAATTCCCGGAATTGGTCGCGGATGTGGGTATTTTCGATATAGTCTCTTATGAAAATATTTTGTGCTCTAACCTCCATTACTCTTTTCGAGGATTCAGAGCTTCTCATCATGGAATTTGCGTAGACTCTAAACCTCACACCCATATGCCACACCATGCTAATGAATGTGCGAGCACTGGCCTTGATGTCCATCATTTTCTGGAAGTGATTGAAGCAGATCCAACACGCCGATCGCCTGCCCGCGATCTCCTTATCAAAGTTTTGGTTGTTGTTTATTCTTTAAATTTTGTTCTTTTCCTAGAATATTCTCCGTTTTTTGTTATCATACATTAAGTACATCTATTTGATTTTGCATCGCCAAAAGAAAGCAGCAGCAATGACATGATCGATGAACTGTACCCCAGAGAACCATTGATCCAGGTACACACTGACGGATCAGCAACAAGAGCAGTGAACTGTACCCCAGAGAACCATTGATCCAGGTACACACTGACGGATCAGCAACAAGAGCAGTGAACTGTACCCCAGAGAACCATTGATCCAGGTACACACTGACGGATCAGCAACAAGAGCAGTGAACTGTACCCCAGAGAACCATTGATCCAGGTACACACTGACGGATCAGCAGCAAGAGCAGTGAACTGTACCCCAGAGAACCATTGATCCAGGTACACACTGACGGATCAGCAACAAGAGCAGTAAAGAATGAGGCGCAGGATTTTATGTTGTCTACCCAGATCAAAAAACGAAACCACTAGTTCAGCCACTGAAAAAAATCTGTTCATACTACATGGCTGAAGTACAGGCAATACCTTTTGATGCAGAAATGATTAGCAACACAGAAAATCAATGTCACCAGGCTTGTTTATATATGCAGTGTCAGTCCTGCAAGCCCTCAAGAACGATAAACTTAACTTTCAGAGTTTAATAAAGCCTTGGACGAGCTAAACGCCTAGAGAAGGGTAGTGCTACAGTGGATACCATCACACTGTGGCATACCACGAAATGCAACAGCAGACAGGCTGGCAAAGGAAAGAGGAACGAGAACAAAATGAAAAAACAATCACCTTGCAAGAAAAGAAGACACTTATCCAAGCCATAAGGAAGGTTGACCAAACAAAAGACAACTATCACTGTCTTTATCGAGCAGAACGTGATCCTATTGCGCTTGAGAATGGGACATAACATGCTTAATAGCCACTTGCAACTGCTAAAATTGACTCCATCGCCAATGTGTATGTGTTTGGAAGCTTTAAAGAACTCTCCACTACAGGAATCTTTATCCACACAACTGGACGTCTCGTGCAGACGTCACAGGAAAAATCATGGCGAACGAGAGGAAAAAGGGTAAACCGTTGTATCTGAGACAGAAGTGTCCAATCATCTGCAAAGTCCAGATATCAAGCTGTTTTACCAAATTGCATTGAATTCAATGTATGAGAGTTACCGATGTTCATTTCTCTGCTTCCCTTTAGACAATACTGACATGAGCCATATTCCCTGTTCAGAACGGCTCAAAGCTGAATGTTGCCGTGTATACTTGACCTTCATCAGTACCGCCTGCTAATCTGCCTCAAGTTACGTGTACTTAGAAAACTAAAATAACAGCTCTACAAAAACGGTATTAGCACCAAATCCACTTCATTCTGATAACTTATCGGAACAGATCTACCATTGGTTAATTAAATGAGCTGCGTATATTAGCTTATGAAGTGACGGACAAGAGTTTCCAACAAGCTCAATCGGTACTTAAAACGCCAACCGGCGTGCCAGACTTTGGCCCTATTTAGTTATCTCAAACACGATTGTAGTAGCCATGTCATCAATAACGCCATTATCTGATAACTCGTATCAGCTGGATTTTGGTTTGTTTGATACCAGCATGTTGATAATAACATAGACAGGGACTTCTTCTTCTTTTTCTTCGGTTCTTGACCTAAAAAATATAGTGTGATGTTGTGCAGTAGCGAGGTTGTGGTATCTGCACTTTTCTTGCTGACATCCACACCTCACCACACATATCCTATAATACACCCAATCTTCAATTCAAATATTATGTTACACTGTTACACACCTAAATTCCGTCACACATACCTTGTAATACACCCAAACTTCGCCACACATTGTAATACACCCAAACTTCGCCACACATACCTTGTAATACACCCAAACTTCGCCACACATACCTTGTAATACACCCAAACTTCGCCACACATACCTTGTAATACACCCAAACTTCGCCACACATACCTTGTAATACACCTAAACTTCACCACACCTTATAATACACCCACACCTTAATACACACATTTCGCAACACACCCAGACTTCACCACACATATTTTATAATACATCCACACTTCATAAGAAACATTTTATAATACACACACTTAATCACATAAACTTAAATCACTTAAAACATTTTTATAATTCATCCAACTCCAAAGGTAGACCTGTTCTTCAAGAAACGAAAACCAAAATCAGTACAAGAAACCCACACACGCACACACGCAAATGCTACAACTACAATTCTCTTCAACATTATAATAAAACTGCTCGTAATACAATTTATAATGGCTGGAAAGAATATTGGTCAATCAATCAATAATCAATCAATCAAAACTGTTTTACTCCCTGTGGAGCATAGGTAAAAAAAATACACCCTAATTCATCAAGTGTTGACCTATCCATATCTATTATTATTTTTGAGGCAAACAGTTTCTATAGGAACAAGTTGGTAGTCCCATGCCCATTCGTTCTTTAATAATAATAAGAATAGTTGCTCATCGCAAGCGAGGATGGCGACTGCATCAGATATTGCTGCGAAATGTGTTATCTTATGGCTGTAAAGACTAATCCTGGAACGGCATACCCTACCACATTCAGGGCGGACATTCAAGGCATACATTCAGGTCAGACATTCAGGTCAGACATTCAAGCCATACATCTGATCAGGTCAGACATTCAGGGCACACATTCACGGCGCACATTCAGGATAAATATTCAGAGCAGACATTCAGGGCACACAATGACGGCACATCCGCGTTCGTTCTCAATCTCCCGCCACCAAGCCCTGAACAGGGCTTTGCAAGTAGCAGGATGTAGTCCGGAGAACGAAATGCGTTGTGTTTACAGGGCGCACATTCGCGTACACATTCGGAGCGCACATTCTGGCGCACATTCAGGGCGCACATCCTGATACACGTTCAGGGCAGACATTAAAGGCACACATTCAGGGCAGACATTCAAGGCACACATTCAGAGCAGACATTCAAGGCACACATTCAGGGCACACATTCAAGGCACACATTCAGGCACACATTCAGGGCAGAAATTCAAGGCACACATTCAGGGCAGACATTCAAGGCACACATTCAGGGCAGACATTCAAGGCACACATTCAGGGCACACATTCAAGGCACACATTCAGGCACACATTCAGGGCAGAAATTCAAGGCACACATTCAGGACAGACATTCAGGGCGCACAATCAAACACATATTCAGATCAGACATTCAGGGTGCACAATCAAACACATATTCAGAACAGACATTCAGGGCACACAATGACGGCACATCCGCGTTCGTTCTCAATCTCCCGCCACCAAGCCCTGAACAGGGCTTTGCAAGTAGCAGGATGTAGTCTGGTGAACGAAATGCATTGTGTTGCTAGTTTACAGCTGAACTTCGATAAGTGCACCTTTCTGTACGGCACATTCGTCGTCGGCAAGTGTGGAAGGGTTAAAACATGGAAGAGTTTTGTGGATGTCTTTAACGAATGCTGGTATTTGGTGGACACAATGGTCACAGTTTGAGAACCTGGATTACGTCGACGAACTGGTACTTAGTTCACAGTGATACCCAATTGCAAGAGAGTATAGAGCCGAAAATTAGCATGAAGAATTATATTAGTATGAAGAATGATATCATGAAGAATGATATCAGCATGAAGAATGATATCAGCATGAAGAATTATACCAGCATGAAGAATGATATTAGCATGAAGAATGATATCAGCATGAAGAATTATACCAGCATGAAGAATGATATTAGCATGAAGAATGATATCATGAAGAATGATATCAGCATAAAGAATTATACCAGCATGAAGAATGATATCATCAAGAATGATAATAGTATGAAGAATGATATCATGAAGAATGATATCATGAAGAATGATATCAGCATAAAGAATGATATCAGCATAAAGAATGATATTCGCATAAAGAATGATATTAGTGTGAAGAATGACATAGCATGAGGAATGATATCAGCATGAAGAATGATATCATGAAGAATGATATCATGAAGAATGATATTAGTATGAAGAATGATACCAGCATGAAGAATGATATCAGCATGAACAATGATATCAGTATGAAGATAACCAACCTCCTTAAAATTAACCGATCTACAAAGAACCAGAAATGCTTGAGGAAAAGCCTTTATTTATTTGAGCAGAACATTTGACACGTCAATGGGAATAGATGCAGATGTAAAGACCTGAATTTGAAGAAGAAGAGTGGCATTTCTGACACTAAACAACAAATGGAGATCCAGAACAAATCTAGATTTACATGAAAGTTTGAATTTTCAAAGTCAGTGTCAATTCTGTGCTGTGGTTAGGAGCGGAAACACTGAGACTGATCAAGGCGATACAACAAATACGCCAGTCCTTCGTTAACAGAAGCCTTCGAAGGATAAGTGTCATCAAGTGACAGGACGTGGTGAGGAATTAAACACTCTGGATAAGAACAACAGCCACTAGAACAACACACTTAGAGAAGAAAAAACGGCTAGATAGGAGATACGCTGAGGAAGACATTAATCAACATAACAAGGCAGATTCTCACATGGAAACCTCAAGGGAAGAGAAAATGAAGTCGATCTGAAAGTACACGGATAAGAAAGAGAATGTGAGATGTAACTACAATTACATTGTTACACATGGAGAGAGGCAGAAAGATCAGCCCAGAACCATGAATACTAGCGATATATTGTCAATTGCCTATCCACTGCGATGGGATTTGATTGATTTATTATTTAGTGATTGACCGTTATGGTGTAATGACGATGATCTTACCTGTCAATAAAGTTGTCAAAGTCCTTGACCAGAATTTGTTTTACAAGCTGAAGGTCTTTCGTAATTAAAACTGCGCGATGAGGCAGCAGACCATATGCTCCAAACGTTTTACCATAAAGCGAGAACCACTTCTTTAAAGTTGAGTCCTCTCCTTTGTCTAGCTCCAGTTTGTGGTCAATGATAGGCAAGGGTTTGGGTCCAGGAACACCAAGCTTCTCCCAGGTTCCATGGTGGCGAGTGGCGTAGAAGTAATAGAGTACGGTCAGGACCAGAACTGACAAGACCAGAAACTGGCTGACCGATAACTCGCCAAAAAGCTCGTATAAAATTGGGACCTGCATCTGAAAATGTATATATAAATCATTTTACAGGAATACATTATCTAAACTGTTGACAATGAAGGGAGTTTATTGAAAGGGGGAGGGGCGGGTGGCATTGTTGGACTCAGCGACTAGGCTTTCGTTTTTTGTTCTTTTTTGCCGAGGTAGGAGGGGGCAAAACAATTTGACCCCGAAATAAGGGATTAGGGGAGAGGTCGATAGAAGAATATTAAGATGAAGTGCATGTAGAGAAAAGAATGAGACACAATGAACAGAACTGTTTTGGTTGTACCCAAGAGGCTGGGCAAAAGAGAGGAGGGTCTAAGACAACATATCCAATAACCGTAGATGCTGAGATGAGTATTTAAGATCAAAGTTGGGGCATTATTCGAATGATATCAATAGACTGGTTGAGGTGGAGGGAGTTTGTTGCTGCCCTTAACGACCCCCATCAGGTGTGGAGGCCATTGGTCGCTTTATCAGTCACTGACCAATGAACTTAGAAGAAATGTGTAAGAAATGGCGTAGATAATCTAAAAAATGTGTTGTTTTGTTTATTTAAAATATGACGAGGGACATAAATAAATTGAAAACATGAGAAAACAAATAAGGACAAAGAGATCAATTGGAGACAGAAAACAAAATCTAATCATAGAACGATGAGCAACAAATTTCACGAGAATAAGTGAACATAATTCTATACCGTTTTTTGTAGTACATGTGTTATTTTTAGTGAATGTATTGTTGCATTGTTTTTATTTGTGGGCGTTTGAAGAGGTATTTAACTTTACTTGCAATAATTTATCTCTACAATATATTGTATTTTGGTAGAAGGTCTTTGATTTTGTTCCTGTCAATTGTACTGTGTTTTGGTAGCAGGTCTTTGATTTTGTTCCTGTCAATTGTACTGTGTTTTGGTAGCAGGTCTTTGATTTTGTTCCTGTCAATTGTACTGTGTTTTGGTAGCAGGTCTTTGATTTTGTTCCTGTCAATTGTACTGTGTTTTGGTAGCAGGTCTTTGATTTTGTTCCTGTCAATTGTACTGTGTTTTGGTAGCAGGTCTTTGATTTTGTTCCTGTCAATTGTACTGTGTTTTGGTAGCAGGTCTTTGATTTTGTTCCTGTCAATTGTACTGTGTTTTGGTAGCAGGTCTTTGATTTTGTTCCTGTCAAATGTACTGTGTTTTGGTAGCAGATTTTTTATTTTGTTCATGTCAACTTTACTGAGTTTAGGTAGAAAGCTCTCTGATCTTATCTTTATCAACTTTACTGTATTTGAGTACCAGATCCTTGGTTTTGTTCCTGTCAACGGTACTCTATTCAGGTAACAGCTTGTCATTTTGGAGAAAAAAAATCTGGATTGTAGATGTGGTTAGGTACACCAGGAAACATCTGAATAGTGGATGGGGTTTAGGTACACTAGGAAACATCTGGATTGTGGATGTGGTGTAGGGATACTAGGAAACATCTGGATTGTGGATGTGGTTTAGGTACACCAGTAAACATCTGGATTGTGGATGTGGTTTAGGTACACCAGGAAACATCTGGATTGTGGATGTGGTGTAGGGATACTAGGAAACATGATTTATTGGCCGTGTTCAAGACGACAGGTGTGGATAATTGTCTTCTTAGATATTGATCAATAGGTTTCACCTGACTGACGGCAGTGACTTAACACTCTACACCTGTGACATAGGCAACGGGTATTCAGGTAGATGTATGGTGTGTTTCACCGTACCTTGACGTTAGCCATTGCACCCGAATGATGCCAGATTGAGAAATAGAAAGGAGGTTTGATTGTAGACTCAATGTATATAGAGATAGATGGACGGATCGGACATGTAGGCAGACAGACAACCAGACAGGGAGACAGACAGGCAGGGAGGCAGACAGGCAAGCAGGCAGAAAGGCAGAAGGAAGGACGGACGCATACAGGCAGATAGAGGGGCAGACGAATGGAAATACGGACGGGCACAAACAGACAGGCAGACTAACTGCCGGACAGACGGACGGACGAACGGACGCAGTGAGAGAAGACAGACAGACAGACGGACGGACGTAGAAAGACAGAAGGACTGGCGAATAGATTGATGGATCGGTGTACGAACGGACGAACAGACGGAATGACAGACGGACGGATGAATGGATATTGTACGGACGGATAGACAGATAGACAGACAGACAGATAGACAGGCATACAATTTTAGAAAGAAACAGACAGAGATATATCAAGTTTGTGGTAAGAAATTGAAAAGAGGTAACGAAAAAAGCACATACACTCATCTCAGAAAACTTACCTTTCCAATCAAGTAGGTCTGCTTTGGCATAAAGCCGTTGAATAAAATATTGTCCTTCAACTTCTTATATAGCTACAACCCTAAGTTACGGGCCACCAGACCAAAAAACTCGTGACTGTTAACAACAGTACCATGGTCCTGAAAACGTCTACATGAGTAGATACGTGCGTGTGCAGTGGCAGATTCAATTGGAGTGTTGAGGAAGGGGGCGGGGTGGGAGGGGAGGGGAAGAGGGTTATGAGAGACGTAGCTACAAGACCCTCGCGGTTGTATTTTTGGAGAATATGTTTACTTACTTTTCCTAATTCAACTCTTGAAATTAAACGGCCAAACACAGGAACAAGTCCAGAGCTTCTCTATTTTTGAAATATAATCATGAAAAGGATACGAAAAGGAAGGTTCGAAATTGACATCAGGAAAAGTATAGGGATAAATAAATCTGGTTTTTTTTCCACTAAAGTAAGTCAAATATAGACATCCAGAAAAGACAGTAACTAATTAAAAATGAGAATTATCAGGATTTATTTATACTTGTCTTTATGGTGTAGCATTGAAACATGGACAATGAATAAATGGTTGAAGAAGAGAATTTCGACACATAGAAGAATGAGAAAGACTGAGAAATTAGGAACGGATAGAAAATTGATGAACGATATCAGAATCCGAAATTTAAGATATTTTGGTCAGTAAAAGACAAAAGACTTTGCTGGAAGCAACATTGGAGGCGTGGTAGAGGTAATCAATGATATAAGTGTAAGGGCATAATATAAAAACATGGACAGAGAAAAATATTACAGATTGTACCACCAGAATAAGAGACAGAGGACTTTCGAGATCCACTATAGTTGACCTTCGATGTGCGGATAGTATTGTAACGACTTTTCGGGACGATGAGGCTAACATCTGGTCAGGAAAAACACCCTGATCAGACAATGTTAGCCAGGCTCAGGAGAAATATACTGACCAAGACTCTCACCTGACCTCCTCGTTGGTCGTCCTGGAAACGGCCTGTTGTCGAGGAGAACAGTCTGACTAACAAAGAGATCGTAATCCCGATCTTCTTGTGTCGTAGTATGTGCTGCGGTTGGTGATCAAGTTGTGTTCACAAGAGAGGACTCAACCATCTTGTTTTTTGTTTGATTAGAACTTCAACACGAGAAG
Organism: Ariolimax columbianus; assembly: GCA_036924085.1. NCBI lineage: Eukaryota > Metazoa > Mollusca > Gastropoda > Stylommatophora > Arionidae > Ariolimax > Ariolimax columbianus. The sequence continues at coordinate 23,526,457 of JAVGWX010000018.1, forward strand.
AAGTCATTCATAAAAATGTTTGTATGTACTTGTAATATATTCATGTATCATGGACAATATGTATGTATATAAAACTTCAAGTATGTATTTACTTTAATTGACATGTTGTTCATTCCTTAAAAAATTCTAAACCATTCCATTGATCTAAAAAAAAATATTACCTCGTAGAGTCCTCGTGTTATTACTGGCTATTTAAGTTTTTAAAGAAATTTAAAATTAATATTTAATACGAATTTTCTAAACATTTCAAAGGCAGTATAGAGGAATACAGGTGGTGCATCTTGACACAAGTTAGTTAATGTCAAATTCCCATGCGTTAAAGCAGAGGAAATCCACTAATAAATTGTGACTTAGCTAAAAGTCTGCATGTGTTTCTGCTTGTCTGCCTGCAGTGATCGGTCCCATAAGTCAGAATATGTTTCTGCTTGTCTGTCTGCAGTGATCGGTCCCGTAAGTCTGCATGTGTTTCTGCTTGTCTGTCTGCAGTGATCGGTCCCGTAAGTCTGCATGTGTTTCTGCTTGTCTGTCTGCAGTGATCGGTTCCGTTCCGACAGTTGCCGGCTGGGATGAAGATAACTCTTCATGTACTAAGCCGCAGCTTATGCGAGGGGAGGTAGCCAGTTCCCTTCCTTGCTGTTTATATCTTCCCCAACTCATCCGTCAGGTACCCATTTACAGTTTGGTTGACTGGAGGAGCGTTCATATCAGAAACGAACCACGTCAAGATTTGAGTATGTCCATCCGTGATTCGAACCCTAGCGCACTGTAATCCAAATCTTAGCAAGCCAGCTCACCGTCTATAGTGATACACCCTCCACAACAAAAACAACAACAACAACAACAACAACAACCTAGTTGCGTTCCGAAACTCAGCGCTAAACCAGGTTTATATTTTCACAATTACGCAATCTGAAATGTGCTACACCATCTTTGTAAGAGAAGACTAAGCTCGCTCTAACGCCACGTCAAGTCTTACACCGAAACAACACAACAATGAGTAGTGAATATAAAATAGTGATGATTAATATGTAACGCATTAACAAAGAAGACGAAAAATGAGAGTATTACACTTTATCCCTCTGTTTCCTGGGATAAATGCGGTAATTGCTGAAAAGTAACATTATTCCCATATTTGCTCGTTCGCCTCAAGACATCCATATTAGACACTATAACAAAGGCAGGACGTAGACAGCTAAATTTTTACGACTCTGCAGAATGCCCTTTCATGCATATGCGGGTAGCGGCCATTTGCTTTTTCTGTCGTCAACGAACATTGAGCAATTGTTCAACATCATTATAGCTAACCTAGAACTGGTGCCACAAGTAAACAAAACCGGTGAGCCATTTGCTGATTATCTTTGTTTTTTGAGTTCATGATATTTGGCCATGCTATATCTGCAGGCCAGTCGCCATGATGAAGTATGTAGTCTTCACCAGGTCGGAGCAACTGCCCCACAGCTTTTGTCTCAGCTCCGCACCCTTTAACAAGGACTGTTATCTCATTTCCATATAGAGTGGGCATTCCTGTTCAGGATTCTGGTCCCCTGTTCCACATAGGCATTTATCGTTGTGTGAGATCTGTAATCGGTATATGTGTTCTAGTAGTCTGCAGTGATCAGTTCTCAGGCGAAGTAAGGTAGTTTGTTTGTTTATTTTGAGTTGGTGAATTAGATCTGGTCTACTGCGTATTTTCATGACTTCTCTCAATTGTTGTATATACTGATTTCTGATGTTGTTCTTGATCTCTTATTGGTTTTGTACGCGGTGATTAAATTGTGCCCTTTTACTGCCAAGTTTTGCTATAGTGCAAGTTCTCTCATTTTTTTAATTATTCCACAGTGGGAGAGTAGTTCTGCTATGATTTCTGATAACAGCAGTTCGTTCTGTTCTCTGTATTGCCTCTATTAGATATCTGCAATCTCTTAAGACAACTATTTTTGCTGGTCGTTGCTTTTCTCTATCAAGTATTCTCAGTGCTCGCAAGAGGGTCATTGATACCTCTCTTAAGTTTGTGGACAACTTCCCAGTAGGGAAAGCCTCAACAGATTATCTTTAAAGATGGGACCACAATGTAATGTGTGCAATACATAACGTAAAAGTGGTCATATAATATAAAGAACACGACAAGTACTGTATTCCCGCTTGGCTCATCTTTCTTGTCTCAATGGACACGGCTTTGGAAGGTCGTGGAATACGAGTTTTGAAGATCATGCAATATGTGTTTTGAAGATCATACAATATGAGTTTTGAAGGTCAAATTATGTTTGAATTACTACGCGTCTTATTCTTTTTCTTCTTCTTCTGCGTTCGTTCTCAATCTCCCGCTACCAGCACAGAAACAGAGCTTTGCAAGTAGCAGGATGTAGGTCCGGAGAACGGGATACGTTGTGTCGCTAGTTACCAGCTTGACTGGGATATTTGCACATTTCGGTCCGACACATCGGTCTTAGGCATAAAAACGCGTCGTATTGAAATGCAGTTTCCAGCTGTGATTTTGGTTTTGATTTGGAGAATTTCTAGTTTTATCTAATGGGCCTGCCCTTGATGATTGATTTTGATTTGACCAAGCGAAGCATTATTCATTGCTGTAGCTGCTCCCTGAAATGAGGACTGTATTCCAGCAACTCTAGTAACGGTTTGCTATAGTAATAGTTTTACATGAGGCTGCTAGCCCCGTGCACAATCCTCTGTAGGTTGGCTTTAATGGCATACGTGTAAGGTTACAGTAGTCCAATATTTTTTAAACAGAAATCGAAATAATTTTTTTAAAATATATATATATATATATATATCCATCTATACCATCTTCTCTCGTCTTCGGTCATCATATCAGATCGTAAGGACATTACATTTCATGAAGTTTGGAACTGGATGTCTGTCTTTCGTCAACGAGGACTGCAATTCGCAATGCTTTTCATAAACATATATATATTTATATATACATACATACATACATACATACATACATACATACATACATACATACATACATACATACATACATACATACATACATACATACATACATACATACATACATACATACATACATACATACATACATACATACATACATACATACATACATACATCCATACATACATACATACATACATACATCCATACATACATACATCCACACTTCACACACCTCACACACACACACCCCACACACACACACGCACACACACACACGCACACACACACATACACCCACGCACGCACGCACGCACACACACACACACACATACATACACAAACACATACATACACACACACACACACACACCACACGCACACGCACACGCACACACATACACACATACACACATACATACATTACATACATACATTACATACATACATTACACACATACATTACACACATACATTACATACATACATACATCACACACACACGCACGCACGCACGCACGCACGCGCGCGCACACACACACACACACACACACACATACACACACACCACACACACACACACATAACATACATACACACGAAGTATCTGGCTATATATTTGATTGTTAAAATTGAAAGTGAATCTCACTGCAGATTCTACCACAGCTTCAGAATGATAGGGAGTCCAATTTCAGGTTCTGTCTCCTGCTGGCTGTGTCCTCGCCTAACAGAAAGTCAGGTACCAATTTACGGTTTGGTCGGATGGAGAGTACTTATAGCAGGAATTGAACCCTGTACATTTGTCTTGAAAAGCGAGTGGGCCTACCACTGAACCTAATTGTTTATTTTGTTAGATGTTCAAGAAGATTCAAATTGCGGTCAACTTTTTTAAACACACGATAAGGACAGCCAGTCTGTACCAAGGTTATTGATCCATCTACTGGCTAAAACAAATGTAAAAACAGTTCGAAGAAACATTACACGATCACGGGACACTACAATATTATATAAATGAACATAAACACAATACTAGCAAACGTCAACCACGCCCTAATATACAATCATGATTGAATAGCCTGGTCATAAGCAGGTAAAATGTCTTACAGTAAAAACACCAACAGATTAAGTAGAGTATGTAGTTTTAAGTGAGCCTGGTTCTCTCTTTAACTCTGGTTTCACTTCCAACTCTATAGGTTTCAAGGGACGTAATGAAATAATTCCAAATCGTTTTACCAGCAATTTCTCTCCCTTCTTTGGTTGGGTTCTCTCTGAGAGAGTGAATCTCTTATCTTTGAGTAAGTAAACGAGAATGACCTTCAACTCCGCCATCGTTAGACGCATCCCCAAGCAGATCCTAGGTCCATACCCAAAAGGCATGAAGGAGATTGGATCTCGATCGGTTTTATTTTCAGGAGAGAATCTGTCAGGGTCAAATTTTTCTGGATCAGGCCAATGCTCAGGGTCTTTCCTTATCTGTCCTATGGGAATATAGACGTAAGTGCCTTTTGGAATCGTTATATTGCGATATGTCTTCGTGTTCTTAGCAGTCCGCAAGATGGTGGAGATCAAGGGGAACAATCGCAAGCACTCATTGATGACCTGTTCTGTGTACTTCAGCTCTTTCAGCTGCTCGTAATCCACATTTGTCCGTTTAGGGACGACCTGATCAATTTCTTCCACAACTTTATCTTGAATTTATGGGTGTAAAGCCAAGCAGTAGAGGAGAGACTGGAACGCTGTGGACACAGTCTCAACTCCGGCAAGAATGAGAATATTGGCGTTTCCTATAATCTCGTTGTGGCTGAGAGTTCTGGAATTATTGTCCTTAAGTCTGGGGTCGTCGTCATCAACGCGCGCATTCAGTAACATGTCCAGCAGGTCTTTAGCCTTGTCTTCGCTTTGACCGGCTGCTGTACTCTTCCTGCTTTTGATGGTCGAGTTCAGAATACTCACAAAATATGCCTCGCCGTCTTTGTTGATAAAATCAACGTAGAAATGTATAAACCCCAGGATGGGTTCAATCGCTGGGAAGTATTGATACACCATACCCAGGTAGCCTTGAAATTTGGAGTCAAAGGTAATGAGAGTTCTGGCATAATACGCGAATTCTGATTCTTTCTCAGATACTGCATGGCTCTCAACTCCAAAACCGACTCTCGCGATAACCTCAGTAGCGAACTTGGAAGCAAAGAGTTTGAGGGGAATAAGCTCTCCTTTGTCGGAGATCTGTTTAGCCAGAGTTGTCAAAGTCTCGGCACTTGCACTGACGTGCTTTACAATGGTTTTCATTTTGGCCCCAGTGAACATGAGGTTTGGGACATGACGAGTCCGCTTCCATCTGTCCCCTGTAGCAGCTGTCAGGCCGTACTTCAATGATGTAAGCGTCTTTCTTGGTGGACTCCTGGAAAGTGAAAATAAAAAGAAATTGTCTCATAACTTTTTTGGTATCGAAAAATGTCCTGTCTTAGTATATAAACGACGTTATAAGTTAGGTTCTGTAAACTACTGTAGAATTAGTTATTTGTAGCTACCAACCTGATGTTAAAATATAAATGTAGTTTTTTGTAGCTACCAACCTGATGTTAAAATATAACAGAAGTTATTTGTAGCTACCAACCTGATGTTAAAATATAACAGAAGTTATTTGTAGCTACCAACCTGATGTTAAAATATAACAGAAGTTATTTGTAGCTACCAACCTGATGTTAAAATATAACAGAAGTTATTTGTAGCTACCAACCTGATGTTAAAATATAACAGAAGTTATTTGTAGCTACCAACCGGATTTTACAATATAACAGAAGTTATAGAACAACTAGTGTCCGGACGATTATTATCCTGGTCTTCTGGTACGATATCATACCAGTTTAATTAACATTGCACTGCACGACGACTGTTGAGGCAAGTTGTCTGTATTTCCAACCTAGCTCGTCTACTCCAACAATTTACAAAATGGTGTAATGGTAGATTATTACTATACTTTTTCGAAGGTTTCAAAGATCAATCACTCTCCGTTGCAATTACAGATCAGCAGACTAAGCCGGGAACAAAATAAGGATACACCTTCCTGAGTTCAGTTTCTCTTATCGGTTACTTTCCCTGGTTGTCATTGGTAACTGAAAGTCACTGGTACTCGCTTCATTTAACTCTTGATAGTGGGAAGGAAGACTAACGACTGTCCAGGCAACATATACTGATTAGACATGTTAGTCAGGTTCAGGCAGAACATACTGGACCAGACCCTCACCTTGGCTTCCTCGTAGCCCTTCCCGGAAACGGGCTGTTTTCTGGTAGCCCTGCTAACAAGGTTAGAGATCGACGTAATCCCTGTGGGAGTGAGCGGCATCGCAGATTGGGTCAAGCATAGCACAACTGCCTGGAGGACCCCTGTCACCGTCTTCAACACGCTCAGGATGTGAGGAAAGTAACTGACAATCGCCACTCAATGTCATTTTCAGGGCACACCAAAGAGTAACCTACTCATTAAGGGCATTCGCAAACAACTATTGACGGTGTTTCTTTTGTGACAGGTTACAGTCGTTCTTCTTACATCTCGAGGCGTGTTTCAGATGTTGGACAGGGTTTTTTTTCGTTTACCTCAGTGATTACATTGCCATTGTATCTTCTTTCAGTCCAACTCACTTGTTCAATTCTACGATAGCAAGACATTTCAAACGCCAAGCGTCACATCATTTTTTGCTGTAGCTTCTTCATTGTTGTTTTTGTTGTTCTTTGTATTTGAGAACCATACAAAAGAACGGACTTTCCATTCAAGTTTAATATTGTTTTTTTTTTTGTCTTAGACTTCATTACTTTTTATTTCTAATGAATTGAACGAAACTCTCCCGTATTTGTAATCTTATTGTGATATTTATTTGTTTCTTCTAACTTGTTTATTTTGTTCCCAAGATACAGAAAACATGTCACATCCTATAAGAGTGCGATCTGAAGATCTGGGGTTGTTGTCTCGCCGCTGCGATTCAATCTCAACCAGTGTTCGTAAAGCGATATCAGTCCCGCCAGACGGTGCGATAGCGCGGGCTTGCGGAAAACGATTGCCCGCCTTTCCCCGTAGAGGTATCGGGAAGCGGTTTTTTGTGTCGTGGCCTCAAAAGAGGTGCGCTGCTCTGGTCCGTAACGAGAAACTTTGACAGTCGGTGGTGATTTTCGAAGGCTTATAACAGAGCTCGACAATTCGTCTCGCTGGTGGTCAGACTCTCGCAAAGAGCTTGTGACCGGCAAATGGAAAGCAGGAATCGTGCCTGAAGGTCCTGTGTTCTCCCGACCAAACCTCGGGAGAAGGGCAGGCCGGCAGGCCAAATTGTCTCTAGTCCCAGTGAAATTTATCGCCGGGGTCGTTGGGATCCGTTCTGCACAGAGCGCTGCCATCCCTCCTCGAGCGAGCCCGGTCGGTCGGTCGTCTGGTGCGTGTAGGGGCCCCTGTCAGGCGGTCCTAGGTCAACGGAGTGAGGTACGGGGGGAACAACCGTTTGTCAGTCGGTCCCTGCGGCCGTCAAAGTGAGGCTTTTTACACACCCGTCCTCCGCCGACCGGTGTGTGCGGTACGTACGTCTCTGACAGATATCTGGTTGATCCTGCCAGTAGTCATATGCTTGTCTCAAAGATTAAGCCATGCATGTCTAAGTTCACACTGCCTCACGGCGAAACCGCGAATGGCTCATTAAATCAGTCGAGGTTTCTTAGATGACACGATCCTACTTCGACATGGTGGGGACCTGGGGCTCCCGCTCCAGCCCCGCCCGGTCGAGCCGCAGAATGAGGTCTCTGCCGTCCGCCGATCAAAGCGGGCGGGAAGCTGATCGACATTCACCCCATACGGCGATGAGGTATGAAACCATTTGTAGAAGACTTAGTTCTCGGTCGGGGTGCCCTAAGCAGTAGATCAGCTACCTCACTGCGAACTGCTGAGATTCAACCCTTGACCATGAGATATGTCCGCACACCAGGGGAACACCATCTCTGTGCCGTGACCAGGCTTGTCCTCTGGTCAAATGCACTCCTTCGAGAGAAATCACAGGTCGTTGACATTTGGTCCACGTGCTTGGCTGATAAGCCAATGGTGCGAAGCTACCATCTGAGGGACTACGGCCGAACGCCTCTAAGCCAGAACCCCTTCCTAAATCTCAGCACCACTGTGATGGGAGGCTACGACATGGCTGGGCACTGGGACTTGCGTCTCAGCCCGGCCCAGTCGAGCCGCAGAAATGCACCTGGATAAATGCACTCCTGCCTTGCTCTTTACCTCTGTCTGCTATCAGTCATCCCAATGGACGCAGAAGAGATGCAGTCCAGCGGACATTGCACCCTCTTCCCTATTGTGACAACCTCCCAAGTGGCGGGGAATGCTAGGCGTACCATAACTGCAGATGAGCCGAGAAAATACAAGGAGCAAAGAGATACCTCACTCACATGCATATGCTACGTTTCTGGCAGGACGTGACGATCCTGAGACACAGTCACACTGGACTGCCTCTCTTCCGGGATAGTACAAACTAGTACATAGTCCATCATATCATATCATTGCCAAACCCTATAGATACGAGTGGGGAAGACTCGATAGTCCTGCAAGACAACTTCCCAAAGAAAGACAACTCTGACCAAAAAACAACTGGGGACACCCAAAGGCTAAGGAGGGCAACCCTACAGAAACGCCTGTTGAAATCGGATGCACTGAGCCACAGGCTTAACAAAATAAAACAGTGCAACGTAAATATCGCTGTAAACAGCGTACGATGGAGAAGAACTAGAAGATATGGCTGAAAGACAGGCAATACTTTTTGATGCAGAAATGATTAGCAGCAACGCAAGTCAATGTCAGCAGGCTGTTTTACTTATGCGATGTCAGTTCGACAAGCACACAAGAATAATAAACTTTCAGAGCATAAGAAAGCCTTGGACGAACTAAAAGCCTAGAGAAGCGTAGTGCTACAGTGGATACCATCACACGTAGTATTCCACGAAAAAAGACAGCAGACAGGTTGGTAAAGGTGAAAGCAACACGGGAACAAAACGAACAAACAATAACCTTCCAAGAAAAGAAGACACTTATCCAAGCCATAAGAAACGTTGACCAAACAATAGGCAACTATCACTGTCTTTATCGAGCAGAACACGTGATCCTGTTGCGCTTTAGAATGGGACATAACGTTCTGAATAGCCATTTGCACCGGCTAAAATTGGCACCATCGCCAATGTGTATGTGTGGGCAGGCAGAACGGACATCCGAATATATCCTACAAGACTGTTAAATGATTAGCCAATTGCCTGATGAGCACTGGTCCAATCACTGGTCCAGTCATCTGCAAAGTCCAGATATCAAGCTGTTTTACCAAATTACATTGAATTCAATGTATGCGAGTTACCGATGTTCATTTCTCTGCTTCCCTTTAGACAATACTGACATGAGCGATGTTCCCTGTTCAGAACGGCTCAAAGCTGAATGTTGCCGTCTATATTTGACCTTCATCAGTACCACCTGGCAAAGATGGCGCCATAACTGGCTGCGAGTCTAGATTTCTCTACTGTTTTGGATCATTATGAATGCCGCCAGACCACGGATTTGCCTGGAATTCACACTAGTCGACGACTTACATTTGTGTTCACGGAGACGTGGTGTTGTTTTCCGTCGGGACTTGTTATTTCGTTCTTTTTTTGTGATTTCTTCCATCCGTTTATCCTGGTCTGGACGCCGGCTGAATGGAACTACGCTTATACCTGTGACGTATTTCACGGGTTAGTTCTGCCAGTTCACCTTCACGAATTTGGCGTGTGGAAACTTTAGATGCTACTATGATGAGCTGAATACAGCTGGGGAGAGATGCCAGACTCACTCACACGCTGAGTGTTGTCCATACGACCTCTTGTGGTTATCGAAAAGGCACGACAAACTGCGTTAGATGCCTTCCCACCTTTCTACCCTGCGGGTTACATGTTTACGGAAAGGCTTCGGTGGTAACCTTGAGGCAAATCTGCATCATATGCTATCTCCAGTCGTCTCGATGAATGTCTTGCCACTGGCAAAAGGTAGCTTAGGCTCTGTGAGTGAGGTTGACAAAAGGCGCAGTTTCTTCCTCACTTTAATCCAAATCCCCGCGCAAGTCACCCATTTCAGCGGACACAGCAAGAGATACGACTGTCCTCACGTCTGAACAAAGAGAGTGGTCTTCATCACTTGTGATGGACAACTATAATTAGTACCACCTGCTAATCTGCCTCAAGTTACGTGTACTTAGAAAACTAAAATAACAGCTCTACAAAAACGGTATTAGCACCACACCCACTTCATTCTGATAACTTATCGGAACAGATCTACCATTGGTTAATTAAATGAGCTGCGTATATTAGCTTATGACGTGACGGACAAGAGTTCCCAACAAGCTCAATCGCTACTTAAAACGCCAACCGGCGTGGCAGGCTTTGGCCCTATTTAGCTATCTCAATCACGATTGTAGTAGCCATGTTATCAATGATGCCATTATCTGATAACTCGGAAAAGCTGGAGTTTGGTTTGTTTGATAACAGCATGTTGATAATAACATAGACAGGGACTTCTTCTTTTTCTTCGATTCTCGACTAAAAAATATCGTGTGATGTTGTGCAGTAGCGAGGTTGTGGTATCTGCACTTTTCTGGCCGATATCCAACTTCATCACACATATCATATAATACATCCAACCTCCACCACACATACCTTATAAAGAACCCAAACCCCACCACACATACCTTATAAAACAACCAACCTCCACCACACATACCTTATAAAAAACCTAAACTCCACCACACATACCTTATAAAACAACCAACCTCCACCACACATACCTTATTAAAAAACCCAAACTCCACCACACATAAGTTATAATATACCCAACTTCAACAAACATACCGTATAATAAACTCAACCACACATACCTTATAATACATTCAAACTTTACCACACTCACCTTATAATACAACCAAACTTCAACACACATACCTTATAATACAATCAAACTTCACACACATACCGTTTAATACACCCAAACATCAAAACAATTATTTCGTAATACATCCAAAACTTCACCACACATACCTTATAATGCATCAACACTTTACCACAAACATTTCGTAACACACCCAAACTTCCCCACACAAACCTTATAATACACCCAAACTTCACCACACAAACCTTATCATACACCCAAACTTCACCACACATACCTTTTTTTTTTTTTTTTGTTTGCGTTCTCCTTATTTCTCTTATCTCCAAAGGCGGTGTGCGTTGCACTGTGGTTTTTATTTTGCGCCTGTCAGCCCAGTGCATCCGACTTCGGCATGCATTTTATGTAAGGGTCTGCTTCCTCCTGAATTTTCTAAGGGTTTGCTTCCCCGGGGTAACAGCCGGTGCTGTGATGGGATCGAACCAAGCGCCTTTGGGTTGTGAGCCGTGCCACTTAACCACTAGGCCAAGCCGTCCCCTTACACATACCTTATAATACACTCAAACTTCACCACACAGACTTATAAAACACACAAACTTCACCACACGTACCTTATAATACACGCAAAGGTTTCCACACATACCTTGAAATACAGCCAAACTTCACACACATACCTTGTAATACAACCAAACTTAATACTTTATAATACACGATAACATCAGCACAATTAGCTCGTAATACACACACACTTCTCCAGACATACCTTATAATACATCCGAACTTCACCACACATACCTTATAATGCACCAACACTTTACCAGAACCTTTTCGTAGCACACCCAAACATCATCCCACAAACCTTATAATACACTCAAACTTCAACCCACATACCTTATAATACTCGCAAACTTCACCACACATACCTTATAATTCTCGCAAACTTCACAACACATACCTTATAATACACCCGAACTTCACCACACATGCCTTATAGTACACGCGAATTTCACCACACAAACCTTATAATATACCCAAACTTCACCACACATACCTTTTAATGCACCCAATCTTCCAAACACTTTTTATAGTACACCCATACCTTAATACAAACATTTCGTAGCACCCAAACTTCACCTCACATACCTTATAATACACGCAAACTTCACCGTCCTTTATAGTGCATCCAAACTTCACCTCACATACCTTATAATCCACCCAAACTTTACCACACATACCTTATAATACACCTAAACTTCACCACACGTACCTTATAATACACGCAAACTTCACCGTCCTTTATAGTGCATCCAAACTTCACCAATCAAACCTTATAGTACACCCAAGCTTTACCGCACATATTTTATAATACACCCAAATTTCACCTCACATACCTTATAATCCACCAAAACTTTACCACACATACCTTATAATACACCTAAACTTCACCAGACGTACCTTGTAATACACCCAAACTTCACCCCACATACCTTATACCACACTCAAACTTCAACGCACATGCTTTTAAAAAACCCAAACTTTACCATACATAACTTATAGTACAACCAAACTTCACGCACATACATTGTAATACAACCAAACTTAATACTTTATAATACACCTAAATATCAGCACAATTCTTTCGTAATACACCCAAACTTCACGATACATACCTTATAATGCCCTAACACTTTACCACAAACATTTCGAAACATACCCTAACTTCACCACACATACCCTATATTACACCCATAATTCACAACAAACAACTTATAATACACACACTTAATCACACAAATTTTATAATTCACCCAACTCCAATGGCATTGCTATTCTTAAAAAAAGGAAAACCAAAAACAGTACAAGAAATCCACACATAGACACAAATAGTACAAATTCAATTCTCTTCAACATTATAATAAAACTGCTCGTAATCATTTATTATGGTTGGGAAGTCTATCGGTCAATCAATCAATCATTCAATCAATAAAAACAGTTTTAATCCTCGTAGAGCAAAGGTCTTAAAAAATACACCCTAATTCATCAAGTGTTGACCTATCCATATCTATTATTATTTTTGAGGCATACCGTGTCTATAGGAGCAAGTTGGTAATCCCATGCCCATTCGTTCTTAAATAATAATAATAATAGTTGCTCATCGCAAGCGTAAGCATCAGCTTATTACTGCGAAAAATGTTATCTTATGGCTGTAAAGACCAATCCTGGAACGGCATACCCTGCCACATTCGGGCGCACATTCAGGGCGCACATTCTTGCACACATTCAGGGCGGAAATTCAAGGCATACATTCAGGTCAGACAGGATTGGTCTTTACAGCCATAACACATAATCTGATGCAGTCGCCATCCTCACTTGCGATGAGCAACTATTATTTTTATTATTTAAGAACCAATGGGCATGGGATTACCAACTTGCTCCTATAGACACGGTATGCCTCAAAAATAATAATATATATGGATAGGTCAACACTTGATGAATTGGGGTGTATTTTTTAAGACCTATGCTCTACGGGGAGTAAAACAGTTTTTATTAATTGAATGATTGATTTATTGATCGATAATCATCCCAACCATAATAAATGATTACGAGCAGTTTTATTATAATGTTGAAGAGAATTGTAGTTGTACTATTTGTGTGTATGTGTGGGGTTTCTTGAACTGTTTTTGGTTTTCGTTTCTTAAAGTATAGCAATGCCATTGGAGTTGGGTTAATAAAAAAATGTTTGTCATTAAATGTGTGTATTATAAGATTGTTGTTGTGAATTATGGGTGTGTTATAGGGTATGTGTGGTGAAGTTTTGGTGTATTATACGGTACGTTTGGTGAAGTTTTGGTGTATTATAAGGTATGTGAGATGAAGTTTTGGTGTATTATAAGGTATGTGAGATGAAGTTTTGGTGTATTATAAGGTGTGTGAGATGAAGTTTGGGTGTATTATAAGGTGTGTGAGATGAAGTTTTGGTGTATTATAAGGTACGTTTGGTGAAGTTTTGGTGTATTATAAGGTATGTGAGATGAAGTTTGGTTGTATTATAAGGTGTGTGAGATGAAGTTTGGGTGTATTATAAGGTGTGTGAGATGAAGTTTTGGTGTATTATAAGGTACGTTTGGTGAAGTTTTGGTGTATTATAAGGTATGTGAGATGAAGTTTTGGTGTATTATAAGGTGTGTGAGATGAAGTTTTGGTGTATTATAAGGTACGTTTGGTGAAGTGTTGGTGTATTATAAGGTACGCTTGGTGAAGTTTTGGTGTATTATAAGGTATGTTTGGTGAAGTTTTGGTGTATTATAAGGTACGTTTGGTGAAGTTTTGGTGTATTATAAGGTATGTTTGGTGAATTTTGGGTGTATTATAAGGTATGTGTGAAGAAGTTTTAATGTATTATGAGGTATGTATGGTGAAATTTGAATTGATTATACAATATGCTTGTTGAAATTTTAGCATACTTAAATGTATGTGCGTTGAAGTTTGGTTGCATTACTTTATGCTTGATGTTACGTTTGGGTGTATTATAAAGTACATATGTGAGGTTTGGTGTACTATAAGGTTTGTGCGGTGAAGTTCGGGAGTATTATAAGGTTTGTGTGGTGAAGTTTGCGAGTATTATAAGGTTTGTGGGGTGAAGTTTGTGTATTATATTGTAGGTGTGGTGAAGTTTGGGTGTGTTATGAAATATTTGTAGTAAATAGTTCATGCATTTTAAGGTATGCATGGTGAAGTTTTGGTGTATTATAAGGTATGTGTTTTTAGCTTTGGGTGTATTATAAAGTATGTGTACTGAAGTTTGGGTGTATTATAAGGTATGTGCGGTGATGTGTGGGTGTATTACGAAAAAATTGGGCTGATGTTTGCATGTATTATAACATATAAAGGTTGGTTATATTATAAGATATGTGTGCTGAAGTTTGAGTGTATTATAAAGTCTGTGTGGTAAAGTTTGAATATATAATGAGATACGTGTGAAGAAGTTTGAATGTATTATATGGTATGTGTGGTTAAATCTATTTTATTATATGGTATGTTTGTTGAAGTTTGGGTGTATTATAACGTATGTGTGGTGAAGTTTGGGTGTAATACATAATCTTCGATTTGAAGTTTGGGTGTATTATAAAATATGTGTGTGATATTTGGTTGTATTAAAAGGTATGTGTGGTGGAGTTTGAATGTATTATATGGTATGTGTAGTTAAATTTGAATTTATTTTACGGTATGTTTGTTGAGGTTCGGGTGTATTATAAAGTATATGTGTAAAGTTTTGTGGTATTATAAGCTATGTGTGGTGGAGTTTCGGTGTATTATAAGATATGTGTGGTGGAGTTTCGGTGTATTATAAGATATGTGTGGTGGAGTTTCGGTGTATTATAAGATATGTGTGGTGGAGTTTCGGTGTATTATAAGCTATGTGTGGTGGAATTTCGGTATATTATAAGGTATGTGTGGTGGAGTTTGGGTGTATTATAAGGTATGTGTAGTGGAGTTTGGGTGTATTATAAGGTATGTGTAGTGGAGTTTGGGTGTATTATAAGGTATGTGTAGTGGAGTTTGGGTGTATTATAAGGTATGTGTGGAGGAGGTTTGGTGTATTATAAGGTATGTGTGGAGGAGGTTTGGTGTATTATAAGGTATGTGTGGTGGAGTTTGGGTGTATTATAAGGTATGTGTAGTGGAGTTTCGGTGTATTATAAGCTATGTGTGGTGGAATTTCGGTATATTATAAGGTATGTGTGGTGGAGTTTGGGTGTATTATAAGGTATGTGTAGTGGAGTTTGGGTGTATTATAAGGTATGTGTGGAGGAGGTTTGAGGTATTATAAGGTATGTATGGGGAAGAATGGATGTCGACCAGAAAAGTACATATATCACAACCTCACTACCGCACAATATCACAACCCATTTTTTAGGTCGGGAAGCGAAGAAAAAGAAGAAGAAGAAGTCCATGTTGATTTTATTATCGACACGCTGTTATTAAACAAACCAAACTCGTTGTATTACGACGTAGTCTATTTGGTTTCTAATTTTCCCATCTGGAGAGGTCCATGTATATAACATTCTTGGATGTTGTCTGAACAAGGTGTTTGTGATTGTGAGGTTATTCTCTAAACAGAAATCAATTCGTGTTTCACCTCTTTCCTTTTTTTGTCCAAAGCCGAAATGCCCTATTGCTTCTTTCTCATCTTCTGCTCTTTCTGTTCCTGTTTTTACATTAACATTTCCAGTAATTACGACAATGTCTCTTCTTTCTATGTTATTCAAAGTCTCGTGTATTCCATCGTGAAATGTATCTATTTCTTCATCTTTTACAGCAATACAAAGAACACGTAGAGGAAAACTAAGACAAGAAAAACAGGACCAGAAGAACAATATAAGAACAACATGAAAAGGAACGAAAAATAACAACACGGACAAGTAGAGAAGGGTAAGGAAAAACAGGACAAGAAGAACAAGACATAAAGAACAGGGCAAGATGAACAGAACAAGAAGAACAGGACAAGAAGGACAGGACATGAAAAACAGAACAAAAAGACATTGAAAATAACTATATGGACACAAGACAATACAAGAAAAACACTTCAAGATAAACAAACAAGAAAAACAGGACAAGAAGAACAGCACCAAAAGAACATCACAAGAACAAATGGACCAGAAGAACAGGACAAGATAAAATGGACCAGAAGAACAATACAAGAAGAACATAAAAGGGAAAATAATAACACAGACTAGAAGAACAGGGACAAGAAAAACAGAACAAGAAGAACAGGACAAAAAGAACAGGACAAGAAGAACAGGACAGGAAGAACAGGACAAGAAGAACAGGACAGGAAGAACAGGACAGGAAGAACAGGACATGAAGAACAGGACAGGAAGAACAGGACATGAAGAACAGGACAGGAAGAACAGGACATGAAGAACAGGACAGGAAGAACAGGACATGAAGAACAGGACAGGAAGAACAGGACATTAAGAACAGGACAGGAAGAACAGGACAAAAAGAACAGGACAAAAAGAACAGGACAAAAAGAACAGGACAGGAAGAACAGGACAAAAAGAACAGGACAAAAAGAACAGGAAATGAAGAACATGGTAAGAAGAAGATAACAAGTAAAACAGGACATAAAAACAAGAAGAATAGCAATATGGACTAGAAGAACGGGACAAGATGAACAGTACTCATAGTACAGAACAAGAAAAACAGAAAAAAAGAACAAGAAAAATAACAACTTTTAGTATTATTATAAATGTATAAGAAGAACAGCACAAAATGAACAGGACGAGAAAAACAAACCCAGAAAAACAGGACAAGAAGAACAGGACAAGAAGAACAGGACAAGAAGAACGGGACAAAAATCCTAAGAAAATAACAATATGGACGCAAACAATACAAGATGAACATTTCAAGATAAACAAGACAAGAAAAACAGGACAAGAAGAACACGGGCACGATGATGAAGAAGAAGACAGAATCAAGAGGAAAAAGAACACGAAGATGATGAAGAAGACAGTAACAATCAGAACAAGGACACGAATATGAAGAAGAAGACAGAAACAAGAAAAACAAGGACACGAAGTAGATAACAACGATCAAGAACAGAAACAGCACACGCCAACGTAACACCCTCCATGTTTAACATGTTTTGACAATCCTCTGTGCTCCATGAACTACGATTGTTACACTAATTCTGTGACCTTGACGGTCGATCTCAGCCTTGAGTTAGGGATAATGTACTTGTGTGTCACGACCAGTGTGTAAGCAAAATGACAGTTACTCAGTTCTCTATTTATATCTTGTCTATGGCATAACATAGTGGTTAGATGGGGTCTTTGTGTATGACAAGGACAAGAAAAGCACAGAGAGCATTTCGTAAGAGGCGACTAACTGTGTGACATGGCATAACACTGGCCATGGTTAGGTGGTTTGTTAAAAGCAGAATAGATGGCGCCTAACAGGCTGCGGGTCTAATTTGATCTAGTGTTTGAGTCTATTGAAATGGACTCGCACATCGGTTAACTACCCTCCGTAAGTACTTGTCCCAAGGCAGCGGAGTATTAGGAGTATTAAGCTGCTCGAGCATAGCCCACTGAGCTGAAATCTCCCGGCTACATCTAGCTCATTCCAGAGCTGGGACATGCACAGGAGCATCTGCCACTGTAGAAGTACAGGTCAACTAGGTGGGACCTGTACTGGGGCATCTGCCCCTGTAGAAGTACAGGTCAACTAAGTGGGACCTGCACTGAAGCATCTGCCACTGTAGAAGTACAGGTCGACTAAGTGGGACCTGCACTGGGGCATCTGCCCCTGTAGAAGTAAAGGTCGACTAAGTGGGACCTGCACTGAGGCATCTGCCCCTGTAGAAGTACAGGTCGACTAAGTGGGACTTGCACGGGGGCATCTGCCCCTGTAGAAGTACAGGTTGACTAAATAGAACCTGCACTGGGGCATCTGCCCCTGTAGAAGTACAGGTCGACTAAGTGGGACCTGCACTGGGGCATCTGCCCCTGTAGAAATACAGGTCGACTAAGAGCTAAGAAGATCTATGGTGTAACGCCGGCTATGGTTAGGTGCTTTGTTTAGAGCAGCATAGATGGCGCCTAACAGGCTGCGGGTCTACTTCCCTCTAGCGTTTTAGTCTATTAAGATGGACTCAAACATCTATTTACCCCCCTCCGCAGCACTTATGCCAAGAGAGAAAGTACATTTCTCGAGCCTATTCGGCTAAGCAGGAAATCCTCATCCCGGCTTCATCCAGCTGACGTCAGAGCTGGGACTTGCACAAATAAAAATACAGGTCAACTAAGACTGTGACTAGACTTACCACATTTTACAATATACAGTGGAGACTAGCTTCTTGTCAGACAGACAAAGCATGTAGATCAGACATGTCAGTCAGGCTCAGATAAAATATACCAGGCGATACCCCCCCCCCCGCCCCCCACCTCATATCACCCCCCACCTCGTACCTCACTTTCACGTAGGTATCCCCGGAGTATGCTGTTTTCATGCAGCCTGGCTAACGAGTTGCAGGATTGGCGTGATCCTTGTAGTAGTAAGCGAGACACAGTTGAAGGCAAGGATTTTACAACTGCGTGGAGGACCCTAGTCTACCTTCATCAGTACGCTCGGAATGTGAGGAAAGCTACCGCAACCCGTCACTTAACGTCTTTTTCAGAGCACACACAAGTGAAATTTGACTCATTGTGGGCACTCTACAACAACAACAACAACAACAACAACAATAACAACAACAACAACAATAACAACAACAACAACACTACTACTACTACTACTACTACTATTACTACTACTACTACTACTATTACTACTACTACTACTACTACTACTATTACTACAACGACAACAGCAATAGACAGTGATATATCGACTTACGTCGCTTGTTAATTACAACCATGCTTCAAACTTGAGGCGCTTGATTCGTAGTTACGGCTCCATCGCGACATGACTCTATCGCTCACTTCTAAACATATAACTGGTGTGCATACTGGGGTCGCTATTGTTCGTTCGTATAATAAAGGTAAAGTAACGTAAAGTAACCCATAGCATTACTGCCGTAGGGGTGTGAGGTGTTAGCGATCTCACATTTCAAAGGCTCGAGTACATGAGGACGGTAGCCATCTTCTCTCCCTCGCCGCTTTTACTTCCCGTACTGAATCGGTAGGTTAAGCTTACGTGACGATTACTGTGTGTTACCTACAACGTTAAAAAAAAAGAACCAGTGTCTCGAGTTGCTACAATTGTCCAGTTACGATGATGGGCGAGACCTAACAAGTTCTAGTAAGTTTGGTGAATGTCTGCATTTTGAAGCACTGATGTAAGGCTTGCCACTTTTGTGAATGTTGAGTACCTTTAGCATACCTAGCTTCTTGTGTGTTTTCTCTCCTTCCCTATTATTTTTCTTCTTCGTCTATTTAGTTTTGATTGTTGTTATTGTTGTTGCTGTTGTTATTGTTGTTGTTGTTGCCATTGTTGTTGTTGTTATTGTTGATGTTGTTGATGGTGTTGCTGTTGTTGTTGTTGTTGCTGCTGTTGGTGGTGTTGCTGTTGTTATTGTTGTTGTTGTTACTGTTGGTGGTGTTGATGTTGTTATTGTTGTTGATGCTATTGGTGGTGTTGTTGTTGTTATTGTTGTTATTGTTGATGTTGTTGGTGGTGTTGCTGTTGTTATTGTTGTTGCTGTTGTTGCCTTTGTTGTTGATGTTATTGTTGATGTTATTAGTGGTGTTGCTGTTGTTGTTGTTGTTGATGCTGTTATTGTAGTTGATATTTGTGTTGTTGCTTTTGTTGTTGTTGTGGTTGCTCTTGTTTGCTGTTTTTATTGTTGTTGCTTTTGCTGTTGTTCATGCTGTTGATGTATTGTTGTGGTTGTCGCGGTTGTTATTATTATTACTGTTGCTGTTGTTGTTGTTGATGCTGTTATTGTTGTTGATAGACAGACAAAGGGGCAGACGAACTGATAAACGGACGGATATAAACTGACAGGAAGACTGACAGCCGGATAGACGAGCGCACGGACGGACGAACGGACGCATACAGACAGACAAGACAGACAGACGGACGAAAAAAACAGACAGTAGGTCGGGCGGACGGATGGATGGATGGATGAACACACAGAGAGACATACAATTTGAGAAAGAGACAGGCAGAGATAGATCAAGTTTGTGGTAAGAAATTGAAAAAAGGTCAAGAGAAAAGTACATACACTATTCTCAGAACACTTACCTTCTGATCAAGTTGGTCTGCTTTGCCCTAAAGCCCTTGTATAAACTTTTGTCCTTCAACTGCTTATATAGATACAACGCTGAGTTACAGGCCACTAGAAAAAGTTCTCGTGACTGTTAACAACAGTACCCTCATAACATGTGCAGGATTAAATATGTGCGTCTGATTTGGCGGATCTATTTGTGGTGTTGGGGAAGGGCGGGGGGGGGGGGGGGCATCTACAGTGATAAACGCTCCACAACAACAACAAAATCAATAACCTACTTGCTCCGAAACTCAGCGCTAAACCAGGTTTATATTTACACAATTACGCAATCTGAAATGTGCCACACCATCTTTGTAAGAGAAGCCTAAGCTCGCTGTAACGCCCCGTCAAGTCTTACACCGAAACAACACAACAATGAGTAGTAAATATAAAATAGTGATAATTAATATGTAAAGCATTAACAAAGAACACGAAAAATGAGAGTATTACACTTTATTCGTCTGTTCCCTGGGATAAATGGTAATTGCTAAATAGTAACATTATTCCCATATTTGTTCGTTCGACTCAAGACATCCACATTAGACACTGTAACAAAGGCAGGACGTAGACAGCTCAAGTCTTACGACACTGCAGAATGTCTTTTCGTGCATGGGGTGGGCAGCGACCATTTTCTTCTTTTGTCATCAAAGAACATTGCGCAATTGTTCAACCTCTGTACAGCTAACCTGGAAATGGTGCTACAAGTGAACAGAACCGTTACGCCATTTGCAGATTATCTTTCTTCTTTGCGTTCATGATATTTGGTCATGTTATATCTGCAGGCCAGTCGCAGTGACGAAGTATTTAGTTTTCAGCAGGTCGGAGCGGCTGCCCCACAGCTTTTGTCTCAGCTCCGCATCCTTTAACAAGGACTGTTATCTCATTTCCATATAGAGTGGCCATTCCTGTTCAGGATTCTGGTCCCCTGTTCCACATAGGCATTTATCGTTGTGTGAGATCTGTAATCGGTCTAGATGTTCTAGTAGTCTGCAGTGATCAGTTCTCAGGCGGAGGAAGGTAGTTTGTTGGTTTATTTTGAGTTTGTGAATTAGATCTGGTCTACTGCTTAATTTCATGTCTTCTCTCAAATTGTTGTATAAACTGATTTCTGATGATGTTCTTGGTCCCCATGTGTTCTATGCGGTGATTAAATTGTGCCTTTCGACTGCCATCTTTTGCTAGAGTACAAGTTCTCTTATTTTGTTTGATTCCACAGTATGAGTGGATCCATTTGACCGCTATTGTTTAGGATCTCTCATGTTTTCTTAGTTCTGCTATGATTTCTGATAACATCGGTTCGTTCAATTTTCTGTAATTCCTCTATTAGATATCTGCAATCTCTTAAGACAACTATTTTTGCTGGTCTTTGCTTTTCTCTATCCAGTATTCTCAGTGCTCGCAAGAGTGCCATAAATTCTTCTGTTAAGTTTGTGGACAATTTTCCGGTTGGAAAAGCCTCTATAGATTATCTTTGAAGATGGGACCATCATGCAATAAGAGTTTTGAAAATCATGCAATAAGATTTTTGAAGATCATGCAATACGCGTTTTGAAGATCATGCAATATGAGTTTTGAAGATCATGCAATATGAGTTTTGAAGATCATGCAATATGAGTTTTGAAGGTCAAGTTATGTATTTTTTTTTTTATTTGTGGCTTTCGTCGTATTTGTCTAATCCCCAAGGCGGTGTGAGTTGCAGTGTGGTTTTTATTTTGCGCCTGTCGGTCCAGTGTAAGGGTCTGCTTCCTCCTGCATTTTCTAACGGTTTGCTTGCCCGGGGTAACGGCCCGTACTGTGATGGGGTTCGATCCCAACACCTTCGGGTTGTGAGCCGTGCCACTTAACCACTAGTCCACGCCGTCCCTTCTGAGTTATGAATGAAAATAATATTGAAACACGTTTTCCAGCTGTGAATTTTGTTTCGATTTAGAGAATTTCTAGTTGTATTCAATACAGCTGCCCTTGATGATTGATTTAATTTGTCCAAGCGAAGCATTTATTCATTGCTGTAGCTGCTCCCTGACATGAGGACTGTATTCCAGCAACTCTAGTAACGGCTGCTATAGTAATAGTTTGACATGATGCTGCTAGCCCCGTGCACAATCCTCTGTAGTTGGCTTTAATGGCATTCATGTAAGGTTACAGTGGTCCAATTTTTTTCAACACAATTGCAAGTCGGGTGATTTTATATATAAATAAAATTAAAATTAAAATATATATATGTATGCATCTATTTCATCTTCTCTCGTCTTGTGTCATGATATCAGATCTTAAGGGCATCACTTTTCATTGACTTTTGAATTGTCTGTCTGTCTATCGTCAACGACGCTTCAACTTTCAATATTTTTCAAGTACATTTCTGAAAATCATCCTTCCACAGCATCGTTTGTTTTCTTCTTTTTCTTGTTCCTCTGACTGTTCCGTTGTGTATTATGTTGCATAGATCATTTGATCTTGACACATGTATGTAGCATTGGAGCGTGCCTGATTCCACAACAGTCAATTGGTTTTTTATATGTTTCGACATTTTGATAGAGTGTTTTTCATATGTTTGATATTTGTAACGTGAATCTTGCAAGTTACTATGAGAATGACTGAGAAGCATCTCCAATATTTATATGTATATTTCCAAGTCAGCATTTATTATCTTTATTTCCCAAATGCATGACTATATACAGAGAGAATCAAGGCCTGCATTAATCTGTTCTTACTTTTAAGCTAAATATTCTTATTTTTCCACATTAGCAGTAGATGTGTGAGAAGAATTTGTGTGACGATTACTCGTATTTCTGTTCTTGTGACATGTTTCCAAATGATATATCTCAGATAATTAAACTCTTTTAATGTTTCCAATTTATATCCATATTTACAGTGATGTGTTTCTTGATCTCGTCGTTATTATTGGTCATCGGTGAGTACATGTACCTGTTTTTTATTGCAAGCAAATTCACGTGTGTCTTCCCCAACACGCAGATCATGTAATCATGCGTTCTTCTATGATTATAGTTGCATAATAACCATCCAAATCTAGAGATTCATTTATCAACAACAAAAATGTAACATTATATATATATATATATATATATATATATATATATATATATATATATATATATATATATATATATATATATATATATATATATATATATATACAAGAAGTCTCTGGCTATCAATTTGCATTTTAAAAATGGTGAGGGGATTACACAGCAGATTTTACGACTGGTTCAGAATGAGTAAGGTGGGGTCGTCAGCTACTTTTCTTTCTGGCTGTACTAGTCTGATAATAAATCAGCTACCAATTTAAGGTTTGGTCGGATGGAAAGTACTTTTAGCAGGGGTTGAACCCTGGACAATTGTCATGAAAAGCGAGTGGCCTACCACTGAACTAATTGTTTATTTTGTTAGATGTTCAAGAAGTTCCAAATTGCGGTCAACTTTTTTAAACACACGATATTATATAAATGAACATAAACATAATACTAGCAACGTCAACCACGCCCTAATATACAATCATGATTGAATAGCCTGGCCATAAGCAGGCAAAATGTCGCACAGTAAAAACACCAACAGATCAAGTAGAGTATGTAGTTTTAAGTGAGCCTAGCTCTCTTAAACTCTGGGTATTACTTCCAACTCTATAGGTTTCGAGGGACGTAATGCAATAATCCCAAATCCTTTCATCAGCAATTTCTCTCCCTTCTTTGGTTGGGTTCTCTCTGAGAGAGTGAACATCATATCTTTGAGCAAGTAAACGAGAATGACCTTCAACTCTGCTATCGCCAGGCGCATCCCCAAGCAGATTCTAGGTCCATACCCAAAAGGCATGAAGGAGATTGGATCTCGATCGGTTTTGTTTTCAGGAGAGAATCTGTCAGGGTCAATTTTTTCTGGATCAGACCAATACTCAGGGTATATCATTATCTGCCCTATCGGAATGTGGACGTAAGTGCCTTTTGGGATATGGCATATGTCTTCGTGCTCTCAGCAGTCCGCAAGATGGTGGAGATCAAGGGGAACAATCGCAAGCACTCATGGATGACCTGTTCTGTGTACTTCAGCTCTTTCAGCTGCTCGTAATCCACATTTGTCCCTTTAGGGAAGGCCTGATCTATTTCTTCCACAACTTTATCTTGAATTTCTGGATGTAAAGCCAAGCAGTAGAGTAGAGACTGGAACGCTGTGGACACAGTCTCAACTCCGGCAAGAATCAGAATATTGGCGTTTCCTATAATCTCGTTGTGGCTGAGAGTTCTGGAATTATTGTCCTTAAGTCTGGGGTCGTCGTCATCAACGCGCGCATTCAGTAACATGTCCAGCAGGTCTTTAGCCTTGCCTTCGCTTTGACCGGTTGCTGTACTCTTCCTGCTTTTGATGGTCGAGTTCAGAATACTCACAAAATATGCGTCGGCGTCTTTGTTGATAAAATCAACATTGAAATTTAGCAACCTCAGGATGGGTTCAATCGCTGGGAAGTATTGGTACACCCTACCCACGTAACCATGAAATTTGGAGTCAAAGGTAATGAGAGTTCTGGCATAATACGCGAATTCTGATTCTTTCTCAGATATTGCATGGCTCTCAACTCCAAAACCGACTCTCGCGATAACCTCCGTATCGAACTTGGAAGCAAAGAGTTTGAGGGGAATAAGCTCTCCTTTGTTGGAGATCTGTTTAGCCAGAGTTGTCAAAGTCTCGGCACTTGCACAGACGTGCTTTACAATGGTTTTCATTTTGGCTCCAGTGAACATGGGGTTTGTGACATGGCGAGTCCGCTTCCATCTGTCCCCTGTAGAAGCTGTCAGACCGTACTTCAATGATGAAAGCGTCTTTCTTGATCGACTCCTGGAAAGAAAAAAGAAAAAGAATATGTCTCATAACTTTTTTGTTATCGAAAAATGCCATCTTAATATATAAACGGCATCATAGGTTAAGTTCTGTAAACCACTCTAGAATTAGTTATTTGTAGCTACGAACCTCATGTTAAAATATAACAGTAGTTTTTGTTGCTACGAACCTGATGTTAAAATATAAATGTAGTTATTTGTAGCTACCAACCTGATGTTAAAATATAACAGTAGTTATTGAACAACTAGTGTCCGAATGGTTATTATCTTGGTCTTCTGGTAAGAAATCATACTCGTTTAATGCACTAAGCACTGCACGACTACTGTTGAGGCATGTTGTCTGTATTTCCAACCTAGCTCGTCGACAAAATGCTGAAATGGTAGATTATTACTATAGCTTGTCAAAGGTTTCAAAGATCAATCAATGTACGTTGCAATTACAGATCAGCAGACTAAGTCGTGAACAAAATATGGATACATCTTCCTGTTCAGTCTCTCTGATCGGTTACTTTCCCTCGTTGTCATTAGTACTTGGAAGTCACTGGTATTGGCTTCATTTAATTCTTGATGGTGGGAAGGAAGACTAACGACTGTCCAGGCAACATATTATGAATAGACATGTAAGTCAGGTTCATCCAAAACATACTGAACAAGACCCTCACCTTGACTTCCCCGTAGCCCTTCTCGGAAACGGGCTGTTGTCATGGCAGCCTGGCTAACAATGTGAGGGATCGACGCAATCCCCGTGGGAGTGAGCGACACGCAGATGGTGCCAGGCATAGCACAACCGACTGGTGGACTCCGGTCCTCCTTCATTAACAAATTAACCCGATCTACAAAGAACCAAAAATTCTGGAAGGAATGCAGTGGAAAGAGGTAGTTGCCTTTATTTGTTTGTGCCGAACATTTGGCACTTCAGAGGGAACAGATGCAGATGTAAAGACCTGAATTTGAAGAAGAAGAGTGGCATTCCTGACACTTAACAACAAATAGAGATCCAGAACAAATCTAGATTTACATCAAAGTTTGAATTTCCAAAGTCAGTGTCAATTCTGTGCTGTTGTTAGGAGCGGAAACACTGAGACTGATCAAGGCGATACAACAAATACGCCAGTCCTTCGTTAACAGAAGCCTTCGAAGGATAATTGTCATCAAGTGACAGGACATGATTGGGAATTAAACACTCTGGAAAAGCAAAACAGCCACTGGAACAACACACTTAGAGAAGAAAAAACGGCTAGATAGGAGATACGCCGAGGAAGACATTATTCAATTTAACAAGGCAGACTCTCAAATGGAAACCTCAAGGAAAGAGAAAAAGAAGTAAACCTAAAAATACATGGATAGGAAAGAGAATGTGAGATGGAACTACAGTTACATTGTTACACATGGAGAGAGGCGGAAAGATCAGCCCAGAACCGTGTATACTAGCGATATATTATCAATTCCCTATCCACTGCGATGGGATTTTATTGATTTATTATTTAGTTATTGACCGTTTTAATATAATGACGATGATCTTACCTGTCAATAAAGTTGTCAAAGTCCTTGACCAGAATTTGTTTCACAAGCTGAAGGTCTTTCGTAATTAAAACTGTGCGATGAGGTAGCAGACCATATGCTCCACACGTTTTACCATAAAGCGAGATTCACTTCTTTAAAGTTGAGTCCTCTCCTTTGTCTAGCTCCAGTTAGTGGTCAATGATAAGTAAGGGTTTGGGTCCAGGAACACCAAGCTTCTCCCAGGTTCCATGGTGGCGAGTGGCGTAGAAGTAATAGAGCAGGGTCAGGACAAGAACTGACAAGACCAGAAACTGGCTGACCGATAACTCGCCAAAAAGTTCGTATAAATTGGGACCTGCATCTGAAAATGTATATATAAATCATTTTACAGGAATACATTATCTAAGCTGTTGACAATGAAGGGAGTTTATTGAAAGGGGGAGGGGCGGGTGGCATTGTTGGACTCAGCGACTAGGCTTTCGTTTTTTGTTCTTTTTTGCCGAGGGAGGAGGGGGCAAAACAATTTGACCCCGAAATAAGGGACAGGAAGAGCGATCAATAGAAGAACAATAAGATAAAGCGGAAGTCCAGAAAAAGTGAGATACGATGAACAGAACCGTCTTGGTGGGGACCCAAGAGGTTGGGCAAAAGAGAGGAGGGTCTAAGACAACATATCCAAGAATCGTAGAGGCTGAGATGTGAATTTTAGATCACAGTTGGGGCATTATTCGAATGATATCAATAGACTGGTTGAGGTGGAGGGTGTTTGTTGCTGCCCTTAACGACCCCCATCAGGCGTGAAGGCCAGTGGTAGCTTTATCAGTCACTGACCAATGAACTAAGAAGAAGTGGGTAGAGCGTAGATGAACTAAAAATGTGTTGTTTTTTTTTTAAATATGTCGAAGGACAGAAATAAAGTGAGAACATGAGAAAACAAATAAGGACAAAGAGATTAATTGGAGACAGAAAACAAAATTCGATTAAAGAACTAAGAGTAACAAATTTCACAGAGGATAAGTGAACATAATTCTGTTGTGTTGTTTGCAGTGAAAGTGTTGTTGCATTATTTTTACTTGTAGGCTGTTTGTAACAATATTTAATACTACTTGCAATAATGTATCTCTTCAACATGACTGTGCTTTGGTAGAAGGTCTTTGATTTTGTTCCTGTCAGCTTGACTGTGCTTTGGTGGCAGGTCTTTGATTTTGTTCCTGTCAACTTGACTGTGCTTTGGTAGCAGGTCTTTGATTTTGTTCCTGTCAACTTGACTGTGCTTTGGTAGCAGGTCTTTGATTTTGTTCCTGTCAACTTGACTGTGCTTTGGTAGCAGGTCTTTGATTTTGTTCCTGTCAGCTTGACTGTGCTTTGGTGGCAGGTCTTTGATTTTGTTCCTGTCAACTTGACTGTGCTTTGGTAGCAGGTCTTTGATTTTGTTCCTGTCAACTTGACTGTGCTTTGGTAGCAGGTCTTTGATTTTGTTCCTGTCAACTTGACTGTGCTTTGGTGGCAGGTCTTTGATTTTGTTCCTGTCAACTTGACTGTGCTTTGGTAGCAGGTCTTTGATTTTGTTCCTGTCAGCTTAACTGTGCTTTGGTAGCAGGTCTTCGATTTTGTTCATTTCTACTTTACAGTTTTAGTAGCAGGTCTTTAATCTTGTTCCTGTCAACTTGACTGTGCTTTGGTAGAAGGTCTTTGATTTTGTTCTTGCCAATGTTACTGTGTTTTGGTAGGAGGTCTTTGATATTATCCTTTTCAACTTGACTGTGTTTGAGTACCAGATCCTTGGTTTTGTTCCTGTCAACGGTTGTCTGTTTAGGTAACAGCTTGTCATTTTGCACACAAAAAAATCTAGATTGTGGATGTGGTTAGGTACACTACGAAATATCTGGATTGTGGATGTGGTTAGGTACACCAGGAAACATCTGGATTGTGGATGTGGTTAGGTACGCTAGGAAACATCTGGATTGTGGATGTGATTAGGTACGCTAGGAAACATCTGGATTGTGGATGTGGTTAGGTACACCAGGAAACATCTGGATTGTGAATATGGTTAGGTACACCAGGAAATATCATTTCTTGGCCGTGTGCAAGACGATATGTGTGGATAATTCTCTTCTTGGGTATTGATCAAAATTTTCCACCTGACTGACGACAGCGACTTAACACTCTACACCTGTGACATAGACAACCGGTATTCAGGTAGACGTACGGTGTGTTTCACCGTACCGTGACGTTAGCCACTGCACCTGAATGATGAGAGATGGACAAATAGAAAAGGGGTGTGTGATTGTTGACTAAATGGATATATAGATAGATAGACGAGTCGGACAATGTAGACAGACAGACAAGCAGACAGGGATGCAGACAGGCAGGCCGGAATACAGGCAGGCAAGCAGGCAGAAAGGCAGAAGCAAGGACGGACGCATACAGACAGGCAGAGATGCAGAGGAAGGCATAGACGGACGGACGCAAACAGATAGGCAGACTGACAGCCGCACAGACGAACGGACGCAGATAGATAAACAAGACAGACTGACGGACGGACGTAGACAGACAGAAGGACGGGCGGATGGGTGGGTGAATCGATGTACGGACGTAGGAACAAACGGAGATACGGACAGACAGAATGACAGACGGACGGACGAATGGATGAATGGATGTACGGACGGATAGACAGACAGACAGATAGATATACATACACTTTGAGAAAGAGACAGGCAGAGATAAATGACGTTTGTGGTAAGAAATTGTAAAGATGTAAAGAGAAAAGTACAAACAATTATCTCGGAACACTTGCCTTCCTTCGTCGTACGCAGTCAGACAGTAACCATTATTTTTTCGAAAAAAGCGGCGGTCATCCTGAGGCTGTCGCCACTGCCATAGAGCTTGTCTTGCAGTTCCACTGGTGATGGCCACATCTGCTCTCTCTGATCCTCGTATGTCGGGCAGTTCTGCAGCAGATGTTCAGCGGTCATTTTACCAGTACCGCACGGGCATTCGTCGGTACCACCTATCTTCAATTTGTTGAATATGTGGTACCTCAGTCTATTGTGGCCAGTGCGAAGTCTGAAGACAACGACCTGCTCTCTTCGGTTCAACTGGTAATAGGCATCGTTTTTGGTGTAGCCGGTATGTTCGGTTTCCCATTTGGTCATGTATCTGGCTTTGATAAGCCGTTTTGACTCTTCGTACGTCTTACTAGTATATGTTTGTGGTCACTTACCTTCCGATCAAGTAGATCTGCTTTGGCCTAAAGCCCTTGTATAAACATTTGTCCACCAACTGCTTAATTAAATAGCTACAACGCTGAGTTACAGGCCACTAGTCAAAGTTCTCGTGACTGTTAATAACAGTACCATGGTCCTGATAGGAGTAAATATGTGCGTGTGCAGTGGCGAATTCATTTGGGGTGTTGGGGAAGGGGAAGGGGCACGGTAGGGGGGAGGGGGAGAGGGTGATGAGAGACGTGCCTACAAGAATCTTGTGGTCGTATTTTCAGGAGAATATGTTTACTTACTTTTCCTAAATCAACACTTGAAATAAAACGGCCAAACACAATAACAAGTCCAGAGCTTCTCCTATTTTGGAAATAAGATAATGAAAAATATACTTAATTGAAGATACCAAATTGACATCATAAAAAAAAAGGGATAGATAAATCCATTTTTTTTCTTCAAAATAAGTCAAATATAGACATCCAGTAAAGACGGTAACAAATTAAAAATGAGAATTATCAGGTTTTATTTATTTTGCCTTTATGGTGCAGCATAGAAACATGGAGCATGAATAAATTGTTACGGGCGAGAATTGATGCCCTTGAAATTTTGATAGATAGAAGAATGGGAAAAATGTCCTGGAAAGAAACAAAACACATAAGAAAGACTGAGAAATTAGGGACGGATGGAAAATTTATGAACGATATCAGAATCCGAAATTTAAGATATTTTGGTCAAAAAAAGACAAATTTGCTGGAAGCAATACTGGAGGCGTGGCAGAGGTAAACAATGATATAAGTGAGTAACATAAAAACCTGGGTAGAGAACAATATTACAGACTGTACCATCAGGACTTTGGAGATCCACTATGATTGACCTTAGATGTGCGGATAGTATTTTAACAACTTTTCAGGACGATGAGGCTAACGCCTGGCCAAGAAAAATACCCTGATCAGACAATGTTAGCCAGGGTCAGGAGAAATATACTGGCCAAGACTCTCACCTGACCTCCTCGTTTGTCACCCTGGAAACGGGCTGTTGTCGAGGACAACAGTCTGGCTAACATAGTGAGGTTTGACGTGATCTAGGTAGTATTGTCAAATTCCCATGCGTTAAAGCAGTGAAAATCCACTAATCAATTGTGGGTTTGATCTAGCTATAAGTCTGCATGTGTTTCTGTTTTTCTGTCTGCATTGATCGGTCCCGTAAGTCTGCATGTGTTTCTGCTTGT
The DNA here is from genome assembly GCA_036924085.1 of Ariolimax columbianus. Taxonomy (NCBI): domain Eukaryota; kingdom Metazoa; phylum Mollusca; class Gastropoda; order Stylommatophora; family Arionidae; genus Ariolimax; species Ariolimax columbianus. Next base: position 23,557,880 of record JAVGWX010000018.1, read on the forward strand.
CTGTCTGCATTGATCGGTCCCGTAAGTCTGCATGTGTTTCTGCTTGTCTGTCTGCATTGATCGGTCCCGTAAGTCTGCATGTGTTTCTGCTTGTCTGTCTGCATTGATCGGTCCCGTAAGTCTGCATGTGTTTCTGTTTGTCTGTCTGCATTGATCGATCCCGTAAATCTGCATGTGTTTCTGCTTGTCTGTCTGCATTGATCGGTCCCGTAAATCTGCATGTGTTTCTGTTTGTCTGTCTGCATTGATCGGTCCCGTAAATCTGCATGTGTTTCTGTTTGTCTGTCTGCATTGATCGGTCCCGTACGTCTGCGTTTGTTTTTGCTTGTCTGTCCGCATTGATCGGTCCCGTAAGTCTGCATGTGTTTCTGCTTGTCTGTCTGCATTGATCGGTCCCGTAAGTCTGCTTTTGTTTTTGCTTGTCTGTCTGCATTGATCGGTCCCGTAAGTCTGCATGTGTTTCAGCTTGTCTGTCTGCAGTGACCGGTCTCGTAAGTCTGCGTTTGTTTTTGCTTGTCTGTCTGCATTGATCGGTCCCGTAAGTCTGCATGTGTTTCAGCTTGTCTGTCTGCAGTGACCGGTCTCGTAAGTCTGCGTTTGTTTTTGCTTGTCTGTCTGCAGTGATCGGTTCCGTTCGAACAATGTTTTTATTTATTCATTCCACTCTGTAATCACACACTCTTTTTCCATCTGTCAATTTCTCTTCAATCAGGTGCTATTCAGGTGCCATTCAGGTGCCATGGCTGGCGCCACGGTAGGGTGAAATATACTGCACATCACTCTGATACTGAATGTTGATACATCGTAAGTGTAGAGTGATAAGGCGTTAGCGTAATATATTGATCCACAATTCAATTCATTTGCCGACTCTGCAATGTAGATTGGCTTCAGAGGACCTCTAATATCATCTGTCTTTTGTCTTGACGGTACTCTCACTCAGAATGACATTAGTACATCTTTTTTGTTTGTTTTGCAAAGTGTTTGCCTATCAGTATTTTACTGGCGGAGGCACGTCCTTTTCCAACCCGAGCCGCAGCCTTTTAGGTGATATCAGTGCTTGGATGCATGTGTGTGTCTATATACTTAACTTAACTTAACTTAACGTCTTTATACTGATTTAGAAGACTGCAGAATCTGTATAAAACCAGTTTCATTTACATTACCTTGCTCTAAAAGCTATGCGCATCCAATTTATTCTTAAATGCAGTAATTGTCTCTGCCTCCACCACCTCCTGTAGCAATGCATTCCAAGCATTCACCACTCTCTGACCAAAAAAATTATTTCTTATATCTAATCTGGTACTTTGTTTAGTTAATTTGTAGCTAGATATTACCTCTTGTTCTTGTGGGTGGTTGTATTTTGAAAAAAACTTGTTATAGTCTAATTTATTCATTCCTCTGATCATCTTATAAACCTGTATTGTCACCTCGAATTCTTCTCTCTTCTAGACACTGTAGGCCGGTTTTTCTAAGTCGTTCCTCATGATTCTGGAATCTTACTATCAGGTTTGTCGCTCTTCTTTGTATCCTCTTCAGCGTGTTTATTTCCCATCTATGATTAGGACTCCACACCTGTACACAGTAATCCAATCTATATCTAACTAATGCTTTATACAGTTTCACTATCACTTCCTTTCTCTAATATGTAAGACATATGCTAGTTTGGGCGCTCTCAGATGTCAACACAACCGAAGTGCAATGGAAAGGTCTCACACTGAGGGCGCGTGTGAAAGCTGTGGAAGAGTGTGAAAGCTGTGTAAGAGTATTAATTAATGGACAGAGTCAAATGAAACAGAGTGTGAGATGAGAAGAGAGAGGAGTGAGTATGCGTGAGAATATTAGTCCATCTTTAAACGTTGCCCTCCCACTTATAGCGCTGCCCTCTTCTTTTCTGCATACCTCCAACCTTCTTCTACAGTATTATTTTCAATAAAGTATCATGTCTTTTTAAAAGTTCAAAATATTGGACTTGCAAATTTTTAGTTTATTTATTAATTCAATAGATTTCACTGCGCGGATTATCTACACCTGTTGTCTTGCGCACAGCCAAGAACACTCACTACCTAGGTTTTACCTGCAAGGTGTCAAGCTGCTCTTACTCGAGCCCGTTGCCTTGAAGTGGTGAGGGAGGCAATTTGTGGGTAAGATACGAACAACATACTGATCAGACATGTTAGTCAGGGTCAAGCAAAATATACTGGACAAGACCCCGACCTCTACTTAACTTAACGTCTTTATGCTGGTTTAAAAGACTAAACACAACCAGTTTCTTGGAAGGTGGTTTTTACCGATGTGTGAGTCTATCTTAATGGACTCAAATACTAGAGCTAAGTAGACCCGCAGCCCGTTAGGCGATATCAATAGCTGCTCTTAACAAACAACCTCGGGAAAGGTAAAAATAAATTGGTCAGATTTTTAATTTGAATTTTGTCCGAACAGCGGTCGTTAAGCCTACTCTTTTCGATTTCCACTTTAGTCCTCCCTGGGAACGGACTTCTTACTAGTAGTCTGGCTAACGACGTAGAAGATCGACGTGATCTCCGTAGTAGTGAGCGACACACATATGAGGCCAAGCAGAGCACAACCCCCCCCCCCCCCTCCCTTGAAGATCGCGGACCACCTTCATCAATACGCAGTGGATGTGAGGAAAGCTACTGCAACTTGCCACCACAAGTCATTTCAGGGCGCAACAAAGGGTTAACCTACTCGTTATGAGCACCCAACAACAACAATGTCACACCTTAGCGAGACTGAGGGATAGTGCAGTGGGCGATTAGGGGTGCAGAGAAAGGGGCGATCACATTTTAATTCTTTCTTAATTAACTTACTTACTTACTTTCCGTGTCCAAACACCATATCACACAGCATCCGTCCAGTATTCAGCAACTTGAACTGCCTTGTCGTTCGCCTCCATCATGTCGTTCAATCTTAATTAACTATCCCACTCAACGTCGCTATTACAGTTAGTATGACTGAAATTTTTCTACCCCTTGTCACTTCTAAATCATTCCTTGTCTGTATTTCGCTGCCTGCAAGGCATCGGGTCACCTTTCAAGTTGCTCCTGTGTAGAAGCCTGTGCCTAGGCACTGTGTGTGCTATTGTAATGCTGGGTTCTGTAGCGATTCCGGTTTATATGAATGCTGAGCTAACAATTGTGAGGAGTCCTAACGGACTCTGCAATCTTCTAAACCAGTATGAAAACGTTAAGTTAACCCCTTTCACCAATATACACGTTCCTTAACTTAACTTAACGTTACTTAACTTTATACTAGTTTAGAAAACTCTGCTGAGTCTGTTTACAACCAGTTTCATTTACATGGCCTTGCTCTAAAAACTATCCGCATCCAATCTATTCTTAAAAAACAATTGTTCCTGCCTCCACTACTTCCCGTGGCAATGAATTCCAAGCATTCACCACTCTCTAACTAAAAAAATATTTCCTAATATCTAATCTGGACCTTTCTTTAGTTAATACGTAGCTATGCCCTCTTATTGAATTTTGAAAAAAATGTGTTATAGCCTAATGTATCCGTTCCTTTGATTATCTTATAAACCTGTATTAGGTCACATTGAATTCTTCTCTTTTCTAGAAACTGTAGGCCGATTTTGTTTAAGTCATTCCGTATCTAACAGATTCACTATGTCTCTTCTTCGCAATAGGGCATGGGACATGATCAACGCAGTGAAATATCGAATTGTGCGCACTCAGCTCAGTGTAATGCCGGGTTGGGTACACCGAACGTAGTGCAATACTGAGCCCAATACGCTCATTTCAGCGAAATGCTGAGCTGGCACAAATCCATGTGCGTCTATTACCTCGACCACCCAACGGGGTCTGTAGCGAGTCCGATTTCCACAATGCTTCAGTCTTGCAATAGGCCATGACACCCGCGCATCGCAGTAAAAAAAAGAGACTGCATGGAAGACACCCCCCCCCCCCCCCCAATACGTTGGTAAGACTCCGTTGCCGTCGGCAACAACATCCGAGACGCCTCTGGAGGAGAGATTACCACCTACTGGACCACCGTGGTCCAAGACAGAGTCCGCTGGAGACCTGTTGGGGAAGTTGGGACCTGCAGATATGCTGAGGTCATCAAGGTCAAGGTCACTATGTCTATCTCATGCGACATTCCTGACATTTCATTCCCTACGTTGTCGTTCCCCTTTCCTACTCCTTGAATAAAGACACTGACAGCAGATAACATATGATACCTTTCATGATCTGGTAGACTAAGATGATCGTTTTTAAAAATTGTTGATGGTCTTCTAAAACATGGCCTTGGAGGATAGGAGCATAAACATAGACAGGGAAATTTAAACTCATCTGAGGTTTTCTGATGACATAGTCATCCCTAGCCACGACGCCAAAGATAGGCCGAAATGCCTGAATGAGCTCAGCAGAGCAAGCGTTGCAGTTGGCCTACAAATCATTAGAAAGAAAACTCAGTTCATGCTCAACACCTTCTGCCCAAAAGAAGATGTGCGATTGGGAGCTTGTCCCGCCGAACACGTAAATCCGTATATCTAATTGGGCCAAGAGATGACGAACATCCATTTAATAAATCAGGAGATCTCACAAATGATAGCGGCAGCCTAGCTTGGTTTCAACCCATTCTGCAACAGATGCAAAACGACAACGCTAGGCGCTTACACCTTCAACAGTGTGGTTATTCCAGCCGTGGTATATGGCTGCGAGGTGTGGAACCTACGGAAAGATTATGCAGATAGACTCCGCGTTGCCCAACGCAAAATCTCCATTCGAGACCAAATCAACGCTGAGATCAGACGTCGAACTTCCTTCTCCGACATCATAGATGTTGCGCTGTTAAAAAAATACAGATGGGCTGGCCACGTGGAACGGATGCCAGATAACAAATGGACCAGTCACGTGGTGCAGATGCCGGATAACAGATGGGCCGGTCACGTGGTGCAGATTCCGGATAACAGATGGACCGGTCACGTGGTGCAGATGCCGGATAACAGATGGGCCGGTCACGTGGTACAGATGCCAGATAACAGATGGGCCGGTCACGTGGTGCAGATGCCGGATAACAGATGGACCGGTCACGTGGTGCAGATGCCGGATAACAGATGGGCCGGTCACGTGGTGCAGATGCCGGATAACAAATGGGCCGGTCACGTGGTGCAGATGCCGGATAACAGATCGGCCGACCATGTGGTGCGGATAACAGAAGGACAAGTAGAGTGTCATCATAGTGGCCATACAACTTTAGCCACCCTCGAGGGTGACCGAGGATGAGGTGAAGAGATGGTATAAGGGGAGGCCCTGGGCCCATCATGGTTCAACACGGCAAAAGAGCGAAATGAATTTACTCAAGATTTGGATACCTGGCATCAGACACACGTGTCTGAATAAATACTAGGATTTTGAGATAATTGAGATTTGAGACTAAGAGGATCTAATAAAAAAAACCAGACTCCATTACCATAACTGCATTGATGTGGATAGAGAAAAGGCGAAAGAGAGGCCGACTTAAAACAACTTGATGAAGAGCCGCAGAAACCGACCTAATACAACTTTGTGAAGAGCCGCACAGACCAACCTAATACAACTTTGTGAAGAGCCGCAGAAACCGACCTAATACAACTTTGTGAAGAGCCGCAGAGACCAACCTAATACAACTTGGTGAAGAGCCGTAGAGGCCGACCTAATACAGCTTGGTGAAGAGCCGTAGAGGCCAACCTAATACAGCTTGGTGAAGAGCCGTATAGGCCGACCTAATACAACTTGGTGAAGAGCCGTAGAGGCCAACCTAATACAGCTTGGGGAAGAGCCGTATAGGCCGACCTAATACAGCTTGGTGAAAAGCCGTAGAGGCCGACCTAATGCAACTTGGTGAAGAGCCGTAGAGGCCGACCTAATACAGCTTGGTGAAAAGCCGTAGAGGCCGACCTAATACAACTTGGTGAAGAGCCGTAGAGGCCGACCTAATACAGCTTGGTGAAGAGCCGTATAGGCCGACCTAATACAACTTGGTGAAGAGCCGTAGAGGCCGACCTAATACAACTTGGTGAAGAGCCGTAGAGGCCGACCTAATGCAACTTGGTGAAGAGCCGTAGAGGCCGAGCTAATACAGCTTGGTGAAGAGCCGTAGAGGCCGACCTAATACAGCTTGGTGAAGAGCCGTAGAGGCCGACCTGATACAGCTTGGTAAAGAGCCGTAAAAGCCGACCTAATACAGCTTGGTGAAGAGCCGTAGAGGCCGACCTAATACAGCTTGGTGAAGAGCGGTAGAGGCCGACCTAATACAGCTTGGTGAAGAGCCGTAGAGGCAGACCTAATACAGCTTGGTGAAGAGCTGTAGAGGCCGACCTAATACAGCTTGGTGAAGAGCCATAGAGGCCGACCTAATAGAGCTTGGTGAAAAGCCGTAGAGGCCGACCTAATACAACTCGATGAAGAGCCGTAGAGGACCAAAATGATAATCATGATTCAGAGTTGCAGCGCTGTATTGAGGAGCGGAACTTCTTCTTCTTCTTCTGCGTACACAGTCAGACAGTAACCATTATTTTCTCGAAAAAAGCGGCGGTCATCCTGAGACTCTCGCCACTACCATAGAGCTTGTCTTGCAGTGCCAGTGGCAATGGCCACATCTGCTCTCTCTGATCCTCGTATGTCGGGCAGTTCTGCAGCAGATGTTCAGTGGTCATTTTACCAGTACCGCACGGGCATTCGTCGGTACACCCTATCTTCAATTTGTTGAAGAGGTGGTACCTCAGTCTGTTGTGGCCAGTGCGAAGTCTGAAGACAACGACCTGCTCTCTTCGGTTCAACTGGTAATAGGCATCGTTTTTGGTGTAACCAGTATGTTCGGTTTCCCATTTAGTCATGTACCTGGCTTTGATAAGCCGTTTTGACTCTTCGTACGTCATACTGGTATCTATTTGTGGTAGCCTTGCACCTTCTTTTGCCAGTCTGTCTGCCTCCTCGTTGCCTTGGATGTTGCAGTGTGCCGGAACCCACTGTACCACTACCCTTTTTGGTGCGGACTGTTGGCACAGTTTGCAGAGTGCTGCTCTTAAGTCATTAAGCTCAGTGTTTTTCTGGCTTTTTAGCGCTGTGACTACTTCGAGAGCATCTGTCAGCAGGACTATATGGCTCTCATTTTCACTGTGTGTTACCATTTCTTCCACTGCCGCCCTCAGTGCCTCTGCCTCTGCTCTGAAATTGCTCGTGTACTTACCAGTAGCGAATGACAGTGTTATTTTTCTGCCATTTGGTAGGTTCAGGAATGCTCCTGCCCCTCCGTTCTGTGTAGTGTTTGTTACAGAACCGTCGGTGTATGCATGCGTCCAGTCCATGCTTGGGTAGCTTTTCGTTATGAAGCTTAGGGTAGTGTCTCTCCTTTCTTTTTCACTCTGGCAGTTTTTGTTTGCAATACCTGGTATATTTTCTACCACCTCTGGAAATATATCCTGCCTCCAAGTAGGTTTTCGTACAGTAGTGATGGGTTTTGGTGTTGTTAGTGCGTTTATGGGATCTTCGTGCATCTTTGCTTTGGCTATTTCTGCAAAGTTTCTCCGCTTTAGTTTCCCAGTTCCCAAATTGTTTAGCCTCTGGTACATTGGATGGTCCGTCAGTCTTCGGAGTTTCTCTGACTGCAGCTGGGCTCTGCAGTCTCTTCTGTCGGTCATGGATTGCAGTTTTGTAATCTTTTCAAGTTCTACAATTGGCGTTGACTTCATGCCACCTGTTATAATTCTCATGGCTTGGTTTTGAAGTTTGTTAACTTTATCGAAGTTCGCCTTCGCTGCTGTTGTCCATGCCGCGATGCCATACTCGAGAACTGGTCTCACTCTTCCAGTGTACAGTTTCTTTAGTATGCCTTCGTCTGCTCCCCAGCTTGTGCCAGCAAGTTTCCTCATGATCGCCATTCTTTCTCTGGCTTTCATTCGGTTTCTCTCAATCTGACTTTTCCATGTCATGCGCCGATCAAATGTGACTCCCAGATAGGTTGGGTTGTCGTTTGGCTGCAGGATTTTGCCATTTAGGCTTAATTTGGTACTTTGGGGTTTTAATGAGAGCGAGAATATTGTGCACGTGGTTTTCTCCTCGTTTATTTTGACCAGCCATGAGTTCGCCCACTCTTCCAGCGATGTTAGGGCCGTTTGCATCCGATTTCTTGCTATGGTGAGATTCTTTTCAGAGGTCCACATAGCCAGATCGTCTGCAAACATTGAGCTATGGACTCTTCTTGGTATATTCTCTGTAATGTCATTTATATATACCAGGAAGAGTGTGGGTGACAGTACTCCCCCTTGGGGTACTCCCTGCTCGAGTGTCACCTTTTTGCTCATCTGCCCTTGTACTTGGACTCTGGCCGTTCTTTGTTTGAGGTAGTGGTTGATCCACTTGTACATCTTCCCACAAACATCACTTCTCCTTAGCTTGACTCTAAGTCCATCCTTCCAGACTTTGTCAAATGCCTTTTCCAGATCCACCCAAACAGCTACTGTGTGTTTCTGTGCCTGGTAGGCATCTTCTATCTCCTGGGCTATGAGGATGACCTGGTCCTCAGTGGATCTGTGCTGTCTAAAGCCGGCTTGCTGTGGAATTAGTATTCGTTTTTCTTCCAGATGCCACATCAGTCTGGTGTTTATCATCCGTTCCATCAGCTTGCCGACACAGCTCAGTAGGCTTATGGGCCTATATCCATTCGGATCTGTTTTGTCCTTTCCTGTTTTTGGTACTGGTACCAGTATTGCATCTTTCCATGCCTGGGGTACAATACCCCTTTTCCAGCTTTGGTTCAGGACTGATAGTAGTTTTTTCTTCGCTGTTTGGCCCAGCCCCATCAGCATTTCGTTTGTTATCCCGTCTTTTCCGGGAGATTTCCTTTTCTTAAGTGTTCTCATAGCCTCTTCCATTTCGCGCATTGTTAGTTTGGCCATCATGTGCTCTTCAGGAGCCGTATTTATGTTTTCGTGTCCCTTTAGCTCTTCGCTAATGTCTGTATGCTTTTCTGCAGGGACCTCGATGTGGTTTGCTCTGGCATAGTGATCGACAAAGGCGTTTGCGGCTTTCTTACCTGTGATCAAGTTCTCGCCCTGCTTGATAGTAATTTGTTTATTTGACGGGGTTTCGTCGTTCATGGCTCTGACTAGCTTCCATAGCTTGTTCCCTTCTTTGTCCAGGTTTAAACTTTCCGTTTTATTTTTCCGAGGAGCGGAACGAAGTGGAGGAAGTTTGTTGCTGCCCTTAAATACACCTTCAGTCCGATTTATCATTCACCGATGAAGGGACTAAGAAGAGGACTAACAATACTTTATAATAGAAGACGATAAAAATATTAATTGTGTGACGTAAAATTGTTCTGCCCCTTCCCCCTCGTCACACAAAAGTGTTGACCCACTCATTTCTGTGCATCAAATATGAAAGACTCTTTACTTACTTACCTTTCACTGGGCACAATGCCAGACATTATTATTCCAATATCACATTACATTTTTCCACAGGATATATCATCCGGTGGTCTGCTTTTTGTTTTGAATCTCTTGGTGTCGATTGAAATCCACAGGACGACTGCTTTTTGTTTTGAATCTCTTGGTGTCGATTGAAATCCACAGGACGACTGCTTTTTGTTTTGAATCTCTTGGTGTCGATTGAAATCCACAGGAGGACTGCTTTTTGTTTTGAATCTCTTGGTGTCGATTGAAATCCACAGGAGGACTGCTTTTTGTTTTGAATCTCTTGGTGTCGATTGAAATCCGTAGAAGCACTGCTTTTTTTTTTTTTTATCCATGATACTTAGGTTCTGAATGGATTGGCCCACTGAAATGTCGTTTCCAGGTGTCACCCGGATGTTGTGTTAATTGCAATCTTTTGGGAGGCTCATTTCGTCTCACACAAACACAAAACAAAAATCACACCCCTAAAGTTCTGCTAACAGTTCGTGAAGATTTTTTCTGAATCAATTACATGTTCAGTGGGTCGAGAGTAAATTCTTATTCTGCTTCTACTTTTACGAGTCGACGTCACTGCACTCCTGACATACCCATAGGTGCTCAGTCTCTCTCAGTAAATGGTAAGGGTCTGGATGCTGAAGGTCCCTGTAGCTAACTGGTTGTACTCTCATGCTCCGTCTTCTCGTAACCCACACTCCACTCGAAGCTCGTTTAATGTCGAAACATTGCAGTCTGTGGATTGCTGATTGATCTACTTTGGTCGTTGACTGATTTCCAAATGTCACTCCTATTCGTCACTAATGTGCCTACGATGGGAGCATGTGAAGCCAAGATGTCAGCTATTTCGTTGACCTGAACCCCAGCATGACCAGGACAGTAGATTCATGTCAACCCAGAAGGTTTGAGGCCTTAACAGATGATATCTACTCGTACCATCAGCCATCTTTTATGTACCTTCTGAAGTACGGCTTGCGCGACCAGTCCCGATGCTTGTCCTTGTTAAAGGGGACTCAAATAGCCATCTTAACGCTGAGGTCACTGCTTTCATCTCCCTTCTCAAACTGAAGGTTATTGACATGTATGCCATACTCCACAAGCAGCGACCTGTCCGTTCACTCTAACTGAGAAGTCCAAGCTTCTGAATGATTCTGATTCCGAATGTCAATCCATAAAAATGCATTTGGCTATCACGAGGTAGTTGAAAATTGTATTGAATTTAGCGACAGTGGAGGAATCAAGATGCTGAGCAGCGTATGAGCTGCAGTGGTCCGCGACTCATAGCTGACTGCTAGCGGCAGGGCCAGCGAACCAGAGCTGCCAAGACCCTTCTACACCTCCACGTGGTGATTTTGGATAACAGGCTGCAGCAAGGCAGACTGGCTAAGGAGAAGGGATCGAAGAGGGAATGCTAACCCGGTACTCAAAAAATGCTTGCTGAAGTCGGATGTATTGGACGAAAAGGTGCAAATATCGCAGTCAAGCTATAAACTACGACACAGCGCATTCCGTTCTCTGGACTATATTCTGCTACTTAAGCCCTTTCATGGTTGGTAGCGGGAGATGGAGAACGAATGCAGACGAAGAAGAAGCGACGGTGGAAATTTCGATAAATATTTAATCTTAGACATAGTTTAGTTTAAAATAGTTTAGTTTAGTCGCAGAATCATCGTCATTGCTCGCGGTTTGGCCCAGAAGTGCTCTGTTCTTCTCAAAATGTTTTGAGAATGTTAGCACCATGCACCAACTCCGTAGCACAAGCGAGAATCCGATAATAGATTGAATAGATTTTTAACATAATTTTTGAATTTAGCTCTGGTAGCGGCCGCTAAGCCTTCTCTTTTCCATTTCTAACTGCATGGTGATTTTTATCGTGCTCGACAATGTACACGGGCATCCGATCTCTACTACCTAGAGATCTGTGAAAATAACATCAAGTCAACGTTAAAAAAATCTCAGTCCCAACCATGATCAGATCCCACGACCTCCAGCACAACAACAACAACAGCAACCACGACAAAAGCAACAACGAGAGCACCAACAACATCATCAACAACAGCAACAGCAACAACAGCAACAACAACAATAGCAACAACAACAACAATAATAGCAACAAAAATAGCACTTACAACAACAACAGCAAAAACAATAACAACATCAACAACAATAACAACAACAACAGCAACAACAACAAAACTAACAATAACAACAACAGCATCAACAGCAAAAACAAGAACAAAAGCAACAACAGCAACAACAATAACAATAGCAACAACAGCGACAACCACAACAACACATACACAGCATCAACAACAGCAAGAGCAACAACAGCAACAGCAACAACAGCAATAACAGTAACAATAGTAACAACAGCAACAACAATAAAAACAGCAAAACAACAGCAACCACAACAACAACAAAAGCAACACCAACATCAGCAACAATAACTGCATCAACAACAACAATAACAACAGCAACACCACCAACAACAACAGCAACAACAACAACAGCAACACCATCAACAACATCAACAATAACAACAACAACAATGGCAACAACAACAACAATAACAACAGCAACAACAATAACAACAATCAAAACTAAATAGACGAAGAAGAAAAATAATAGGGAAGGAGAGAAAACACACAAGAAGCTAGGTATGCTAAAGGTACTCAACATTCACAAAAGTGGCAAGCCTTACATCAGTGCTTCAAAATGCAGACATTCACCAAACTTACTAGAACTTGTTAGGTCCCGGGCCACCGTCGTAACTGGACAATTGTAGCAACTCGAGAAACTGGTTCTTTTTATTTAACGTGGTAGGTAACACACAGTAATCGTTACCTAAGCTTAACCTACCGATTCAGTACGGGAAGTAAAAGCGGCAAGGGAGAGAAGTTGGCTACCGTCCTCATGTACTCGAGCCTTTGAAATGTGAGATCGCTAACACCTCTCACCCCTGCGGCAGTAATGATATGGGTTACTTTACGTTCCTTTACCTTTATCATACGAACGAACAATAGCGACACCAGTATGCACACCAGTTATATGTTTAGAAGTGAGCGATAGAGTCATGTCGCGATGGATCCGTAACTACGAATCAAGCGCCTCAAGTATGAAGCATGGTTGTAATTAACAAGCGACGTAAGTCGAAATATCACTGTCTATTGCTGTTGTCGTTCTAGTAGTAGTAGTATTAGTAGTAGTAGTAGTAGTAGTAGTAGTAGTAATAGTAGTAGTAGTAGTTGTTGTTGTAGAGTGCTCACAATGAGTCAAATTTCACTTGCGTGTGCTCTGAAAAAGACGTTAAGTGACGGGTTGCGGTAGCTTTCCTCACATTCCGAGCGTACTGATGATGGTAAACTAGGGTCCTCCACGCAGTTGTAAAATCTTTGCCTTCAACTGTGTGTCGCTTACTACTACAAGGATCACGTCAATCCCGCAATTCGTTAGCCAGGCTGCACGAAAACAGCAGACTCCGGGGATACCTACGTGAAAGTGAGGTGCGAGGTGATATGAGGTGTGGGGGGGGGGGGGAGGTGGGGGGGAGATATCGCCTGATATATTTTATCTGAGCCTGACTGACATGTCTGATCTATATGCATTGTCTGTCTGACAAGAAGTTAGTCTCCATTGCATATTCTAATATGTGGTAAGTCTAGTCACAGTTTTAGTCGACCTCTATTTTTTACCGGGGCAAATTCCCCTGTGCAAATCCCAGCTCTGACGTCAGTTGGATTAAGCCGGGATGAGGATTTCCTGCGTAGCCGGCTAGGCTCGAGAAATGTACTTTCTCTCTTGCCATAAGTGCAGGGGATGGGAAAAAATAGTTGTTATAGTCCATCTTAATAAACTAAAACACTAGATGGAAGTAGACCCGCAACCTGTTAGGCGCCATCTATGCTGCTCTAAACAAAGCACCTAACCATAGCCGGCGTTACGCCAAAGATCTTCTTAGCTCTTAGTCGACCTGTACTTCTACAGTGGCAGATGCCCCAGTGCAGATCCCACTTACTCGACCTGTACTTCTACAGGGGCAGATGCCCCAGTGCAGGTCCCACTTAGTCGACCTGTACTTCTACAGGGGCAGATGCCCCAGTGCAGGTCCCACTTACTCGACCTGTACTTCTACAGGGTCAGATGCCCCAGTGCAGGTCCCACTTAGTCGACTTGTACTTCTATAGGGGCAGATGCCCCAGTGCAGATCCCACTTACTCGACCTGTACTTCTATAGGGGCAGATGCCCCAGTGCAGGTCCCACTTAGTCGACTTGTACTTCTATAGGGGCAGATGCCCCAGTGCAGGTCCCACTTACTCGACCTGTACTTCTACAGGGGCAGATGCCCCAGTGCAGATCCCACTTACTCGACCTGTACTTCTATAGGGTTAGATGCCCCAGTGCAGATCCCACTTACTCGACCTGTACTTCTATAGGGTCAGATGCCCCAGTGCAGATCCCACTTACTCGACCTGTACTTCTATAGGGTCAGATGCTCCAGTGCAGGTCCTTTTTTTTTTCTTTTTTTGCTTAGATGTTTGCCTCACTAGTGCTATTCTTTTCCTTGACATACACAAAGACCCCATCTAACCACTATGTTACGCCATAGACAGGATATATATAGACAAATGAGTAACTGTCATTTTGCTAACGCACTGGTCGTGAAACACACGAACATTATCCCCAACTCAAGGCTGAGATCGACCGTAAAGGTCACAGACTTACACATGTATGTGACATGTAGAGTTCACTAACTATAACTTTGGCTCCCTTTAGTGTAACAATCGAAGGTCATGGAGCACAGAGGACTGTCAAAACATGTTAAACACGAGGGTGTTACGTTGGCTCGTCCTGTCTGTATTCTTGATCGTTGTTATCTACTTTGTGTCCTTGTTTTTCTTGTTTCTGTCTTCTTCTTCATCTTCTTCTTCTTTATCTTCTTCTTCTTCATCGTCTTGTCCCTGTTCTTATTGTTTCTGTCTTCTTCTTCGTCATCTTCTTCTTCATCTTCGAGTCTTCTTTGTTCTTCCTGTCCTGGTTTTCTTATTCTGTTCTTCTTGTCTTCTTTATGTTGAAATGTTCTTGTATTGTTTTGTGTCCATATTGTTATTTTCCTTGTCTTCTTGTCCTGTTCTTCTTTTCCTGTTCTTCCTATCCTGTTCGTCTTGTTTTGTTCTCCTTGTGTTGTTTTTCCTGTCCTGTTCTTCATTTCCTATTCTTTTTGTCCTGATCTTTTTGTCCTGTTTTTAATGTGCTATTCTTCCTATCCTGTTTTTCTTGTTTTGTTTTACTTCTCCTATTCATCTTCTCCTATTCTTCTAGTCTATATTGTTATTCTTCTTGTCCTGTTCTTCTTGTCCTGTTCTTCTTGTCCTGTTCTTCTTGTCCTGTTCTTCTTGTCCTGTTCTTCTTGTCCTGTTCTTCATGTCCTGTTCTTCTTGTCCTGTTCTTCTTGTCCTGTTCTTCTTGTCCTGTTCTTCGTGGCCCTTCTCTTGTGGTCTATATTGTTATTATTCTTGTTTTCTGGCTTTTTGTTCCTGTAATTTTTTTTTCTTGTCTTGTTCTTCTTGTCTTGTTCTTCTTGTCTTGTTCTTCTTTTTTTGTTCTTCTTGTTCTGTTCTTCTTGTTCTGTTCTTCTTGTCCTGTTCTTCTTGTCCTGTTCTTCTTGTCTTGTTCTTCTTGTCCTGTTCTTCTTTTCTTGTTCTTCTTGTCCTGTTCTTCTTGTCCTGTTCTTCTTGTCTTGTTCTTCTTGTCCTGTTCTTCTTTTCTTGTTCTTCTTGTCCTGTTCTTCTTGTCCTGTTCTTCTTTTCTTGTTCTTCTTGTCCTGTTCTTCTTGTCCTGTTCTTCTTTTCTTGTTCTTCTTGTCCTGTTCTTCTTTTCTTGTTCTTCTTGTCCTGTTCTTCTTTTCTTGTTCTTCTTGTCCCGTTCTTCTTTTCTTGTTCTTCTTGTCCTGTTCTTCTTTTTTTGTTCTTCTTGTCCTGTTCTTCTTTTCTTGTTCTTCTTGTCCTGTTCTTCTTTTCTTGTTCTTCTTGTCCTGTTCTTCTTTTCTTGTTCTTCTTGTCCTGTTCTTCTTTTCTTGTTCTTCTTGTTCTGTTCTTCTTGTCCTGTTCTTCTTTTCTTGTTCTTCTTGTCCTGTTCTTCTTTTCTTGTTCTTCTTGTCCTGTTCTTCTTTTCTTGTTCTTCTTGTCCTGTTCTTCTTTTCTTGTTCTTCTTGTTCTGTTCTTCTTGTCCTGTTCTTCTTTTCTTGTTCTTCTTGTTCTGTTCTTCTTGTCCTGTTCTTCTTTTCTTGTTCTTCTTGTTCTGTTCTTCTTGTCTTGTTCTTCTTGTCCCGTTTTTCTTATCCTCTTCTTTCTGTCCTGTACTTCTTGTCCCGTTTTTCTTATCCTCTTCTTTCTGTCCTGTTCTTCTTGTCCCGTTTTTCTTATCCTCTTCTTTCTGTCCTGTTCTTCTTGTCCCGTTTTTCTTATCCTCTTCTTTCTGTCCTGTTCTTCTTGTCCCATTTTTCTTATCCTCTTCTTTCTGTCCTGTTCTTCTTGTCCCGTTTTTCTTATCCTCTTCTTTCTGTCCTGTTCTTCTTGTCCCGTTTTTCTTATCCTCTTCTTTCTGTCCTGTTCTTCTTGTCCCGTTCTTCTTATCCTCTTCTTTCTGTCCTGTTCTTCTTGTCCCGTTTTTCTTATCCTCTTCTTTCTGTTCTGTTCTTCTTGTCCCGTTTTTCTTATCCTCTTCTTTCTGTCCTGTTCTTCTTGTCCCGTTTTTCTTATCCTCTTCGTTCTGTCCTGTTCTTCTTGTCTTGTTCTTCTTGTTCTGTTTTTCCTGTCCTGTTCTTCATTTCCTGTTCTTCTTGTCCTGTTCTTCGTGGCCCTTCTCTTCTGTTGATTGGAGAGAACGCTATATTTGTTTAAACATCCTGCTTGCAAACATTGAACAGTGTTTGCGTAATACAAGCATATGGAGGCACTATTAGTAATCTGCTCATAGAGTATACTCCGTTCACACATCCAGGACACATTCTCTTAATATTCTTCTTCTTCTACTGATTTTTCTATTTTCTTATTTTTCTACTTCTTCTTTTTGTTATTCTTCTTTTTCGTATTTTGATTTTTTCTTCGTCTTCTTATTCAACTTCCTCTTTTTCTGCTTGTTTTTTTTCTTTTTCTTCTTATTCTGCTTTTTCTTTTTCTGCATCTTCTTCTTATTCTGCTTTTTCTCATTCTGCTTTTTTTAATTCTGCTTTTTCCTATTCTGCTTCTTTTTCTTCTTCTTTTTCTTCTTCTTCTTCTTCTTCTTCTGCTTCTTCTGCTTTTTCTTCTTCTTCTGCTTCTTCTTTTTCTTCTTTTTCTGCTTCTTCTTCTTTTTCTGCTTCTTCTTCTTTTTCTGCTTCTTCTTTTTCTGCTGCTTCTTCTTCTTCTTCTTCTGCTTCTTCTACTTCTTCTGTTTCTGCTTCGTCTACTTCTTCGTATTCTGATTCTTCTTCTTATTCTGCTTCTTTTATTTTCGCTTCTTCTTTTTCTTCTTCTTTTTCTTAATCATCATCATCTTCTTCTTCTTACTATTATTATTCATCTTCATCTAGTTCTTCTGCGATGGTTATTCTCTTAACCAAATTAGACGGGATGGTTATCTTAACTTAACATCTTTATACTTGTTTAGAAGACTCTACAGAATCTGTTTACAACCAGTTTCTTGGAGGGTGGTGTTTACCCTCTTGCTCTTGCTCGTGCTGTTAGTGACCTTCTCCAGCAGCAACACGTCACCAGGATGAACTGGCCAGATTGCTCCCCTCATCTCAACCCTAATGAGCCCATTTTGGACATCTCATGACGATCAGCAAGTACTAAGGAGAAGAAAAAGATGTAGAAGAAAAAAATGTAGAAGGAGAAGAAGAAGAAGAAGAAGAAGAAGAAGAAGAAGACTGAACATGCAAGGCAGACATCTTCATTCAAAACAACAGCCATTTGCACACTACTACGTTGGTCTCAGGATATACAAACTGCGATTTTTAAACAACAGAATGCCAAACAATTTTGACACCTTACCCTCATCTTATAAGACACGTATACAGCATAGGCATAAGCGGACACCACAGTTTAATACTACGAAAGACAAACAAAATATAGATGCAAAAAGTTAAATTCTAAAATATCGCCCCCCCCCCCCCCTCCCAGTAAGCTCACTGGGAGACCACATATCAAAGGGCCGCCTCTGGAAGACATTTACTTCAGAAACAGAGCAACATATATTTCACATGTGCAAACATAGACTGGGGTTGCAAATATTGGCCTTTTTACGACCAAATTCCACAAATCTTGCCTTTTAAAAGAGCGTTTAAGCGTAAACTTTTTGTTTTGGCTTTTCCTTTTTTTTTTTTTTATGCAGTTTTTTTTTCATATCGCTTGGAGTCAGTAAATTTGCTTCTATTTGTTTGCTTATTCCTAGTTTTGTTGTTGTTGTTGTTGTTAATATCTAAATTCGTTTTGATTGAAATCAAAGAAAATATGTATTTGTAATTGAAGCTACAACACTTTAACTTTATTTTTCCATATTGGGCACTATCTAGTACCCTGGTGGTTAGAGTAAGTAACACAATCTGGTCACGAATTTAGACAAGAACAATTTGTAACATTATATAATTTAGTTCTGTCTGTAATCTTCAACCATGCGAGTTTTCAGTTAGGACTTTTCTATTTTGTGATTGTTAATACACATCGTTGTAAATCTTCGACTATGTCATGGAAATCATCTTACGATAGCAAACTGAAGTACAACAGCAATTGACAAAATTTCATTTCTTTGGATTATAGAAAATGTTGTTGGTGGAACTGATGAGGCTTATTGTGAATTGTGTCAATGCACCATTGTTCCAAAAGTTTGTAACCGTCTCACAAATCATGAAAAAACTGTGAAATAAATTATGAAAATACAATCAAAATGTGAGAGTTAACTTAAAGTAGAGAAGACATCTAGGCAGACTGACAATTTTTAAGCAGCAGAATTGCAAATTGTTGTGGGCATGTTATGTTAGTGTGCAATCCGTTCCGTTGACCACGAGATGGAGAGCGTTGAGAGAAATAAAGTTACACGGAACTATTCGCACCCATTCTCAACCCTGTCTCACAGAACTAACTATTCGTACACACCACAACCCTGACTCACAGAACTAACTATTCGTACACACCACAACCCTGACTCACAGAACTAACTATTCGTACACACCACAACCCTGACTCACAGAACTAACTATTCGTACACACCACAACCCTGATTCACAGAACTAACTATTCGTACACACCACAACCCTGACTCACAGAACTAACTATTCGTACACACCACAACCCTGACTCACAGAACTAACTATTCGCACACACCACAACCCTGACTCACAGAACTAACTATTCGTACACACCACAACCCTGACTCACAGAACGATCTATTCGTACCTATTCACAACCTTGACTCACAGAACTAACTATTCGTACCCATCCACAACCCTGACTCACAGAACGATCTATTCGTACCTATTCACAACCCTGACACACAGAACTAACTATTCGCACCCATCCTCAACCCTGACACACAGAACTAACTATTCGTACACACCACAACCCTGACTCACAGAACTATCTATTCGTACCTATCCACAACCCTGACACACAGAACTAACTATTCGCACCCATCCTCAACCCTGACACAAAGAACTAACTATTCGTACCCATCCACAACTCTGGCTCACAGAACTAACTATTCGTACCCATCCACAACCCTGACTCACAGAACTAACAATTCGTACCCATCCACAATGAGAAATGAGAAAAAGGTTTTATCACTCATGATGGACAAACAACACACAGAACTAAATCTTCATGCTTAATAAAGAACATTATCTTGCTTTCCACGAAAGCCGATCTGATTGATGACTGAAATGAAAAAAGAATGTTATTGTGAATCTATGATAGATGAATCTACGGACATTTCAACACAAAAACACGTGTGTATTTTGCTTCATTTTTCAAGTGATAGAACACAAGAAATTTCGACTGGATTTCTAGGTTTAATTCTGGTATAAGATGCTACAGGAGAAAACATAGTCAATTCAATTGAGAAGGAAATTGCAAAATGCTGGCAAAGTCTTAGAAACTGCATATGGTTTGCATCGGATGGTGCGTCAAACATGGTTGGGTGTAAAAACTCGCTGTGATGTGTCTCCCCGCTGTGTGCAGCTCAGATGTATATGTCATTCTCTTGCGTTGTCCATTCAATATGCAATACCAATCAAATATTGGATTTTATTGTCAGAGATACCTCACTGGTCTCGACATAGCGAGTTAAGACGGGAATTTTACAAAGGTTTGCTTAAAGTCATCAACACAGCTACATAATCTGAGCCTGCTCGAACTTTCCCTCTTCCCTTTGAAAAATCTTCATTTACTACGTGGCTTGTGCGAGGAAAGGTAATGCTTACATGTTGATGGGCTGAGGCATACATGTTGATGGGCTGATGCATACATGTTGATAGGCTAGGGCATACATGTTGATGGGCTGTGGCATACATGTTGATAGGCAGGGCATACATGTTGATGGGCTGAGGCATACACGTTAATGGGCTGGGGCATACATGTTGATGGGCTGTGGCATACATGTTGATAGGCTAGGGCATACATGTTGATGGGCTGTGGCATACATGTTGATGGACTAGGGCAAACATGTTAATGGGCTGGGGCATGCATGTTGATGGGCTGGGCCATACATGTTGATAGGCTAGGGCATACATGTTGATGAGCTGCGGCATACATGTTACTGGGCTAGGGTATACATGTTGATGGGCTGTGGCATACATGTTGATAGGCTAGGGCATACATGTTAATGGGCTGGGGCATACATGTTGATGGACTAGGGCATACATGTTGATGGGCTGTGGCATACATGCTGATGGGCTGGGGCATACATGTTGATGGGCTGGGGTATACATGTTGGTGGGCTGGGACAAACATGTTGATGGGCTGGGGCATACATGTTTATGGGCTGGGGTATACATGTTGATGGGCTGGGGTATACATGTTGATGGGCTAGGGCATACATGTTGATGGGCTGGGGCATACATGTTGATGGGCTGGGGTATACATGTTGATGGGCTGGGCATACATGTTGATGGGCTGGGGCATACATGTTTATGGGCTGGTGCATACATGTTGATAGGCTGGGGCATGCATTTTTATGGGCTGGAGCATACATGTTTATGGGCTGGTGCATACATGTTGATAGGCTGGGGCATACATGTTGATGAACTGGGAGGAACTGACAGTTTATTTTAGCAATGCTGAGCTAGTCCAACCAAAGTTGGATACAAAATTAAAATCTTGATTGTTAAAGGAAATATTGTAAGGGTGTAAAAAAAAAACTACTTGTATTTTGTGTTTGCGACGACTTTTGTACAGGAATTTGGAATGTTTCTACAAAACAAAGCTGAATAAATGACAAATCTAATTAAATAGTATTGGATTTTTTATTTGGCTTTTTTTGGGACTTTGTTTTGCATGTTTGGCTTTTTTTAGAGACAGTTTGGCTTTTTCTCAGAATTTTGATCTGGCAACCCTGACACAGACCTCTTGTTTGTCGTTCGTCCTGCAAAGGACGCTTTGTTACGTTGTATTGTAATTTAATGCGAGGCTGGGATATATGTGCCATATGGCCCGGCACTTCCGGTGTCAGCGCGGCATATTTTTGGGACCAGGTTTATTGACTTAGCCTGTTGCTAGGTCCGTCCCTCGAAGGCGCTATGGGGTCTTGGACAGCTTTGGTTCCGGGTCATTGCCAGTTAGCATTTAGTCGCTGACTGTTGTCACTTCGTTTACTGTGATTGACCTCATGCAATACAGTCACGCATACATAGTAAATCCTGCTAGACACCATCTTCTTCTTCTTCCTTTCCTTATTGCTTCTTCTTTTCCTTCTTCTTCTTCATCTTCTGCTGCCTTTTCTTTGATCAACTGATGCTTTGTTTCTAGACGTGTGAGGTTCATTAAGGCGTATGTGTTTCCCGTCTTTGCTGGTCCTCCACAGCTTTTCGAGCATTATCGCTCCCCCGAACCAGTCTCCATCTTGTTATGTTCTAGTGTTTTCTTGGGTGCTCCACAATCGCATGTGGCGGTGTCTCTAAGATCTATTCCGTGTGAGTTGGACCTTGAGTCTGCAATGTCCCGTTCTGATTTTGAAGATCGTTGTCTGCCATCTCTGTCAAGTTTGTCTATGCAGTTCTTTTCTGGCTTGAATGTTTTTGTGCTGGTCTCTCCATTCCGTCCTGGTGGATAGTTTGATGAGTGTCTTTGCTTCCTTATAGTTCTGTGGATGACCAGTCTGAGTGCCGCCACTTACGACTTTTACTAGCTCATCTGTCTTCTTATTTCCGCGTTTCCTACAGTAATCTGAAATACTTTATAAAACTAGATCCGTTTATAGGACAACAACCTGATGCTATATTTTATTTCGTGTGAGCGTCTCTCTTGTTTGGGGCTTGAGATGACTTGGTCTACGCTTCTTGAGTCTGTTAGGATGGCCGTTTACGTTGTTGTTGTCTTTTGACTGATAGGAATCTGATATCCATCATCGAATTACAAACTATGCAGAGTATACATGTACAAAGCAAAATTGCTGAATACCATGCACGGTATGTCTATATAAGCAGCGGAAGCATTAATTGTCTTTCTCTACCAAACGAATCCATACCTTTTATTCCTTGCTTTAAGATTTTGGAAATCGTAACATAACACACTTTGGCTGGCAGACTTAGTTGTGTTTAATGTTGTTCCTGCTCTACGGGCAGGCAGTAGCAGCATACAAGTCACTATTTCTTAAATTATGACTCGAGCTCGCCTTTAAATGTTTCTGGGGTGTAGATGTTGCCAGAAAGGGTGCCAGACCATTCTATCCACTGCCTTTTTATTAATCTTGTTCTAGTCTAGTCCTCGGTCTCTTTTGTTGTCATCTCAGCCAACTTTAGGCTATCCTAGGGATTTGGATCCTTGACTCTTTGCTTCCCATGACTGTTGTGGTAGCTGATCGTCTTTAATTCTTCAGATATGACCTAACCACCGAATTTGAATTTAATCAACGTACGGATACGATATATGGACAACCATACAAGCAAACAGGAAGAAGATTGACGTTTTCTAACTAAAATTTTACAGGAAAGTGCTCAAAATACCTTGCCTAGCGAAAATGAAAAACACTCAGATCTTAAAGGAGCTGCATATATAACAAAATTGGCTACCAAATACTAGTACATCCAGGAAACTAAAACACTTTGCAAATATCAAACACCATAATGGTCTAGATAAACAATACTGGAGGGTATGGTACCTGGCAAGCGAGGAAGCAGATGACGCGGAACATTAATGAGGTTCTTGGACTTACAGTGACAGAAGAGAGCTAGTCAAAGATTGAAGTCTTACAGATCGGCTGATATGTAAGCGACGTTCTGCAAATGACATGCTACATGATGATGAGGATGATGATGGAAATGAAGAAACATAGCATGTGCATGCATACAAATAACGAACAGATACACGTGCACATCACCAAACTGCCTGTTGTGTTTTCCGTCTGGTCCATGATTAAATTCAACGTTTCCTTGACGTCTTGTATCCATCGCTTTCTTGACCTGCCCCTGCCTAGTTTTCCAGGAACCATTTAACCTCCAGTAGGGCTCTTACCAGTCCGTTATGACGTTTTAAAATAGCCAAACATGTTCTATTTTTGAAACATCTTTGTCTTAGTTGGCCTGCACAACTACAAGGGCAATTGCCCCTGTGCATGTCTCAAATCTTGTGGGAGTCTGTGGTAGTCGTTTGGTGCATTTCTCTGCTTAACGGGCTAGGCTCGAGCAGTAGGGAGTTTGTAGTTTTTATTTTATTGCTTGGTGCTGGTCCCAGCTCAGTTTCCAGTCTGTTCTATCTCGCGCACAGGTTGTCTAGTGGGAAAACTATCTTGTTTGTTTAAGAATCGCGAGTGTTATACAGCACCAGCGAATCTTGTCCCCTAGTGGGTTGGGGAGGGGATATCGTCCAGGAGGTCTTCTATTTGCCGCGCGTTTACCACACAGTAATTGTTGTGCCCAAGCAAACATAATGCGGTTTATAAACCAGTTTTTTTACTTCATTTAGGTCTTGCTGGATGGTTTTATTTTTTCTTATCTCTTTGTCCAAAGAATTTTGAGGACTCTTTTATAGAATATATTAGAATATATATTATATAGAACATTTTTCTAAATGCTCGTAAGTCCATGTCTCAAAAACAAAAAGCTACCACAGAATAAAATACATGCCATTAGAATTTAGAATTTAGTTGTTTGTTTGTATTATGCCATGTATTTTGCATAGTTCTTAGCTTTTGCATTGCCATAGGTAAGATGACCTACAAAATGAACAAATCGATTATTTCCAAGAATTCTGAACCACCACTTGCCAAGTGTCAGCAGGTCAAGGTTGAACTCGATGTAGGGAACATAGAAAGTCCAACTTTTACCTTTCATCTCCATAAATGGGCTTTAAATGCGCTCTCAATACGTCAGGGAAACTGCTTTTATTGCTTCCCTTACAACAAGGGATTTAGTTTCAGCTGCCAGGTAGTTTGCTGAGACTCAAGTGCTTTTCAGGGAAGGAAATTTGTTGGGACTGATTGTTGTTATTGTTGTTACGGATACAGCAGCATCAGTGCTCTTCCCTTCAACCCAATGCCATGTAATGGTATCCGCACATGTTTGTCAGTTGTTGTCTAGTGTTTCACTTATCTGACCTCGGAGGAAGAAGCATTAACGTTACATCATTTAGCACCGATCTCGCAAAGGGAACAGTATCAGCGGTTTCGTATGGAAGTGTACACAGCTGGCACTCAGCAGTATGTTTTGATAAGATTGTGTTCAAGTGATTGGTAGGTGGGATTAAATTTTTTTATTTTATTTTATGTGTTTGCCTCACTAGTTTCTACTGGCGGAGGCGCGTCTATTCCGCCACAGACCGTAGTCAACTAGGCGATAGTAAAACGCATATACCAGTGCCTGGATGTGTGTGTGCGTCTGCATGTGCCTATGCTAGATTTTTGCACTCTCAGAAGCCGGCCCAACCAAAGTGCAATGGAAGGGGGTTACCCCGAGGGCGCGTGTGAAAGTTGTGCAAGAGTGTGACTGTAGGACTGTAAGAAGAGAGAGGCTGCTCCCAGAGATACTGTGGGATGTGTTCGGTTCTCAGCTGAAAAAGGATGCTCTGATCCTTCCTTGCGAGTTAAATGGTACTGTTATTTTCATTGGGACTTGTCATTTGTCTGTAGACCTCCATTTGCTGAAGAGTATAGGATTGTATGTCCCGCACAATTTTGACGGTTCACACTGACCTAATAGAAGTTGTTCAAGCGAAGATCTGATACATGATATAAAGAGAGCTAATACGATAGCAAAGCAATGGGGATATGTTCATGAGCTCCCTTGAACACATGCAATAAATATTATTGTATAAGCTCACTGTAACATATGCAACATAAATAAATATATAAGCTCCTTTTAACATATTCAAAATATATACATGTATAAGGTCCCTTTAACATATGCAAAATATATACATGTATAAGCTGCCTTTAACATATGCAAATTATATACATGTATAAGCTCCCTTTAACATATGCAAAATATATACATGTGTAAGCTCCCTTTAACATATGCAAAATATATACATGTATAAGCTCCCTTTAACATATGCAAAATATATACATGTGTAAGCTCCCTTTAACATATGCAAAATATATACATGTATAAGCTCCCTTTAACATATGCAAAATATATACATGTATAAGCTGTCTTTAACATATGCAAAATATATACATGTATAAGCTCCCTTTAACATATGCAAAATATATACATGTGTAAGCTCCCTTTAACATATGCAAAATATATACATGTATAAGCTCCCTTTAACATATGCAAAATATATACATGTATAAGCTGCCTTTAACATATGCAAAATATATACATGTATAAGGTCCCTTTAAGATATGCAAAATATATACAAGTATAAGCTCCCTTTAACATGTGCAAAATATATACATGTATAAGCCTTTAACATATGCAAAATATATACATGTATAAGGTCCCTTTAAGATATGTAAAATATATACATGTATAAGCTCATTTTAACACATTAAGAGACAAATATGCATAAGATCCATTAAAACATGCAGCAGTTATAAATGTATAAGCTATCTGTAATTTAACATGTGCAGCAGATATACAATTAGGTGTACATGAGTGTGCGTGTCTGTGGGTGTACATTTGTGCGAATATGATGACATCTACCAGGACATCTCGTCAGCGTCAGGTGTAGCAGAGACCAGGTTTTCACTGGAGTTATTCTATCTAGAATGTCACCACATGTATCCACATCATTCATGACCACAAACAGCAAATAACATCGCACGCAGCATGTAGCTTATTTTTTATGTTATACTCATACAACAACTATTAAAGTGAGTTCAATGAGATTACAAACAACACAAGAAATACAACTTAACTAAATAGATACGCGGAGTTTACAAGCATAAGCTATTGCATGTTGATCCAGACTACCCCAACCCATTTCTAGCCGCACATTCCCCTCCCCTTATCTGCACCCTCAACACACTCTCAAAAACTCGTCTTCACTATCGTATTCCGTGCATTCACTCGCACTCAGATTCATTCAGGCGAGTGATCTAGACATTGTACATTCAATCTATTCAACGTATACTCACATGTATCAGTCTCACATCAATCTGCGTATACACACTCTCTGGAACATACATCGTTCCCTCGGTGTCTTTCACACACACACTACACATCCAGATCTCTGCTAAGCGACCTGTACACTCGTGTAACCATTCAGAACATACATCGTTCACAAGGTGTCCTGTACGTACAACACACATTCAGATATTTCTAGATACAGGGCGCCCGACACACACCCTATAGAACGACTGGCCAAAACTCAAAGGCGTATGCTGGTTGAGCCACCCTGTATTCCATTCTATCTCACTAACATTCGTCAAACAGCCTATCAATCGGTCTTCTATCAAGTCGGCGAGCTAAAAGCACTCCTAGCTAAATTATGTATGTCTCTCTCTCTCTCTCTCTCTCTCTCTCCCTCTCTCTATCTATCTTTCTTTCTGTTACACAGGCACCATATACTGGTCAAGACCACTATCTCTCTTGCATGTATCGTTCTCTGGAAACAGGCTGTTTTCAAGGCAGTCTGGCTGGCGAGATGTGGATCGAAGTGATTTCCGTAGGAGCGAATGCCACTCAGATGAAGCCAAGCACAGCACAACCACGCGCACCTTCACCAGCACTCTCGGTATGTGAGGAAAGCTACTACAACCCGCCACTTAACGCCCATTTCTACGTGGACTTCAAACAGGCATGCTGCTAATATCTGTTGCTAGGTAGCCGAAGGCTATCCGTAGTAGGCCTTTTAAACGTACAAATAATGTAAAGGTACAAATAATTTAAAGGTACAAATAATTTTAATGTACACATAATTTTAATGTTCAAATAATTTAAATTTACAAATAATTTCGGTAGATTTATAACTAGAACTAGCCGTTAAGGGTACTCTTTTCGATTTCTAACTTTTAACGTACTCAACACTGAACACGAGAGTCCGATCTCACTAACCCCACATCGCCGACATTTTTACCAGAAGATTCACGTGACAAAATCCCAGTTTCCACCATGGTTCGAACTCGCGACCTGCAGAACCCGAGGCGGACACCTTACCTCGAGCCCACTGAGCGCAAAAAAGAGTAAACTTACAGCTCACTGTAAGCCACACTCACTCTCTGGGAGTAGCCCTTAGTGAAGATGAGTTGTTAAGCGGTTGAGCCCAAGCCATAATTATTCCAGTGAATGATAAGAGGGAGATTCCCCTTTGGTTATAACAAGATTGACGATTGCCCTTGCGCTTGAACATTATACATGTGGACAACGGTTGTATCTTTCAGTTCCTGTTGTAGGTGACACGTAAATAATGTGAAGGGAATGAACCCTTTAAACTATTTAGTAATTCTCCAGGTTATGTCCCTTGTCATGCTTCAAAACAAATAAAGTTTGAAATTGTTTCACTCTTTTAGCGCTTCAAAGAGGAGAGAATAGTCCGATTAGACTAAATATGCTGATCCGACTACGTAAGTCAGGGTTAGGTGAAGCATACTGATCCGACTATGTCAGGGTTAGGTGAAACATGCTGACCAGATTACGTTAGCCAGGCTCATGTCAAAACATACTAATTAGACTATGTTAGTCAGTGTCAAGCAAAACATACTGATTAAGACCCCCATCTCACTTCCAAGAAGTTCTTCCGGAAACAGGTTCTTTCATGGCAGTCAGGCGAACGATGTGACGATCGATAATGTGATCGTTATAGTGATGAACACACAGAGGAGTCTCAAACTGCACTACAGCCAGATGAACTCCGGTCCATCTTCTCAAATATGCATCAGGATGTGAGTGGAGCCATAGAAACCCACCATGAAAGATAGTCGCCAAGTACGAATGGCATTAAACAACAAAAACAGCCATTTCTAGCGTAAACAGTAACTGAAATGTTGATAGAACAAAGATATGACCATTTCTATCTTTTACACAGTTTGCGAGGATTATCATACCACATCAGCTACACAATCAGCTTTGCAGTTGTGATATCTTTAGCTTTCATGATAAGCTTAACAATATAAATTAACGCTTGTCGAAAATGAAATAATAGAGACTTCAGCACATTAAGTTATACATGTAGCTTGGGAACTTATTCACCTTTCTAATCGTGTTTACTTACTCTCAGCTCGATCAAATAATATTCTTATTAATAACTGTAGCTCTACCTCTCTTAGTGTTATTGTTAGAAACTTATTCACCTTTCTAATCGTGTTTACTTACTCTCAGCTCGATCAAATAATATTCTTATTAATAACTGTAGCTCTACCTCTCTTAGTGTTATTGTTAGAAACTTATTCACCTTTCTAATCGTGTTTACTTACTCTCAGCTCTATCAAATGATATTCTTATTAATAACTGTAGCTCTACCTCTCTTAGTGTTATTGTTAGAAACTTATTCACCTTTCTAATCGTGTTTACTTACTCTCAGCTCTATCAAATGATATTCTTATTAATAACTGTAGCTCTACCTCGCTTAGTGTTATTGAAGGAAATGTGGCGAATACGGGAGTTCGTCACCCCACCTCATAAAAAAAACTGAGGCCTAGTACAGTGAAGTCTGTAACACTTCAACCTCGACAGCAGTGAGTGCTAATTAACAGTCATATAACAATATACATTTTTCTTTCTATCTTTTTCTGTTCTTCCTCTTGTCTCTCGTTGTCTCTCTCTCCCTCTTTCTCTCTCTCTCTCTCACTGTCTCCCTCTCTCCCTCCCTTTACTCTCTCTCACTCTCTCTCTCTCTCTCTACTTTGGTGTTCTTGTTTCTCTGTACTCCCAACAATCAATGCTGACTACCAACTAATGTGTGACAAATATGAACTGCTGTGATCGTATAAGACTATCCAATGTACGCCGCCCATTACTTACTTACTTACTTACTTAGTCGCTCCTCTTCTACCGTGAGGTGTAGAGGTTTGCCAAAGAGAACGCCACACTGCTCTATCCGCCGTCTTTTTCCTGGCCTCTTTCCAATCCAGCCCTCTATCACTTAGGGACTGTCGTATGTTGTCTTCCCAACGTACTTTGGGACGTCCTCGGGGTCTGCGTCCTTGACTTTTGATCTCCCATGACCGCTTTGGTATCCGATCTTCTTCCATTCTACAGACATGGCCAAACCACTGTAGTTGGGACTGCTCCACTCGTGTCTGCAGGGGTTGAACTTCAAGATTGCTACGTATTGTCTGGTTACGGATCTTGTCCCTTTTCGTCACCTGAACCGCCTTTCTTAGGTACCTCATTTCTGAAGTATGCCGCCCATTGCTAGTTAAAAACATCCAGAATTCACAGACTTAGTTGACGATCGCAAAGTTTTCTTCAATTTAGATTTGAGTGGGCTGTAAGGAAAATTTACCCTCACAAAAGTTATAAAAGTGGACGCCAGGTATAAAGAGGTTGAAGAGCACTGTTCTAGAATCTCTGTAACGAGACTTTCTGGTTTCCTCTCTCTTCTTACCTCACTCTGTTTCATTTTTTTTATTTTTTATTTTTTTTATAATTTTTTTTTTGCGTTCGCCTTATTGCTCTAATCCCCAAAGCGGTGTGCGTTGCACTGTGGTTTTTATTTTGCGCCTGTCGGCCCAGTGCATCCGACTTCAGCATTCATTTTATGTAAAGGTCTGCTTCCTCCTGCATTTTCTAAGGGTTTGGTTCTCCGGGTTAACGGCCGATGCTGTGATGGGGATCGAACCCAACACCTTCCGGTTGTGAGCCGTGTCACTAAACCACTAGGCCACGCCGTCCCCTTCTCTTTCTGTTTCATTTGACTCTGTACAACAATCACACTCTTACACAACTTTCATACGCTCCCTCAGGGTGAGGCCCTTCTATTGCACTTTGGTTTGGCTGGCTTCTGAGAGAGCACATACCTAGCATGGGTACATACAGACGCACACATATATCCAAGCTCTGGTTTATGCGTCTTAATATCGCCCAGTTGACTACGGTCTGGGGTGGAATAGGCGCGCCTCCGCCAGTAGAAACTAGTGAGGCAAACACATAAAATGAATATAATAAAAATTCTAGAACCTCATCCTTGACGGCAGTGACGGATATCCGCACTCAATTTTAGATATGTTCTGTTCTATTTCACTCAGTTCTTACTTCAGTTCTAGTTTACTTTGTCCCAACTTGAGGTAATTTCAGAAATTATCCATTATATTTCCCATCTTCTTTCTGATTACCAAGCACAAATAGAAACCTCAGAAAAATAGCTACAGGAACAAATCAACAATATTAATGAGATATGTACGTATTACTGTAGGAAAATAAACATACAGAAACCTGAAGTTATAACGATTGCAAGAAATTAAATAGAAACAGCAATATTCATACAAAACCAACAAATTGAACAGGTGAAAATTTCGCGTAGCAGCATAATCTCAGACTATGGCAAAGACCACACTAAAATCTAAAACAGATATAATAAAGAAAGTTAAATCATTGGACAACTGTTCCCGCTATTATTATGTAAACACATGACAATGGATATAAAAAGAAAACTATTCAAGACGATTTTCTTACCCACATTGTCAGGATTGAACATTAACAAATATAGATGAAAGAAACTTCTTAACAATAGAGATGAAAGAAACTTCTTAACAATAGAGATGAAAGAAACTTCTTAACAATAGAGATGAAAGAAACTTCTTAACAATAGAGATGAAAGAAACTTCTTAACAATAGAGATGAAAGAAACTTCTTAACAATAGAGATGAAATACCCGTTGAGAATGCTTCGAGTAAGAAGAATGGATAGAATCAGAAACGAAGATATTAAAAGACAAGTAGGTACAACACCAGTGCTAGACCTCATCAAGAGACAGCAAACCGAATGATTGAGCCATGTGACACGTCAAACACCAGCTAGTGTCCCTCAGAAAGGGAAGGAAGGCTAACGTCTGGTCAGATAAAACATACTGATAAGACACGTTAGTCAGGGTCAGACAAAACAAACTGATCAGACACGTTAGTCAGGGTCAGACAAAACAAACTGATCAGACATGTTAGTCAGGGTCAGACAAAACATACTGATCAGACATGTTAGTCAGGGTCAGACAAAACATACTGATCAGACATGCTAGTCAGGTTCAGACAAAACAAACTGATCAGACACGTTAGTCAGGGTCAGGCAAAACATACTGATCAGACATGTTAGTCAGGTTCAGACAAAACAAACTGATCAGACACGTTAGTCAGGGTCAGGCAAAACAAACTGATCAGACACGTTAGTCAGGGTCAGACAAAACAAACTGATCAGACACGTTAGTCAGGGTCAGACAAAACATACTGATCACACATGTTAGTCAGGGTCAGACAAAACAAACTGATCAGACACGTTAGTCAGGGTCAGACAAAACATACTGATCAGACATGTTAGTCAGGGTCAGACAAAACAAACTGATCAGATATGTTAGTCAGGGTCAGACAAAACAAACTGATCAGACATATTAGTCAGGGTCAGACAAAACATACTGATCAGACATGTTAGTCAGGGTCAGACAAAACATACTGATCAGACATGTTAGTCAGGGTCAGACAAAACATACTGATCAGACATGTTAGTCAGGGTCAGACAAAACATACTGATAAGACATGTTAGTCAGGGTCAGACAAAACATACTGATCAGACATGTTAGTCAGGGTCAGACAAAACATACTGATCAGACATGTTAGTCAGGGTCAGGCAAAACATACTGGTCAGACATGTTAGTCAGGGTCAGGCAAAACATGCTGATCAGACATGTTAGTCAGGGTCAGGAAAAACATGCTGATCAGACATGTTAGTCAGGGTCAGGCAAAACATACTGATCAGACATGTTAGTCAGGGTCAGGCAAAACATGCTGATCAGACATGTTAGTCAGGGTCAGGCAAAACATGCTGATCAGACATGTTAGTCAGGGTCAGGCGAAACATAACTGGCCAAGACCCTCACCTCGGCTTCGTCGTAGCTTATCCTGGAAACAGGCTGTATTTATTGCAGCCTGGTTAAGTGAGAGGTCAATGTGATCCCCGTAGCAGTAAACGACACGCAGATGAAGCAAAGAATAGTACAACCGCATGGAAAACTCAGGTCCACCTTCATCGGCACGATCGGGATGCCAGGAAAGCTACGACAACCCGCCAATTAACGTCATTTTCATGGCGCACAAAAGAGTAACATACTCATTGTGGGCAATCAACAACAACATCCCTCAGAAAACAATGCTATACAGATACAATGGATATAAAGCCAAGGGCCGACCACGTAAATAATGGATAGCATAAATTACAGAGGCCTTAAAGCTCCTCACGTACGAAGCACATTCTAGGGCCCGGTCAAGAAACCTCTTCATAACCTGACGCCGAAAGACACAAGCAGAAAAAGCGAAAAGAAAGACAGAAGACACATTCCAATTTTGTCTGTCCTTCATTCAATCTCTGTGAAAACGAATGTTATTGCCAATAAAATAACCCAACGGGCGTACCAACTCATGTACCCAATTTCCAACTCGATTATACTGATCCCCTTGACTGCCTCGACACTTTTCATCGATCCATAGACCTGAGGACATCCAATGTAAAATAGATTGAAGGCTCATGCCCTCAATGTGCCCCCGAACGATAGTTATTAAAAGAGGGAGGCACTACTGCTCTCTTTAAGCGGCCTATTTTGACAGAGAGGAGGCAAAACAAAACTCAAGAAATAGAAACGTATCTTAATAATATCTTGCCATGTGTTCTGGTTTGAGCAAGGTGGCACCACCAACATTTGCGTCCTTGCAGGCTACGAAGGTTACTTAAAAGGTAACTTTAGGAGTGGTAATAGTTGTCCCATTCAGCCATTACTAATATTAGTACCCTTGTCATGAATGGTTGCAAATAGTTAGCCCTATCAGTCATTTCTGACTACAGTAGCCCCTTTCCTTAATGGATGATTGCAGCAGTCCCTTTCAATAATGGCTGACTATAGTAGCACATTTCATTAATGGCTGACTATAGTAGCACATTTCATTAATGGCTGACTATAGTAGCACATTTCATTAATGGCTGACTATAGTAGCACATTTCATTAATGGCTGACTATAGTAGCACATTTCATTAATGGATGACTATAGTAGCACATTTCATTAATGGATGACTATAGTAGCACATTTCATTAATGGATGACTATAGTAGCACATTTCATTAATGGATGACTATAGTAGCACATTTCATTAATGGCTGACTATAGTAGCACATTTAATTAATGGATGACTATAGTAGCACATTTAATGACTGACTATAGTAGCACATTTCATTAATGGATGACTATAGTAGCACATTTAATTAATGCTGACTATAGTAGCCCATTTAATGACTGACTATAGTAGCACACTTCATTAATGGCTGACTATAGTAGCACATTTAATGGCTGACTATAGTAGCACATTTAATTAATGGCTGACTTTAGTAGCACATTTAATGGCTGACTATAGTAGCACATTTCCTTAATGACTGACTATAGTAACACATTTCATTAATGACTGACTATAGTAGCACATTTCATTTATGGCTGACTATAGTAGCGCATTTAATTAATGGCTAACTATAGTAGCACATTTAATTAATGACTGACTATAGTAGAACATTTCATTAATGGCT
The DNA here is from genome assembly GCA_036924085.1 of Ariolimax columbianus. NCBI lineage: Eukaryota > Metazoa > Mollusca > Gastropoda > Stylommatophora > Arionidae > Ariolimax > Ariolimax columbianus. The sequence continues at coordinate 23,591,648 of JAVGWX010000018.1, forward strand.
GACTATAGTAGCACATTTAATTAATGCTGACTATAGTAGCACATTTAATGACTGACTATAGTAGCACAATTAATTAATGTCTGACTATAGTAGCACATTTAATGGCTGACTATAGTAGCACATTTAATTAATGGCTGACTATAGTAGCACATTTAATTAATGGCTGACTATAGTAGCACATTTAATGGCTGACTATAGTAGCACATTTAATTAATGGCTGACTATAGTAGCACATTTAATGGCTGACTATAGTAGCACCTTTAATGGCTGACTATAGTAGCACATTTAATGGCTGACTATATTAGCACATTTAATGGCTGACTACATTAGCACATTTAATGGCTGACTATAGAAGCACATTTAATGGCTGACTATAGTAGCGCATTTAATTAATGGCTGACTATAGTAGCACATTTAATTAATGGCTGACTATAGTAGCACATTTAATGGCTGACTATAGTAGCACATTTAATTAATGCTGACTATAGTAGCACATTTAATGACTGACTATAGTAGCACATTTAATTAATGTCTCACTATAGTAGCCCATTTAATGGCTGACTATAGTAGCACATTTAATTAATGGCTGACTATAGTAGCACATTTAATGGCTGACTATAGTAGCACCTTTAATGGCTGACTTTAGTAGCACATTTAATGGCTGACTATAGTAGCACATTTAATGGCTGACTATATTAGCACATTTAATGGCTGACTATAGTAGCACATTTAATGGCTGACTATAGTAGCGCATTTAATGGCTGACTATAGTAACACATTTAATGGCTGACTAAAGTAGCACATTTAATGGCTGACTATAGTAGCACATTTAATTAATGACTGACTATAGTAGCACATTTAATGGCTGACTATAGTAGCGCATTTCATTAATGGCTGACTATAGTAGCATATTTAATGACTGACTATAGTAGCCCATTTAATTAATGACCGTCTATCGTAGCCCCTTCCAGACACGAATCACTTCTTCTTCTCCATCGATAAACTGATGCTATGCTTCTAGTCCGGTGAGGTTCACGATTAACTGATGCTATGCTTCTAGTCCGGTGAGGTTCACGATCAACCGATGCTATACCTGTAGTCCGATGAGGTTCACGATCAACTGATACTGAACTTCTAGTCCGGTGAGGTTCACGATCAACTGATGATATGCTTCTAGTCCAGTGAGGTTCACGATCAACTGATACTGAACTTCTAGTCCGGTGAGGTTCACGATCAACTTATGCTATGCTTCTAGTCTGGTGAGGTTCACGAAGGAGACTGCATACCAGGTCTTCGCCGGTCCCCCACAGCTTTTCGAGCATGGTCGCTCCCCCAGGCCAGACTGCCTCTCTTTGGTCTGCATAGGTAGAGCATTCTTGCAGAATATGTTCTGGTGTTTGCTTGGGTGCTCCCCAATCGCACGTGGCAGTGTCTCTGGGACCCATTCTGTGGAGGTGGGTCTGTGAGTCTACAATGTCCCGTTCTGAGCCTGAAGATCTTTGTCTGCCCATCTATGCCAAGTTTGTTTTTGCTGTCATTTTCTGGCTTATATTCTATATGCTGGTCTCTCCATTATTTGCTCATGGATCGTTTAATGAGTGTCTTTGCTTCTTTATAGCTCTGTGGATGGGGAATCTGAGTGCTACCACTTCCGGCTATTGCGAGCTCATCTGCTTTCTCGTTTCCAGGGATCCCATAGTGGGCTGGAATCCATTGTAGGACTAAAATCTGGTTTTTGTGACAGCAATCCATGAATTACTAAAGTAGCCCCTTTCAGTCATGAATGATTACAGTAGCCCCTTTCAGTCATGAATGATTACAGTAGCCTTTTTCAGTCATGAATCATTACAGTAGCCCCTTTCAGTCATGAATTATTACAGTAGCCCCTTTCAGTAATGAATGACTACAGTAGCCCCTTTCAGTCATGAATGACTACAGTAAGCCCTTTTCAGTCATGCCTAACTAAGGTGTGAAGCGAGCTTAGTGATAACTCTCTTCTATTTCGTTTTATTTCTATTTTCGGAGTCGTCGTTTCAATTCTCCGTGTGCCAAGAGCAAATCTTCATCCAGCATCAGGTGGCTCTTCATGGCCCATCTCCACTTGGATCGATCTGTAGTTTTATCTTCCCAGGATGTCAGTCCTGTCCAATGCCTTCGTGTCCCACTTACACACATCTTTGAACCTCAGTTGTGATCCGCCGAGTATTCGTTTGCCATCCGTCAACTGTCCATAGAGGGTATCTTTGGGAATGCGACCATCTTCCATGCAATGAACATGGCCAAACTAGTGTACTCTTCACTGTCACAGGCGAGTGTACATGTTTGGGAGACAGGTGGGAGAGTGCACCTCTACATTTGTCACTCTATCCCTTCATGTAATTTTAAGAATGGATTGCAGTCGTTACAGATTGCAGGTGTTAAGGCCTGCCCTCTGGTTTAACATTCGTGGTCCAAGTCTCGCTACCATATAGGAGCGTGCTGATAACACATACATTGTACCACTGGGCCTTGTTGTTGTTGTTGTTGTTGAATGCCCACAATGAAAGGGATTATTTTTTTTTTGCGCCCTGAAAAGGACTTTAAGTATCGGGTTGCAGTAGGTTTCCTCACATACCGAACGTGCTGATGAAGGTGATCCGGGATTCTACAGGCGTGTGTGCTACGCTTTGCTTCATTTGCGCGTTCCCACTACTACGGGGATCATGTCGCTCTCCCACCTCGTTAGCCAAGCTACTATGAAATGAGCCCATTTCCAGGGAGGACTAAGAGGAAGTCAAGGTGGAGGCAGGGGATTGGGAGGGGAGATGGAATTGGAGGGGAGAATGAAAGGTGTACGTGGGGGTGGGGCGGGGGGGGGGGGATACGACCTTCATTGGGTACTACAGACAAGAATCTCTTCTCTCTTCACTCTGATTCATTTGACTCTATCCCACAGTCACACTCTTGCACAACTTTCACGCGCCCTCATGGTGAGACCCTTCCATTGCACTTTGGTTGGGCTAGCTTCTGAGGGCGCACAAACCTAGCATACATTCATCCAAGCACTGGTTTATGCGTCCTGATATCGCCCAATGGACTACGGTCTGTGGTGGAAAATGGCGCGCCTGCGCCAGTACAAACTAGTGATGCAAACATCTAAGCAACAACAAAAAAGAGAAAGAAGGAAGGGGGGGGGGGTGGGGGGGGGACTCTTGGTCAGTATGTTGCTTGATCCCGAGTATATGTTACCTTACAAGCCATTAGTCTTCCTCCTCAAACCCTACCCTTGGTTTAAATTGTAAGTATCTGGTTTTCCCAAACATTAATTTTGATTTACTGATAGAAGTGGGGGGGGGGGGGGGGAAATATGGAGTACCATGAGTGAAATAACAGCAGCGGTGACTCATAAATGGCTGCTTGCAAAACTCTATTCCGGCTCCAAGTGGCCACTCCGGAAACTGGCAATACTAGTGTAATATGTGAATCACAGAGGGAAGGCAAATCCAAGGAATATCCCCTCCGCCCCCTACCTACTACCGAACTAAAATTAAAAACAAGCTGAAATCGGAAATGTCAGACCGTAAGGCACAGATGTCGCAGCCTCGCATTAAACTGCGGTACAACGTCGGAACATCGTTTATAGTAGGAACGCACGAGTAGTAGTAGTTGTAGTAGTAGTAGTAGTTGTTGTATCAGTAGTAGTAGGTGTACTAGTAGCAGTAGTTGTAGTATCAGTAGAAGTAATTGTAGCAGTTGTAGCAGTAGTAGTAGTATACGTTGTTGCAGCAGTAGTAGTAGTTGTAGTTGTAGTAATAGTAGTAGTAGTAATAGCAGTAGTAGTAGTTGTAGCAGTAGTAGTAATTGTAGAAGTAATAGTATTAGCTGTTGTAGTAGTAGTAGTAGTTGTAGTAGTAGTAGTATTAGCTGTTGTAGTAGTAGTAGTTGTCGTATTAGTAGTTATTGTAATAGTTGTCGTACTAGTAGTTGTAGTAGTAGCAGTAGTAGTTGTAGTTGTTGTAGCAGTAGTTATAGTAGTAGTTGTAGCAGTAGTAGTAGTTGTTGTTGTATCAGTAGTAGTAGGTGTACTAGTAGCAGTAGTTATAGTAACAGTAGAAGTATTTGTAGCAGTAGTAGTAGTAGTTGTAGTAGTAGTTGTAGCAGTGGTAATAGTGGTAATTGTAACAGTAGTAGTAGTAGTACTAGTAGTTTGTTGTTGCTGTAGCAGTAGTAGTAGAAGTAGAAGTAGTTGTAGCAGTAGCAGTAGTTGAGGCAGTAATAGTTGAATCAGTAGTAGTAGTTGTCGTAAAAGTAGTAGTAGAAGTTGTTGTAGTAGTAGTAGTTGTAGTTGTAGCAGTAGTAGCAATAGAAGTAGTTGTAGCAGTAGTAGTAGTAGTTGATGTATCAGTAGTAGTAGTTGTAGTAGTAGTTGTTGTTGTTGTTGTTGTAGCAGTAGTAGTAGTAGTTGTTGCAGTAGTAGTAGTATTTGTTGCAGTAGTAGTTGTAGTTGTAGCAGTAGTAGCAATAGAAGTAGTTGTATCAGTAGTACTAGTAGTTGATGTATCAGTAGTAGTAGTTGTAGTAGTAGTTGTTGTTGTTGTTGTAGCAGTAGTAGTAGTAGTTGCAGCAGGAGTAGTAATGGTAGTTCTAGCAGTGGTAGTAGTAGTTGTTGCAGTAGTAGTAGTAGTTGTTGCAGTAGTAGTAGTAGTTGTTGCCGTGTTAGTAGTAGTTGTAGCAGTGGTAGTAGTAGCTGTAGCAGTGGTAGTATTAGTTATAGCAGTAGTAGTAGTAGTTGTATCAGGAGAAATAGTATTTGTAGCAGTCGTAGTATTAGTTGTACCAGTAGTAGTAATAGTTGTAGCAGTGGTAGTAGTAGTTGCAGCAGTGGTAGTAGTAGTTGTAGCAGTAGTAGTAGTTGTAGCAGTGGTAGTAGTAGTAGTTGTAACAGTAGTAGTAGTAGTTGTTCTTGTTGTAGCAGTAGTAGTAGAAGTAGTAGTAGTTGTAGCAGTAGTAGCAGTTGTAACAGTAGTAGTAGTAGTAGTTGTAGCAGTAGTAGTAGAATTATTATTAATAGTAGTAGTAGTATTTGAAACAAAAGTAGTAGCAGTAATAGTAGTAGTAGTAGATGTATCAGTAGTAATAGTTGTAGTAGTAGTAGTAGTAGTTGCAGCACTGGTAGTAATAGTAATTGTAGCAGTGGTAGTAGTAGTTGTAGCAGTGGTAGTATTAGTTGTAGCAGTAGTAGTAGTAGTTGTAGCAGGAGAAATAGTATTTGTAGCAGTCGTAGTATTAGTTGTACCAGTAGTAGGAATAGTTGTATCAGTAGTAGTAGTAGTATTAGTTGTAGCAGTAGTAGTAGTAGTATTTTTAGTAGTAGTAGTATTTGAAGCAGTAGTAGTAGTAGCAGTAGTAGTAGTAGTATTAGTAGTAGTAGTTGTATCAGTAGTAGTAGTAGTAGTAGTAGTAGTAGCAGTAGTAGTAGTAGTTGCAGCAGTAGTAGTAGCAGTAGTGATAGCTGTAGTAGTAATAGTAGATGTAGTAGTAGTTGCAATAGTTGTAGTATTAGTACTAGTAGATAATATAGCAGCGCAGTAGTATCAGTAGTAGTAGTAGTAATAGCAGTACTAGTAGTAGTAGAAGTAGTAGTAGTAGTGGTCGCAGTAATAGTAGAAGTAGCAGAGTAGTAGTAGTAGTAGTAGTAATTGTAGTGGATGCAGCAGTATGTGTAGTAGTAGCACTAGTAGTAGTAGTAGTAGTAATTGTAGTGGATGCAGCAGTATGTGTAGTAGTAGCACTAGTAGTAGTAGTAAATGGAGTATAATAGTAGTTGTGAAAGCATCAATAATTGTAGTAGCTGTGATGGTCGCTGTGGTCGAGAGGTAAGGCACTAGCCTCTCAAATCGATGAACGGAAACGGCGTGGGTTCGAGCCCCGTAGGTTTCAAGCGACACCTGGCTCAAAGAGGTGGGATCACAGCGCATGTATCCTGAATTACCTCCACTCGTCTTGACATGTCTTAACACTGGCTAGAGGTAGCTCGAGACCAGAGAGTGAGGTTGATGACCAGCGCAGCTTCTTGCTCACTATAATCCAAAGGCACTGCAAGTTAATCAATAAGACAAAAAACCGTCAGATGATGTCGCCATAATCTATTGTGGAGGGCAGCCACCTTTTTTTTTAGCTGTAGGAACATGGGTATTATGGCCAGCAAACAATAATCGCAGGATTACTTGCACTAATACTTAGAATTAATCCTTGAACACAGATCAGGAAGACAACATGTAGGTTTCATGAACTCAATACCCGAGAAATCGTGCAACCAGCGCGTAGACTTTCAGACTTCACGGGGGATTTGGAGAACACGTGAAGAATACAAAACCTGGAAACACAGAACGCGTCTATTTTGTTTTTGTTTTCCCCCGGGCCTTAGTGGGTGACACGGTCAAATTGCCCTATTCATCCGGTGAGATTTACCACCTGTTGATGAGTTCCTGTCGCGAAAGCCAGGATCAAAACCACGTTATATTGAATGTATAAAGCAAAGGCGTCTCCAGATTTGTCTGTGGGTGGGTATATTTACATGCGATTACAGTTAGTCTGAAAGCGATTGATGCTGAAGACTACTGTAGAGGAAAAGTGTTACAAGAGCGCATTTGATCAGGGATTATCTGATTTTCATAATGGATACACTCGAGTGATCTGCAGGGGTTTTTGTGTATGACAAGGACTGAGATAACACCCACAGAGAGCATGTCGTAAGAGGCAATTAACTGTGTGACATGGCATAACACGGGGAATGTTTTAGTGGTTTCTTAAGAACAGCATATGTGGCACATAACAGATTGCGGGTATACTTTGCTCTAGTGTTTCAGTCTGTTAAGATGGACTCGCACATCGAGTAACCACCCTCCGCGGCACTTGTCCCAATGCAGCAGAGTAATAAGCTGCTCGAGCTTAGCTCGCTTAGCAGTAAATCCTCCTCCTGAGTACATCCAGCTCACTCTAGAGCTGAGACTTCTACAGGAGCATCTACCCCTGGAGAAGTAAAGGTAGACTAAGGCTAAGACTTAGACAACTGTGGGATGTTTAGTTAAATATATCGATGACTTGCGTTCCGGAAATGTCTTGACAACTGCACATTTATAAAGTGCGAGAAACTAGAGCGTTATACGATTTTTTGCGCATCTGTTAATGGTTGTGGTGAGAGACAGACTGGGAGGTTAGAGTCAGATGATATATTCTGATCAATATCTATTTCTTCCGAACTCTTTGAAAAATGGATATACCATAGCAATCTAGCCAACGAGGTGGGGATCGACCATGTGATCCCTATAAACGGAGAAAAACAAATGACAAAGATGTAAAAGTTGATAACGGTTGAGTTTAATCAAAATTTAAAAATAGGTATGGTCAGATACCGCACCGAGATGAGAACACAATCAAAACCTACGTTACGACCAATAGGCCTTCATCAGGGGAAACACATAACAACAATACTGAACTAACAAATCAACGCATAAGGAAAAAATTGTCGACTTATCTGATAGTAAATCCAGTCTGTCTAAGCGACGGGTTGGGCCATATGCTTGACTGAACATGAGGTCGCGGTCAAATACGGTGTCCAGGAGAGCGTAAGAAGTGAGGGGGAATGTGCCGGTTAAGCCAGTAGGAGCCAAATATGGAAAAGGCAAAATAGTGATCCAAGTGGGAGAACAAAAAGAAGGTGATATAAGCCGGGAGGGATTGAGACTAAGATAGGGGGGTGGGGGTGAAAGAAGAAGGAATAAACGAGGTGTATTAAAAAATTATTCGAAAATAATTATTTTTCTTCGGAAACAAATGAAGCATGGGTGTTGTCCGTCAGTAGGGAGGTATAGGGGACTGAACTGCGCATGCGGCGTAAACTTTTTCCGCCCGCAGATTTCGTCAGTCGTTGGCAGTCAGACTGTTAGTGTTGAGTGCATTGGACATCCGTCAAATTTGTGCATCACAACTACGCACCACAAGGTCAACAAATTACCAAAGAGTACTAACCCGTAGGTCATCTGTCGCCATCGAGGTGCTGTGCCACCCAAGGAACCGGATCTGAGGGCAGTTCCATTATGCCAACACAGCCACCCAATCTTAGAAACCGTTTAAGACTTTTAGAAGTTCAGAAGCAAAACTCCAGGAATAGGTCAGAAGTCTCGATGAAACAGTTCTTAACTATGGAATGGAGATATACGCTTGAAAAGCAAAATTAATGACCAACAACGCCAAGGGCTTTAACAGCAGGAGAGAAGCTAGTTGTCAGGAACTCGAAGTGGTTGACCGTTTTAAATATCTGGCTTCGATTGTCAGTGATGAGGGATCAAAATGTGAGGTGTTGGTCAGAATAGCACAGACATTGGCGGCGCTTGCGCTGCTTAACAGAATCTGGCAAGATAAACGGTTAGCACTAAGTACGAAAATCAGATTAATCCGTACACTGGTGCTGTCAATATTGCTCTATCCTTGTGAGACATGGACAGTTACAGCTGAAACTTCAGCGAAGGATACAGGCTTTGGAGATGAGATGTTTCCGAAGACTCTTAAATGTCATGTACAAAGATCGAGTTACAAATGATGACATACGAGATAGAATTACACAGACATAGGGCCTTTTAAAGACCTCTTGGTAACTGTCAAAAGAAGGAAACTCCCTTGGTACGGTGATATCGAAATCAAAAAGGTCTTGCAAATACGATCCTCCACGGAAAGGTGCAAGGCAGACGACGAAGGCGCCTTCCAAAAAAACAGGTGGGAGGACAACATAAAAGAATGGACGAATCTCCGACCAGAAGAGGCACATGCAGCGGCCGCTGACAGAGAAGGGTTGCGTGGGGTTGTGAGGATGTTTTCATGTATGACCTAACGACCTCACCAGTTACGGGATGACCTGATCTGATTCAAACTTCCTTCACCAAACACAACCTGCCTCTGGTTCACCAGGCTCCCTAATTCTCACGAAATAGCTCTTTGTGGTTTTGGGCCGCTTCTAAATCTGAAAATGTCTGTGAAATGGACCCAATTTGTGTCCAGATGGGACATTATGAGAAATGCGACGACTCATTCCCAAAGAATTCTTCCTCAAATGCTTCCAGCAAAGGCATGACAGCCGAGAGGAGTGTGTGAAGTCCCAAGAAGAGTACTTTGAAGGAGATTAGGGTTTCAAACCTCCAGGTGATTAATTGTATTTTTGTTTCTAACGTAGTTTGATCAGTATGTTTAACCTGACCCTGACTAACATAGTATGATGAGTATGCTTCACTTGACCTTGACTAAAATACTCTGATCAGTGTGTGTCTCATGGCATTCACTAACATAGTCTGATCAGCATCTTTCACTTGATCTTGACTAAAATACTATAATCAGTATGTGTCCCTTGACCTTGACTAACATACTCTGATCAGTATGTGTCCTATGACCTTGACTAACATAGTCTGATCAGGATGTTTTCATGACCTTTCTGGACATAGTCTGATCAGTATGTCTCTCATGATCTTGACTAACATAGTCTGATCAGTATGTGTCCTATGACCTTGACTAACATAGTCTGATCAGGATGTTTTCATGACCTTGACTAACATAGTCTGATCAGTATGTCTCTCATGATCTTGACTAACATAGTCACATCAGTATGTGTCAAATGACCTTGACTGACATATTCTGATTAGGAAGTGTCATATGGCCTTGACTTACATAGTCTGATCAGTATGCGTCCTATGACCTTGACTAACATAGTTTGATCAGTATGTGTTCTATGACCTTGACTAACATAGTCTGGTCAGGATTTGTCTCATGTCCTTGACTAACATAGTCTGATCAGTATGTCTGGTCTAACCCTACGTTAATCTTATCTCCCCATTTTGGAATTGCACAATACTGGTTCCGCCCCTGGACAACAAATACAGGAGTAAAGGGCAAATAATCATCCAGCGCAAGAGCTACTTGACAGTGAAGACTAATCCTACCGCTCTATGGAAGATCACAAAATGAATATGCGTTACAGTTTCTATCTGTCAAGCCTGTCTGAGCTAAGGCGAGGTTGAGATCTAACATTTCATCTGAAAGTTAATGGGCTAAATCCATATTATCAAATCGGTTCAGTTGACCTAGCCACACGAGAGTTGTTGTTATTGTTGTTGTTGTTGAATGACACCGATGAGCATATTTACTTTTTTGTGCGTCCTTTTTTCTTCTTTGCGTTCAGGATCTTCTGGTCATGCTTTATCTGCAGGCCAGTCGCCATGATGAAGTCTGTAGTCTTCACCAGGTCGGAGCGGCTGCCCCACAGCTTTTGTCTCAGCTCCGCACCCTCTGGCCAGGTCTGGCATCTCATTTCCCTATAGATTGGGCATTCCTGTAGAATATGCTCAGAGTTCTGGCATTATGTTCGACATGGGTACGCATCGGTGTGTGAGATCTTCAGTCGGTAAAGATGTTCTAGTAGTCTACAGTGTCCAGTTCTCAGGCGAAATAAGGTAGTTTGTTGATTTCTTTTGGGTTGATGAATTGGGTCTGGTGTACTGTTTATGTCTTAAAATAGGCGTTAGGTGGCGGGTTGCAGTAGCTTTACTCACATCTCGAGCACGCTGATGTAGTCGGATATGGGTACTCCAGGTGGTTGTCTTAGTCGACCTGTAGATCTACAAGGTGGGTTACCCTTGTGCTGTTCCCTTCTCTTGTGCGAGTTGGTGGTAGCTGGCAGATTCATTTCTCTGCTTAACGGATTGGCTCGAGCTGTACCGCGATTTTGGATTTTGTGCAGGTCCGAGCTCAGTTTCCAGTCGATTCTGTCTCGTGCAGGTGTTGTGCAGTAGAAAGCTAACTTGTTTGTTTTAGAATCGCGAATGGTGTGCACCTCGAGCGAATTTTGCCGTCAAGTGGAGAAACGTCATACAGGAATTATTTATTGCTCTACGGGAACCACAGAGTACTCGCTGTGCTCCATCGTTCGCCTCTCGTTCGTACTACATGACCAGATGATATCGACGGGTTGGCGGGTTCAGAAGCAGAACTCCAGGAATGGGTCAGAAGGCTCGATGAATCAGCTCTTGACTGGTATGGAGATAAACGCTGGAAAGACAACATTATTGACCAACAACGCCACGGGCTTCAACAGCAGGATGAAAGCTAACGGTCAGGAACTCGAAGTGGTTGACCGTTTTAAATATCTTGGGTCGATTGTCAGTGATGAAGGATCAAAATGGGAGGTGTTGGCGAGAATAGCACAGACAATAGCGGCGCTTACACGGCTTAACAAAATCTGGCAAGATAAACGGTTAGCACTAAGCACGAAAATCAGATTAATGCGTACACTGGTCCTGTCAATATTCCTCTATGCGTGTGAGACATGGACAGTTACAGCTGACCTTCAACGAAGGATACAGACCTTGGAGATGAGATGTTTCCGAAAACTTTTAAACGTCACGTACAAAGATCGAGTTACAAACGAGGAAATACGAGATAGAATTACAACAGAAATAGGGCCTTTCAAAGATCTCTTGGCAACTGTCAAAAGAAGGAAACTCACTTGGTCGGGTCACATTTCGAGATCAAGTGGTCTTGCAAACACAATCCTCCACGGGAAGGTGCATGGCAGATGACGAAGAGGCCGGCCCAAAAAGAGATGGGAGGACAACATAAAAGAATGGACCAGTCTCCGACCAGAAAGGTCACGGGCAGCGGCATCTGACAGAGAGGGATGGCGCGGAGTTGTGAGGATGTCTTCATGTGTGCCCCAACGACCTCACCGGTTACGGGATGACCTGACCTGACATGACCAGACCAGCGGTGTTTTCAGTTGTTGGCATGCTGTTAGGACATTCCTCACGTATGACAATGCCCGTACTTCAATGTTTCTCACGTATGACAATGCCCGTACTTCAATGTTTCTCACGTATGACAATGCCCGTACTTCAATGTTTCTCACGTATGACAATGCCCGTACTTCAATGTTTCTCACGTATGACAATGCCCGTACTTCAATGTTTCTCACGTATGACAATGCCCGTACTTCAATGTTTCTCACGTATGACAATGCCCGTACTTCAATGTTTCTCACGTATGACAATGCCCGTACTTCAATGTTTTCCAGGCCCATTTGGCGCTTTTGCCTATGTGTACTTCGACTAACTAGAAGAAAGGAAAGGGCAGAAATAAAAACAATAAAATAATTAAAATAGATAAATAAACATTAGATGCAACTGCAACGGTACTGTGAATAAAAACGAAGTGCAGAAAACATTGATAGGTATAATCCGATAACGCGCTGAAACAAAAACAACTAATTTTACGTTATGGTCTAAAAGTCTTCGTCAGGCACAACAGAACAACACAAACGCGAGTTAGCAAATCATAGATGAAATGATGTTGACATAAAAGGAGATATAAAGACATTCATGAGTAAGAATAGGTTCTTAGCTGGATGGAGTATTGACCAGTCCCGATGTCTTATCTTAACACCAGAAGAGGCGACTAAACAGTTTTCCCATGAGGTACCTCCTCAGAATCCTGGGAGTTTTGTGGCAGGACAAGATCACCAAGGTAGAGAAATTGGAGAGAAGAGCAAGTGTGGTGACCGAGTCCATGCTTAGTCTTCGAAGGCTTCGATGGCCTGGGCCACACTCGGAGAACGGAGCAGAGCAGAATACCAAGAGGATATTTTCAATGAGGAATAACAGTTGGGGGAAAGGTCTCGTTTGAAACCTATATGAAAAGATAAGCGACCCTCTCTACTCCCTCTCCATAAAAGTCAGGCTAATGTGCTTACTCGTTATTTCGATATTCCTCTACGCCTGCGAAACATGGACTATTACAAAAGACCTCTAGAGAAGAATCCAGGTCATGGAGATGAGATGTTTTAGAAGACTCCTAAATGTCACCAACAAAGACCATATCAAAAATGATGAAGTGCGACGAAGAGTCGAGAAAGCAAGTGGACTTTACGACGACCTTCTCACAACGATCAAAAGGCGAAAGCTGGCTTGGTATGGCCACATCTGGAGGTCGAAGAGCCTTGCAAATACCATACTACTGGGCACACTACAGGGCAAGCGAAGGCGGGGACATCCGAGGAAACGATTGGAAGACAACATCCATGAATGGACTAACCTGTTGTTGGTGCATCGTAATCGATGAGGACCACTTTGTCAGCATTCACTGTCAGCATTCACTGTCAGCATTCACTGTCAGCATTCACTATTAGCATGCACTGTCAGCACTCACTGTCAGCATTCGCATTCACTGTCAGCATTCACTGTTTGCATGAGTTTGAACATGATTAAAGAAGCCAATCTGACCCTTGAATTGTCTGTTGCACTTTGTACAGGGAAATAATACACCGCCTTCTAACCGGGGTTTAAGAAGGGTTGATGTGAGTTGACTTGCGGATCGCCTCTGGATGACCTCATATATTATTGATGCCTCATGTCTGTGAACACCCTCACTGATAGTGCTGCTACAGTCTATGCGATTGGTGGCCATTCTTTCTCAGTCATCATAGTTAATACCGCACTGGATCAGTCATTTCTTTAGAGTCGGGTGATGGCTTTACTATAAAAACAAGCTTGGTTAGTGGTCTCCCTAGTGTTTCAAAGTGGGTTAATGACTGTCTAATGGTACTGAGGATCACCTTGATTAGAAACAAACAAGTCTCCATCAACAGTGTATATCCACCAACTATGAGTAACTTGGAAGACACCAAGTATTACCATTATTTAGAGACACTAATCGACTCTGAACCAAAGACAAATAAGTTGATCATTCTGGGTGACTCCAATGCTCGAGTGGGAGCTGACTTTGTTTCATGGGACGAGGGGGATTGCCAGGAATGGCATCGGCATCTGTAATAGTAACGGACATCTGCTCTTGAAGACGTGTGCAACGAAGGAACTGATTTCCATGTTTCGTCTCCCTAACCGCTTGGATGCACCCACGGTCACAGCATTGGCGTCTGATTGATTATGTCATTGTTCGCAGACGGGATCGACAGGATGTACGTGTGACAAAGGCTATGTGTGGAGCAGACGGGATCGCCAGGATGTACGTGTGACAAAGGCTATGTGTGGAGCAGACGGGATCGACAGGATGTACGTGTGACAAAGGCTATGTGTGGAGCAGACGGGATCGACAGGATGTACTTGTGACAAAGGCTATGTGTGGAGCAGACGGGATTGCCAGGATGTACGTGTGACAAAGGCTATGTGTGGAGCAGACGGGATTGCCAGGATGTACGTGTGACAAAGGCTATGTGTGGAGCAGACGGGATCGACAGGATGTACTTGTGACAAAGGCTATGTGTGGAGCAGACGGGATTGCCAGGATGTACGTGTGACAAAGGCTATGTGTGGAGCAGACGGGATCGACAGGATGTACTTGTGACAAAGGCTATGTGTGGAGCAGACGGGATTGCCAGGATGTACGTGTGACAAAGGCTATGTGTGGAGCAGACGGGATCGACAGGATGTACTTGTGACAAAGGCTATGTGTGGAGCAGAATGCTGGACGGAGCACGGACTGATGATTTCTAACAATGAACCTGCGCATCCAAGGTTCTAGGCGAGCACACAATAACCTCCAAACGTTTTAACATCTCAGGTCTCAGAGAGAACCGCGCATGACAAGCTTTTGTTCAAACTCTGACAGATCAGTTAAATCAAATGGACAATGCTATGACTGACATAGAATCCAGTTGAGCCATCATGATAAAAACGGTTCACTCTACTTCGTTGATGCTCTCGGTACCTCTAAACGCAACCATCAAGATTGGTTTGATGAGAGCTGTGAATTGATCAAGCCCTCGCTAGACGATAAGCCCCGCACCCACTATGCATACCCTAACGATCCTCAATCTGTGGAGAAAAAGGAATGACTTCCTGCGAGCTCGAGTGACTGTACAGCGACAGCTCTGTGATATGCAAAAGACGTGGCTCATTCAGAAGGCTGGTGAGACTAGGATGTTTGCTAAAAGGCAACATATGAGGGATTTTTACAGTGCTCTGCAGGATATCTACGGTCCGTACAGATCAGATCTTGCACAGCTCCTAAGTGCAGCTGGCAATTCTGCAATCAGGGAGAAAGATAAGCTTTTGGTAAGATGGGCCGAAAATTTTGCTAAGGTCTTTAATAGACCATCTACTGCTAATGGGGAGACAATTGGTCATCTTCCACAAATAGAAATGAATGAGAACATGGATGACCGAGAAGGAAACTAGGGTCGCGATTTACTTCCTACCAAACGACAAAACTCCGGAAGCTGACGCCATTCTAGCAGCAGGACTAGCCTGTGACCAGAGGAGGAACATAAAGCACCTCAGACAGGGAAGGCAGGCTTGCACCAACGATCTTAGGATATCACAGGATGAACTGAACTGCGGATCATTCGAAAATGCATTTCTCCTGTACTTGTGTGGCTCTGTACAGCATGAACAAAAATTGTTGCTCGTGTCTGTAATATGCCCCGACTGGTGCCCATCATGGAGTGAATGGACTCACTGTAGCCATGCTGGAAAGGACACAAAGAAGAGCTTCAAACAGATAGGGGGATTCCGGAATTATATGAGGAAAGAAAACCGACCTACGGTGTTTGGAAAGAAGAATTCGAGGTGACGAAATAGGTTTATAAGATAATCAAAGGAAAGTATAAATTAGACTACAACGGGATCAAGACGCTGAGCAGCGCTTGAGCTGCAGTGGTCAGCGACCCATAGATGACTGCTAGCGTCAGGGCCAGCGAACCAGAGCTGCCAAGACCCTTCTACACCTCCAAGCGGTGATCCTGGATAACAGGCTGCAGAAGGGCAAACTGCCTAGGGAGAAGGAATCGAAGAGGGAATGCTAACCCGGTACTAAAAAAATGCTTGCTGAGGTCGGATGTGTTGGACCGAAAGGGGCAAATATCGCAGTCAAGCTGTAAACTACGACACAACGCATTCTGTTCTCTGGACTACATTCTGCTACTTAAGTCCTTTCAGGGTTTGGTAGTGGGAGATTGAAAACGAACGAAGAAGAAGAAGACTATAACAAGTTTTGCAAAGTACAGCCGTCTACAAGAACAAGAAGGCACAGCTACACATTAGTTAAAGAAAGGTCCATATTAGATATTAGGAAATATTCTTTAGTCAGAGAGATGTGAATGGCTGGAATGGAATGCCACTGTGAATAGTGGAGGCAGGGTCAGTTAAGGATTCAAGAACAGATGCACATTGTTATTCTTTGATCAAGTAGAAGAAACTGGTTGTTTACAGACTCTGCAGAGTCTTCTAATCCAGTGTAAATAAGTTACGCTAAGCTAAGCTAAGCTAAGTTAAGTTAAGTTAAATTAAGTTAAGTTAAGATAAGTGAAGTTAAGTTAACTTTACATGCATCCCTTTACAAACGACCAGAGAAAGTGGTGCAGGGGGCACATGATGCAAAACCAAAGATATAGAAACTACCATTGCTTGTATTCGCTGATAGACTTCGTGTAACAAGGCTAACCTTGTATGTAGCCCAACATTTCACATTGAAAGAAAAGCCCACTCGATGACTGTTCTATAGTGAGGTGCCCGGCCTTCCCGTTACCAGCCCCAAAATCTACTTAAAATAGGCAGCAGTAGCATACAAGAACCGACCTTCTAGTCTGGACTCAAAACTAATTATCACTGGAGGAAGCGACCCCAGGCGTAAGATGATGGAAAAGTATTATAGTGGATAACAGAAAGGTTCCGGGTGACTCGAAAGTAACCCTTCTGTGGCTATTCAAACATAGTAGAAGTGTTATAATTAGTTTTACTTCCTGGGTCAAATTTTGGTAGGTTTTTTTGGGGGAGTTATCACTTTACATGTATATGAAATGAGTTTGGTTTTAGTGGTTTTATTGCATTGGCTATGATCTTCTTTGCATTTGTTATTTCCATCTACGTATTTTTCGTATTACGAATAAGTGGTGTTTTTCTGTTTTTTGTTTATTTGCGTTCGCCTTATTTCTCTAATTCCCCTACGGCGGTGTGCGTTGCACTGTGGTTTTTTTTTGCGCCTGTCGGCACAGTGCATCCGACTTCAGCATGCATTTTATGTAAGGGTCTGCTTCCTCCTGCATTTTCTAAGGGTTTGCTTCCCCGGGGTAACGGCCGGTGCTGGGATGGGGATCGAACCCAGCACCTTCACATTGTGAGCCGTACCACTTAACCACTAGCCCACGCCGTCCCCACGCCCACGCCGTCCCCACCAGTGGTGTTTGAACATTCGTCTTCTCTGCTCATGTTATCCAAGTGCTGTACATTACTATTATAATGTATAGGGATAAGGCTAAATTATCCAAGGTAGTTTTATTCTCATGTTTTTATCCTTTCTACTCATCAGTTAAAATCGCGCATTATAAATACCCTAGTCTAGGGGTGAAACTCGCTCGGTTTTCACAATCGCAACGTTCCGGGTTCGATTCCCACTTGTGCCCAGTTTGGCAGATACGGGGTTTTTTTCTCGGGCGAATGCTCTTCCACGTACGGAAAGTAATGGCAACCTACCGTACTGCACACTTGTCAAGAAACTCATTACAGCCAAATAGGTGGCGGTTGTAAGAAGGTACGTTATGTAACAAGACATGCTACTTACTAGTCTGTTGATTAACGCTGTTCATTATATCCTAAATATGTTGGACACATTCTCATCGTTTTTATTACGCTATAGTTGTTGCTGTTGTTATATGTCCACAATGAATAGGATTACTCTTTCTGTGGGCCCCGAAAAGGACGTTGTTGTAGCTTTTCTCACATCCTGAGCGTGCTGGTGAAGGTGGACCCGGCTCCTTCAGGTGGTTCTGTTATACTTTGCTTCATCTGCGTGTTGCTCACTACTACAGGAATCACATCGATCCCTCACCTAGTTAGTCAGGCTGCAGTGAAAACAGCCCGTTTCCAAGGAGGGCTACTGAGAAGTCGATGTGAGGGTCTTGGCCAGTATGTATTGCCTGACCCTGACCAACATGTCTGATCAGTATGTTTTGTCTGACCCTGACTAACATGTCTAATCAGTATGTCTTGCCTGACACTGACTAACATGTCTTCTTCTTCTTCTTCTTCGTACGCAGTCAGACAGTAACCACTATTTTTTTCGAAAAAAGCAGCCGTCATCCTGAGGCTGTCGACACTGCCATAGAGCTTGTCTAGTGTTGCCACTGGTGATGGCCACATCTGCTCTCTCTGGTCCTCGTATGTCGGGCAGTTTTGCAGCAAATGCTCAGCGGTCATTTTGCCGGTACCACACGGGCATTCGTCGGTGCCACCTATCTTCAATTTGTTGAATAGGTGGTACCTCAGTCTATTGTGGCCAGTGCGAAGTCTGAAGACCACGACCTGCTCTTTTCTGTTCAACTGGTAATATGCATCGTTTTTTGGTGTAACCAGTATGTTCGGTTTCCCATTTGGTCATGTATCTAGCTCTAAAAAGCCGTTTTGACTCTTCGTATATCATACTAGTATCGGGTTGTGGTAGTTTTGCACCTTCTTTTGCCAGTCTGTCTGCCTCCTCGTTGCCTTGGATGTTGCAGTGAGATGGAACCCACTGCACCACTACTCTTTTTGGTGCGGCCTGCTGGCATAGTTGACAGAGTACTGCTCTTAAATCGTTAAGTTCAGTATTTTTCTGGCTTTTCAGTGCTGTGACTACGGCCAAGGCATCTGTAAGCAGGACTATATGGCTTTCATTCCTTTTACCTGTCACCATTTCTTCCACTGCCGCCCTCAGTGCCTCTGCCTCCGCTCTGAAATTGCTTGTGTATTTTCCAGTAGCGAATGGCAGTGTTATTTTTCTGCCATTTGGTAGGCTCAGGAATGCTCCTGCCCCTCCGTTCTGTGTAGTATTTGTTACGGAACCGTCGGTGTATGCATGGGTCCAGTCCATGCTTGGGTAATTTTCCGTAATGAAACTCAGGGTAGTATCTCTTCTTTCTATTTCAGACTGGCAGTTTTTGTTTCTAATACCTGGTATAAATTCTACCACCTATGGAAATATATGCTGCCTCCAGGTAGGTTTTCGTACAGTAGGGATGGGGTTTGGTGTGGTTAGTGCGTTCATAGGGTCTTCGTGCATCTTTGCTTTGGCTATTTCTGCAAAGTTTCTTCACTTTAGCTTCCCATTTCCGAAATTGTTTAGTCTCTGGTGCATTGGGTGGTCAGTCAGTCTTCTGAGTTTCTCTGATTGCAGCTGGGCTCTGCAGTCTCTTCTGTCGGCCATGGATTGCAGTTTTGTAATCTTTTCAAGTTCTACAATTGGCGTTGACTTCATGCCTCCTGTTATAACTCTCATGGCTTGGTTTTGGAGTTTGCTAACTTTATCGAAGTTCGCCTTTGCTGCTGTTGTCCATGCCGCAATGCCATACTCGAGAACTGGTCTCACTCTTCCAGTGTACAGTTTCTTTAGTATGCTTTCGTCTGCTCCCCAGCTTGTGCCAGCAAGTTTCCTCATGATTGCCATTCTTTCTCTGGCTCTCATTCGGTTTCTCTCGATCTGACTTTTCCATGTCATGCGCCGATCAAATGTGACTCCCAGATAGTTTGGGTTGTCGTTTGGCTGGAGGTATTTGCCGTTTAAACTTAATTTGGTGTTTTGGGGTTTGATTTATAGCGAGAATATTGTACATGTGGTTTTGTCCTTGCTTATATTGACCAGCCATGAGTTCGCCCACTCTTCCAGCGATGTTAGGGCCTGCTGCATCCGATTTCTTGCTATCGTGAGATTCTTTTCAGAGGACCACATAGCCAGATCGTCTGCAAACATTGAGCTATGGACTCTTCTTGGTATATTCTCTGTGATATCGTTTATATATACCAGGAAGAGTGTGGGTGACAGTACTCCCCCTTGGGGTACTCCCTGCTCAAGTGTCACCTTTTTGCTCATCTGCCCTTGTACTTGGAGACTAACATGTCTGATCAGTATGTTTTGTCTGACCCTGACTAACATTTCTGATCAGTATGTTTTGCCTGACCCTGACTAACATGTTTGATCAGTATGTTTTGCATGACCCTAACATGTCTGATCAGTATGTTTAGCCTGACCAGACGTTAGTCTTCCTCCCCATAACTATAGTTACAACAGGCATCCTCTCGAACCAGTATTAGGGGACATGACGCCGCAGTGAATGAGCTGACAGCAGTCAGCGACTCATAGCTGGTTGTTTGCATCACTACCAGCGAACCACAGCTGACCAAGACCGAATTACACCTCCATCTCACCAAGAGATATGGATCGCAATCGGATGACAAAACCGGTACTAAAAAGATCACAGCTGAAATTGTTTTTCCTCGCAGAAAGGCGCAGATATCGTACCATTACTGTTAATTACGACACAACTACCTTTTATGGACGAACGCCGAAACAGACAGAAGAATGAGTATGCAAACAAAGCGATACAGGACCAACATGTGACGAGACGAAAGCGATACAGGACCAACATGTGACGAGACAAAAGCGATACAGGACCAACATGTGACGAGACAAAGCGATACAGGACAAACATGTGACGAGACAAAAGCAGTTATCAAGATGACGTACAGATCAACATGGAAAAGAGACCAACCTTGCCATATAGAAAATGACGCCTACCACCGACTCTCTCCAGACCAGTTCCCTACCAGCGACTTTTCAGACCAGCGACTCTCCAGACGAGATCCCCACCACCGACTCTCCAAATGAGATCCCTACCACCGACTCTCCAGACGAGATCCCTACCACCGACTCTCCAGACGGAATACCTACCACCGACTCTCCAGACGGAATCCCTACCACCGACTCTCCAGACGGAATCCCTACCACCGACTCTCCAGACGAGTTCCCTACCACCGACTCTCCAGGCGAGTTCCCTACCACCGAATCTCCAGACGAGTTCCCTACCACCGACTCTCCAGATCAGTTCCCTACCACCGACTCTCCAGACGGAATCCCTACCACCGACTCTCCAGACGGAATCCCTACCACCGACTCTCCAGACGGAATCCCTACTACCGACTCTCCAGATCAGTTCCCTACCACCGACTCTCCAGACCAGTTTCCTACCACCGACTCTCCAATCCAGTTCCCTACCACCGACTCTCCAGACCAGTTTCCTACCACCGACTCTCCAGTTCCCTACCACCGACTCTCCAGACCAGTTTCCTACCACCGACTCTCCAGTCCAGTTCCCTATCACCGACTCTCCAAACGGGATACCTACCACCGACTCTCCAAACAGGAAACCTACCACCGACTCTCCAAACGGGATACCTACCACCTACTCTCCAAACGGGATACCTACCACCGACTCTCCAAACGGGATACCTACCACCGACTCTCCAAACGGGATACCTACCACCGACTCTCCAAACGGGATACCTACCACCGACTCTCCAGACGGGATACCTACCACCGACTCTCCAAACGGGATACCTACCACTGACTCTCCAAACGGGATACCTACCACCGACTCTCCAGACGGGATACCTACCACCGACTCTCCAAACGGGATACCTACCACTGACTCTCCAAACGGGATACCTACCACCGACTCTCCAAACGGGATACCTATCACCGACTCTCCAAACGGGATACCTACCACCGACTCTCCAAACGGGATACCTACCACCGATTCTCCAAACGGGATACCTACCACCGACTCTCCAGACGGGATACCTACCACCGACTCTCCAGACGGGATACCTACCACCGACTCTCCAGACGGGATACCTACCACCGACTCTCCAGACGGGATACCTAACACCGACTCTCCAGACGGGATACCTAACACCGACTCTCCAGACGGGATACCTACCACCGACTCTCCAGACAGGATCATGAGATCAACTTCCGGCTACCTGTAGGACACAATAGACTGAGATGCTATCCTTATAATAAATTCAAAATTGGCACTACGGACATTTGTACCTCTGGCACAGCACCCATGACAGCGGAGCATCTATTGCGCTCCTACCATAATATATAAACGTATCTTAACTTCATTTTACTTGTTTAGAAGGCTCAACAGTCTGTATAGGAGTTTATTGCACACCACCAATTCTAAAAATAACTGTGTTCATCCAATGTTTTTGTGAATACATGAACTGACCCTGCCTCCACCACATCCTGTGTCAATGCACTCCAAGCATTCACCACTCTATGACTAAATACGACATTTCCTAATATGTAATCTGGAGATGACGTTTAACAATTTGAAGATACGCCCTTTAGTTTTTGTATTCGGTTGAACTTGGTACAGTCTACTTTATCCTTTCCATTGACTAATCTACAAGCTTGTATTAAGTCACCTCGAATTCTTCTCTTATCTACACTAGGCTTGTATTAAGTCACCTCGAATTCTTCTCTTTTCTAGACACTAGGCTTGTATTAAGTCACCTCGAATTCTTCTCTTTTCTACACTAGGCTTGTATTAAGTCACCTCGAATTCTTCTCTTTTCTAGACACTAGGCTTGTATTAAGTCACCTCGAATTCTTCTCTTTTCTACACTAGGCTTGTATTAAGTCACCTCGAATTCTTCTCTTTTCTAGACCAGCTCTTCTGAGTCTTTCCTTATAGCTATAATTATGAAATCCTTCAATTATTATTGTAGCTCTTCTTTGAATCTATTCTAGCATGTCTATATCCACTCTATGATAAGGACTCCACACCTGATACATTATTCCAATTTAGGCCTCATTAATGATTAATATAATTTGACTATTACTTACTTGCTCCTACGTGAAATGTTTGTTTTACTCATATCCAGCATTCCATTAGCTGTTTTCATTGACATATGGACTTGCTCTCGCACCTTATCTGTATGATCTATTATAACTCCTTGGTACTTCCTTTCCTTTGTTATTGTCCTAATATTGTTCTCTCCCAACATGTAATTATAATCCTTATTGGATCTTCCCATGTGGATGACAGTACATGTGTGTACATTAAACTCCATTTGCCAGCTCTCAGCCCATCTATGAATTGCAGCTAAATCTTATCTCAATAGATCCATTTCTAACGTGAGCTAAGTAGCAAGTGGCAAAAACCAATGTCCTTTCATGAAATACTTTACCGAAGTGAACAGAGCTTTGATTTGACTGCTACCTTGAGTAAATGAAGTCGAAATCTGAAGACGAACGAATAAGTTTAAGTGAAGTTTCTTTCTCTTCATTAATTGCTATAAGGTATAATGTTTTCTGAAGTATACTAAATGTTGGCTATACGTTTTGTTGTTTCTGCGTGTAGTTTTAACCCCACTCCTTGTTTTAATCGTTCGTGCATTCTTACTTTGCTTCATATGAATACATATGGCAGGGCATGAGCTGCAGTGGTTAGCGAAGCGAAGTGGTTAGCCAGCGAAATAGAGCCGCCAAGACCTTTCTACACCTCCACGCGGTGATCCTGGATAAGAGGCTGCAGCAGGGCAGACTGGCTAAGGAGAAAGGATGGAAGAGTACTCAAACAATGTTTGCTGAAGTTGGATGTGTTGGACCGAAAAATTCAAATATCGCAGTCAAGCTGTAAACTACGACACAACGCATTCCGCTCTCTGGACTACATTCTGCTACTTAAGCCCTTTTGGGGTTTGTTAGGGGGAGATTGAGAATGAACGAAGCCAAGCCAAGCCAAGCCATATGAATAAATAGTAATTTACATTGTTAGGTATTGACGAGAGTTTACGACGAAGACCTAACCTTTTATGAGTCTAAAAGTTACTGTAAATAGACAGATCACGAAGAGGACTCGAACTGCCTTTCTATTTCGGACTGAAAACTAATTATCACTGGAAGGAGAGTCCGTAGGCAGAAGGGGTCTTATGAGTGCCGTATAACATCATGGAAGGCTTGATTGTGACGCAGTGAAGAAGCCATGTGTAAATGTGTAAGCGTGATAGAAGTACGGTAATTACTTTTACTTCCTGGATCAAAATGGGGGAAGTGTTTGTCGGAGTTATCCTTATATATAAATCAGGTTTGTTTTTGAAAGTTTCAAAGCATTGTTTATGATCATTTATATACTCGTGGGTCCGTCTGAACCATGGTTTTTTTTGGTATAAATAAACCACGGAGGTCGCTGTGATTGAGAGGTAAGGCACTCGCCCCTCAAAGCGATGAACTTAAACGGTGTGCGATCGAATCCCGCATATTTCAATCAACTCATGGTCTCAAGGGAAGTGAGACCAGAGTGCCTGGATCCTGAGTTACCTCCAGTCGTTTTGTCTTATGTCTTACCACGGGTCTAAGGTAGCTCGGGACCAGAAAGTGAGGGTGATGACCGGCGTAGGTTCTTTCTCATTATAATCCAAATACAGCGAAAGTTACATAATAGAAACAAAACCGTCCCTGGTTGACGTCATCACCACTCGCGACAGGCTACTAAACAAAGAAAGACGAAAGTTTTGGTATAAGCAGTGTGGGATTATATTGTTCATGATTACAAATTTGTGTTCTGTGAACATGTCTAGCAAATGTTTTGGTATAAGCAGTGTGGGATTATATTGTTCATGATTACAAATTTGTGTTCTGTGAACATGTCTAGCAAATGTTTTGGTATAAGCAGTGTGAGATTATATTGTTCATGATTACAAATTTGTGTTCTGTGAACATGTCTAGCAAAAGTTTTGGTATAAGTAGTGTGAGATTATATTGTTCATGATTACAAATTTGTGTTCTGTGAACATGTCTAGCAACTGTTTTGGTATAAGCAGTGTGGGATTATATTGTTCATGATTACAAACTTGTGTTCTGTGAACATGTCTAGCAAATGTTTTGGATTTGTAATGAAGACATATCAACAGTGCTGAATTTAGACTTCGTGAGGCCCTAAGCTAGCATTAGGTTTAGAGGCCCCGTGGTAACACACATATTCCAGAAGTTCACACACAACTTGAAAATATATGCTGATATGGCTTTACTGATTACATATTTACTATTAAGCTGATAATTGTAGAGGCCCCTGTGGATTATGAGGCCCGAAGCTGTAGCTTATTTAGCGTAGTCCTGAATCCGGGCCTGAATGTATGCATAGCGCAGCAACGGTGTGGACTTTTTTAACCAATCGTATTAATTACCCCAGCAACAGACTATAGCTTATGTACGAGGCGTGTTCAAATGAAACAGGACCAAGCTGCAGCAAGTGAACATACGTACGATATGCACGATGACGTCACTTCTGGTGTAAACAGTACATACCAAAAATGTCATTATCCTCCGACTCATAGTTTTCTCAGCAGACCTTTGAAAACATGGCGGGTGTGATACGGAATCCGTCCAGAGTTGATCAGCGAGACGTGATTGGCTTTCTATCAGCTGAAGGATATCGACCAGTTGACATTCATTGCAGAATGCAGGCAGTGTATGGTGACAAAAGTGTGTCGAAGACAACAGGGAAGAATTGGACAACGATTTTTAAAGAAGGACGTGAGTTTACGAAAAATCTTCCAAGACCAAGTCAGGGGCACATTGTTGCGTTAACTCACGTCCGAGACCAGGTCAGGGGCACATTGTTGCGTTAACTAACGTCCTTCTTTAAACATCGTTGTCCAGTTCTTCACTGTTGTCTTCAACACGCCTTTGTCACCAGTCACTGCCTGCAATCTGCGATGAATGTCTACTGGTCGACATCCTTCAGCTATTAGAAACCGAATCACCGCTTGCTGATCAACTCTGAACGAATTCCGTATCCCACCCGCCATGCTTTCAACGGCCTGCCGAGGAAACTTTGAGTCAGAGGATAATGAAATTTTACGAACTTGCCCGTTGGTATGTGCTATTTACACAAAAAGTGACGTCATCCTGCGCATCGTACGTATGTTCACTTGTTGCCGTTTGGTCGGGTTTCATTTGAACACGTCTCGTATGTACACTATGAAGTAAATAAATCCATGATCTCTAAATATTTGTAAAAAAAAAATTATTATTCTTTTGTCCTACTGTCCTTGCCATGAGGTGACGCCTAATTTCTTGTCATCGCCAGGAGGGAGGCTTCGGATCCCGTTAGGCGAGGCTTCCTGAGTGCATCAGAGACACCTTCGATCCACTTACGTCCAGGATGGCTCCTTGATCGTGGACCGGAAACCTGCATGTGACATGCTCTCGGTGCAAGTTAGTCATAAAGCATTCTGGTTAAATGACTAGCCCACTTGATTTTGTGAGCGTCAATGTAGATACTAACTGGGTTTGTCCCCATTATCTGCCTGAGGGTAGTGTTGAGGATTAGGTCTTGGATTGTCTTTCCGTCTGCACTTCTCAAACAGCGCATATCAAAAGCTCTGGTTCTTTCTCGTTTGTATTTATAGTAAGAATCAAGAATTTCATTGATGACCAGTAGAGAATCGTGATGATAATTTTAGAGTAACCTGAGTCATAAACATAGTGGGACGTAATCGCTCACCTGTTCTAAAAATAGAAATGCAGACAGGGAAAGCCGGCCTAATTTCTGGCTATTGGTCGGTGAAAAATGAGCACTAATTACTGTTTCCTAGCTACCAGTTGACCTGATTTCTACAATGTGTTAGCCTGGACACAATCAGCTTTCCGTTTGGACGTTTGCTAACATGTCAGTATGCTCAAATGTACATGACCATCACAATTTAAATTTATAATTTATTTCACACCTGTTTTATGCAAAAGAAGGGCTTCTTTAATGCTTCTCAAAACATTTGGGATAGCTCAGCCTACCCTGTATATTTTAACACTTCGCTACTGTTGGTAACACAATGTAGGAGTAAACAGTGCATTTCCAGCCTCCTGTTAGTTGAAAGAGGCACTGCTGAAAAGTTCCGTATGAAGTTCTCTTTTTGTTGATATTAGGATGGATCAAGATGCCGAGCAGTGCACGAGCTACAGCGGTCAGCAACCGATAGCTGACGGCGAGCGTTACTGTCAACCTGCCAGAGCTGCGAAGAACCTTCTACGCCTCCACTCGGTGATCCTTGATAGCAGGCTGCAACAGAGCAGACCGGTTAAGGAGAATGCATCAAAGACCGAAGGTTAACCTGGTACCCAACATTGCCTGCTGAAGTCGAATGTGTCGGAGCCAAAGGTGTAAATATTGCGCATTTCGTTCTCCTGACAACATCCTGCTGCTTGCAAAACCCTTTTCATGGCTTGATAGTGGGAAATTGAGAACGAACAAAGACGAAGTGGAAGATAATTAGGAGATCAATATCTATTTTGGAGTTCCACGTCTCAAATATATCATTTCGCTACAGATAAGCTCACCGAGTGGATAAACCTGGCATGGGAAGGACAAGAGCCCCGAATAATTGGCGCGTCTTTGAGATAGTGCGTGCGTACCCCATTTCGCGCATGAGTTGCGGTTGACGGCAGATTTTTTGAGTACCAACTAAAATAGGTAAAATATAAAATAACATTTTCTTACTATTTTCACCAAATATTTTTAATAATCGAGTGATTTCCAACCTGGTTGAAATACAATTAATGGTCATGAATTTCTCGTTCTCAACATGAAGAGACATCGGTCTTATTGCTGTTGCTGTTATTCTTGTTGTTGTTGCTGTTGTAGATAATGTTACTCGTATTTGAGTTCGGCTCTCTTACAACATTCTTTTATGGTGGGTTGCAGTAGCTCTCCTCACATCCCCAGACGTAGAGATGTATAGGTACAGTTGCAGTGTTTAAATACGTGTATTGTGTAGGTGAAGCAACGTAAAGAAACGTAGCATTAATCTCACACGCCCATTGATTATAGAATATGTCGTATAAGTGAAACTGATTATTGTTAGTAATCCTTACTAATCCTTTTCTATGCGAATTTCTTGTTTACCAACCTTAAATTTAACTATTTCTCTTATAAATAAATTAGCTGTCTTTCTGTATTCATCTGTTTTCTGCCCCTCCTATTTCCATAATCCCCACATGCAATACTCACAGAAGTTTGTCAATCAACGAGAACGGTATCATCAGCTTGATATTTTAAAGGTCTCCTGTCTTTGTGTATTATTGGCATTTTCGTTCTGCGCCTTGTAATTAGTTTTGTTTAATTTTTGTGTTGATCTGTTTTCTGTTCGTCTCTTCCTAAAGACCCCCAACCCCCAAGCCTCCCCCTTCTGCCCCCCCCCCCCCCCAAGTGCCGATATCCACGGACTGATTGGGCGTGCTTCTCATGTTGTGCTGGTCAGTTTTCGAATGATATAAAACATTGACGTCATCTACAGAAGATACTAGAGAACAGGATTCAGGGGAAAAGAGGAAAGAAACGACCAAGACTTACCTTTACGTATCAGTCAAGTAGAGCCCCTTAAGTACGAACTGAAATTAAGAAAGCTGCAGAGGAAAGGGTCAAGTGGAGAGACATGCTCAGACAACCTTACAACCAGGTAGGACTGACCAACCAGATGATTTGGTCAAATGGAGAGAAATGTTCAGACAACAACACAACCAGATAGGACTGACCAACCAGAGAATTGGGTCAAATGGAGAGAAATGTTCAGACAACAACACAACCAGATTGGACTGACAAACCAGATGATTGGGTCAAATAGACAGACATGTTTAGACAACCTTATAACCAGATAGGACTGACCAACCAAATGATAATGTCTTGCAATTCGTTAAAGTTCCTTTCTGTATGCATCTGCTTTCTCTCCGTTCTGATCCTCCATAGATGACCACAAGAAATTCGAATAATCCTTTATCTATTAAATGTCTAACAATGAAAAAACTTATATAGAAAACAAGTATAAATATAAAAAAGGGGCTAGACAAGGTTCTGTAATGTCCCCTGTTCTGATTAATACATACATATATTAAATTTTCTATAAAATATAAGAAATTCCTGGCTTGAAAATAGGACGAAGTATCAAAATATTAGATATGCTGGGGATACAGTGTTAACGGCACATGTTCCAATGCATATGCAGAATCTAATGGATAAGATAAACAGCAACAGTCAACAATGTAGGCTGGAAATCAACATCAAATAGACTAAAGTTATGGTATTCACCACCAGAAACATGGACATACGTATATACAGATGGTTCATCTAACAAAGTCACATCCAATGGAGGTGGAGGGTTCTATTACAGACTTAGGAATGGAGAAGAAAAAAACTCGAGTTTTAACTACGGGAACATATTCCAGTAATTTCCGTGCAGAAACAGAGGCACTGAAGGCCGCAGCTGAGCTTGAAATCCAAGATAAAGATATCCACCAAGAAAATATAGTATTCCTGACTGATGCCGCATCAGTAAAAGCAGCGCTAAAACAACACAAAGATGAAGATTTCGAGCAATGTATGTTCTCCCTGACACAGCTCTCAGCAGAACACCCAAGGCTGGTCATACAGTGGATCCCATCCCACTGTAATATTGAAGGCAATGAAGCTGCAGACAAACTAGCAAAGAGTGGAAGAGCATCCCCACAAACAGACCTGAGTATCACATATAATGAGGCCAAGACCATAATTAAAGCCAACTTCAGTGTAAAATGGGCTAATCAACACCCCGACTTCCGAAAAGAAGACAGCTACTATAACTTAACTAGAGAAGAGCAAGTCACCATCTTCAGACTGAGAACTGGGCATAACTGACTCAAGAGTCATCTTTACAACAAAATGAGGATTGGGACAGATGACAGGTGCCCATGTGGGGAGCATATCATGACGGTGGAACACATCCTACAAAGTTGCATGCTTACGCAGGAAATGAGAGAACAATACTGGCGTCGTGAGACAGATATAAGACAGAAGCGGTATGGAGATGAAACAGCCTTACAAACAACGGTGTCCTTTGTAAAAGAAACCGGAACCTTGATCTGAGGATGAACGAAGAAGAAGAAAAAGAAGTATTCACCAAAAGGAAAGAAAGTCCACAATTTGCCATCCACATAAGCGGAAAACAACTAGAACAGGCGTTAAGCTACGTATACCTCGTCCAACTAAAATCGGCGATTGGCAAATGCGAAAAGAAGATAATTAAGGGAATTGTAATGGCAAAGAATATAATTAACAGCATGAGAGATACACTTCTGTCCAGGAAGATATCTCAGAACTTAAAAATTAGAATTGTTAAATGATATGTGCATTCGGGATTGTTGTATAAATTAGAAACCCGGACCCTGATCTAGAAAATTGAGAAGAGTATGGCCGCTTTCGAAATGTGAGTATTCAGAAGATTTGGATGAGTTTCTTGGAAAGATAGGAACACAAATAATGGGTTTCTGGAACAATTCAAGGTGAAGAAGATACTTCTGAAGGAAATTAAAACAAAAATTACAATATTTTGGTCAAGTCAAGTGACATGACAGTATACTGAAAGATTTATTGGAGGGAATAGTAGACTGTGGTAATTGGCGTAACGGAACCAAATCAATGGACGCGGTACATCGCAGCACACCTGCACACCTACACACATACAGCCACACACACACGCACACGCACACGCACACACACACACACACAACCCACCCACCCACACACACGCACATACACCCACACACACACACGCGCGTAGCCAAATGATAACGAATATTCCTTGATAATGTTGTTGTTGTTGTTGTTGTTAAATTCCCAGAATGAGTAACTTTTCTTTTTTGTACGCCGTGAAAAGGAAGATAGGAGCCTGCAGATGAAGATGTGCCAGGGTTTTTCAGGATGTTGTGCTTTGCTTGGTGTCTACACATGCGCTGTGCACTTTACTACGGTGATGACCTTTCCAGGGAGGTATAGATGGAAGTGAGGAGGTGGTCTTGACCAGTATGTTTCACCTGACCCTGACTAACATTGTCCTATCAATATGTTTACCTGACCCTGACTAACATTGTCCTATCAATATGTTTACCTGATCCTGACTAACACAGTCTTACCAATATGTTCACCTGACCTTGACTAACATTGTCTGATCAATATGTTCACCTGACCCTCACTAACATAGCCTTACCAATATGTTCACCTGACCCTGACTAACATAGCCTAACCAATATGTTCACCTGACCCTGACTAACATTGTCTGATCAATATGTTCACCTGACTCTCACTAACACAGCCTTACTAATATGTTCACCTGACCCTCACTGACACAGCCTTACCAATATGTTCACCTGACCCTCACTGACACAGCCTTACCAATATGTTCACCTGACCCTGACTAACATTGTCTGATCAATATGTTCACCTGACCCTGATTAACATAGCCTTACCAATATATTTACCTGACCTTCACTAACACAGTCTTACCAATAAGTTCACCTGACACTGATTAAGTCTATTCAGTACGTCTTGCCTGGCACTGACTAACATTGTCTGATCAGAATATCTAGGCTAACGAAACATTCATCTTCGTTCGCACGATGTCTTGATATAACTTACCAACTAAACCTGTCAAAAATAAAGTCAGTCTTTAAAAAGAACAGCTCAAATCTTGTTCCGGCTGTTAGTTCATCGGCCATGTTTCGACTCCACGTGGTATTTTTCTTGTATTATCTGTTTGCATTTCTGGATCCTACTGCGAAGTGCGTGCGTGTGTGTAACGTGTTTGCAGTGTGGAGGTAATAGTTAGTGGGTGCGTGCGTGTCTGTTTGCAGTGTGGACGTTTTGGCCAGTGGATGCGTGTGTGTCTGTTTGCAATGTGGACGTAATAGCCAGTGGGTGCGTGTATACGTGTGTGCAGTGTGGACGTAATGGCCAGTGCGTGCGTGTGTGTCTGCTTGCAGTGTGAACGTAATAGCCAGTGGGTGCGTGTGTGTCTGCTTGCAGTGTGGACGTAATAGCAGGTGGGTGCGTGTGTGTCTGCTTGCAGTGTGGACGTTTTGGCCGGTGGATGCGTGTGTGTCTGTTTGCAGTGTGGACGTAATAGCAGGTGGGTGCGTGTGTGTCTGCTTGCAGTGTGGACGTTTTGGCCAGTGGATGCGTGTGTGTCTGTTTGCAGTGTGGACGTAATAGCAGGTGGGTGCGTGTGTGTCTGCTTGCAGTGTGGACGTTTTGGCCAGTGGATGCGTGTGTGCATGATTTATCTGTTCGTAATGTGTTCCACTGTCTCAATTTTGCAGTACAGTAGCTTTGCTTTCTGTGCGGGGAGAAGTGGTCATACCGAAAAAATCTCCGACATGCAAAGACAAACTGAACATGAAACATGGGACCAAGATGATGATCAGTGCATGAGCTCGCTGTATCTGTCAGCGGCCCAAAGCTGAAAGATAGCCTCAGGACCAGCGACGCCAAGCTGAATGATAGCCTCAGGACCAGCGACGCCAAGCTGAATGATAGCCCCAGGGCCAGTGACGCCAAGCTGAATGATAGCCTCAGCGCCAGCGACCCAAAGCTGAATGATAGCCTCAGGGCCAGCGACCCAAAGCTGAATGATAGCCTCAGGGCCAGCGACAGAAAGCTGAATGATAGATTCAGGGCCAGCAACCCATAACTGAATGATAGCTTCAGGCCCAGCGACGCCAAGCTGAATGATAGCTTCAGGGCCAGCAACCCAGAACTGAATGATAGCTTCAGGGCCAGAAACCCAAAGCTGAATGATAGCTTCAGGGCCAGCAACCCAGAACTGAATGATAGCTTCAGGGCAAGCGACCCAGAACTGAATGATAGCCTCGGGGCCAGCGACCCAAAGCTGAATGATAGCTTCAGGGCCAGCAATCCAGAACTGAATGATAGCTTCAGGGCCAGCAACCCAAAGCTGAGTATAGCTTCAGGGCCAGCAACCCAGAACTGAATGATAGCTTCAGGGCCAGCGACCCAGAACTGAATGATAGCTTTAGGGCCAGCGACCCAGAACTAAATGATAGCTTCAGGGCCAGCGACCCAGAACTGAATGATAGCTTTAGGGCCAGCGACCCAGAACTAAATGATAGCTTCAGGGCCAGCGACCCAAAGCTGAATGATAGCTTCAGGGCCAGCGACCAAGAACTGCCAAGACTCTCCCCAGCCTCTACGTGGTGATCCTGGATAACAGATTGCAGCAAGGCAGACTGGTTAAGCAAAAGGGACCGAAGAGAGAAGGCTAACGCGGTACCCACAAATACCATGCTGAAATCGGATGTGTCGGAAAGAAAGGTGCAAATATCGCAGTCAATCTGTAAACTACGACACAACGCATCCGTTCTCTGGACTACATCCTGCTGTTTACAAAACCTTTTCATCGCTTGGTTGCAGGAGTTTGAGAACGAACGAAGAAGATCCCGGTATGTAAGGATTGCAAACCAAGATTACACTCGATGTATACCCCTGCACCACGCGCTCAAGTGACTTCAGTAAGTTGTACACTCCCACTTAAATACTGTCTATGTTCTTCTGGACAAAGTATATTAATTTGACTCCTTATATCACGATATCCTTTAAGAGAGCGTTTCTCAACCTTTCAACCGTTGCGTATCCTTGAAATTATGTGTATGTCTCAGGGAACCACCTACATACACATTATTATATATCATTGCTAATATCTTTTGTATTCTTTTATAAACTTCAATTTCATAAGCAAAACAGCAAATATTCTTTCTGATAGCTGGTTTAAGCTAACAAATAGCTGACCTTTTTCTCAAGTTTATTGACAATGCCAAAACAAATCAAATCAAACTGCCTGTTCAAGAAACCTACAATTAACTCCATAACTCTAAATACACAGAAAATAAACATAAATAACCAATTTCGTATATAACACACTTATTTAACGTCTTAATACTAGCTTAGAAGACTCTGCAGAGGCTATATGCAACCAGTTTCTTTTACAGTTCTTTGATATAAAAACTATGCGCATTCAATCTATTCTTGAATGCATTAATTGACCCTGCCTCCACCATTTCCTGGAGCCATACATTCCAAGCATTCACCAATCTCTGACTAAAAAAAATATCTCCTTATATCTGAGGAGGTACTCCATCAAAGGTGTTATGCAACATCGAGATAAATAACATCCATTGGCTTCCCTCATTTTAGTAACCTCCTCCATGAATTATAATAAATTTGTTAAGCACAATCCCCCTTTAGTAAACCAATGCTGAGTATTTCTGATTAGATCAAACTTATATAAATGCATTTCAATGTTTTCGTTGATTATTGATTATTGACTCTAATAATTTACAAACTATGCCGGTCTACAATTTGCTAGATCTGATTTTGTTTGCCATGTTTGAAAAAGGGCACCACTCCAGCATCTTTCCAATCCACTGGAACAATCCCTTTCGTATGAGATTGAGAACATAATATAGCCAATGTTTGTCCTAACAGGTCCATACTTTCAAACATTAATTTGGTATGAACACTATCTTGACCTGGACATTTATTCACTTTAAAACCCCTGCAACAGTTTTTTTTAAACCATATAAACAGAACAGAACTAAAACAAATAACAACTAATACAATAACTGAATCGTTTATTGACCATGCTGAAAAGAGATTTAAAAATTCGGGATCAAATGCCATGAAATCAAATATACGTGTCCAGTAAATGTTGTTTTAAAATCCAATTTAGATAATAAAATGTATTTTCCTATGAAATCTGTGCTTGGCTTTTTGTACACAAATACTTAATTCGGGGCGATTTTACTTCAAAATAATATTCCAGAGGGAACCCAATGGTCTCGAGGTAAGGTGTTTGCGTCGGCTGCTGGAGCTCGCGGGTTCAAATCCCGGTAAAGACCGAATTTTTTCACGTGGATCTGAGTAGTGAGGTCAGACACCCGTGTGCAGTGGCGCGCAGGTCAAAAACCTATTGGCGGTGAACAAAATTTAAAAAAAAAAGGGAGGCTTAACGTGCACTGCTCGAGCAAAATTAAATTTTAAAATCTACTCAAATTATTTAGGAGATTCTCGCCTCACAGAGAATATGTCGCAAAAAGGGGGCAGTGTGGCTATAGCATCAAGTCTTGGTTATGTGGTTAGCGGAGAGGCATTAATGGTATCTGACAAGCTGTGGATATAGCTTGTTTAAATTTACGCTTTCGCCTCCGCCAGTCTAAACAAATAATGTTAATCGTATCTAAAAAAGGCAACATAATTGGGATTGACCTGGAAAGTCAACAGCAGATTTTCGCCAGCCTAAAGTTATGAAACAAGAGAGGTCGCACCTCCCCACGCTGCCTAACGACACATGGGGAATGATAGACAGACAGTCCGACCGATCGACCAACAGACACAGACAGACAGACAGATAGATAGATAGATAGATAGATAGATAGATAGATAGATAGATAGATAGATAGATAGATAGATAGATAGATAGATAGATAGATAGATAGATAGATAGATAGATAGATAGATAGATAGATGGATGGATGGATGGATGGATGGATGGATGGATGGATGGATGGATGGACTTTTGGGTGGGTGTGTAGACGGGTAGAAAGATAGACAGAGAGACAGACGGACGGTTGGATGGATGGATAGATATACATATAGATTATAGATGGATGGATGGGTGGGTGGGTTAGACAGACAGGCAGACAGACAGACAGACAGACAGCCAGACAGACAGATAGATAGATAGATAGATAGATAGATAGATAGATAGATAGATAGATAGATAGATAGATAGATAGATAGATAGATAGATAGATAGATAGATAGATAGATAGATAGATAGATAGATAGATAGATAGATAGATAGATAGATAGATAGATAGATAGATAGATAGATAGATAGATAGATAGATAGATAGATAGATAGATAGATAGATAGATAGATAGATGTTAACCGTTGTGTGAGTCCATCTTAATAGACTAACACTAGAGCAAAGTAAACACGCAGCCTGTTAGACGTCATCTAGCATGCTCTAAACAAACCACCTAATCATTGGCGAGGTTATGCCATGTCACACAGTTAGTCGCCGCTTGTGACATGCTCTTTGTGGGACAGGGGTCCTATTTTTACCGTCGTCAAACCCAAAGACGTCGGCGGACCACTCGTTTGTGTATAGTAAAAATGGGAATATAAAATTAAACACAAAAATTACATTTACAGATGGCTACTATTTATCACCATTTCTAGCTGGACCCTCAACCCCGGTTGAGAAACGTTGTTTTCACCTGACCCAGACGTGTGGAATAGCTCAGAATTTGTTGTAACGGCGCACCCAGAACGAAATAGGTGCAATGTTTACTGGACTATGAAAATACTGTTCAAATTCCGCGACTGTCAATGAACAGTCTTACAAAAATTGCGAAAGCTTTTAAAATAGCATTTGATAGCGTTAGCGTTATGAATATCTTCCGTCAGTCGTCTGTCACCTGGCCGACCTTGACCCTTAATATACCGTTTTTGCTGATTTATTGTGTACATAGAGGTATTGGGTTCAATCAGAGGTCTCGAGACGCTCCGCCCACTCAGCTGTAAATGGGTATCATTTTTAGACGGGCCAATGAATAAAATAACTGGTGGGCCCACTTCAAACAATCACACCTACACACACATACACACACATACATAAACACACACACAGAGACACACACACACATACATGTATGCTTACATACATACATACATAAACACACACAGAGACAAGAAAACGCAGACATACATACACGCACATACATATACACACACACAATGTTGAGACCAAATGAAATCGTATATACGACCACTTTATCCCCGAAGACAACACCTACTCCATCTTAAAAAAGTATGTCCAATATCCGGCGTATGGGAACCGAAGTATCGCATTGGCTTGTGCATTTAGATTATGTTTTTAAGCCACAGAGTGGAATTCATTGCCACAGGAAATAGTAGGGGTTGGGGGGGGGGGGAGAGGGGGGGGGGTGGTTAGTCAATGCATTCAAGAATAGTTTTCAAGCACATTGAAGTTATATTAAGATCAGGTTGGGTAAAAGAAGCCGGTTGTATACAGACTAAGCAGAGTCTTCTAAACCAATATAAAGAAGTTTAGTTCTCAGCTCATGTTCCAGTCATGTGGGATTTTTCCGATCACGAAATGGTCCTGAGTCGACCCAGCCTCAAAAATTGGATACCAGAATAATCTTGGAAAGTAAAGGCGGCGTATTTTTGGAATTCGTTGGCACGATCTAGTTCGTCATGTCGAGTTCTCTACTAAAACTGATCTCCCAACTGTGTCGGAAGTTCTGGACCGTCGCCGCATTTCCCTGTTTGAACATGTTGTTCGTCTGGATCAGGAAGTTTCAGCTCACCAGATCCTTCTTAAGCCAGTACAAAGTGCCAAGGATATCCAACCAGCCGGCTGGAAGCGCAGGAGAGGTCCTCACCGAAACACGTGGCTGCAACAGGAAATAACTCCCCCTTTCTCTCCTCCCTCGCTGTAGAAGAGGTCTGGCAGAGCGCCGTTTTGGCTGGTCACGGTGACGTTCGACCGACGCAACGGGCATCAGATGCCTAGGGAACATTTATTTATTCTTCTTTTTCTTCCTCGTTCGTCTTCAGACCTCAACTTCAATGACTCTAACGAATACAGCAGTCGACTCAAGGCTCTGTACACTTCCATGCATCTTCTCGTGGAAGGACACTGACTGTTGCCAAATGCTACTCCTTTTGTCGCCCGGCGTGATGCTGACTACATCACCCCTAGTGTGCCGTTGATCAAGAAACATTTCGGTCTAACATCATTTTCCCAATATGCCACATTGACGTGTTGACGATATCTTTGCTATTTTACTTTATAATTGGCATAGTAATACATGAGAAAGGAATTAAAATATAGAAACAGGCAAATGACAGAAGACACCGTATATTGTGACACCAGGTGCGGTGGACGAGTCTGAAATCTTGATACAGTTTTATGCAGAAAATTTCTGGAAAAATCTGCATCGAAAAATGGATTGAGCAGACGTCTCTTCCCTGGATGGAGCTGCCGGAGGAATATGCGCCTGGATACCTAAATAGATTAAAAACTGGTGTATCACGATGCAGAAATAACTTAAAAAGATGGGGATACAGGGATGATGATATATACACCTGTGGAGCAACACAA
Source organism: Ariolimax columbianus (assembly GCA_036924085.1). NCBI lineage: Eukaryota > Metazoa > Mollusca > Gastropoda > Stylommatophora > Arionidae > Ariolimax > Ariolimax columbianus. Next base: position 23,629,514 of record JAVGWX010000018.1, read on the forward strand.
AACCCTGGTTACCTGATGATCTGCCCAAACATTCTGGAAATATTCAATATGGATGATATAGTGAGGGAGGATGACAAGCCAATCCACGTGACAGGAAGGGCATTGGAAATATGATATCTGACATGGTGCCCAGGACTGTCTGACGTGGTGCCCAGGACTGTCTGACGTGGTGCTCAGGACTGTCTGATGTGGTGTCCAGGACTGTATAACGTGGTCCTCAGGACTGTCCGACGTGGTGCCCAGGACTTAAAAAGATGCAAGCAGGACATTTAAGTGGTAGGACACCTGATTCGTATGGTGTGTAAGCGACAGGGCGTCATATTAAAAGGGCACTTAAGTAACAGGGCGACTGGGTGGTAGTGTCTATGAGTGGCACGGCACTTGAGTAGAAAGGGCGTTTGCATATCAGGGAAACAATGGGGCATAGCATTTGAGTAGCAGAGCGACAGAGTGACAAGGCTCCTGTGTAGTTGTAGTAGTTGCCCATCACGAACGAAGATATCGCCATCGTCATATTTATGTGGGAGGAAGTAGTCCCTAATGGGTCTACATGTGACTTGTGAATTTGCAGTCATATACTGGGTCTGCGCACTCTAACGCAGGAGGGTCACACATGACGGACGTAGATATCCGGCGCGACGTTCGTAGTTTGTTTTTGAGTGGGTCGTTTCTTCCTCGCTGCATCAGAGATTTTCTATTTAGCCGGGAGCGCTCTGTGTGATTCCGGAGCGCCATGCTGAGCGGTCTGACACTGGAGACTCCCAGGAGACATCATCAATATGGAGGTCTTTAAAAGAGATTTTTAGCAAATCTTTGCATATTTTCTTCTGCCCGCCCGATGACAGGGCGTCTAAGTGGCGGGGCACCTGTGACGGTGTATCTGAGTAACAGTGTGCATCAGTAATAATATGACTAGAGTGCATGTTCGCTGATCTTTTAGCATACTGCTTAACTTACACTTTTCTTTGATTAAGCAAGATGGCTGCACCTGAATGACTGCGCTCTCTACTCACTCCGGTGTTTGTGTGGTTTTCTGCTGATTGTTAATGCCTGTTGCGATTATAATTCACAACTTCTTCACCGGGTGGTATCAAAGACTTTATTCTGTAGAATTCGCGTACTTTCGATCGGTTATCCGGTTTGTTATGCTGCATTTTGCTGCACTTATTTCCTGGCTTAAACCATAGGAAACTAGTCCAAAATGACGATCACGATAAGCTTAACTACACACCAGAATTCAGTCCAGGTTATCACTACTCAAGGGCCTGCCTGATCTGACTGAAGCCACATTCTTCCTACCTCACCCGAACCCCCACCCCCTCTCCCTCCCTTCCTCCCCCCTTCTACCGGAGGTTACACGAAGCCTTGCGCAACCTCATATTCTCAGCACGGCAAGGGTCCCGCTGACCCGAGAGTGGACAGAGACCAGAGGTCTTAGGGACAGAGCGCAAGGAAACAGAGAGTCACACACGAACAGACAATGAAGCCAGACACAAACATGGGTCCAACACACACTCCTCGCTGCCCGCATACCAAGACAGCGGAGTACTCGGCTCCACCTGAGAAGTCAGTAGGAACTTTAGTCGACACACTACGCATGGACGAGCTTACACCAAGGACCGACGATTGTCATCACATGAATAGGGAACGCGTTAACAATCACAAAGGCCAGAGTTTCCATAACGTCATTTGCCTTTGACTTTAAAGATATCGATCGTCTTTCGGAAGATTCGTGATTTTTAATGGTGTCTGAATCTTACAGGCGTTATATTACGTAAGGACACGGTTTGGTCCTCTGTCTCAAAACGATCGAGTTTTCTGATGTGTGTAAAAGATGCAAAGTAGAGAATTAGGCAACTGTTGACTTAAAAATCAGAAAAAAGCTGGGATCTAATGCATGTACAATTAAGTCTGATTAGTAAAGGGCACTCGATGTTCGCTGCGAAGGTACGGGGTCCAACTCTCGTTACCGACACTCTCTAGTCGACCCAGCTGTAAATAGGTCCCTGGCTTACTTTGGTCGCCGTACAACTTTATTCCCAATGCTGGGGCAGTCGAAGAGTTTTAAAGGCTGAGGACTACAACCCGCTTCTACAATGCTGTTTGTTAATTTTACCCCTAACAAAAAATAACATAGACCATACCAGTAATTTTACCAGCTGCCCTCCATGTCAGCAGACAGACATCAAAACCACTTGATCAAGCTGAGAGGAAATGCAGCATAAAAAGGAATTGACCACCTCACATCACAGAAGGCCGTGGTCTCGTGCTGTTAAGTCTCCAACACGTCATCACCTACAGCAGTGTCAGCTACGGAAATACCTTTACCTCTGCAATAAAGTCTAACGCACACTGTCTCCGCTATGCGAACTACACTCTCTAATCTCTAATGTGTAATCCTAAAATTCAATTAGACAGCTTATGTTTGATGTAGTAAATACAGATCCCGATTTCACTCCAGTGTGGCAAATTTAAGATATGGTACAGGTCAGCTACAGGAAGAACGGCAATTCTAGCAGACGCCAAGAATGTACTCCAAACCATCTCAATCCCTAAGATGGACTCTCACACGGAATAAAATACAACATCGGGTTTCAGAAGGCGAACCATGTGTCTGCGAAGCGGTACAAGATTCAGGACATCTATTTGTTTGGTTTTTATTTCTTTTTAGCGTTCGCCTTATTTCTCAATTTCCCAAGGAGGTGTGAGTTGCACCGCGGTTTTTATTTTGCGCCTGTCGGCCTAGTGCATCCGACTTCAGCATACATTTTATGTAAGGGTCTGCTTTACTCCTGCACTTTCTGATGGTTTGCTTCCCCGGGGTAACGGCCGGTGTTATGATGGGGATCGAACCCAGCACCTTCGGTTTGTGAGCCGTGCTACTTAAACACTAGCCCATGCCGTTCCCCTTAGGTCATCTGATGATTTGTCAAAACCTTCCGGAAGAGAATGAGATGTGACAAGAAGAACATGTGACGATAAGGACACGTGACGAGAAGAACATGTCACGAGAAGGACATGTGACGAGAAGGACATGTGACGAGAAGGACATGTGATGAGAAGGGTATGTGACAATAAGGGCATGTGACCAGAAGGACATGTGACGAGAAGGACATCTGACGACAAGGACATGTGACCAGAAGGACATGCCGAATGCGAATGACAGGGCAATTCAAGTCCATGAATACTGGCTGAAGACAATATGACGTAGTGCTTGGACACCTAAAGTAAGTATAGGATTTATGTCACCAAAAACAGATCTAATCTTACAATGGATTCCAGTCCACTGTGGGAATCTTGGAAACGAGAAGGCAAATATCTCGCAACATACGGAAGTAGTGGTACGCAGATTCGCCATCCACAGAGTAATAAAGAAGCAGATATACTCATCAAACGATCCATCTGGACGGAATGAAAAGACGATCACAGCGAATTCAAGCCAAAGAATTACAGCATAAACAAACTTGGCAGACATTGGCAGATAAAGATCTTCAGACTCAGAACGGGAGATTGCAGACTCAAGGCCCAGCTCCAGAGAATGGGTCTCAGCTGCACCGCCAGCGGGCGATTAGGAAGCGCTCAAGCAAACACCAGAGCATATCCCGCAGAACTGTCCTACCTATACAGACCAAAGAGAGGCTGTCTGGCCCGTGAGAGCGACCATGTTCGAAAAGCTGTGGGGGACCGGCGAAGACCTGAAACGCAGTCTCCTTTGTGAACCTCACCGGACTACAAACGTAGCATCCGTTGATCGAAGAAGAAAAAGAAGAAAAAGAAGAAGAAGAAGAAGAAAAATAATTATAATAATAAGATGACGAAGAAGAAGAAAAATAATAACAATAATAATAATATAATAATAATAATAAGAAGAAGAAGACAAAGAAGAAGAAAAAGAAGAAGAAGTAGATGAACGAAGAAGAAGAAGATTGCAGGCCTATCTTTTTCTATTTGATGCTAAGTAACCAAATGTTGTCTAACCGCATTTCTGTCCTTCGACTTGGAGTGCCATGTCTGGACAATGCCTTCTCCGGTATTATCCGATCTCATTGGTGGACTCCCAGTTACACGTTTGAAGCTGTAAGATTACATGGTCGTCACTTCCCGCCTCCGTCTGTTGTCTGGCACCCGCACCACGTGTCCACCCATCTGAGAGTTATCATCGCCGCCGTATCTACAAGGTCGTTTGAAGGAGGTTCAGCGCCGGATTAATGTTACGTGAATATAGTCCCGTAGTGAGATTAAAAACGATCTTCTTCGCTCTATCGCCCTTAAAGAAACCTGACGCCTCTCTTCTCCGATCGTGCTTAGGTTCCATATCTCACAGCCATTTATCATCACTTGGTTGACCGTGTATTTAAAGTTGTGAGCTCTGGCCTTGTTGTTTCTCGTCTGTTGAAGTATGCGTGTTTAGATTACACCGGGACTATGCGGTTGATATCCTTCGTGAGATTTCTCATTGTATTTCGTGCGAGTTCGTAATTACTTATCGTTGTTGAATATTAACAATGAGTAAGATTACTCTTTTGTCTGTCCTGAAAAGGACGTTAAATTGGCGAGGCAAGTTGCTTTCCTCACATCCTGAAGGTACTGATGAAGGTGGATCGGGGTCCTTTAGGCGGTTGTGCTATGATTAGTTTCATTTGCCTGTCTCTCACCACTACTGGGATCACGTTGATCCCCTACCTCGTAATCCAGGCTTCCATGAGAACAACCCGTGTGCATTATGACATGCGTAGAAGTGAGGTGTGAATCTTGGTCAGTATATTTTACCTGAGCCTGATGAACATTTCAGATCAGTATATTTTACCAGAGCCTGATAGACGTTTTAGATCAGTATATTTTACCAGACCTTGACGAACGTTTCATATCAGTATATTTTACCTGAGCCTGAAGAACGTTTTAGATCAATGTATTTTACCTGAACCTGAAGAACGTTTCAGATCGGTATATTTAACTTGAACCTGACGAACGTTTCAGATTTTTATATTTTACATGAGCTTGAACGTTTCAGATCAGTATATTTTACCAGAGCCTGGCAAACATTTCATATCAGTATATTTTACCTGAGCCTGACGAACGTTTTAGATCAATATATTTTACCTGAGCCTGACGAGCGTTTCAGATCATTATATTTTACCAGAGCCTGACGAACGTTTCGGATCAGTATATTTTACCTGAGCCTGACGAACATTTTAGATCAGTATATTTTACCTGAGCCTGACGAGCGTTTCAGATCATTATATTTTACCAGAGCCTGACGAACGTTTCAGATCAGTATATTTTACCTGAACCTGACGAGCGTTTCAGATCAGTATATTTTACCTCATTATACGTTAATATCCTCTATCTTGGCCCAGGTGAGGAACTGAGACGCTAGTCCGGCCAGGCACAACTTACTGATCAGGGCGTCGTCTCAGGGTTAGGCACAACATACTGATCAAGACTACAGCTTTCTCTTATGTAGCAATACTTGGAAAGGCTGTTTTCAAGGCAATCTGATTGACCATATGTAGAACTTCTACACCACGCCAACATCCTTTTCAGGGCGCACACAATAGTAAATTTACTTATTGTGGGCATTAAACAACAACAACAACGACAATCCCTCGCCCAGATAAATGTATGAATTCAATTTAATAACGCTATCATTTCCTAGGCACATCTGCTCGCTCATTTGAACAAAAAGTCATCAACATATCTTTGGTTTTTAGTCTATTTAAATTCAAGCCAACTATCCCGTTTGCTTCTTTGAACTTATTCCGGTAAAGCTATATTATGAGACAGTCTCTGTTCTTGTATTTACAATATTTTATTTCCCTATTTATTTGATCACTTTCTCAATTACCTGATAACATTGAACGTAGCGGTGGCTGTAGCTCTGCGGGCCAACTTCGTAAACAAGGTCAGTGGGTTGGTGGCAGATAATTGATGTAGGTCTATGATAGGTAATTGATGTAGGTCTATGATAGGTAATTGATGTAGGTCTATGATAGGTAATTACTGTAGGTCTATGATGGGTAATTGATGTATATCTATGATAGGTAATTGATGTAGGTCTATGATAGGTAATTGATGTAGGTCTATGATATGTAATTGATGTAGGTATATGATATGTAATTGATGTAGGTCTATGATAGGTAATTGATGTAGGTCTATGATAGGTAATTGATGTAGGTCTATGATATGTAATTGATGTAGGTCTATGATATGTAATTGATGTAGGTTTATGATAGGTAATTGATGTAGGTATATGATAGGTAATTGATGTAGGTCTATGATAGGTAATTAATGTAGGTCTATGATAGGTAATTGATGTAGGTCTATGATAGGTAATTGATGTAGGTCTATGATAGGTAATTGATGTAGGTCTATGATAGGTAATTAATTTAGGTATACGATTGTTAATTGATGTAGGTCTATGATAGGTAATTGATGTAGGTCTATGATAGGTAATTAATGTAGGTCTATGATAGGTAATTGATGTAGGTCTATGATAGGTAATTGATGTGAGGAGGTTTTATAGTAGACGAACAAGAAGAAGAACTACGCGAGGGATGAGATGAAGAAGAAAATAACGGGAAGGGGGACAATAAAAGTAAGATAAAGAACAAGAGGACGGACAAGAAGAGAGACACGTGAAAGAAAAGAAGCGGAACAAGAGTAATTACAAGAAGAAGAATAATTAAGCGGACAAGATTAAGAAGGACATGAACAAGAAAGGACAAGTTAAACTACAAGAACAATATGAAGAGGAACAACAATAGCATGAACAAGACGAAGATAAACTACAAGAACAAGAACAAGACGAAGATAAACTACAAGAACAGGAACAAGACGAAGATGAACTACAAGAACAAGAACAAGACGAAGATGAACTACAAGAACAGGAACAAGACGAAGATAAACTACAAGAACAGGAACAAGACGAAGATGAACTACAAGAACAAGATGAAGATAAACTACAAGAACAAGAACAAGACGAAGATAAACTACAAGAACAAGACAAAGATAAACTACAAGAGCAAGAACAAGATGAAGATAAACTACAAGAACAAGATGAAGATAAACTACAAGAACAAGACGAAGATAAACTACAAGAACAAGAACAAGATGAAGATAAACTACAAGAACAAGATGAAGATAAACTACAAGAACAAGAACAAGATGAAGATAAACTACAAGAACAAGATGAAGATAAACTACAAGAACAAGAACAAGATGAAGATAAACTACAAGAACAAGAACAAGATGAAGATAAACTACAAGAACAAGATGAAGATAAACTACAAGAACAAGAACAAGATGAAGATAAACTACAAGAACAAGATGAAGATAAACTACAAGAGCAAGAACAAGATGAAGATAAACTACAAGAACAAGATGAAGATAAACTACAAGAACAAGACGAAGATAAACTACAAGAACAAGAACAAGATGAAGATAAACTACAAGAACAAGATGAAGATAAACTACAAGAACAAGAACAAGATGAAGATAAACTACAAGAACAAGATGAAGATAAACTACAAGAACAAGAACAAGATGAAGATAAACTACAAGAACAAGAACAAGATGAAGATAAACTACAAGAACAGGAACAAGATGAAGAAGAACTACAAGAACAGGAACAGGATACAGATAAACTACAACAACAGGAACAAGACGAAGATGAACTACAAGAACAGGAAGAAGATGAAGAAGAACTATAAGAACTGGAACAAGATGAAGATAAACTGCAAAAACAGGAACAGAAGAACAACAACAATAACAGGAACAAAATGAATAAGAACTACAAGAACAGGAACAAGATGAATAAGAACTACAAGAACAGGAACAAGATGAAATAAAACTACAAGATCAGAAACAAGATGAAGATAAACTTCGAGAACAGGAAAAAGGTGAAGAAGAACTATAAGAGCAGGAACACGATAAAGATCAACGACAACAACAGGAACAAGATGAAGAAGAACTATAAGAACAGGAACACGATGAAGAAGAACTACAAGAACAGGGACACGATGAAGCAGAACTACAAGAACAGGGACACGATGAAGAAGAACTACAAGAACAGGAACACGATGAAGAAGAACTACAAGAACAAGAACAAGAAGAAGAACTACAAGAGGAACAAGATGAAGAAGAACTACAATAAAAGGAACACGATGAAAAAGAATTACACGAACAGGAACAAGATGAACAAGAAGAACAAGAAGGTCAAAAACAACGAATAGATCAAGAACAAAAGCAAGAAGACAAAAATATACAAGTAAAGAAAGTCTCTAGCAGACATTGCTGTCGGGGATGAAGTGCTACATACTTTTTATGATGTGTTGTTACCAAATCCCAATTCCCCGCTCCCTTTACTTTCCTTACTATTTTCAGTCGGGTCACCTGGAGCGTGTCAATAGCGGTGGTCGAACCCAGTACCTTTGTGGCACAAACAATCTCCCTATATCTCTGCTACACAGAAGCGAAGAACTGGGAGTAAGTTCAATGAAAAGATTGAAGACCGTCGAAGGCATTATTTGACTTAGGGGACTGAGATAAAAATGTAAACATAAAAGCGAGAGAGAATAAGAGGCCAGGAACGAATAGTGACGCATGGACAAGCCTATTGAAAGCTATCAGGAGACCTGTACAATACGTCGTGTTTAGCTGCCGTCGTCTGTCGTCAAGTGATGGTAGCCCACGGTCGATGTGACATAGTTTAACAAATAGAGCGGTCGAATCTTGAGTCAGCATGCCTCTCTTCAACACAGAAGGCTTTCATTGTATTGTGACAAGAAAAGCCTGACACAGAGGGCAGAGTTTATGATTTGAAAAAGACGTGGTTATTTGAATAATAAAGTATACGCTGATAAGAGTTGAGGTAGTGATATAAGCTTGATACAGACCGTCAAATTTATGAGAAAAATATATGGGATAATTTTAGGGATATTTATAGTATAGTGACCAGAGGAGCCTGAGACAGGCGTCAAGTTTATGAGAAAAATAAATGGGATTATTTGACAGTTACACAGTATAGTGACACGATGAACCTGATACAGCCGTCAAGTATGAGAAAAACAAATGGGATTATTTGACAGTTTCACAGTATAGTGACAAGATGAACCTGAGACAGCCGTCAAGTTTATGAGAAAAATAAATGGGATTATTTGACAGTTACACAGTATAGTGACAAGATGAACCTGATACAGCCGTCAAGTATGAGAAAAACAAATGGGATTATTTGACAGTTTCACAGTATTGTGAAAAGATGAACCTGAGACAGGCGTCAAGTTTATGAGAAAAATAAATGGGATTATTTGACAGTTACACAGTATAGTGACAAGATGAACCTGAGACAGCCGTCAAGTTTATGAGAAAAATAAATGGGATTATTTGACAGTTACACAGTATTGTGACAAGATGAACCTGAGACAGCCGTCAAGTTTATGAGAAAAATAAATGGGATTATTTGACAGTTACACAGTATAGTGACAAGATGAACCTGATACAGCCGTCAAGTATGAGAAAAACAAATAGGATTATTTGACAGTTTCACAGTATTGTGAAAAGATGAACCTGAGACAGGCGTCAAGTTTATGAGAAAAATAAATGGGATTATTTGACAGTTACACAGTATAGTGTCAATATGAACCTGAGACAGGCGTCAAGTTTATGAGAAAAACAAATGGGATTATTTGACAGTTACACAGTATAGTGTCAATATGAACCTGAGACAGGCGTCAAGTTTATAAGAAAAATAAATGGGATTATTTGACAGTTACACAGTATAGTGACAATATGAACCTGAGACAGCCGTCAAGTATGAGAAAAACAAATCGGATTATTTGAGTTATACAGTATAGTGACAATATGAACCTGAGACAGGAGTCAAGTTTATGAGCAACATAAATGTGTTCTGTGAGGGATAGACAGGTAAGTAAGAGGTAAAGAGACTTGTCAGTGGGATCAAAAAATGCTTGACGATTTGAGAAGTAAAAGATAGTCAAGTTTATGAGATGTGTGGCTATTGGAGGGACGAGCTGTATGGTGCCGAATAAATACCTAGACAAGACTATCAAGTTTTTTTTAGGGACACCTCCTTCATAATCAAGTCATGGGCCGGTTTTCAAGACCAGGATTATCTTTCTATCTCTCCCTCTTTGCCCGACATGTGCTTCAATCTCTCCATCTCTGCCTGACATGTGCTTCAACTCAGCATGTCTTCATCGCCATGTCTGTATTTGCTGGTGTCACAAAGACATTTCTTTGTCAGCCCCTTCCGCTCTTTCCCTGTGTTCTCTCTTCTAAGACTTTCTTGACTGGGCCGTCAGGATGTAGGTTGTGTTCCAGCGAGACCTGTTGTTGTTTTTTAATCTTGTTTAGCAGTTTTTATTCCTCTCACAGTTTCGTCAATACATTTTCGTTTAATCTGCTCTTGGTCAAACTCACTTTATTCATCTTTCAGTAACAGCAATTCTCATAATCCTTCAAGTATTTCTCCACCTTCATCAGCACGCTGATGATGTCAAGAAAGCTACTACAACCCGGCACTTAACGTCGTTTTCAGGGCGCACAAAAGAGTAATCGATTCATTGTGGGCATTCGCAAACAACAACATCGTGTTCATTGACGGTTAGCACAACAATCCCTTGTCCGCTAATTACCTACATGCGTAAATAGAAAGAGAAAAGTGAGACATAGCGCTAAACGAGGGAAATATATTCTCTTATCCAAGATCACACGATCAAGAAGAACAAAAACTGCCGCACGAACAGTGAACGCATCTCTACATCCCCGATGAACAATAAACTATAGTCGGGTGTGAAGTTTCACCATTTGGATACATTTCCCGATGCACTAAAACTGTATATCGAAAAGAGACTAAGAATAGAAGCGAACATCGAGGGGGAAGGAGTGATTTTCGCGCAAGCTGAATACTTAACATTGAGTGCAGTCAAAACAGACAGGGATAACTAGCCAACGGCAGGTAGGTTAGGATTAAGTTATGATCAGTAGGTACGACACGGTTCTAAGACTTAGTGTGGGCTAGTTCAGTTAAATAGGCATACTGTTTCTCAAACCGCGTGCGGGTTGACTCATTTTATTTGTTTATTTTACGCATTTGCCTCACTAGTTTCTACTGGCGGAGGCGCGCGCCTATTCCACCCCAGACAGTAGTCCATTGAGCGATATTAAGATGCATAACCCAGTGCTTGGATGCATATACGCGTCTGTATGGTGCCGAATAAATACCGAGACAAGACTATCAATGCTAGGTGTGTGCGCTCTCGGAAGCCAGCCAAACCAAAGTACAATGGAAGGGCCTCACCATGAAGGCGCGTGTGAAAGTTGTGCAAGAGTTTGATTGTTAGATAGAGTAAAATCTTCTTCTTCTTTGCGTTCGGTTTCGTACACAGGTCCTCAATCGTTCCCCACAGTTTGTCTTGTACGTTTCTCTCCTCGGGCCAGGTCTTCTCACGGGAGTCTTGGTGCATTGGACATGTTTGCAGGATGTGTTCTGGAGTCTGGGGTCCTCTCTAACATGTGCATTGTGCAGTCTGTGCTACTTTCATTTTATGCATGTGTGCATTTAGTCTGCAATGACCTGTTCTGAGGCGAAAAAATAGGTTATACTGTTTCCTATTCAGTCTATTGATTGGGTCCTGTGGGTATATTTACTGTTTGTTCTCTCTATCCACTGTTGTTTATATTTTTTTTAATGTTTGCCTTGGCTTCTGGCAGTGACACTGGGTGGGTGAATTGTTCTCTCAGACAGAGTAAAATGAAACAAGAGTATGTGGAAAGAAGGAGAAGCGAGGTACATAGGTATTTAGGTTTGCTCACCAGTGTCAGCAATTTCACCAGTCAGCATGGTCGGACTACAGTCATGCAATTTATGTTAAGGGAATTAAACTAGGCACTAATTCACTTTAATTTTTACATAACAATGAGTAACAAACCAAAATATATTGTATTACTTAAACAGTATTAGCCTATTTCTTCTTAAGAAAAAATACACTGCTGTCAGAGGCATGGCGTTTGTGTTCTTGAACATGCTCGGTAGTGTTAGCACTGAGGTACCATTTATTAATTTGCTTTAGTAGGTTTAAATCATGATTAACGGAGGTCCCTTTAGATTCACCATCATAAACTAGCTTAGGTACAATATGTTCTTATCGTAATATCATCAATAATCATGCGAGAGTCGTTATGTAATAACAATTAAAAACGGATTTCTTTTACTCGTCAAGCAAACATTTTTACCCCTCACAGACGGGTGCTTTCTCATCTAGCTAAGCTAAGTGTGCCTCGACATCCTTGGCTCTTTAACAGATGAACTTCGTAAGTAGTTTTTCTTCAACGTTAACCACCACAATAAAACAGAACTTATGGATATTGTTTGGTTTATATGTCATATCTCGTCTTCAAGTGGTATGTCCTTTGTAGAACGTCACTCTCATGACAACCGATCTGTAAGACTAAATATTTGGCCAGCTTTCCCCGCTTCTATCATCGCGTTCCCCAAGACCATTCCTACAGGCAGGCCGTGATGAGAGCGGCGTTCTGCATCTATATGCTAATGATGATGACATTACCTACGCCGAAGTTGCGGCTCTTTCAGTCATATACAGTTCTTTTGGTTATGTACAGTTCTTTTGGTTATGTACAGTTCTTTTGGTTATATACACTTCTTTTTGTCAAATACAGTTCTTTTGGTCATATACAGTTCTTTTGGTCAAATACACGTCTTTTGGTTATATCTGGACACATTAGACAGTTTGTTGATGCACGTGTGTATTTGTTTATTATCTGTATGCATGCATTTGCAATGTTTCTTCATTTCCATTATCGTGTAACATGTCATTTGTAGAACCCCGCTAACATATGACTCGATCTGTAAGATCGCTAATCTTTGACTAGTTCTCCTGTCACTCATCTTTCTAAAAACAGTTTTAATGTGCTGTGTCCATCTTCTCATGGGCCCTCCGCTGCTTCGGTTGCCAGCTACCATAACCTCCAGTATCGTACTTTCTAGGCCATTGTGACGTTTGATGGGGTCAAAGTAAATTAATTTCCAAAACGCAATGTTGTTTCCTAGCCAGTTTTGTTCTACATTCATCTCCTGTACGATCTTTTCGTTTTAGCTCGAAGCGTTCAATCTTCGATAACAGTGTGTGTTTTTTTGTTGGTGGTCGAGTATGTCTTGAATCATTACGATGTCCCTGGGAAGATGCAAGTCTCAGGATCTTCACTTGTGTTATTGTGTTAGGGTTCTGCCATAATTTCTCATTTGAGTTCAAGTCTTCAATACAATGACGATACTTCTTCTTAGTTCTGTCACTTTAGTAATGTCCATTGTTGCTTATAATTGAGCAGAGATGTTTGGGGAAGAAGACAAACGTCTGGTCAGGAACAACATACTGATCAGATTTGATAGTAAGGGACAGGTCAAATATACGGGTAAAGTTCCTCACCTCGACTTTGACGTCGTCCTCCCAGAAAACGCGTTTTCCTTCTTGGCAGTCTGCTAACCAGGTGTGAGATCGATGTGAACCCCGTAGTAGTGAGCATCACGCAGATGAAACCAGGCTTAGCACAAAGGCCTGGAGGATCCCGGCCTATCTTCATCAGCGCGCTGGGGATGTGAGGACAACTACTGTAAAGCGCCACTAAACGTCATTTTCAGGACACACAAAAAAAGCAAACCTCCTTATTGTGGGAATTCACAACAACAACAGCAACAGCAGCAGCAAACACCAACAACAAGAACAACAACAGCAACAGGAACAACAGCAATAGCAACTGCAGCGGCAGCGGCGACAACAACAACATCAACAACAACAACAACCACAACCACCACTAACAACAACAACAACAGCAACAGCAACAACAACAACAACAACAATAACAACAACAGCAGCAGCCGATATATTCAAAACTTTTGACGTTCATAACTTCTTGCTTGTCTATGATAACTTTAGGTCTGATGTGTGACTTATCAGTTATGATCATTACATATGTATGCTTAAAATATATTTGCCTCTGCTATCGTTTTATTTTTAAATTTACCATAAAACAGATGACCTAAAGAGCTAATTGATTCGATCGATTTTTTAAATGATTTAATTAATGATTTGGGGAGGAGGACTGACGTCTGGTCAGGTAAAATATGCTGATCAGACATTTTAGTCAGGGTCAGGTAAAATATACTGGCTAAGTCCCTCACCTCGGCTTCCTATTGGCCCTCCCTGGAAACGGGTTGTTTTCACCGCAGCCTGGCTAACGAGGTGAGAGATCAACGTGATTCTCGTAGTAGGAGTGATACGCAGATGAAGCCATGAATAGCAGAACTGCCTGGAGTACTTCATCCGCACACTCGGGATGTGAGGAAAACTACTGCAACCCGCCACTTAACGCCATTTTCAGAGCGCACAAAAGAGTAAACCTACTCATTGTGAGCATTCGCTAACAACAACAACGTTTAATTTGTTTCATTCATGATCAATTAGAACTTAACCTTCAGGTTAAACAATTTAAATGAGTGTATCTTTCATTATTCAACATTATCCCTTGGCTCTTTGAAATAAGGGGCAGTCCATCGGATTGAATACCAATGTTCTGACAAAGTGTGCACAGATTTGCTTGGCTTCGTTCGTTCTCAATCTCCCGCTACCATACCACAAAACAGCTTCGGTAGCAGAATGTAGTCCAGAAAACGGAATGCGTTGTGTCGTAGTTTACAGCTTGACTGCGATATTTGCACCTTTCGGTCTCACACATCCGATTTTTTGATTACCGGGTTAACATTCCCGCTTCGATCCCTTCTCCTTAGCCAGTCTGCCCTGCTGCATCCTGTTATCCAGGATCACCGCGTGGAGGTGTAGAAGGGTCTTGGCAGCTCTGGTTCGCTGGCCCTGACGCTAGCAGTCAGCTATGGGACGCTGACCACTGCAGCTCATGCGCTGTTCAGCATATTGATCCCGTACACAGATTGAAAATCTTGGTAGGATATAGGTTGTCTTTGTAGTGGAGGAGAAATAAAAACCTATCGTGCACACTACGTTGATAATGCATAGGAAAACGGTTTTTATTTCTCATGCATATCAACTCCTTCTGTGAACATTCTGAACGGGATTTGAAGTTGCTGCTGTTATTGAATGCCCCCGATAAGTACGTTTACTCTTTGTGCACCATGAAAATGGGGTTAAGTGGCGGGCTGCGGTAGCTTTCCTGGCATCCCGAGCGTGCAGATAAAGGTGAACCGTGGTCCTCTAGATGGTGGTGCTATGCTTTGCGTCACCTGCATGACGCTCTATACTTCGAGTATCACGTCGATCCCACAACTCCTTTTCCAGACTACCATGAAACAGCCTGTTTCCAGGGAGAAATGCATGGAAGTGAGCTGTAGGATCTTGGTCAGTATATTCACCTAACCCCGACTAACATAATCTGATTAGTATGTTTTAACTGACCCCGACTAACATAGTCTCACCCGTATGTTGTATCTCACGCTAACATAGAGCTGATCAGCATGTTTTACCTGACCCCAACTAACATAGCCTGATCAGTATGTTTTGCATGACCCAGACTAACATAGTTTGATCAGTATCTTTTACATGACCCAGACTAACATAGTCTGAACAGTATATTTTACCTGCCTCCGACTAACATAGTCTGATCCATATGTTTTATCTGCCCCCGACTAATAAAGTTTGATCAGTATCTTTTACATGACCCAGACTAACATAGTTTGATCAGTATGTTTTACCTGACCCGACTAACATAGTCTGACATGTATGTTTAACCTGCGCTCGACTAACATAGTCTGAACAGTATATTTTACTACCCCCGACTAACATAGTCTGATCAATATGTTTTACCTGCCCCCGACTAACATAGTCTGATCAGTATGTTTTACCTGTCCGGATGTTAGTTTCCGTTCCCTATGATGATAAGGATGAAATAATCCCTTTAGTTGTGAGCGGACATCCCTTGACAGCCGAATGCCTCCCGGACAAAAGCACCCGTCCTTCCCAATTGGTGTAGTGATGTGAAAGTGTGTTGTTTATGGTGGAGGTTTAGTGATGTGAAAGTGTGTTGTGTATGGTGGAGGTGTAGTGATGTGAAAGTGTGTTGTGTATGGTGGAGGTGTAGTGATGTGAAAGTGTGTTGTGTATGGTGGAGGTGTAGTGATGTGAAAGTGTGTTGTGTATGGTGGAGATGTAATGGTAGCAGCAAGCTCCGTAGATCTGCTAGATCTGGGCACAAGGTCAGGAGGTGCTCGACTGACTCCCCGTGGTCGTGGCATAATTTCCTTTCCCTATAAACGGGATAAACGCATGGGTAAAAACAATGTAAATGTAACACAGAAATTGTGTTAGCAATGTAGAATATCAAAACTACATGAAAACAAAATAAAAATGCATAGATCAAAAGTATGAACATACACTATCTCATATCAATTGTGTACTAACTTACAAGGCTTAAAGCCAACAACACAACTAGCTACGTTTTATTTAACCTGACATAAGCGTTGTCCGTATACGTGAACTTCTATATCTCCCATTTTATCCAACTTTCCCATAACCTAGAGAGCTGAAATTGTGTACGCAGCCTCCCTCCACTAGTGTAAATTGTTAATCTATCACAATTAAATGGATTTTTAACAGGTTATTCAAAAGCTTTTAACGAAAATTGTAATTTTTAATATTCACATGAAAATCGTTCATTGAGTTTGAAAGCCATGAATCCCCAAATGAAAGCATTGAAGATGATGCAAGTGAAGAAATCGAAATGACCGATGATGGTTCACAGTGATTCAAGTCAGCAATGAATGTTGCCCAACTTGGTCTCCTTCTATTTTATTTGGGTTAAAATACTGAATTAGTGAACATCGGTCATTTTTAATTCAAAATGTAGGGTTTGGAAACCATGTATGAATAATTAGAGGTATAGATATGCATACATTATTAAATATTTGAATTGTTGGTGACTGTTCAGTCCGCAAAGTGAAAGCCAACACATTGTAGATGCACTACACTCTTGATGATTGACTTGCTATAATGGAGAAATCAGTGTGTCATTTATTCACAAGATAATTAGTAAATCATTTCACTTCATGACAGACGAATCTCATCTTCAATGAAGTTTTTAACATTGTGAAAGTTTATGTTATTGAAAAAGCAAAAGGGGAAATTAGTCATTCGTCGAATTGTGAAATAACTAAATTGTCTTACAGATCACAACTGTACACACAAAAAAACAGACAGAAAGAAAACTTAATTGAATTAAGCAGGGAAATAAATGTACAATCATGTAATGTAAACAAAAAACAATAAATTCAAATACCTAAATACACCAATTCAGAAAGGAAACACCAAAAGAAAAGAAATGACACTTCTCTAATCCCCAAAAGACGTGTTTTTATTCAAATAATCTTGTAGCGAAAAACGTATTTTCCTTTAATTTCAATTGTTGATAGCTACTTTGACGTATGAGTTGGAGAAGGTATAAACAGCAAGGAAGGGAACTGGCCACCCCCCTCCCCCCCCCCCCCCCCTAACAATACAATCGCAATATCCTCCAGAAACACTAAGGTACGCAATGGTTGAGCTGAACACCGGTTGAGAATCGCTAATATGTGCTGAACTTTCAATTCAGGCATGAGGTCAAATAAGTACGTCGCAAATGTTCAAAATATTTACCAAGTGTTCGGGAACTCAAACAGCTTGAGAATCACTGGGTTCGCAGAACCAAGCGTAGATCGCAGGCAGACGATACGTGCCGCGTGCTGGTCCAGGCACGCTGCGATCAGCTGGTTGTTTTGTTGTGATAACTTTAGGTAGCGTGGGATTCTTGATTTCTAAATAGGCTAACGCGGTGATCTCTCCGGACGTGTGTTTGTTAACAAGTTCTATCCGTACTTCAATTAGCAGACTTCCAGGAGTAGGCGGTGTTTAATTATGGACGTTTACTTTACTTTGGATTAATTGATGAAATAGTAAAGTCTAATCGACATTTGGCGGACTTGTACTGTTATCTTTTTAGCGGTTGGCACTTTAAAAAGGTGTTTTTATTTCCTGTTTAGACTGATTAATTAAGGCAAGAAACCCCACTTTTAATTACAATCCTCTGTTTTCCTGTTTTATTGGGATGCAATAGAAAAAAGTTGCTTAGACTATGAATTTCTTGAAGTAGTGCTGTGAGACATTCAACACTTTTGGAGTAAACTATTGTTCAGGACACATTTTCAGGTAAGTTGTTTGGTTTATTTCAAGTTAAGTTATTGTGTAGCTAGCAAATACGACCAGGTAACAGGGCTTCAGTTAAAGAGGAAGAACAAGAAAACGATGGACAGACAATGTTAAATGAACTGTATATGATATATCTAATTATATATATATATATTTCTACATAACAATGCGTACCAAACCAAAATATATTGCATTACTTACACAGTATTAGTCTATTTCTTCTTAAGAAAAACAAACATTACTGTAAGAACCCTTGCGTGTGTGTCCTTGAACAGGCTTGTTAGTTTTAGAACTGTAGTATCATTTATTGATGGATTTAGTTAGTTTAAATTGTGGTAGTACATGTCCATTTAGATTTACCATCATAAACTAGATTATATACAATCTATTCGAACTATAATATCATAAATAATCGAATGAGAGTCGTTCCGTTATGTAGTAACGTTGACAAACGTAATTAACGAATTACAAACGGATTTTATTTACTCGTCAAGCACGACTTTGTACTAGGAGCAGACGAGCGCTTTTGTTAAACCCTGTATATATAAAGTTATTGCCCATTTCAGGCGAAGATGGCAACATCATCAGACGGGTTTGTCTTAATATTGTGATGTGCGCTGTATTTGGAATATAGTGAGAGAGTGAATGCGCTGGGCATCAATCTAATTCTCTTGTTCCGAGTTACCTTGGATCAGTTGCAAGACTATTGGTCGAGATGACTGGAGGTAACTCGGAATGCAGGCACTCTGGTCTTACCTCCCGTGAGACCAGGGGTCGCTTGAAACTAGCGAGATTCGATCGCCCACCGTGTCCGTTTATCGCTGTGAGAGACGAGTGCCTTAACCTCTTGACTACAGCGTTTTACACACACACGCATATATAAACACACACACACATGCACACAGATATATATATATATATATATATATATATATATAAAAAACAACGACTAAGTTATAAATCTCTCTTGCTCTCTCTCTTTTTCTCTCTCTCGCTTTCTCTGTTATACTTCTGATCTATCTCTCCTTTTCTCTGATATTTCATATTGCCCATCTTAATCTACAGCCCTTCCCCACACATCTCTCACTCTCCCTCAGTCATTCTCTTCAATTATTTCTCAAACTTCTGAATATTCCATTCTCTTCCTCACACTGATACAGTATCACCCAGGGAAGAATGGTCTTGACATCTCTGGGCCACTGACTCTAACGATAGCAGTCAGCTTTGGTTCGCTGACCCTGACGCTCTACAGTCAGCTCTGGACCACTGACTCTAACGCTAACAGTCAGCTTTGGTTCGCTTACCCTGACCCTAACAGTCAGCTTTGGTTCGCTGACCCTGATGCTAACAGTCAGCTCTGGGCCACTGACTCTAACGCTAACAGTCAGCTTTGGTTCGCTTACCCTGACCCTAACAGTCAGCTTTGGTTCGCTGACCCTGACGCTAACAGTCAGCTTTGGTTCGCTGACCTCTATAGCTCATGCGCTGCTGAGCATCCTGATGTCTCTCTCACCTTAATTTACACTACAATCTCCCACATCTCTATCTCTCTCTCGCTCTCTCTCTCTCTCTCTCTCTCTCTCCCTCTCTCTCTCTATCATCCATTTCTCCAGCCCCCTGCTATGTATACCTGATTTCCTCATTACGTTGCCATCTTTCCAAGCCTCCTGTTTTGGTAAACCAATCCCTGAACCCCATCATTCTTTCAGATATCAAGATGAGACGATCTCGCCAGGTAGTATAATAAACGCGAATTATTTCACCAATTTACACCTGGCTTATGTATCAAACCGCCTATGTGTCGTTCTAGTCGTACGAATTTTTCTCATATCTGGGATAATCGTGAAGCATTTAGGCTGAGGCCAATAGGCCGCTTCGCCACTGCTGTTGCCACGTAGTGTGCGGGCTTTATTTATTTATTTCACCCCCAAAATAAAAACAGGTACTTGTCACTTAATTCACCCCAAACAGTTCCCAGTGCCATCATACGAATTTGACAGCTGATGACTGCAGCGGGACATTCATTTCGAGTTACGAAGAGAACAAATCGATGTAATTGTATTTTAAATAAATAAGTACAAGCTTATATAAAGATAGATGTGTAGAAAATAAATGAATAAATGAGACAGCCGTATAGTTACTGGATGCCTAAAACCTACACCAACTGAAAAAATGTACCCCATAATCGGCATAGCGCCACCAGAGATACGAAGAACTGTTGCGTCAGAGATAGAAAAAGAGAAACAGGTAAACAATCCAAGACACTCTATGCTCGGAGATCAGGTGCAGCGCCCAAGACTAAAGTCAAGACGAAGTTTCTTACAGTTAGCCCAGCCCATACAGACTAGTCCAGGAAATCGACGAATCGAAAGTTGGAAACAGCTGACACAGATTCCCCTTGATCAAGTCACGGGATGAACCTGCGCCTGGACATCTCCTGTCCTACGCAACATGGAAGTCACAAACTAGACTTCGAATTGGTGTATTACAATGCAGGAAAAATCTAAAAAGATGGGGATACAGGGATGATGAAACATGCGAATGTGGAGTAACACAAGACCAGGACCATCTGATGATCTGTCCAAACCTCCCGGAGACTTGTAGCATGGATGACCTGCTGAGTGCCAGTGACAGGGCAATCAACGTGGCTGAATATTGGAAGAATGAAGTGTGACGTAGTGCCTAGGACAGGGGAAGTAAGTAAGTGTAGAAAAGATGGTTTCATTCAGATCCAAAAATGGAGGCTTCTCAGCTCTTGGGGCCAGCAGTATACAACCATATTGATCTGCTGTAGACCATGTGCAAGACGTGTAGTAAAGTGCTTTGCCTCACAAGGATATCCTACCGACATTGTGCCTGTCGACATCTCCATCTATCCTGTCGTTCAGTCAAGGACAACACCATAACATGGTTGTTATTGTATCGTCTGACATTGTGGATAATGCAATGCTGCTGTTGAAACAGGATACTACTTTCTTTATCATAGACCAACGTTGACAGATGCAAGGAATTCATTGCTGGTTTCAAATAAGATGTCAGCAACAGTCAGCACGGTTAGCACTATGCAAGAAAATCAGATTAATACGTACATTGGTCCTGTCAATATTATTCTATGCTTGTAAGACATGGACAGTTACAGCTGACCTTCAGTGAAGGATACAGGCCTTGGAGATGAGATGTTTCCGAAGACTGTTAAACGTCACGTACAAAGACTGAGTTACACATTAGGAAATACGAGATAGAATTACAACAGCATTCGGGCCTTTTGAAGACCTCTTGGCAACTGTCACAAGAAGGAAACTAGCTTGGTACGGTCAAATATCGAGATCAAATGGTCTTTCAAATACGATCCTTCGCAGAAAAGTCCAAGGCAGACGACGAAGAGGCCGTCCCAAAAAGAGATGGGAGGACAGCATAAAAGAATGGACCAATCTCCGACCAAAAGGGGCACAGGCAGCGACCGCTGACAGAGAAAGGTAGCGTGGGGTTGTGAGGATGTCTTCATGTGTGCCCAAACGACCTCACCGGTTACGGGATGACCTGACCTGTCAGCAACAGGTGGAGGCAGAAGCGAAAGCAGAATGTTTGACACCCCGTACAGTTAAAAAGTTGACTAATCTGTGACCGCTCATGGCCATTTATAGTTTAGACTCCATGGACTACGCCTAATCCGGTGCTACAAATAGATATCCGGTGCTAAAAAAATATATTTTATTTATTTGGGGGAAATTAGGGGAAATTCCAAAAACAACAACGTATGCCTTACCGTGTTTTCAATCCGCATCCCTCCTTGTCGGCACGCAGGCATTGAAACCATTCAGGCACACGCTCCATTGCCAGGGGTTATAAAGGGGAGTAAATAATAGTTCCACTGTAACCTTCAAGACGATTAAAAAGGATTTTGCATAAAGCCCGATACCTCATCCAGTACAAAGGTAAACAACGAAAGGTCTCTCGTCTTTCTATGTAGACAGATCAGGACTAGGGTATGTTTGTTGAACACCTGTGCTTCACAGGGAGCTGAAAATGTGTTGATTGATTGACTGATTTATTGATTGATTGAATCAATGCCAGCAAAGCAAAATGGAATCACCACAAGCGTGAGCAGCAATACATGTTGTGTGTATTCTTGAGCAATGTAATGCGTTACAGTATTACAACAAAAAGTTCATGCATTTTAAAATCGATGGGATTTGGGAATAAAGACCGCGTGTCATTGCAGTTTTCACGTAGTGAGCAGAAAAGATTATTTAGATTACCTCTTGATTTAAACACACACACACACAAAACCCCATGATAGTGAACTCGCGCATACACGCCTGCTTCCCTCGAATCGAAATCGCGTATGTTGGAGATTTGGATCAGACAAGTTTCAAGCGTCTCCTGGTCTCGAGGGAGGTGAGACCAGCGTCTAGTCGTATTGGAGACTGACTAAAGAACCAGTAGATCCCGTGTACATGCTGCTCACGTAAAAGAACTCTTGGTCGATAACAATTTATAAGAGCTGGCTGTTAGCAGCTGTCCTGGGAAAGTTCTAAAAATAAATGAATTTCCTTCTCAAATGGTGAGCTTCATACAACTGAAGCCAATCACATCACAACAGCATGGAGGACTCCGGCCCACTTGTGTCAGCACACTGCGATGTGAGAACCGCTACTACAACTTGCTACTTAAAGCCATTTTCAGGACGTAACAAGGAGTAAAATATAGCCATTGTGAGCATTACACAACAATAACCCAATACGCAACCTACATTCCCACAGGACTACAAAGCGACAAGAAGTATACGTTTCAAAACAACGAGCGTACCACAGCTAGCCTTCGACTACCTTGCCGTTAGCAAAACCTCCCTGTTTAAATACCAGGATTCCTAGCCGACTTGCAGCGAGTGGCAGAGTGGTTTGTATATCGGTCTTCTGACCACGTGGGCGTGTGTTCACAAACTTGGTAAGAGAACCTTTTTAAAATTAATTTTCGAGTTAAAATAAAAACCTAGTCTAGACAGCTGGTGGCAGTGACATCCTTGCGCAATACATATCTAAACGTAGAGATAATATGTATATATCATAGGACAGCTTGAGACAGACAACCAGGCATATTGGAATTGCCAGTTTATTTTTTAGACATAAACTCCATGGCGGCGAAAAGAGCCATAAGACAGATTTGCCAGTTTTATGGAAAAAGTTGATGTTGTTTGTCTGTGGCGATGGTAGAAGTATCAGCCAGCCAGTTATGAGAAAAACTGATAAGGTTTTGAGGGGTAAACTATGAATACGATTGTAGTATACCGACAGTTATCAGAGAAACTGAAATCGTTTTTGATGGGTAAACTTTGAATACGATTGTAGTATATCGACAGTTATGAGAGAAACTGAAATCGTTTTTGATGGGTAAACTTTGAATACGATTGTAGTATATCGACAGTTATGAGAGAAACTGAAATCGTTTTTGATGGGTAAACTTTGAATACGATTTTAGTATACCGACAGTTATCAGAGAAACTCAAATCGTTTTGATGGGTAAACTTTGAATACGATTGTAGTATACCGACAGTTATCAGAGAAACTCAAATCGTTTTGATGGGTAAACTTTGAATACGATTGTAGTATACCGACAGTTATCAGAGAAACTCAAATGGTTTTGATGGGTAAACTTTGAATACGATTGTAGTATACCGACAGTTATCAGAGAAACTCAAATCGTTTTGATGGGTAAACTTTGAATACGATTGTAGTTTACCGACAGTTATCAGAGAAACTCAAATTGTTTTGATGGGTAAACTTTGAATACGATTGTAGTATACCGACAGTTATCAGAGAAACTCAAATCGTTTTGATGGGTAAACTTTGAATACGATTGTAGTATACCGACAGTTATCAGAGAAACTCAAATTGTTTTGATGGGTAAACTTTGAATACGATTGTAGTATACCGACAGTTATCAGAGAAACTCAAATCGTTTTGATGGGTAAACTTTGAATACGATTGTAGTATACCGACAGTTATCAGAGAAACTCAAATCGTTTTGATGGGTAAACTTTGAATACGATTGTAGTATACCGACAGTTATCAGAGAAACTCAAATCGTTTTGATGGGTAAACTTTGAATACGATTGTAGTATACCGACAGTTATCAGAGAAACTCAAATCGTTTTGATGGGTAAACTTTGAATACGATTGTAGTATACCGACAGTTATCAGAGAAACTCAAATCGTTTTGATGGGTAAACTTTGAATACGATTGTAGTATACCGACAGTTATCAGAGAAACTCAAATCGTTTTGATGGGTAAACTTTGAATACGATTGTAGTATACCGACAGTTATCAGAGAAACTCAAATCGTTTTGATGGGTAAACTTTGAATACGATTGTAGTATACCGACAGTTATCAGAGAAACTCAAATCGTTTTGATGGGTAAACTTTGAATACGATTTTAGTATACCGACAGTTATCAGAGAAACTTAAATCGTTTTGATGGATAAACTTTGAATACGATTGTAATATACCGACAGTTATCAGAGAAACTCAAATCGTTTTGATGGGTCAACTTTGAATACGATTGTAGTATACCGACAGTTATCAGAGAAACTTAAATCGTTTTGATGGGTAAACTTTGAATACGATTGTAATATACCGACAGTTATCAGAGAAACTCAAATCGTTTTGATGGGTAAACTTTGAATACGATTGTAGTATACCGACAGTTATCAGAGAAACTCAAATCGTTTTGATGGGTAAACTTTGAATACGATTGTAGTATACCGACAGTTATCAGAGAAACTCAAATCGTTTTGATGGGTAAACTTTGAATACGATTGTAGTATACCGACAGTTATCAGAGAAACTGGTATCGTCTTTAGTGGTCAATTGTGATGACGATACATAAACTTGGTTGCCATTCTATGTTCCTTTCTCGTCACTACACACATTTCCAGCGTTCATCTTTCAATTTGCATTGTGGTTAGTCTGTCATTTATCTTAAATGGTGAACTGAAAGACTTAGATAACATGTTCTACTGTTAACAGACTTCATGAACGTGTTCTGCTGTTAACAGACTTGAAGAACGTGTTCTACTGTTAACAAACTTCAAGAACGTGTTCTGCTGCTAGCAGACTCCAATAATGTGTTCTGCTGTTAATAGACTCCAATAATGTGTTCTACTGTTAACAAACTTCAAGAACGTGTTCTGCTGCTAGCAGACTCCAATAATGTGTTCTGCTGTTAACAGACTTGAAGAACGTGTTCTACTGTTAACAAACTTCAAGAACGTGTACTGCTGCTAGCAGACTCCAATAATGTGTTCTACTGTTAACAAACTTCAAGAACGTGTTCTGCTGCTAGCAGACTCCAATAATGTTTTCTACTGTTAACAGACTTGAAGAACGTGTTCTACTGTTAACAAACTTCAAGAACGTGTTCTGCTGCTAGCAGACTCCAATAATGTGTTCTACTGTTAACAACTTCAAGAACGTGTTCTGCTGCTAGCAGACTCCAATAATGTGTTCTACTGTTAACAAACTTCAAGAACGTGTTCTGCTGCTAGCAGACTCCTATAATGTTTTCTACTGTTAACAGACTTGAAGAACGTGTTCTACTGTTAACAAACTTCAAGAACGTGTTCTGCTGCTAGCAGACTCCAATAATGTGTTCTACTGTTAACAACTTCAAGAACGTGTTCTGCTGCTAGCAGACTCCAATAATGTGTTCTACTGTCAACAAACTTCAAGAACGTGTTCTGCTGCTAGCAGACTCCAATAATGTGTTCTACTGTTAACAACTTCAAGAACGTGTTCTGCTGCTAGCAGACTCCAATAATGTGTTCTACTGTCAACAAACTTCAAGAACGTGTTCTGCTGCTAGCAGACTCCAATAATGTGTTCTACTGTCAACAAACTTCAAGAACGTGTTCTGCTGCTAGCAGACTCCAATAATGTGTTCTACTGTTAACAAACTTCAAGAACGTGTTCTGCTGCTAGCAGACTCCAATAATGTGTTCTACTGTTAACAAACTTCAAGAACGTGTTCTGCTGCTAGCAGACTCCAATAATGTGTTCTACTGTTAACAAACTTCAAGAACGTGTTCTGCTGCTAGCAGACTCCAATAATGTGTTCTACTGTTCAAAGACTTCAAGAACGTGTTCTACTTTTGACAGACTTTGAGAAGATGTTCTGCTCTTATTATTAAATTCTTCGCCTCTCTTCAATTGACCGATGATTAGCCCAGCACAACATGTACATGTACCATATCCAGCCTATACGGCAGTCTGGATCCATTTGCCTGAACTGGGGTTTTACTGGAAATGGCATTTATTTTAGTGAGCTTGTCATCCGCATTACAACGTTCCCTGGTCGCCTCTTTCTAATCTTCTGGAAGGGAGGAACCGAGACTTCGAGGCGGGTCTATTGAGAGACAGTTATCATTGCCTACGAACAAGGAGATATTGATCGTCTGCTGTGCGAACATATCTGACAGCCCTGCTGATTGTTCACAGAAGGTATCGACTTTTCCACGAAGAGACTCTTCCTAATGCCACGCAAATCCGCTCACTATAGTAATGACGATTTAACCTCCTTTTTTTTCTTCGCCTACTTACCGCCATGAGCTTCTTAGATTTGCCAACTCGTTCTCATACTAGGCCTGTCTCCCTATCTCCACGCCTCTGACTTTCATATACAGTAGAACTGATGGACGAAGGAGATGTTGTTGGTTTTCGGTAGCGGTCCAATCTCTTGTAAAGTCTACCGACCGGACACCCACCCATCGATGTATGCTTATATGGAGATGTAACAATGTAAATATATACGTAGTGCTTTGCTTCCACAGTCGAATTCTTACGGTCAGTACCAATTCTAAGTGTGTGTGTGTGTGTGTGTGTATATATATATATATATATGTATGTATGTGTGTGTGTGTATGTGTGTGTGTGTGTGTGTGTATATACGAGGTGTGTTCAAATGAAACCGGACCAAACTGCAAGATGTGAAACATACTTACGATGAGCATGTTAACGTCACTTCGGGTGTAAACATCACATAACAACCGTTAAGTTTGCAAAATGTCATTATCCTCCGACTCATAGTTTCATCAGCAGACCGTTGAAAACATGGCTGGTGTGATACGGAATCCTTCCAGGAGTTGATCAGCGAGCGGTGTTCGGTTTCTAACAGCTGAATGATGTCGACCAGTTGACATTCATCGCATAATGCAGGTAGTATATGATGACAAAAGTATGTCGAATACAACAGCGAAGAACTAGACAAGGACGTTTAAAGAAGGATGTGAGTTAACGAAAGGTCTTCCGAGACCAGGTCAAGCACATATTGTTGCGTTAACAATGTTTAGGCCATTGCCGATTGTGAAGCCCTAAGTTGTAGCTTGTTTCGTATATGCCTAAATAAGCCATTGTATGCCTGCTAATCTGTCTTAAATATCGTCGACTTTTCCTCACCAGACGCTTATCCTGACTCCCCTGCTCTACTCCATCTCGATCTGGTGGTACTTCTTCTTCTTCTTCTTCGTTCGTTCTCAATCTCCCGCTACCAAACCCTGAAATGGTTAGTAGCAGAATGTAGTCCAGAAAACGGAATGCGTTGTGTTGTAGTTTACAGCTTGGCTGCGATATTTGCACCTTTCGGTCCAACACATCCGACTTCAGCAACCATTTTTTGAGTACCGGGTTAGCATTCCCTCCTCTATCCCTTCTCCTAAGCCAGTCTGCCCTGCTGCAGCCTGTTATCCAGGATCACCGCGTGGAGGTGTAGAAGGGTCTTGGCAGCTATGGTTCGCTGGCCCTGACGCTAGCAGTCGGCTCTGGGTCGCTGACCACTGCAGCTCATGCGCTGCTCAGCATCTTGATCCCGATCTGGTGGTACGAAAAGAGATATTCTTATCACTTTGTCCAGAACAATTTTTTTTCTCAGGTTGTTCTATAGTATCATGCATGGAGATCTTCCCACTTGGTGTCCAGCTTCAACTTTTTGCTTCCTCTTTCCTCTGTTCTGTTATACTCGCTCTTTCATTCTCTTTCTTTCTTCCAGTGACTATAGCCGCTATGCGTAACCGTCTCATGCCACGTTTTGAAATCTTTCGTTGGTATGACGTGGTCAAGGTCCAAGTCTCACACTGATAACAGCGCTGACATAAATATAATGTTAATCGTCTGTCTCTTTATCTGCATCGGGATGTTTGCATTTCTTAGTAATGGTGATAGCTGGGGCATGATAGTATAGAATAGGTAGTCTGCTTAGCTGACACTGAAACATAGCACGAACCGCTCATGGGCTCCGACGTGTGGTCGAATTCTAGGCCTCAAACAGTGAGGACGATGACTTTCTGATTTGACCTTACCAGGTGCTGCGTAGACGCTGTGGGAGTGGAGCCATGCGGGATAGAGTCGCTTCCCTTCCTTGTGGTCCATGCTGATGGCCGAAGACACCCTCGGCAAGGAGGTCCCCTTGTCAAGATATGGCCAAGCGGCGACGCTTTAGCATGTTGACTAGCTCTCGAGGCCAGGGGTCAAGATGCTGGTCCGTGTACAAGCTGCAGCGGACAGCAAGCCGAAGCTGACTGCTAGCGTCAGGGCCAGCAAATCAGAGCTGCCTAGCCCTTTCTACACCTCTACGCGGTAATCCTGGATGACAGACTGCAACAGAGCAGACTGGCTAAGGAGAAAGGATCGAAGAGGAAAGGCTAACCCGGTACCCAAAAATGCTTGCTGAAGTCGGATGTGTCGAACCGAAATGTGTTAATATCCCATCCAAGCTGTAAATTACGACACAACGCATTCCGTTCTCTGGACTACATCCTGCTACATGCAAACCGTTTTCAGGGCTTGGTAGCGGGAGATTGAGCACGTTTAGGACTTGGTAGCAGGAGATTCATGACGTTTAGGGCTCGGTAGCGGGAGATTGAGGACGTTCATGGCTTGGTAGCGGGAGATTGAGGACGTTCAGGGCTTGGTAGCAGGAGATTGAGGACGTTTAGGGCTTGGTAACGTGAGATTGAGGACGTTTAGGGCTTGGTAGCGGCAGATTGAGGACGATTAGGGTTTGGTAGCGAGAGACTGAAGACGTTCAGGTCTTGGTAGCGGGAGATTGAGGACGTTCAGGTCTTGGTAGCAGGAGATTGAAAACGTTCAGGTCTTGGTAACGGGAGATTGAGGACGTTCAGATCTTGGTAGCGGGTGTTTGAGGACGTTCAGGTTTTGGTAACGGGAGATTGAGAACGTTCAGGTCTTGGTAGCGGGAGATTGAGAACGTTCAGGTCTTGGTAGCGGGAGATTGAGAACGTTCAGGTCTTGGTAGCGGGAGATTGAGAACGTTCAAGTCTTGGTAGCGGGAGATTCAGGACGAACGGCGAAGAAGAATCTTTCGAGGCCTGTCCGTTGGGTTTCTTCGTCGTTTGAAACCCAGTTTTAAAATCTAAATCAGCCTTTGTTGTTTTTGTTATTTTGTTGTTTTTGTTGTTTTTGTTAATGTTGTTTTTGTTTAGGTTGTTTTTGTTGTTTTTATTTATGTTGTTTTTTTATTGCTTTTGTTGTTGTTTTTGTTATTTTTCTTTTTCTTGTTTTTGTTGTTTTCGCTGTGTTTGTTGATGTTGCTGTTATTGTTGTTGCTGTTATTGTTGTTGTTTTTGTTGTTATGTTTGTTGTTGTTTTTGTGTTTTTCGTTGTTGTTTGTGTTGCTTTTGTTGTTGCTGTTTTTGTTGTTCTTGTTGCTGTTGTTTTTGTTGTTGTTTTTGCTTTTTCTGTAGTTGTTTTTGTTGTTATTGTTTTTGTTGTTTTGAATGCCCATTACAAGCAGTTTTACTCATTTCTGCTCTGAAAAGCGGGTTGTGCCTGTTTCTTGAAGATTTCTTCACATCCTGAGGGTGCGGATAAAGTGTACCGGAGTCATCCAGGCGGTTGGGCACTGTTTGACTTCATCTGCGTGTCGCCGACTACTACACGGATCACGTCGATCCCTCACCTAGTTTGCCAGACTGCAGTGAAAACAGTCCGTTTCCATGGAGGACAACGGGGAACTCGAGTTAAGGGTCTTGACATTCCATTCCACCAGCTGATAAAAAAAGGACAGGATTTGTCCACCCTCTATCTTTATGCCCCATGTAATGCGCCAGGCTTTCACATACACACAAGACATTCAATGGGTCCCGAGCGTAAAGCCCCAAGCACTGGTATGAAAACATTTAACTAAAACACCTGCGTATCGCTATGCCACCTGTAAGTGCAGTACAGGTCTAGTGTTAATCTTTAATTTTATGTCACGCGTTGAAGTCTAATGTTTGTTTGGCTAACCTGTGGCCTCTTCATTCTGGCTCTTATGTCCTTATCTGTCTTCAAGTGGCCATAATTTGTTTGCGCATAACTATTTTATATTCTTTCTCTCTCTCTGTCTCTCTCTGCCACTCTCTCTCTCTGTCTTTCTCTTTGTCTCCATCTCTGTCTCTCTTTGTCTCATTCTATGTGTCTCTCTCTGTCTCTATCTCTCTTTCTCTCTTTCTCTCTGTCTCTCTCTCTATCGCTCCCTTTGTCTTTCTCTGTCTCTCTTTCTCTCTCTCTGTGTCTGTCTCTCTCTTTCTCTACCTCACTAACTCTCTCTCTGTCTCTCTCTCTCTCTGTCTCAGTCACTGTCTCTTTCTCTCCCTCAGACGTATTATGTTTCGTCTATATTTCTCTATCAAATATATATATCTCTCTCTCTCTCTTTCTAGCTCTCTCTCTCTACCTCTCTCTAAGAAAGCCACATTTCACCCTCTCTTACGCTAGCTATGCGCGTCATTTGTCTGCTTTTTTTACTTCTTTCTGTCTCACTCCTTACACACAATTATCGGACAACAATTTTTTTTTCTTTTATATATATATAAAGATCATGTGAGACCCCCGACCACACGATATGTCACCACAGAACACTTTTAGAAGTCGATTTGACGTCCCAACAGACTACTGGAAATATCGTTATGTTTAAGTGATCAGTTAACATTATCAAAGTAATCAATATGCAGTTTGTCTGACTGCTGTAATCGGCCAAGGGAATTGTTGTTGTTGTTGTTGCTGTTGTTGTTGTTTTTCTTTTTGTTGTTGTTGTTACGAACTTAGTGGCACTCCGTGGCTCTCCATTCGGACCAATGGTATGCATGGTTTCCGTATGTGTTTGGTAGTTTAGTTTCAATGTAGCCGAGGTAGCTCAGTTATTAGTGCACTGGCTTCCAGCTGAGCTATGGGGGTTCGGTCCGCAGTTGGTGCAGGATTTTACCCGATCGCTGAAGCACTCGGGTTCACCCGGCCTCATAAATTGGGTACCATAATAATCTGGGAAAGTAATTGCAGCCTGCCTGATGTTGCCTACCTTACCCCTAGGCTACCCAAGCCCTGAAAATGATTTTGCAAGTGGCAGGATGTTGCCAGAAGAACGGAATGCGTTGTGTCGTAATTTGACTGCGATATTTGCACTTTTCAGTCCGACACATCCGACTTCAACAGGCATTTTTGGGTTCCGTGTTTGGCCTTCCCTCTTCGATCCCTTCTGCTTAGCCAATCTTCTCTGTTGCATCCATCTTCTTCTTCTTCTTCTTCTTCTTCTTCTTCTTCTTCTTTCGTTCCCTTTGAGTTGTCTCTTGTATGAACCTCAGTGTATTCTGCAGTTCACACATAGGTCTATATAGTTTCCCTTCCAGTGTTGTCTCTCTTGTCCAGTATGTCCGGCTCAGTATCTCATACTCTGGACAGTCCTGAAGTAAATGCTCCGCAGTCTGGGGTGCTGTCCACATGTACACATACTTGAGCTGCCAATCCTAAATTTTGTGTACATGTGGCTGCGGAGTCGGTTGTGTCCCGTTCTGTGGTGCAGTATGACTATCTGCTCTTGCCTATTTATATTATGATAATCATCTTGTATTTGTGTTGGAAGCTCTCTCATTGATGTAATCATCTCTGCTGCAGCCTGTTATCCGGGATCATTGTGTGGAGGTATACTAGGGTCCTGGCAGCTCTGGTTCACAGGACCTGACGCTAGCAGTCAGATGGGGGTCGCTGGCATTCAGATGTGGGTCGCTGACCGCTGCTGCACATGCACTGATTATCATTCATATCCCACTTAGGGGACGGCGTGGGCT
The DNA here is from genome assembly GCA_036924085.1 of Ariolimax columbianus. Taxonomy (NCBI): domain Eukaryota; kingdom Metazoa; phylum Mollusca; class Gastropoda; order Stylommatophora; family Arionidae; genus Ariolimax; species Ariolimax columbianus. Next base: position 23,661,871 of record JAVGWX010000018.1, read on the forward strand.
AGTGGTTAAGTGACACGACTCACAAACTTAAGGTGCTGGTTTCATGCAGGAAATTCCATTTGTCTCACATGAAGAAAGCAATATTTTGCGAACGTAAACGCTGGTCATTTAAAGATGGTGGTGTTTACTGGTTTGATTTAATATACCTGAGAGCTGCAGAAGGTTCTCCACAGAATGAGTTTAGAGACCCTACCACGTGCGATTGTGGAGCACCCAAGCAAACACCAGAACGTATCCTGCTACCATGCTCAAAAAGCCGAGAGAAACTGGTGAAGACCTGAAACGGACAATCTCCTTCGTGAACCTTGCAGGGCTAGAAATATAGGATACGTTGGTCGAAGAAGAAGAAGAAGAAGAAGAAGAAGAAGAAGAAGAAGAAGAAGAAGAGAAAGAAGAAGAAGATGGAGAAGAAGAAAAAGAATAAGAACAAGAAAAAGAAAAAGAAGACGGAGAAGAAGAAGATGAAGAAGAAGAAGAAGAAAATAAAAAGAAGAAGAAGCTGCAGACGCCATCATTAGAATTAGAAACTGCCATGTTTGTTTATCTCTATCCCAGTGTTTCCTTTGGCCCATAAATTCATCCAAGTTTCTTTCTTCGCTGTTTTTATGAATTGTCTAGATGTGTGAACAGTTGTTACTGTATTATTCGTCTTTGTAATTAAAGTAGACAATGCCGCTTGTCCATGCAGTCCCTTCGCAGTCTGCAGGAATGCTTCATATTCGCCCTCGATAGAAATAAAATAGCTATTCCTTACCAATGTTCGAACCCACGATACACAGACCAGAAGACCAGTATCCAAATAACTTAGTCACGTACTCCGACGAAAAAGAATAAAAACATTATTGTTCTCCCCATACCTCACTCCCTCATCTGTTATCCATATGTATCCCCCTATTCCTGTTCTGTTCCAGGCTTCTCTTCTGTTTCTGCACTGTGTACAGCCAGATATGAGCAGACCATCTTGTATCTGTATCTATTAGTGATAGCACTTTCATCTCTAAGGGCCATACAGGTCAAGGCTGACTTCGTGTGCTTCACAAGATGGCGTCGTTCATATCTTTATCTTATCTGCTTTAAGGTTATCGCTAATATAGGGCCGTGTACTTGTGTAGTGTTTTATAAAAAACTCGTAAATGTGTTCATCAAACAATAGATCTTCTTCTTCTTCTTCTTCTCCTTCTCCTCTTCTCCTTCTCCTTCTTCTTCTTCTTCTTCTTCTTCTTCATTTTCTTCTTCTTCTTCTCCTCTTCTGCTTCTCCTTCTTCGACTTATTTTCTTTTTCTTCTTCTTCTTCTTCTTCTTTTTCTTCTTCTCCTTCTTCTTCTTCTTCTCCTCTTCTCCTTCTTCTTCTTCGTCTTATTTTCTTTTTCTTCTTCTTCTTCTTCTTCTTTTTCTTTCTCTTCTACTATTCTTCTTCTTGTTCTTCTTCTTCGTCTTCTTTTTCTTCTCCTCCTCCTCATTTTCTTCCTGTTCTTTTTTCTTCTTCGTACCTCATCTGCTTCTTCGTCTTCTTCTTTTTGTCGTGACTATGGCGCGAGTTCCTGCATCCCGAGTTATCCCCAATCGTCTAGACTGATAGTCTTGTCACTGATCTAAGGCAGCTCGCGACGACAGAGTGAGGTCGATGACCAACGCAGGCCCTTCCTCAATATAATCTAAATACAGCGCAAGGTAACCCCGTCTGAGGCAGTGGCTATCATCGCTTGCGATGCACAATTAACTTTTAAAGAAAGCAGGGGTTAGCTTGAGGCAATTTGTATCTCCATAGAGCTTGTCCAGAATTGATGGCCGCACATGCTTATCCGTTTCTCGTATGTCGGACACCGTTGTAGCAGATACCCAGCAGACATTTTGGTAGGGACACGTTCATTGGCCTGCCATATTCTCAGCAATTCGTCTAAACCGATAAAGCTCCTTGCGGAGCAACCATTTTCAACATATGTTGACATCATCATCATCATGTAGCATGTCCTTTGCAGAACGACGCTATCGTGAAGTCTGTCTGTAGAAAATGTTTGTCTTCCGGCCTGCTCCGAGATCAAATCCAGCGTCTCCTTGATGTCCTGAGTCCACCGTCTTCTTGGTCGGCACCTTCCTCGCTTTCTAGTGACCATAACCAATCTGTCCTGTGACCATGCACTCCATAACCACTCTTTCCAGTAACATGCCCTCCATAACCACTCTTTCCAGTGACATGCCCTCCATAACCAATCTATCCAGTGACCATGCCCTCCATAACCACTCTTTCCAGTAACATGCCCTCCATAACCACTCTTTCCAGTGACATGCCCTCCATAACCAATCTGTCCAGTGAAATGCCCTCCATAACCACTCTTTCCAGTGACATGCCCTCCATAACCAATCTGTCCAGTAACCATGCTCTCCATAACCACTCTTTCCATTGACCATGCCCTCCATAACCAATCTGTCCAGTAACCATGCCCTCAATAACCACTCTTTCCATTGACCATGCCCTCCATAACCAATCTGTCCAGTAACCATGCCCTCCATAACCATTCTTTCCATTGACCATGCCCTCCATAACCAATCTGTCCAGTGACCATGCACTCCATAACCACTCTTTCCAGTAACCATGCCCTCCATAACCACTCTTTCCAGTGACATACCCTCCATAACAACTCTTTCCAATAACCATGCCCTCCATAACCACTCTTTCCAGTAACCATGCCCTCCATAACCACGGACGCTACATGGAAGAGAGATAGTGGTCTTGATCAGTGTATTGTTCCTGACCATGACGCGATGTCCTGGTCAGTATGTTGTGCCTGACCGGAGTAGCGTCTCATCAGCAATTTGATGAAAATGGGAAACATTTTGAGGGAACTGATGAAAATAAGAAACATTTTTAGCGAACTGGCGAAAATAGAAAACATTTTTTGCGGATCAGTGAAAATAAGAAACATTTTTTGCGGATCAGTGAAAATGAGAAAACATTCGTGGACTGATGAAATTAAGAAACATTTTTAGAGGACTGGTGAGAAAATAGAAAAAACTTTTTGCTTACTAGTGAAAATAGTTTAAATTTTTTGCGAGCTGGTGAACATAAGAAACAATACGAACGAACTAGTGGAAATAGGAAACATTTTTCGCGGACTATTATGAAATAGGAAACATTTTTCACGGACTAGTGGAAATAGGAAACATTTTACTCGGACCATAAAACGGAAATAAAGACCATTATGTATATAGTTATTTGTGAACGTGTTATAAAAAACAATTATTTTGTTTATTTAAAATTACCAGAAACGGAGCTTAAACAGTATTGCTAATATTAGAACGTTTTGAACTGCGGAGGAAATAATATTTCATTCAAATAAAGACAGGGCGATGTTTGTTGCTGTTTTTTTTTGTTTTTTTTTTGTTCTAAAATATTTGGTAACCGCGGAGAAGCGTTGATTCTGGGAGACTACGCGCTGCATTGACATATATTCGGTTTATCTGACTTTAACTGAACTTCATTATGCTGATTTAGAAAGCTCTGTCAAATTATGTATACAACCAATTTCTTCTACTCCACTTGATCTTCTTCTTCTTCTTCTTCTTCTTCTTCTTCTTCTTCTTCTTCTTCTTCTTCTTCTTCGTTCATCCTCAGATCAAGGTTCCAGTTTCTCTTACAAAGGACATCGTTGTTTGTAAGGCTGTTTCGTCTCCATACAGCTTTTGTCTCACATCTGTCTCACGAGGCCAGTGTTGAACTCTCTTTTCCTGCATGAGCATGCAGCTTTGCAGGATATGTTCCACGGTCATGGTATGCTTCCCACATGGGCACCTGTCATCTGTCCCAATCCTCATTTTGTTGTAAAGATGACTTGAGTCTGTTATGCCCAGTTCTCAGTCTGAAGATGATGACTTGCTCTTCTCTAGTTAAGTTAGAGTAGCCACTTGATCTAAAAATAACTATCTGAATCCAATCTATTCGAAAATGCATCAACTGACTGCCCCCACTATTTCTTGTTGCAATGCATTCCAAGCATTCACCATTCCAAAATAAATATTTCCTATTATCTAGTCTGGTCACTGACATGGTTGAAAAAGTCTTCTTGCACAAATAGGTAGCCGAAAATAAGCCCAACAATTGAATGACTCTGTAACTAGGAGATGGCTATTCGTTTCCAGTGATATACACAATTGAAACAAATATATAGAAGAGCTCTTGTGTCCGAAAAGTAAGGATACTTGTGTAGCTGACGTCATTAAAGTTTAAATTAGCAAATCAGAACTTAGATCATCGCAAGTTGATAAACGCAACTAAGGGGCTTAAGCCGCAATAACTTTCTCTGACTGGCGGGACATTTCTGTGACAGGCTGTTAAGAAACATTGTACTAGCAGGTGCGTACTTACCAACACATAAACATACATACACATACATAGACGCGTGCTTCTACATACACTAACATATATATAAATACTCACATATACACACGTGTATTATATATACACATGCATACACGCTTGTTTCTACATACACTCTAAAAGACACGTACATCAGCACATACACAGTTCCACACCAACTAACAGACACACTGGGCCGGCTCAGGCTCACCCTGAGGGCCACTCTTCTCCTTCTCTCTCTGCTCACCTCACTCTGTTTCATTTGACTCTGTCCTACAGTCACACCCTTGCATAACTTTCACACGCGCCCTCGTGGTAAAGCCCTTCCATTTGCACTTTGGTTGGGCTAGCTTCTGAGGGCGCACAAACCTAGCATAGGTACATACAGACGCACACATTCATCCAAGCACTGGTTTATGCGTCCTGATATCGCCCAATTGACTACGGTCTGGGGTGGAAAATGGCGCGCCTCCGCCAGTAGAGACTAGTGAGGCAAACATCTAAGCAAAAAAACCAAAAAAAACACCAACTAACTTACAAACTTACACGCCCCCTTAATCTCTTATCGCTTTTCAAACCAAATCCCGGTCCTAGTTTTGACAATCATTTCTGATGACATTCTGTTTCCTGTCGTTACACACAAATTACAGACATATTTTAACAGCTGGTAGCAGCTATAGGCTCCAGATTCTCAGGTTAAATCACAACACCCCGTGTTGGTCTGGGAGGGCTCTGCCTTTGGTAACAGCTGTGATTATCAACAACGTGCGGAGAAAGAAGCGGGACTCTGTTTACTTTGAATTTTAAGTGTATCTAAGGAGATTCGCGTTTTTTATTTGGGGTATTTTTTTTAGTTTATTTTTAGCAGCCTGATCAATAGAAGTCTTCTTCTTCGTTCTTTTTCATATCAAAGGTCCCAGTTTCTTTTACAAAGGACACCGCTGTTTGTATGACTGCGCTATGTCCTTACATTTTGTATCTCTTAACTGTCTCGCTAGGCCAGTATTGTTCTTTACTTCTTGCGTGAACATGCAGCTGGGAGGGATGTGTTCCACGGCCATGGTACTCTCCCCACATGGACACCTGTCATCCGTCTCAATCCTTATTTTTGTTGGAAAGATGAGCCTTTAGTCTATTATGCCCAGTTTGCAGATGATGACTTGCTCATCTCTATTTAAATCTTAAGTCTATTATGCCCAGTTTGCAGTCTGAAGATGATGACTTGCTCATCTCTATTTAAATCTTAAGTCTATTATGCCCAGTTTGCAGTCTTAAGATGATGACTTGCTCATCTCTATTTAAATCTTAAGTCTATTATGCCCAGTTTGCAGTCTGAAGATGATGACTGTCTCTTCTCTATTTAAATCTTGTCTATTATGCCCAGTTTGCAGTCTGAAGATGATGACTTGCTCTTCTCTATTTAAATCTTGTTTATTATGCCCAGTTTGCAGTCTGAAGATGATGACTGTCTCTTCTCTATTTAAATCTTGTCTATTATGCCCAGTTTGCAGTCTCAAGATGATGACTTGCTCTTCTCTAGTTAAATCACAGTAGATGTCATCACTCTGGAAGTAATGGTTTCATCAGCCCTGAAGTTGGTTGTTGTTGTTTAATGCCCACAATGAGTAAGTTTAATCTTATGTGCGCCCTAAAACGGGAGTTTAGCAGCGAGTTGTAGTAGCTTTCCTCACATCCCGAGCGCGCTGGTGAAGGTGTACCAGACGATTGGGCTATGCTTGACTTCATCTGCCAGGCACTCACTACTACGCGCGTCACGACGTTTCACATCTCGTCAGCCATACTGCCTTAAAACAGCCTGTTTCCAGTGAACGCTACATGGAAGAGAGATAGTGGTCCTGGTCAGTATGTTGTGCCTGACCCTGTCGTGACGTTCTTATCAGTTGGTTGTGCCTGACCAGAATAGCATCTCAGTACCCCTGATGTTGGCTTTTAACTATGGTTTTTTTCCTATGGTCAGTGAACTTAAAAAAGGAGTTACCGATGCAATGGATCTAATCGCGTTGCAGTATCAATGACAATGAAAACAATGGATACGGAATTCATGACTATTTCCACAATTTTGTTGGACTCCAGCCAATAGCCTCTTCTTATCGATTTTCATCGGCCAAGGATTATTTTGCAAGCTCAGAGTGCACAAGGGATATTCGTGCTTTTCGCAAATCTCCAATTGAGACTAGACGCTGGTCTTGTCTCCCTATAGACCACGGGGAATCGTGAAACTTGTGTCACAGTTTCCTGAGAGACAAGCGCCATTACTTCTCAGCCATCTCAATTCCCGTCTTCCATAATTTACATTATGTTGGGTTTTGAGCCCTCGCCTTCATGCATGTTCTGGTCTGCCTCTTCTTCTCTTTCCTTGGGGATTCATGAACAGAGACTGTCTTGTCATGTCCGCTGCCACACTTTACCTTCTCCTGGTCGTACATTGCACGAACATTCCATCTACCAAATATGGTGGTTTTAACAGACAGAAACTCTTTCTTACTTTCTCAGCACCGCGCCATTAGCTTTCTGTCAATGACAGAGTACCTTCTTCCCTTTAACGTCACTTCTGATATATACAACACATACCAACGGTCAAGTTTGCAAAATTAGATTATCCTCCGACTAATAGTTTCCTCAGCAGATCGTTGAAAACATGGCGGTGTGATACGGTATTCGTCCAGAGTTGATCAGCGAGCGGTGATTCGGTTTCTAACAGCTGAAGGATATCGACCAGTTGACATTCATCGCAGAATGTAGGCAGTGTATGGTAACAAAAGTGTGTCGAAGACAACAGCGAAGAACTGGACACCGATGTTTAAAGAAGGACGTGAGTTAACGAAATACATTCCGAGACCAGGTCAGGTGCCTATTGTTGCGTCAGAAGGTGACATCGCCAAAATTGATGCATCAATTCGAGTGGAGCGTCGCCTGAGCTTACGTTCGCCACACTTTTATCACCATACACTGTCTGCATTCTGCGATGAATGTCAACTGGTTCCACATCCTTCAGTTGTTTGAAACCGAATCACGTCTCGTTAATCAACTCTGGACGGACTCCGTATTATGCCCGCTATGTTTTCAACGGTCTATTGAGAAATTTATGAGTCGTAGAATAATACAATTTTGCAAATTTGGAGGTTGGTTTGTGCTGTTTACATCAGAAGTGACGTCATCATGTGTATCGTGCGTATGTTCACTTGGTGCAGCTAGGTCCAGTTGCATTTCAACATGCCTCGTAGATATCTAATTTGACCATTCTCATTTTCAAATTCTCATTATCTGTCTGAATGTTAGTATGTGTCTCATGTTCATCGATATTGTCTTGGCCAACAATACCCTATTTCTATTTTCTTTTTCCGCAGCTGCCTCTTCTGTAATTATATTCTCTAGATAAGATGAACTTTGTACCTATTCCAGTAAACGATCACGTGTCTTATCTGCAAAGGTGATGTGTCAGCTTTGCTAAGAATCATAGCTTTTGTTTTCTCAATATTGATGTCCAACCGATACATTTGATTTATGTCGTTTATTCTTGACAAGACACTCTGTCAATCTAATTAATTTTCTGCCAAACAAACATATATCATCCGCGTTATCTTATATTGTGTATTGCCCCAGCCTCTACGACACTTCCCAACATATTTGTTATCTGCTGAAAATCTGTAACTTGCAGATATTTAAAGTTACAGAATTGTAAAACTTTTATCCAGTCCACAACTGACTGAGATATGATCTATGCGTCAAGCTAAAGTGGAAATTAGTAATGACTGTAAGAAATGTTAAGATGTCAGCTGCAAAACAATCCAACATTTGAAGAACAGCGAAAGGATATGTGTCAATCAGTCACCGTTACAATTTCTGGAAAAGCTTCATCGAGATTTACAAGTGATTCAAACATTTATGTAACGGCTAAGTGGTCGGTTCCAGAAAAAACATTTAAGCCCAGGTTATTGCCACAAGGCCTTCTTCGGTGACAAAGAAATACAGAAAAGAACAAACAAACCACAATAAATGACAAGGAATGATTAATCGCAATGGTGTATCGATATATTGAGATTTAAGTAATCTTAAGTCGTCCAATGTTGTTTTTGTTTTTGGAGCTTTGTGGTCTCGAGGTTAGGTGTTTGCCTCGGATGGGGGACGGTCTAGAGGTAAGGTGTCTGCCTAGAGTGCCGGAGGTCGCTGGTTCCAATCACGGGAGAGACCAACACTTTTTCACGCGGATTTTCAAGTAATAATTCCCCTGATCTTTGGGTAATGAGATCGGACTCCTGTGTTCAGTGTCGAGCACGTTAAAAACTCCTTGACAGTTAGAAATATAAAAGAGTAGGCTTAACGGTCGCTGTCCAGACAAATATCAAGTTACAAAATCTACAACAATTATTTGTATCTTCCCCCAGGCATAGTAAGCCGCCGGAAGTTTAAAATACCTACTAAGGATAGCCGAAGCCTTTTACTACTTGGCAACAGACATTAACATGCCTGTGTGATTACCATGGTTTCAAGTATTCCAAGTATTTTGATGTTGGAAAGGGAACCCTGACAACAACAAAAATATTACAATGAGTAATAGAATTAAAACAATTAAAAGTGATTAGGCTGAGGCTTGATCAGGGTAAGGGATCAAGATGCTGAGCAGCGCATGAGCTGCAGTGGTCAGCGACCCATAGCTGACTGCTAGCGTCAGGGCCAGCGAGCCAGAGCTGCCAAGACCCTTCTACACCTCCACGCGGTGATCCTGGATTACAGATTGCAGCAGGGCAGACTGGCTAAGGAGAAGGGATCGAAGAGGGAATGCTAACGCGGTACTCAAAAATGCTTGCTGAAGTCGGATGTGTTGGACCGAAAGGTGCAAATATCGCAGCCAAGCTGTAAACTACGACACAACGCATTCCGTTCTCTGGACTACATTCCGCTACTTAAGCCTTTTCAGGGTTTGGTAGTGGGAGATTGAGAACGAACGAAGAAGAAGAAGAAGATCAGGGTTAGATGAATCATACTGAATCCAGACCTCATATCTCGTCAACATAACCGTCTAGGCAATGTGCCGTGCCACAGTAGTCTGTCCAACGGGATGGGGATCGACACTGTGATCCCTGTTGTATTGAGCTCACTGAGAAACGTTGCATTGCACTGCAGCCAGACGGGCTAAGGTCCGCTTAAGGATACAACAATAAAATATCTGACGCGCTACCACAGGCACGCTGTGAAGAAATGCATTTTTGCAGGAAGAGCGACCTTCAAAATCGGCAAGAAATCTGCTTCGTACGCGGTCAAACGTCGACTTGATTTGTTCAAAGAAAGCAGCGATCATTCTGAGGCTGTCTACACTGCCATAGAGCTTTTCTAATGTTGACACTGGTGATGGCCACATGTCGGACGATTTTGCAGCAGATGTTCAGGGATAATTTTTCCGGTACCACGGGTGCGTTCGTCAGTAGCACCTATCTTCAGTTCATTGAATAGATGGTACCTCAGTCTGTTGTGGCCTGTGCGGAGTCTGAAGACCACCACCTGCTCTCTTCTTCTCAATTGGTAATAAGCATACATTTGTTGTGTAGCCAGTATGCTCCGTTTCCAATTTGCCCATGTATTGGGCCTTAATAAACCTTTTGGACTCTTCGTAGGTCACTCTTGAATCTCCTTGTGGTAACATTCCCCATTCTTTCGCCAGTGTGTTTGCCTCCTTATTACCTTAATTGTATGAGTTTTAACTGCTGACATAGTTGACAGAGAACTGATCTTAGGTCTGTATTCTCTGGCTCTTTGGCACTGTAAATAAGAAATTAATCGAGGCGTACGAAATATAAATATGTTTCCCATTTACATGAAAAAAGTGTTTGCCTTGCCTGGGAAAGTGAGTTGTTGCGGTAGGTACAAGATTTAATATCCATACAAATGAGAGGGTTCCCAGAAATTGCATGTTAGAGAATTAATGGCTAATAAAAAAAAGCTGAGAACGAAGAGTAGTCATGTTAAACATACTGAACAATACCAAACCTTCATGCTCATCTAAATAAGGCTGTGTCACAGCTGTCTGGTCAATGAGGTGGGGATTGGCACTGTAATCCCCTTAATGGTGGGCTTTTGGAGAAACCTAGCATTGCCATAATCAGGAGGTCACCAGTCAACCTTCTCAACGATGCCTTAGGGTGCAAGAAGAGCCCCTGTAACGTCGTAAGCTAACTCGTCTCAGCACGAGTATCTTCTAACAGTGAAATAAAAAATAACAACGTGTTAACGGGTCCGAATAGTGAACAAAAATATGAAAACACTGTAATCTGCCATGTCAGCATGTCACAAGAAGCGGATAAGATTAGAAACGACACTAGTCAGAATAGAAGACCTCTACAACCCAAGCTAGAAGTCGAACAACTATGTGATCGGCTAAAACGCTTCTCTTAATCCTGGGCTTGTCTTTAGTATATCAGCGACAATTTATTTCTGACCCAAATGTCTATATTTCTTACGGTATAGGTTCGGTGTCCAATCCTCCATCCCCCCTGCCCCCCCCCCTTTCTCACCACCCTCTCCTGGTCGCCAGTAAGTTACGGTTTACCCAGCTGTAAATGGATAACTGATTAACTGTTATAGAAGGAAAGGCAGCGAGACAGATAGCTGGCCATGCCACTTCATGAACTGTGGCTGTGTACAATGAACTCTCTAACACTTCATCCTCGACAGCAGTGTTAGACATAGGACTACATTTATATTTATTTATTTAAGGTCAAAATCGGGAGCATCGAACTCATCATTAAGCTGACTGCTGGCTTTGTTAAAATCATTGAGGTCGAAGTCTGAAGACGAACGAAGAGAGAGACACACACAGTCAAAAGGGCAGAATGAAGACAATATCGATGCACAAAAGGCCGGATGAACAAACAATTTTGAAGGTCCAAGAGCCGGATGAACAAACAATTTTGAAGGTCCAAGAGCCGGATCAACAAACAATTTTGAAGGTCCAAGAGCCGGATCAACAAACAATTGTCTAGGTCCAAGAGCGGGATGAACAAACAATTTTGATGGTCCAAGAGCGGGATGAACAAACAATTTTGATGGTCCAAGAGCCGGATGAACACAATTTTGAAGGTCCAAGAGCCGGATGAACAAATAATTTTGAAGGCCCAAGAGCCGGATGAACAAACAATTTTGAAGGTCCAAGAGCCGGATGAACACAATTTTGAAGGCCCAAGAGCCGGATGAACAAACAATTTTGAAGGTCCAAGAGCCGGATGAACACAATTTTGAAGGTCCAAGAGCCGGGTGAACACAATTTTGTAGGTCCAAGAGCTGGATGAACACAATTTTGATGGTCCAAGAGCGGGATGAACACAATTTTGAAGGTCCAAGAGCGGGATGAACACAATTTTGAAGGTCCAAGAGCCGGATGAACAAACAATTTTGTAGGTCCAAGAGCCGGGTGAACAAACAATTTTAAAGGTCCAAGAGCGGGATGAACATAATTTTGAAGGTCCAAGAGCCGGATGAACACAATTTTGAAGGTTCAAGAGCCGGATGAACACAATTTTGAAGGTCCAAGAGCCGGATGAACACAATTTTGAAGTTCCAAGAGCCGGATGAACACAATTTTGAAGGTCCAAGAGCGGGATGAACAAAATTGTGAAGGTCCAAGAGCGGGATGAACACAATTATTAAGGTCCAAGAACCGGATGAACACAATTTTGAAGGTCCTAGAGCGGGATGAACACAATTTTTAAGGTCCAAGAGCCGGATGAACACAATTTTGAAGGTTCAAGAGCCGGATGAACACAATTTTGAAGGTCCAAGAGCGGGATGAACACAATTTTGAAGGTCCAAGAGCCGGATGAACACAATTTTGAAGGTCCAAGAGCGGGATGAACTCAATTTTGGTGGTCTATTAGTCTGATGGACACAGATTCAGTGGTCCAAGATGAACACAATTTCAGTGGTCCAATAGTCGGACTAACTCAGTTATTTCGATGGCCAAAGAGTCTGGTGACCCACTTTTGATGATCCAAGAGCCACTCCACTTCCCGTTTTGATCTCTAGGCTCCTTACTAAGAAAGAAGTAATAACAGTTCTTCAATTCTAAGTATGTAGTAATTACCCAATAAAGAAAGCTGCGCATAGGGATAGCAACCTCATTATGTCAAACTGTTTGCTGCAGGAATCACAACTTCACAAAAGCAACAGCCCGCAGTGTGTTTTGGCACATACTTTCTAACGGAAGCCAACAGTAATGACCAAAGTAAAGCTGATGCACAAGAAAGAGTGAGCTTCTCAACAGCTGAACAGAAAGAATGAGCATCACATTGGTAGTGTGCTCGCTTTCACTGCAACGATACCAGGTTTAATCTCAATTATTAAGAGTACCTTCACCTTGACCTTCGATTTGGTTCGCGACCCCAACAGATCTAATCTCAGACCGATACGTAAACATTAACTCTAACTCTTCCTTGACCTTCCATTTGGTTCGCGATCCGAACAGATATAATCTCAGACCGATACGTTTACATTAACTCTAACTCCTCCTTGACCTTCGATTTGGTTCGCGATCCGAACAGATCTAATCTCAGACCGATACGTATACACTAAGTCTAACTCTTCCTTGACCTTCCATTTGGTTCGCGATCCGAACAGATCTAATCTCAGACAGATGCGTATACATTAACTCTAACTCTTCCTTGACTTTAGATTTGGTTCGCGATCCGAATAGATCTAATCTCAGACCGATACGTATACACTAAGTCTAACTCTTCCTTGACCTTCGATTTGGTTCGCGATCCGAACAGATCTAATCTCAGACAGACTCTATACTCCCAGGCTAACTATTACTTGTACCTTGTCATGTCCCCAACTTCCTGTTGTAAAGATTTAGCTTTCACTCGGCCCGTCTCGTCACATGTCATACGGTCATGTTTTCGGTTGTTTGAACGTCCTGACGGCAACACGTCAATACCACTTCTTGTCACAATGTCCTCGACCTTGTCATTTCATGCTGGGTCTCGTAGCTAATGGCGAATTGGTTCGAGTTATTTTCAACGAGCGTACAGGAGTAGAAAATCAAATCGTTTGATTTTTAGTTTGTGAAGAATTTCTGAGGATACGTTGGCTGAGCGATTTGCATGTCAGCCTTCTGACCGAGTGGACGTATATTCAAAACATCGGTAAGACATAACTTTACTTAACTTAACTTCTTTATACTGGTTTAGTAGACTCTGCATATTCTGTATACAACCAGTTTCATTTGCATGTCCTTGCTCTAAAAGCTATGCTCATCCAATCTATTCTTGAATGCATTAATTGTCCCTGCCTCCACTATTTCCTGTGACAATGTATTCCAAGCATTCAACACTCTTTGACTAAACATACATTTCTTAATATTTAATCTGGACTTTTCTTTAGTTAATTTGTAGCTATGCCCTGTTGTTCTTGCAGGTGGCTGTATTTTGAAAAAAACTTGTTATAGTTTAATTTATCCCTTCCTTTGATGATCTTATAAACCTGTATGATTTATTATAACCCCTAGGTCCCTTTACTTTTCTATCTTTCTAATATTGTTCTCACCCATTCTGTAATTATGCTCCATGTTGGATCTACGCATGTGAATATGATTTTCCATTTATGTACATTAAACTCCATTTGTCCGCTCACAGAACATTCTCGAATTATATCATAATCCGACCTCACTATATCCACTTCTGCTTTAGATGAGACACCCCTGCATGGTTTTGTGTCATCAGCAGATTTTGCAATCGTGGATCGGATATCAATGTCCAAATCGTTTGAATACATCAAGAACAAAATTAGTCCTAAAACCGAGTCTTATGGCACTCTACTTTTTACTTTACGCCACTCAGTTGTCTTTCGTCTATCGTAAACAACCCAAAAGAAAATCAGGCTGTACAGTGTGTAGCTACTTGCAGGAGCAAGTATTCATCGGTCATATAGATCCACCACCCTAGTGTTTGCCAGAGCAAACCGAATAGAGCTACTATTTCATTCCCTGCGTATTGTAAGAGGTAGCTAAAGGTGTGTGTGGATTGGGCTGGCAACCTTACCATGTAAAACCCATTCCTATAACACTACGGCTCATTAGCGAGATGGTAGAGCACTTGCTATTCGTGACAAATGTACGGGGTTTAAATCCCACTACTGGCAGCTCCAGTCAACCGAGCTGTACATGAGTACCTGACTTAGGTTAGGGAAGGGAAAAGCAGTGAAGAAGGGGACCGCCCACCCCACCTCACAACATGACGCTTAGTATACTGGAGTCTCAAACACTTTATTCCTGGGCAGTGGTTAAGTCAGCTGAAGGGCTTACTTCCCTATGAAACCACACTGAAAATGATTAGAATCAGGTTTCTCTAAAAGCTGACTAGTGTAAGCCAAACTTAAATTTTGACATATACTTCGACAGATAGAGAGAGGTGAACATTATTATATATCTAATTACTTATGTCGGTTTGTTTGTCTGTTGGATGTCTGTTTATCCCACATTTGCGCTGGAGATTTGATTCCTTGATCGAATCACGTGTTATCGCTGGGGACTGGCTGATAGAATCAGGTGTTGTATTTGGAGATTGGTTGATTGAATCACATGGTGTCTTCATAAATGAGTTATCATACGAGGCGCTGCCCGGGATAATTATGTGTAATCGAACTATAGCATCATCACTACGATACGAGGTGCTGCACTGCACGTGGTATTTATAAAAGTCGGTAAGTTTTATAACTATTTCAAACAATCATGGACGAGATGATTTAGAAGAAGATATGGGTTTGTTAAAAGAAGTGAAGACATGCGCGGTTTCGTTGACAACGATGGACGGGTTGGAGAAATGAAGAAATTGACGATTTGACTTGGATAAAGATGGTCCGTTAGAATAGGAGGGATATTTATTTTTTTCTTCTCGTTCGCCTTATTTCTCTAATCCCCATGGCGGTGTGCGTTGCACTGTGGTTTTTATTTTGCGCCTGTCGGCCCAATGCATCCGACTTCAGCATGCATTTTTATGTAAGGGTCTGCGTCCTCCTGCGTTTTCTAAGGTTTTGCTTCCCCGGGGTAACGGCCGGTGCTGTGATGGGGATTGAACCCAGCACCTTCGGATTGTGACCCGTGCCCCTTAATCACTAGGCCACGCCGTCCCCTAGGAGGGATATGAGCGGTTTAAGAGGTGAGGAGATGAGCAGAGTAATGGAAACGATGAAGAAACAAGAGACGGGTGCGTTGAAATGGGGACAAGAGATGGGAGAGTTGGAAGGCGAGAGCAATGGGGCTGTGCAGAAGGGAATGTGAGAACCTTAAATTGTTAAACGGCTGTTATTTATGTTATATCGTACAGTTCGACTGACGGGCATATTACCACGGGTCTGATAGTTGTTATTATAAATCGTTTCTATGTGGACCTCAGCAATGCGTGTAATGGCCGTTGTGATGATGAGTGACTGAAAACTGCTAAAATCGTAGAGAATGGTGTAGAGAAAAAGTACAACAACAATGATACCACGAGGATGCAGACATTTTAACACTCGGAAATAATGGGCAGGTCATTCGTTCATGTTATTTTATTTTGTTTTATTTTATTTTATTTCATGTTATTTTATTTTATTTTATTTCATGTTATTTTATTTTATTTTATTTTATTAAGGAGACTCCCTTTAATGATTGCCGTCAATACTATCGTTGATCTTTTCATATCTCATTATCGACCAGTTATTGAAGCAAAGGTCCAATGCTGTATTTGACCCATTTACCCTCGTCGCAGGGTGACGGTGCTCTACGTTCTTGCACCCTAAGCAAAGCTTTTTACTTGCCACAACAGCAAAAACATAAATAGATGTTAATTTTAATTTTCATAAATTTATATTTATTCCATTGTTAGATTGTCTTACCATGCTGATAACCTATTTTGAAATGCCACACGATCGTATATGCTGTCTGTGTGTGCATGTGTGTGTGTATTCATATATGTGCGACACGGCATAGTTGACATTCAAACTACCAACAGAACACAGCACAGTTGACATCGACCAACTGCTAACAGAACACAATACAGTTGACAGGGACAAACTAACTACCAGAACACAGCACAGTTGACAGAGACAAACTACTTCCAAAATACAGCACAGTTGACAGAAACAAACTACTTTCAGAATAGATCACAGTTGATATCGACAAACTGCTACCAGAATACAGCACAGTTTACAGGGACAAACTACTACCAGAATACAGCCCAATTTACAGGGACAAAGCACATTGTTTAGAACACAGCACATTGTTTAGGGACAAACTACTACCAGAACACAGCACATTTTTTAGGGACAAACTACTACCAGAATACAGCACAGTATATAGGGACAAACTACTACCAGAACACAGCACATTGTTTAGGGACAAACTACTACCAGAACACAGCACATTTTTAAAGGGACAAACTACTACCAGAATACAGCACAGTATATAGGGACAAACTACTACCAGAACACAGCACATTGTTTAGGGACAAACTACTACCAGAATACAGCACAGTATATAGGGACAAACTACTACCAGAATTCAGCACAGTATATAGGGACAAACTACTACCAGAATACAGCACATTTTTTATGGACAAACTACTACCAGAATACAGCACAGTATATAGGGACAAACTACTACTAGAATACAGCACATTGATTAGGGACACACTACTACCAGAATACAGCACAGTATATAGGGACAAAGTACTACCAGAATACAGCACAGTATATAGGGATACACTACTACCAGAACACAGAACATTGTTTAGGGACAAACTACTACCAGAATTCAGCACAGTATATAGGGACAAACTACTACCAGAACACAGCACATTTTTTAGGGACAAACTACTACCAGAATACAGCACAGTATATAGGGACAAACTACTACCAGAACACAGCACATTGTTTAGGGACAAACTACTACCAGAACACAGCACATTTTTAAAGGGACAAACTACTACCAGAATACAGCACAGTATATAGGGACAAACTACTACCAGAACACAGCACATTGTTTAGGGACAAACTACTACCAGAATACAGCACAGTATATAGGGACAAACTACTACCAGAATTCAGCACAGTATATAGGGACAAACTACTACCAGAATACAGCACATTTTTTATGGACAAACTACTACCAGAATACAGCACAGTATATAGGGACAAACTACTACTAGAATACAGCACATTGATTAGGGACACACTACTACCAGAATACAGCACAGTATATAGGGACAAAGTACTACCAGAATACAGCACAGTATATAGGGATACACTACTACCAGAACACAGAACATTGTTTAGGGACAAACTACTACCAGAACACAGCACATTGTTTAGGGACAAACTACTACCAGAACACAGCACATTTTTTAGAGACAAACTACTACCAGAACACAGCACATTTGGAACGGGGAGACTATTACCAGAAGTCCACTTTATAACTGACGGGGGGGGGGGGGGGGTGGTGTCCAACATGACGCGTTTAACAGCATTGCCAATAACTAGATTTAATCGTCAAACTGTAACGGGCTTCGAATACTCTGTTGACCCTATTACAAGTGCACATACTATATACATCGAACGATTTAAGAAAACGGTAAAGGTGAGAAAATCGCTAACAGTGCATGAACGGGCAGATGCTTGATTCGTAGGTGTACCAGTTCATGTGACGTCGATACATCAAACTAAATGGTTTGGATGTTTTCAACGCCATTTTTGCCGGCATTGTTCAACTCTGATCACCTCAATAATTACAGAGGTCCAATCATTTCAATCTGCCCGCCTGAAGAATTTCCTTCTGCTTCTGTTTAGGACCCTACAGTCTTCCTGAAGATTGGGAGCAGAACTGAATATAGACATCTTTTCTACATATCTATCTTTATCTAAGGGGAATTGAGAGGCTAATCCAATCAGGCACAACATACTGACCAGGACGTCGTGTCAGGGTCAGGCACAATACACTGACCAGGACGTCGTGTTGGGGTCAGGCAAAATACACTGACCAGGACGTCGCGTCAGGCACAATACACTGACCAGGACATCGCGTGAGAATCAGGCACAAAACACAGACCAGGACGTCGCGTCAGGGTCAGCCACAATACACTGACCAGGACGTCGTATCAGTATCAGGCACAATACACTGACCAGGACGTCGCGTGAGAGTTAGACACAATGCACTGACCAAGACGTCGCGTCAGGGCCAGACACAATACACTGACCAGGACGTCGCGTGAGAGTTAGACACAATGCACTGACCAAGACGTCGCGTCAGGGCCAGACACAATACACTAACCAGGACGTCGCGTCAGAGTCAGACACAAAACACTGACCAGGACGTCGCGTCAGAGTCAGACACAATACACTGACCAGGACGTCGCGTCAGAGTCAGAGTCAGAGTCAGACACAGTACACTGACCAGGACGTCGCGTCAGAGTCAGACACAATACACTGACCAGAACGTCGTGTCAGGGTCAGGCAGAATACACTGACCAGGACGTCGCGTCAGAGTCAGACACAACACACTGACCAGGACGTCGCGTCAGTCAGACACAATACACTGACCAGAACGTCGTGTCAGGGTCAGGCAGAATACACTGACCAGGACGTCGCGTCAGAGTCAGACACAACACACTGACCAGGACGTCGCGTCAGTCAGACACAATACACTGACCAGAACGTCGTGTCAGGGTCAGGCAGAATACACTGACCAGGACGTCGCGTCAGAGTCAGACACAACACACTGACCAGGACGTCGCGTCAGTCAGACACAATACACTGACGCAGACGACAATCTCTCTTCCATGTCGCGTTCTCTCGAAACAGCTTGTTGTCACTGCAGTCTAGCGGACGAGATGTGGATCGATGTGATCTCCGTAGTAGAGAGCGCCACGCAGATGAAGACAAGCATAGCACAACCTCCTAGAGGACGGCGGTCCACCTTATCAGCATGCCCCGGATGTGAGGAAAGCTACTACAACCAGCCACTTAACGTCCTTTTCAGGGCGCACACAAGAGAAAACTTACTTATTGTGGGCATTAAACAACAACAACAACAACAACATCCGTATCCAGTTTTTTACTTATTTATTTAAAATAAAAGTAATGGACTTGTCCTCCCCTTAACGCGAAATGGAACGTCCTGGTACGTCTCATCAGTTGTCAAATACGTATGATGAGAACCAAGAGAACTTTGTTTGGGGTGAATTAAGACGCAAGACTTCTACATTTCATAACAGAAAAGCGGGATACATAAATTTAACCCATTTCACGTAGCCAGAAACGCATTAACTAAACTAACCCTTCAGAGGTTAAAGCCTTATAATAGATTGTATGATACGAAAGGCAAGCACTGTATAGGAACAGGTCTATAACAAATGTGAAACTCTTCTCTTTGTTTTGGATATTGTGCGTTACAATAACGCGACAGTACCAGCTGATTGTGTTTTGCGCCAAATAGCACGTATTACAAACTGACAAAAATGTCTGCCCTCAAAGAGCCCTCCATCCATCACGAGTGCAGATTGGGTCGGCAGCATGGCTTGGGGTTAGCGGTTCTCCAACTTCGGCCAAAGAGAGGATCACGAGGGGAGTGAGAGGTTATATTTGTAGTCCAAAATTAGGGACTGAAGAGTTCATAACATATAAACCGAGGAGGTGATGGATAAGGGCTTAGTGGGAACACAGTAAAGACTGATTGAGACCGCATGGAGGACTAAAGGAAACTGCAATAATGATCGAATGAGATCAATACGAGAGACGAGGAGGCTAACGTCTGGTCAGGCAAAATACACTGATCAAACAATGCTATCCAGGGTCAGAAGAAATATACTGGCCAAGACCTCCTCGTTGGTCGTCCTGGAGACGGGCTGTTGTCGAGGATAACAGTCTGGCTAACAAGGTGACGGTCGATGTGATCCCCGTAGTAGTGAGTGACACGCATATGAAGCCAAGCATTGCACAACCGCATGGAGGACCCCGGTCTTCTTCATCAGCACGCTCGGGATGTCAGGAAAGCTACTACATTCTGCCCCAAGTTCAGTCCTTTTCAGGACGCACAAAAGGGTTACCAACCAATTGTGGGCATTAGCAACCAACCAACCGGGTCAATATGAATAGAGGTGATCAGCAATAATGACTGAAGAAGGTCAATACTAATATTGGTGATCAGCAATAATGACTGAAGAAGTTCAATACTAATAGAGGTGATCAGGAATACTAACTGAAGAATGTCAATAAGAATAGAGGTGATCAGGAATACTGGCTGCAGAAGGTCAATAAGAATAGAGGTGATCAGGAATACTGACTGAAAAAGGTCAATAAGAATAGAGGTGATCAGGAATACTGACTGAAAAAGGTCAATAAGAATAGAGGTGATCAGGAATACTGACTGAAAAAGGTCAATAAGAATAGAGGTGATCAGAAATACTGACTGAAGAAGGTCAATAAGAACAGAGGTGATCAGGTATACTGACTGAAGAAGGTCAATAAGAATAGAGGTGATAAAAAATAATGACTGCCTCCACTATTTCTTGTGACAACGCATTCCAAGCAGTTGCCACTCTCTGACTAAAAAAATGTTTTAAATATCTAATCTGCCAAGAAAGACGAGGACAGAACTGAGACCGACTTCACAGGACATGATAGTTTGGAGTGTTTTTGTTGAAACCTGCGCTTCATATCGCGCTGAAAGGTTTTCATTGAATGATTGACGCCAATCAACGTAGGCAATTATGGATCTTCACAATTTCTGATCTCCACTAAGGTTTATCAATTTTGTTTGCTGGTCGCCTTCAAAGCCATGGTTTGAAAGCCATGGAATTTTCAAAGCCAATACCATTTTTTCAATTGGTAATACATTGTATATCTATTTTATCGTCAATGCCCTTTGTTCCTGTGTACTACAATTCTGTTTTGTTGCAACAGTGAGCTTTTACTTCAAATTTTTTTTAATGGTCAATTTGATCCCATCATTTGAGCTGCTTTGGGGATTCTACTCGGTCTTAGCTTTCTTGTTTTGCTGTAGCGTTACCAATTCCTTTCTCGCTGTTTTGTTATCATTAAGACTTGGTCATTCGTCTACTTCTTCTTCTTCTTCTTCTTCTTCATGTTTTCTTCTTTTTCTTCTTTTCTTCTTCTTTTTATTTTTTGCCGAATGTCTTAAAAAGAATATTATAGCACTGTATCGTAGTTTACAGCACGACTGCGCCTTTCGGCCGGAAACAACCGACTTCAGCCGACTTTTCTGGGGGACGGGGTTTGTCTTCCCACTTCAATCTCTATTCACTTAGAGAGACAACACTAGTGCAACGTGTTGTCAGGGTTGCCACTTGGCGGTGGAAAAGTTTCATGTTCAGCTCTGGTTCGCTGACCCTGACGCAAGTAGCTAGCTATGGTTCGCTGACCCTGACGCAAGTAGCCAGTTAAGAGTAGTTGTAACTTCGTCCTCACGGCTCTACCCATTCACATTTGTGTAAACTAAACCATGTTTAGACTAAGGACTGAACCCATAATTTTTGCCACGAGAAACCAATGTACACTCTATCTATCTCTCTTATCCCCCCCCCCCTCCCTTCCTCTCTCTCTCAATATACGAGGGTAAGTCAATAAGTACATCACAAACATATATGGGATAGCTGAAAAATGTATTCGGGAATTTCTAAAGGTATCATTGGGGAGGAAGACTAATGTCTGGTCAGTCAAAATATACTGGCCAAGACCCTCACCTCGGCTTCCTCATAGCCTTCCCTGGAAACGGAAGTAGTGAGCCACACGCAGATAAAGCCAAGCATAGTACAACCGCCTGGAGAACTCCGGTCCACCTTCATCAGCGCGCTCGGGATATGAGGAAACCTACTGCAACCCGCCACTTAACGTCCTTTTCATGGCGCACATAAGGGAAAACCTACTCCTTGTCGGCATTCGAAACAACAACAGCAAAGGTGTCACTAGCTTACATCAACACCCAGCTTTGTGATTACTCTAGAGAGCAGATGCTAGGTAACGCATGCACATGCGCAGGTGAGATACAAAATAGCGTCCGATTCTCACACAATGCACAGTCAAAATACAGCGCGCTGATGTACGTCTTTTTTTGTTTTGGGTTAAAAGGAATTAATTCAAAGGATATTCATAAGAAATTGGTTCCTTTAACGGTGAGAAGTTTTTGTGGTGTAAAGCGGTTCATAAAAGGGTTGATACATTTTCTCAAGGACCACTCAAAATCTACCATCGGTCGCCCTATTCAGATTGTCATGTGGGGCTTGATTAAACCAGGACTAACTACCGTGTCATCTTTAAGAACATGTACCTTACAGCCAAGACAGCCGCGAGTGGTTTCCACCTGTTCGGTGCACTAAAAACCCATCTTGGAGGAAGACGTTTCCTTCAGTTTGGTGCACTACAAACCCACCTTGGAGGGAGACGTTTCCATCTGTTTGATGCACTAAAACTCACATTGGAGGGAGACGTTTCCACCTATTTGGTGCACTAAAAACTCACCTTACCAGGAGACGTTTCCACCTGTTCGGTGCACTAAAAACCAACCTAGGAGGGAGACGTTTCCTCCTGTTTGGTGCACTAAAACCCACCTTTGCGGATGATGTATCCACCTGCTTAGTTCACTAAAAACTATCATGGAGGAAGACGTTTCACCAATGACGAATAGGTTGAACGTGAAGTGCAAATGGGGGATGAGGCTGCCGACCAAAGACGTCCATACTGAAAGAATTGATGCACTATAAAGTGATGGGATAACTGTATCAATGTTGGTGGAAATTATGTGGAGAAATAAGGGAAATGTAAGTGCTTCAAAATGTTTTAAAGTTCACATTTCATTTAGATTTTGGGATCAAGATGCTAAGCAGTGCATCAGCTGCAGCGGTTAGCGACTCTAAGCTGGTTGCTAGCATGATGGCCGACAAACGAGAGGTGTCAATACCCTTCTACACCTGCTGATCCTGGATAACAGGAGGCAACAGAGCAGACTGGCTAAAGAGAAGGGATCGTAGAGGGAATGCTAATCCAGTACCCATAAAATGCCTACTGAAGTCTGATTTGTCCGACCGGAAGGTGCAAAAATCGCAGACGAGCTGTAAACTGCATCATAACGTATTCCGTTCTTTGGACAACATCCTGCTACTTGAAAAGCTCTTTTCAGGGCTTGAAATCGGGAGTTTGGGAACAAACGAAGAAGAAGAATACTTAGTTTAAAAAAAAATATAGTCATTTGTGACCTATATACCGACTTGCCCTAGTGTATGTATTTGAAATTGCGTGCATACGTTTGTGTGTGTGTGTTTATGTGTGTGTGTGTCACCGCGCAAGTGTGTGTGAATATACGTATATATCTTGGGTCTTAAGCGGGCCACGACCATGAAATGAATTGGAATCGTTGATTTACCGTAAGAGGGGTATCAGGTTATCCAGACGAACATGAGTTACATTTATCACGCCGAAGGTATAAATATGACGCGTTTTGAGACACATGCTTGAATTCGGACCCTGATATGTTATCCACTCAAAGATAACTGAGTACATAAATATGGTACAGCCGCATTTACGCAATGGTTACGTTACTGTAGAGCGCGAAAAAACTGCCAATTCACGTAAAATTAGCAATATCTCTTCTTACAAAAATGTAATAACAGCTCAAAATGTTTAAAAAAAACCAGGAACAGTGGTTAGTTTTACTTAGAGAGAGGCACTAACACTAGTGTAGTTTTTCTTTTTAGAAAAGCACTAATACTAGTCTAGTTTTACTTAGAGAAAAGCACTAATACTAGTCTAGTTTTACGAAAGTCACTAATACTAGTCTAGTTTTACTTAGAAAAAAGCACTAACACTAGTCTAGTTTTACGAAAGTCACTAATACTAGTCTAGTTTTACTTAGAGAAAAGCACTAATACTAGTCTAGTTTTACGAAAGTCACTAATACTAGTCTAGTTTTACTTAGAAAAAAGCACTAATACTAGTCTAGTTTTACTTAGAGAAAAGCACTAATACTAGTCTAGTTTTACGAAAGTCACTAATACTAGTCTAGTTTTACGAAAGTCACTAACACTATTCTAGTTTTATTTAGAGAAAAGCACTAATATTAGTCTAGTTTTACTTAGAGAAAAGCACTAATACTGTTCCAGTTTTACGTAAGTCACTAATGCTAGTCAAGTTTAACCTAGATAAAATTACTAACACTGATCTAGTTTTACATAGAGAAAAGCACTAACAGTGGGCCAGTTGTCATAAGTCAGTAATATTGGTCTAGTTTGTAAACAGTGAAAATCGCTAATAGTGGTCTAGTTTTACCAATGGAAACATCACCCATACTGGTGTAGTTTACACGTAGAGAAATCGCCAATTCTGGTCTAGTTTTTACACATTAAGAAATCACCGATACTGGTATAGTTTTTACACAGAGAAAATCCCTAATAGCGTTCTAGTTTTACGCAGAGGAAATCACTAATACTAGTCTCGTTTTACATAGAGAAAAGTACTGAGACTGGTCAAGTTTCACATAGAGAAAAGTACTGACACTGGTCATGTTTTACATAGAGAAAAGCATTGATCCTGGTTCAGTTTCATGCAGTGTAAAGCCCTAATACTGTTCCAGTTTTACATAGAGAAAAGCATACAAACTGTTAAACAATCCCGAGTGGTCTACAGGAGTCTTTATGTATACCAAGGACAAGAATAGCACCACTGCCTCACGGAGAACATTTCGTAAGAGGCGATTAACTGTGTGACATAGCATAATACCACCGGCCATGGTTAGGTGGTTTGTTTAGTGCAGCATAGATGACGCCTAACAGGCTGCTGGTCTACTTTTCTCTATTGCTTGAGTCAAATGAGATGGAATGGCACATCGGCTAACCACCCTCCGTAAGCGTGTCCCAATGCAGTGGAGTATTAAGGTGCTCGAGCCTAGCCCGCTAAGCAGGAAACCCTTCTCCCGGCTACATCCAGCTCATACCAGAGCTGGGGCTCTACATGGGGGCATCCGCCCCTGTAGAAGTACAGGTCGACTAAGAACTAAAAACTGTTATACAAAGAGGCAAGCGATGGTTAATAAAATAAGGAACGCGTCGGGCGTCAATACCAGTGAGCAGAAATTAGGGCAAAAACTATTGCGTCATAGTCAGAAAGTTTAAGTACTGTACAATTGAGAGTCAGTAGGGATTTGTAGATATGTTCGCAAAGCAGACGAAGAATATCTCCGTCGGTCTGCAGACACTGCTGTTTTTCCCCGAAACTGTCTCGTCTAGATATCCCAATTGTTTCGTTCCTGGAAGGTCGACGTAGGCGGCTACAACGGTTGTGATGGGGTTGGCATCCTCACTTGCGCAAAAACCATTGCTGCTGGAACTACACTACAAATAAATGGTCCCAGGATTAACAATACGAGGGCGCTACAAATGAAAACCTAAGAAGTCGGATATAACTAAGAAAAACCAGGCCTTTGTACTGTTATCTGTATATGCATTTCTATAGGTTTAAAAATTAGATAACAGAACGCTTCTTATCCTTCGTGCATGTCAATAGTGCGGAGGTGATCTTTTAACTGCAGTAATGACGTCTTATTCGTCTGCACTGTGGTGGCATGTTCAGGACACTCTTGACATCCTTAGCAACCATATTAACAAATTACAATACAAAAAGGCATTATTTCTTTCTTTCCCGCTCTTTAGGTTTTCATTTGATAATAATAAAAGTTGTTCATCGCAAACGAGGATTGTGACAGTATCATATATTCTCATATTGCTATAGAAACCAGTCCTGCACGCAGATTTGACCTCAACCGGGGCACTCGTGTGAGGAGGAGTCGGTTGTGGGGGCGTACGTTCTGGTCTTTCGAGCGACCCCAATTCTGAGCCTCCGCGAGGGATTTCTTTGCTCTGCGATCTGAGCACCTATGGTATGCTTACGCGTCAGATGGAACTCCCAGAAAATGACATCAATGTTGCAGTTTTTCAGAGATACTTTCAAAGAATCTGTAGCGTTTCTTCAGTCCTACAAATGAGTGTCTGGCTCCTCTGATCTCACCGTACAACAGCTGCTTGGGGATGCGCTCATTGAGCATGCAAACAAAATGTCCCGTCCATCTTATCTGGGCTTTCTGAAGCAGCCTATGGATACTCAACATAAATGATTTGGACATTGATATGGGATCCATGATTGAAAAATTTGCGGAAGACACAAAACTATGTAGGGGTATCTCATCTATAGCAGAAGTGGATATATTGAGGTATGATTTATATAAAATTCGAGAATGGTGTGTAAGCTGGCAAATGTAGTTTAATGTAGATAAATGTACAGTCATCCACATGGGTAGATCCATTATGGAACATAATTACAGAATGGGATAGAACAATATTAGAAAGATAGATAAGGAAAGGGACCTAGGGGTTATAATAGATCATACAGGTAATATGAGTGAGCAAGTCCAGGTAACAGTGAAAAAGGCAAATGCAATGTTAGGTATAATAAAAAGAAATATTAAACATAGGAGCAAGGAAGTGGTAGTCAAACTATATAAAGCATTAAGTTAGACCAAGACTGGACTGCTGTGTAAAGGTGTGGAGTCCTTATCATAGAGGGGGATATAAACATGCTAGAAAGAATACAAAAAAAGAGCGACAAAGCTGTTAGTGGGATTCCAGAATTACAGTTATGAGGAAAAAGAAAAATCAGCCTACAGTGTCCGGAAGAGAGAAGAATTCGAGGTGACTTAATACAGGCTTATAAGATGATCAGAGAAATGGATACATTAGACTATAACAAGTTTATTTTTAAAAACAGCCACCCACAATAACAAGAGGCCATACGTACAAGTTGACTAAAGAGAGGTCTAGATTAAATATTAGGAATTTTTTTTTATTCAGAGAGTGGTGAATGCTTGGAATGCATTGCCACCTCTGGTAGTGGAGGCAGGGACAGTTAATGCATTTAAGAATAAACTGGATGCGCATAGCTTTTAGAGTAAGGTGATGTAAATGAAACTGGTTGAATACAAATTTTGCCGGGTCTTCTAAACCAGTATGAAGACGTTTAGTTAAGTTAAGTTAAGTTAGTCATACTTAGGACTAGAATTTAACAGTTTTTGCCTCTTTGTCCTGCCACTCGATCATGAGCAAACATACGCAGACAACTCTAGTGAAAACGATTAAGCTATCTGGCGTGTCTGCTGTACACAGTCCATTTTTCGCGGGCATACAGCAGAGTGGTTATTTCTACAGTGTGGCACACTTCAACCTAGGTGGCAACACTAATGTCATATCAGCTCCAGACGTTTACTTCCAGTCTCCCAAACGCATAGCTCGTCTTCACATCCCCGCTGCTAACCTCAAAGTCGATATTCGACTCTCTGGTGAGGGTACTGCCTAGCAAGGTGAAGCTATGGACTATACCAGGATTAATTAGAAGCAGAGAAACTCAGAAGACTGACTGACCATCCAATGCACCAGAGACTAAACAATTTCGGAAATGGGAAACTAAAGCGGTGAAACTTTGCAGAAATAGCCAAAGCAAAAATGCACGAAGACCCCATGAACGCACTAAAAACACCAAAGCCCATCCCTACTGTACTAAAACCTACCTGGAGGCAGCATATATTTCCAGAGGTGGTAGAAAATATACCAGATATTGGAAACAAAAACTGCCAGACTGAAAAAGAAAGAAGAGATACTACCCTGAGCTACATAACGAAAAACTACCCAAGCATGGACTGGACCCATGCATACACCGACGGTTCTGTAACAAACACAACACAGAACGTAGGGGCAGAGGCATTCCTGAGCCTACCAAATGGCAGAAAAATAACACTGTTATTGGCAACTGGAGAATACACAAGCAATTTCAGAGCGGAGGCAGAGGCAATGAGGGCGGCACTGGAAGAAATGGTGACAGGTAAAAGGAATGAAAGCCATATAGTCCTGCTTACAGATGCTCTGGCCGTAGTCACAGCACTAAAAAGCCAGAAAAATACTGAGCAGTACTCTGTCAACTATGCCAGCAGTCCGCACCAAAAAGAGTAGTGGTACAGTGGGTTCCATTCCACTGCAACATCCAAGGCAACGAGGAGGCAGACAGACTGGCAAAAGAAGGTGCAAGACTACCACAACCAGATGCTAGTATGACATACGAAGAGTCAAAACGGCTTATTAGAGCTAGATACGTGACCAAATGGGAAACAGAACATACTGGCTACACAAAAAAACGATGCCTATTACCATTTGAACAGAAGAGAGCAGGTCGTGGTCTTCAGACTTCGTACTGGCCACAATAGACTGAGGTTCCACCTATTCAACAAATTTAAGATAGGTGGCACTGACGAATACTCGTGTGGTACAGGGAAAATGACCGCAGAGCATTTGCTGCAAAACTGCCCGACATACGAGGACCAGAGAGAGCAGATGTGGCCATCACCAGTGGCAACACTAGACAAGCTATATGGCAGTTTCGACAGCCTCAGGATGACCGCTGCTTTTTTTCGAAAAAATAAAGTTCGACGTCTGACAGTGTAAGAAGAAGAAGAAGAATTAGAAGCCGAATTAGCGTGACTGGCCCATGCTACGCTAATTGTTTAAAAGGGCAAATTATTCTATCAAATCATCCACAGCCTATGATCTCTCACAGTTCATTATACACTGGCTACATGTCGCCTGGATATACTGTCCTGGGCCACTGTTTTTTCCTCTCTCCAGTTGCAAAATACTTAATCGCAGTTCTCGGTTATAATCTCTTCTCCGGGTTTTTTAAAGTCTACCACTCCTTCTCTTACACTGCGGATTCTATGTGAGATCCTGCCTAGCTATGCTAGATAAGGGCATTTCTTAAACTACACTAATCCTGGCATACATCCGTGGTACTTGAGACGAAACAATAGAACCACTTGTAAAACGGGACCTAGAGGTGGTGATTTAAAAAATGAATTATTTATTTATTTATTTTTTGTTTTAACTAAACATTAGCAATTTCTTCAACTTCTTCTTTCTGTTATATCACGCGTCTCGTTCTTCGTCTTCTTCTTCTTCTTCTTCTGTTTCTTCTTTTTATCCTTCATTCTCCTCCTTCATTCCATTCTTCTGCTTCTTGCGCTTTCACTGACCAAGTGCATGAGACTAGCGACCTCATCATGTCATACAAATCACAGCAGAAACTACAGCTGCTATGGCATGTAAAATGCTTTGGATCAGATTTTAACAAAAGTGGCGAACAGTGGTAGTTCCTCTATTCTCCCCCTGGAGTTTAAAAGGGACAATAAGAAGAAACTAATTCAGCTGTCGGTAATCTTGGGGATTACACGGCGTGTATCTAGTTTGTTTGTTTGTTAAATGTTTCTTAAACATTGTAATGTTTTTCCTAATAAATTGAACAAATACTTTACTACTGCAAACAAGATACTAAATCGTTTAATTGTTTAATGGTAACCATTGAAATACATTGTGCAGACTAGCTTCTGACCTTTGACATTCAGTTGATCGGGTCTGTCATTATTAAGTGTCAAGAACTCCCTGTAACTGACAGAGTGGCATTATTCACCCTTATTAATAGTTCGTGTACTGTGACAGGTGACTGACACGCTAACACTCACAGACACAAAGTGTATTTGCTTGACCTGGTTACTTTGGTAACCATTTGGTGACAAAAAAGTTGAGAGGGGTCGGGGAGAACTTTTAAAAATTGTTGCCAACTCAGCATTAGCAATTTCGTCGACATCTTCTTCTTCTTCCTTTTGTTTTTATCCCACATCTTCTCCTTCCTTTTTGTTTTTATCCCACATCTTCTCCTTCTTCCTTTTGTTTTTATCCCACATCTTCTTCTTCTTCCTTTTTGTTTTTATCCCACATCTTCTTCTTCTTCCTTTTTGTTTTTATCCCACATCTTCTTCTTCTTCCTTTTTGTTTTTATCCCACATCTTCTTCTTCTTCCTTTTTGTTTTTATCCCACATCTTCTCCTTCTTCCTTTTGTTTTTATCCCACATCTTCTCCTTCTTCCTTTTTGTTTTTATCCCACATCTTCTCCTTCTTCCTTTTTGTTTTTATCCCACATCTTCTCCTTCTTCCTTTTGTTTTTATCCCACATCTTCTCCTTCTTCCTTTTGTTTTTATCCCACATCTTCTCCTTCTTCCTTTTTGTTTTTATCCCACATCTTCTCCTTCTTCCTTTTGTTTTTATCCCACATCTTCTCCTTCTTCCTTTTGTTTTTATCCCACATCTTCTCCTTCTTTCTTTTGTTTTTATCCCACATCTTCTTCTTCTTCCTTTTGTTTTTATCCCACATCTTCTTCTTCTTCCTTTTGTTTTTATCCCACATCTTCTCCTTCTTCCCTTTGTTTTTATCCCACATCTTCTCCTTCTTCCTTTTGTTTTTATCCCACATCTTCTCCTTCTTCCTTTTGTTTTTATCCCACATCTTCTCCTTCTTCCTTTTGTTTTTATCCCACATCTTCTCCTTCTTCCTTTTGTTTTTATCCCACATCATCTTCTTCTTCCTTTTGTTTTTATCCCACATCATCTTCTTCTACTTCTACTCCTTTATTCATACTTTTATTTTCTTCTACTACTTCTTGCGCTTCCAGATGTCAACTAAAATCTAGGCTGGTATCTATATGCCTGTATGGCATGACATGCATCTAGGCTGGTATCTATATGCCTGTATGGTATGACATGTATCTAGGCTGGTATCTATATGCCTGTATGGTATGACATGCATCTAGGCTGGTATCTATATGCCTGTATGGTATGACATGCATCTAGGCTGGTATCTATATGCCTGTATGGTATGACATTCATCTAGGCTGGTATCTATATGCCTGTATGGTATGACATGCATCTAGGCTGGTATCTATATGCCTGTATGGTATGACATGCATCTAGGCTGGTATCTATATGCCTGTATGGTATGACATTCATCTAGGCTGGTATCTATATGCCTGTATGGTATGACATGCATCTAGGCTGGTATCTATATGCCTGTATGGTATGACATGCATCTAGGCTGGTATCTATATGCCTGTAGGGTATGACATGCATCTAGGCTGGTATCTATATGCCTGTATGGTATGACATGCATCTAGGCTGGTATCTATATGCCTGTATGGTATGACATTCATCTATGCTGGTATCTATATGCCTGTATGGTATGACATGCATCTAGGCTAGTATCGATATGCCTGTATGGTATGACATGCATCTAGGCTGGTATCTATATGCCTGTATGGTATTACATGCATCTAGGCTGGTATCTATATGCCTGAATGGTATGACATGCATCTATGCTGGTATCTATATGCCTGTATGACATGACATGCATCTAGGCTGGTATCTAAATGCCTGTACGGTATGACATGCCATGCCGTATATGTATACATGTTTACATATTTCTTCTTCCTTGAAAACAGAACAAGACTAATAGTAGAAAGACACGTGACACAGTTTGGCTTAAGAAAATGACGACATTGTACAGATGTCCTATTTACTCTAAGACAGATTTCTGCAAAAAAACTATTGAGCAAAGCATCGTCTTTGTAGACCAGGAAAAAGCTTTTGATAGGAAGGATAGGAACAAGCTATGGGGGATCCTGGAAAACTTTGTAATGCAAGGACAATTATTAGAAAAAATATTAGCAATGTATACAAACAAAGTACTGTGAGAACACCAAGCGGACTCCATGTGGTTTGCAGTTAAGATAGGAGAAAGACAGGGATGTGTACTCTCATCACTTTTATTGGGGAGGAAGACTGACATCTGGTCAGGCAAAATATACTGATCCGACATGTTAGTCAGGGTCAGGTAAAATATACTGATCCGACATGGTAGTCAGGGTCAGGTAAAATATACGGATCAGACATGTTAGTCAGGGTCAGATAAAATATACGGATCAGACATGTTAGTTAGGGTCAGGTAAAATATACGGATCAGACATGTTAGTTAGGGTCAGGTAAAATATACTGGACAAGACCCTCCTCGGATTCCCTGGAAACCGGCTGTTTTCATGGCAGCCTGGCTAACGATGCGACGGATCAACGTGATGTACGTGGTAGCTAGTGACACGCAGATGAAACCAAACATAGCACAACCTCCCGTAGGAACCCCCCCTCCCCCCTCCACCTTCATCAGCATGCTCGGCATGTGGGGAAA
This sequence comes from Ariolimax columbianus, assembly GCA_036924085.1. Taxonomy (NCBI): domain Eukaryota; kingdom Metazoa; phylum Mollusca; class Gastropoda; order Stylommatophora; family Arionidae; genus Ariolimax; species Ariolimax columbianus. Next base: position 23,694,379 of record JAVGWX010000018.1, read on the forward strand.
GCTACTGCAACCCGCCACTTAACGTTATTTTCAGGGCGCACAAAAAAGTAACCTACACATTGTGGGCATTCGAAAACAACAACCACTTTTGCTCATTGTATTCATGGACTGAAACAAAATCAGAAGCCACCACAATGAACGAGCTCCTTTTTGCAGATGATCAGTCTCTTTCATTCCGATGAACATCTTAATACCCTTGACAATGCCATCGACATAGTATGAGGATTAGTACAGCAAAAGCGGAGACAGTGAAAATCAGCAGAATAGAAAGAAACACTAAATATTCAGGTAAAAATACACAGAACTAGAACAGGTCAGAGAATTCAAATATTTGGGCAGCGTACTCGCACTCAATAGAATGATGGATAGAGAGATGGAACAAAGAACGCAGGAAGCTAATACGCTTTTCTATCAGCTCTTATTATTCTTAAGACACAAACACATCCCAAATGAAGACAACGAGATGTTAATAGTATTTTTATACCAACTCCCTGCTACCAGTGTCAGACAAGGTCTCTCACCAAGGCACAATAAAAAACAATAATGGTGTGCGAAATAAGATGTTTGAGAAAGGCTGTCGGGGTCACAGGGCTGTCGGAGTCACAAGGCTGTCGGGGTCACAAGGCTGTCGGGGTCACAGGGCTGTCAGAGTCACAAGGCTGTCGGGGTCACAAGGCTGTCGGCGTCACAGGGCTGTCGGAGTCACAAGGCTGTCAGGGTCACAACGCTGTCGGGGTCACATGGCTGTCGGAGTCACAAGGTTGTCGGGGTCACAAGGCTGTCGGGGTCACAAGGCTGTCGGAGTCACAAGGCTGTCGGGGTCACAAAGCTGAACAGAGTACGAAACAAGTAATCAGACAGAAAGTTGATGTAACACCGTGTATGGAATACACGGAAAGGCAGAGAATAAAATAGTTCGGACTCCTGAAAAGAATGCAACCAAGTTACAAGCTGCTCGTATCCACAATACAAGACATCAGGGTTGCAGAGAAAGAGGCAGAGCACGAAAAAGATGGATAGATGGTGTCAACGAGGCACTGATGACAAACTGAATGACAACAATATCGGCGACAAAGATGGCAAACGACAGAAAACAGCACTTTCCCACGACCTCTAACGACACAGGTGAATAGAAGATAATGCTGATGATTGATATATATATATATATATATATATATATATATATATATATATATATATATATATATTTATATATAAGTGTGTGGGGAGAGGGAACTATTCCGCGGCGAAGTAGCTAAGCCGTCGGCCTCGTGATCAGGTGGTGTGAGTTCGACATCGGACTTTGCCGTTTTTTCACAGGTGCTTTATGCGGAGTCCCCTGTATCTCGTAGTCGCCCCCTAGTCGTCTTGGCCTTGACTTGCCACTGGGGTCGGGCGGCTAGAGACGAGAGAATGAGGATAAAAAGTAGCGCAGTTAATCCTTATTAAAAATAGCGCGAGCAAAATAAATTATGCCATCGTCTACGATGGACGGCGGCTTTTGCCTTTTTTTGTGTGTGTATGTGTATACATATGATTTTTTTCATCTTTCCAGGCGGTTTTAAGCGGGTAAAAGTCTTATTTGGCAGTTCTTTTCATGGCTGATTTTGTCGATTTAAGACAGGCACACTTGACCACAGAGAGAGCAGGTCTTGGATATATATATATATATATATATATTAATCGCTCACAAATTTAAATGGCTTTATCTGTATAATCTTTCAAGGACACCGTTTATTGCTGTTGGTGTTGTTGACTTTAGCTTCGTTCTTGGTCTTATTATTTGTCTTTCAATTTTACACATCAACTTGATTATCTATATATTTGAAATGACAGTGATCAATCTGAATGTATTTGCATCTTCGTAGAACTTGTCCAGAAATGGAATATATAGAGTTTGTATGTTGAACGGATTCACATTACACAAATCACAAACATGCATACATACAGATCACAAAAATACGCACACATACACACACTCATCCACATACTTGTTTATGCTTCATTATCTAAAGAAAGTGACTGTCTGTGAGTGAAAGGCCTGCAGCTTTGTCAATCGAATCTATAAAGATGTTAAATCCTCATCACGAGCGACATCATCAGACGGTTTCTTCTTCATGATGATGTAGCTTACGCTGTATTTGGATTATGGTTTACTATGCCTTTGGTTCGAGGGCTGCCCCTAAGATGACCATTCAAAGAACAGCATACTCCCTTCTTATATCTCTTTTCATTTTCTCCTTTACCTACTTTTTATTTCTTTTCCCTGTTCTTCTACTTTAGTTTTCTCCGTCTTTTTTCCTCGTCTTCTTTTTTTTCATCACATACAAGTTCTTGTTTCATTGCTTCTTTACTACTCAAAATATGTTAGCGGTCACTTACAAACTCTCACAGTGCATTCAAAACATAAATGAGAAGTTAGTTATATTTATGAAATTGTTGTTCTGTCATTTGGACAACAGAGTTTGACAGTTTCACGACCAAGAACGAACCTGTCTTGGTAAAATTCCTGTTAAATTGGACAACCCGTTCTTTCTGAAACTCTGCTCACAATGTTCTTCAGTAATTTGGACATTAGAGTTGACAGTTTCATGAGGATTTGCTGATTAATGGTCAGTAACGTGTATGACCTAAACGGGCATTGGCACACGCTAGGCAGCGATGCCTCATGACCGTCCCAAGACGTACCAGCGATGCTCACTAGGGTTGACTGCAACCATGCAGGAAGACTAAGTGATAATGGATAGAAGCGGTTATGCAAGCTCGGTATTTAAAATGCCGTGTTGAAATCTGATGTGTCGGACCGATAGAAGCATATATTGCAGCCTAGATGTAAACTGCGACACGACGTCACGAATGTCATTTTCAGGATGAACATACAAGAGCATGAAAAAAGGAAGACTGAACAATATGAAGAATAAGAAGAAGAAGAAGAAAATAAAAAAGAAGAAATTCTTTGTATCTCGATAGTATACACATATACATACATATACACATATTAAGACGCTAAATTGTACCCTGGCATACATGTAACCAAATCATTTAATTGTGTAACTGTAACCATTGAAAGATGCAATATGCGAAACTGTTTATGGTCTGACAATTCCGTGATCGCTTGCTTGTAATGTCTCAGTTCTTGTTTCTACTTCCTCCTTAAGTGGGAAGGAAAGAGGGAAAGGAAGAGAAGAGGGTTCGACGGAACGGAAAAGCGCCTGAACGAAACATGAATATTCCACTATCTGACACACAGAGGGGGGCAAAAAAGCTGAGTCAAAATTGGTTATTTCTGAGAGTAAATTTCTTATTTTCCTCTTAACTGAAACAATTTTGTGGCAAAGACATCAGTCATTTTCTGTGTACTTCCGTTACTCTCGTCTAAAGTTATGAGGTGGTTTGGGGTATTGAAGATGAAATATAGTGAATGAGATGACAACAGCCAGCGATTCATAGTTGCCTGTTTGCTTCAGGGTTAGCGACTCATAGTTGAATGTTTGCTTCAGGGTTAGCGACTCATAGTTGAATGTTTGCTTCAGGGTTAGCGACTCATAGTTGAATGTTTGCTTCAGGGTTAGCGACTCATAGTTGAATGTTTGCTTCAGGGTTAGCGACTCATAATTGATTGTTTGCTTCAGGGTTAGCGACTCATAGTTGAATATTTTGTTTCAGGGTTAGCGACTCATAGTTGATTGTTTGCTTCAGGGTTAGCGACTCATAATTCACTGTTTGCTTCAGGGTTAGCGACTCATAGTTGGCTGTTTGCTTTAGGGTTAGCGACTCATAGTTGGCTGTTTGCTTCAGGGTTAGCGACTCATAGTTGCCTGTTTGCTTCAGTGTTAGCGACTCATTGTTGAATGTTTGCTTCAGGGTTAGCGACTCATAGTTGCCTGTTTGCTTCAGGGTTAGCCACTCATTGTTGAATGTTTGCTTCAGGGTTAGCGACTTATAGTTGGCTGTTTGCTTCAGAGTCAGAGACTCAAAGTTGATTGTTTGCTTCAGAGTCAGAGACTCATAGCTGGCTGTATACTTCAGGACCAGCTACTCATAGTTAGATGTTAGCTTCAGGGTCAGAGACTCATAATTGGCTGTTTGCTTCAGGGCCAGCGACTCAGTTGGCTGTTCACTTCAGAGTCAGAGACTCATACCTGTCTGCTTGATCCAGCGTCCGCGAACCACAGATGACCAAGACCCTATTCTGCCTTCAAGCCGCTGCTCTATAAACAGGCTGCCTTAGTGTAGTCTGACTAAGAGGATACGGATCGCATTGGGAAGGTAAACCTGATACGCGAAAAAAGTCATCTGACACCGGATGTGGCGTCGAAATGCTCAGATATTGCAGCCTCGCTTTAAACTACCGACACAACGTTTTTCTTTTCGACTAACACCGATGAAGATAAGAAAAAGAAGAAAGCGAGAAAGAGGAAGAAGAAAGTAATCTTCTTCTTCTTCTTCGTTCGTTCTCAATCTCCCACTACCAAACCCGGAAAGGGCTTAAGTAGCAGAATGTAGTCCAGAGAACGGAATGCGTTGTGTCGTAGTTTACAGCTTGGCTGCGATATTTGCACCTTTCGGTCCAACACATCCGACTTCAGCAAGCATTTTTGAGTACCGGGTTAGCATTCCCTCTTCGATCCCTTCTCCTTAGCCAGTCTGCTCTGATGCAGCCTGTTATCCAGGATCAACGCGTGGAGGTGTAGAAGGGTTTTGGCAGTTATGGTTCGCTGGCCCTGACGCTAGCAGTCAGCTATGGTTCGCTGGCCCTGACGCTAGCAGTCAGCTATGGGTCGCTGACCACTGCAGCTCTTGCGCTGCTCAGCATCTTGATCCCGAAGAAAGTAATGAGGGACAAATTCGATGATGATGATAATGTAGAGGAAAAACACGCAGCTCGGTTATACATCATCTTCTTCTCCCTTCTCAATTAATCGCATCTACTTCTTTCATCGACTTGGCGGTTGGTCTCCGGCTTGTCGCATTAATATACAGTTTACCCATAAATTAGGTCCCGGAAGACCATGTTATCACTCTGCTCCTCTCGTGGAGCCGGTGAACTGGGTGTGTATAGAATGATATAATGCCTTATTACATTCTTCTCTGGTTATAGTAAAGTAAAGTAAGGTGAGGTGAGGTGTTAGCAATCTCACATTTCAAAGGCTCGACTATATTATGGCGGTAGCCATCTCCTCTCCCTCGCCGCTTTTACTTCCCAGACTGAACCGGTACCCATTTAAGGCTGGGTCGACCCGGGAGCCAATGCGGTCTGAAAATACGTTTTCGCCTCAACTAGGAATTGAACCCAGGACCACTCAGATGTAAAGCAGCGCGCTAACCACTGCACTACTCGGCTTCTCTGGTTTACAGGTAATCTATCAAAAGCTTATTGAGTGTTAAGCGATTCTGCTACAGGCCTGCATCCCAATACAGCTCTTTAACATATTTTCTCCGTCTCTATATTTTCTTTCAATTTTCTGGATCTGTTATTGGTTTTCCATTCGTATCATTAATCGCCCGTTTGTATTTGTATCCCCCTATATTAACTACAGTACTTTTTAACTTTCCTATGTATTTGATCGAATTTTCATGTTCTCTCCTGGTCTTACATTTCTTCGCATGTCTGTCCACCATTTCTCTAGTGCCATCTTACATTCACGATGAAATTCATTTCCTGATACTGCTATACTTAGCAATGCTTTGCTCTGTATTACTATTATTCAATTTGCATTTTTACTCCATTTGTATAAGCATTTTAGTTTTTACCAACTGTTTCTTTTTTTTCTATTTTCTGTTATTTTCTTACCTAACGTTATCTGCGTTACCTCTGTACTACAACCGGGCTACAGTGTCTAGAAAAGAGAAGAATTCGAGGATTAATACAGGTTTATAAGATAATCAGAGGAATGGATAAATTAGACTATAACAAGTTCTTTTTCAAAATACAGCCACCCACAATAACAAGAGGACATAGCTACAAACAAATTAACTAAATAAAGGTCCGGATCAGATGTTAGGAAATATTTGTTTAGTCAGAGAGGGGTGAATGATTGGAATGCATTGCCACAAGAGGTAGTGGAGGCAGGGGCAATTAATGCATTTAATAATAAATTGGATGCGCATAGCTTTTAGAGCAAGGTGATGTAACTGAAACTGGTTGTATACAGACTCTGCAGAGTCTTCTAAACTAGTATAACGACGTTAAGTTAATTTAAGTTAAGTTAAGTTGCAAATCATAATGTTAATATGCAAGACTAATTTGGAAAGATAAAAACAGATCTCTGATCACCAACATCAATTTAACGCGCACATTGATTCCCTCTGTGCACATGGATTCCCTCTGTACACATTGATTCCCTCTGTGCACATTGATTCCCTCTGTGTACATTGATTCCCTCTGTACATATTGATTCCCTCGGTGTACATCGATTCCCTCTGTGTACATCAATTCTCTCTGATGCACATAGATTCCCTCTGTGCACATTGATTCCCTCGGTGCACATTGATTCCCCCTGTGCACACTGATTCCATCTGGTGCACATTGATTCCCTCTGTGCACATAGATTCCCTCTGTGCACATTGATTCCCTATGTGCACATGTGTGCTTGTGAAACATGGACAGTAAATACTGCATGTCCTCCGTATTCCGTTTATCGCGTTTCTATCCGGTGTGTGGCTTTCAGCGCAGGTAATGAAGAGATTTATTGACCGGTTCCCAGTATGTGCTTTGTACACGGGGAGCTTTACTGCTTCTGTTATTTCTGGGGTCTCTGCCTTTTGCGTGGTCAGCTCTTAGCTTTGTATCCGTTGTATCTGTATTGCATTGCTTTGTGAAGGATACTATCTGGTGTTTGACGTGTCACGTGGCCGAACCAATTGGTTTGCTGTCGCTTGATGAGGTCTAGCACTGGTGTTGAACCTACTTGTTTTCTAATATATTCGTTTCTGAATCTATAAATTCTTGTTACATTAAGCATCTCGTAGTCGCCCCCTAGTCGCCTATTCCTTGACTTGCCACTGGAGTCGCGCGGCACAAAACGCGAGAGTGAGGATAAACAGTAGCGCAGTTAATCCTTACTAAAATTAGCTTTAACAAAATAAAGTGTGCCATCATCGTCTACGATGGACGGCGGCCTTTCCCTTGAAGCATTTGGTGCAGGCATTTAATTTCTGTTGTTACCATGTTTCTTTTATCTTTGTTTGTTAATGTACAATTCTGGCGCTGAAAAAAACAATGCAATAAAGAATATTGTGTTGTATATCATTCTTTTTGTATCCATTGTCGCCCGCTTACATAGTAATATCAGGTACATTTGCCCAATGATTTGACCTGCTTTATTACATCTATTTTGGATTTCGGTGTCGCCTTTGCCATCTGCTGAGATTATGTCCTCCAAGTACGTGAAATTTGTCACCTGTTTTATTTGTTGGTTTTGTATGAATGTTGTTTCTATTTCATTTCTTGCCATCGTTACCTTCTTCATAATGCTGCACTAGATCGGAAAATCCACGATATGAGCTGAATTGTTTCAGAAAGTTCATTGAAATATCATTTCTAGACCACATCACGAATGTCAGTATACGATAAACTCTCCAACAGGCTGTCTGACCGTATCCGGTCTTCGTTTCGATTATCAAATCACGAAACTACGGCTGGTACGGTCTTGTGATACTCCGAGGCACAGTTTCGGGCAAGAGAAGGAGAGATTGACCTAAGATGCACTGAACAGATGATATTCGCATGGAAGAGGGGATTTGAACATGTTGTAAAAGAAGAGCGACAAAACTGATAGTGAGATTCCAGAATTATACACTATATACACTAACACCCAATCATACATAACCACACAAACACTCTAATACGCACACTAGCACATATTAACACACACACACACACACACGCACAATAACACATAGTAACACCAAACACACTAATCGACATACACACTCATACACAAACACACACCAAGGAGCACGCACATTCTCACACACAAAACTTAGACACACAGACCCACACACGTGTACATAATCCTCGATGACTTTATTGATGGGAAAATTGAAAAGAACACTGCACACCACATCGTGCCGTTAAAAACGACCTAATGAGGATTGTGCAAAGACTGGAAATCTTATTATGCAACAAAGATACAATGCCACAGAGACAATCTCTGCAAGCGCACACAAGGGCTTTAGTGTGCGTGTGTGTGTGCGCTTGCAGAGATTGTCTCTGCAAGCGCACACAAGGGCTTTAGCGTTGACTTCCTGCAATATGGGTAACTACAGGAATCATTCAATTCTCATGCTGGAGTGAAAGCTGACAAGATCGCCGGTTACAATGTTCAACTTTACATAAAAGTATATACATACATACATACATACGTATATACATACATAAATACATATATACTTACATAAATACATATATACACATACATACATACATTTATACATATATAAATACATGTATACACATACATACATTAATAGAGACATACATATATACATACGTAAATACATCTATACATATACATACATTAATACATATATACATACATAAACACACATACATACATATACGCACACATTACATACATACATTACATATATTACATATATATATATATATAAACACAGACGCATACATGCATACATTACGTAGGTACATACATACATTCATATACACACATACATACATACATATATACATACATACATATACAAATAAATATACACAAATACATACATACATATACGCACACATTACATACATACATATATATGCAAGTATTCATACATACATATACACGCATACATACATACATGTACACGCATACATACATACATACATACATACATATGTGCACACATGCATACACACATACCAAAATACACACAAACACACACACACACGCACGCACATACACACACACACAAACACACGCGCGCGCATTCATAAGTATGTATATATATATATATCATCGTTGCGTGCGTGCGTGTGTGACCTCCTTACTATAAATTGTTAATAATGTATATGGGCTAATCCTAATTGCTGTCAAGGCGATAACCCGCTGTGCCTGTCGGAGAGCGGGTAGAACTGTAGCATCCAACACACCGTTCCTGTATTATGTCCTTCCTGCCCAACCTATCTACATTTTGACAAACATAACCTAATTATGCGTGTAGTACGGCCTTCCCGTTTAGCTATGTTATTTTATACTAAGTAGAACCGATGGAAGTGCACTCACTAAAGACATATAGGTGCTACGATTTGGCTTCTTTGTTAAACGATGTTTTCCTGAAACAGTTAAAGACGATTATTTTGTTAGGAGCAATATTAGAGAGAGATACTTGTTTTCAAGTTTCTTCGCCTAATATGGCATTCTGTAGAATTAGTTGGCTAGTTTTTAATTCATTTATGCCGTTAAGCGCCGTGGGGAGCGTATGTCATCTGTCCTGCGTAAAGTACGTTGCGTCGGTAATTGTGAGCCCGTGTCGCTGCACAATCACTCTAATGTCATCTATCCACCAGTCTCGCGTCATCTATCCACCAGTCTCGCGTCATCTATCCACCAGTCTCGCGTCATCTATCCACCAGTCTCGCGTCATCTATCCACCAGTCTCGCGTCATCTATCCACCAGTCTCGCGTCATCTATCCACCAGTCTCGCGTCATCTATCCACCAGTCTCGCGTCATCTATCCACCAGTCTCGCGTCATCTATCCACCAGTCTCGCGTCATCTATCCACCAGTCTCGCGTCATCTATCCACCAGTCTCGCGTCATCTATCCACCAGTCTCGCGTCATCTATCCACCAGTCTCGCGTCATCTATCCACCAGTCTCGCGTCATCTATCCACCAGTCTCGCGTCATCTATCCACCAGTCTCGCGTCATCTATCCACCAGTCTCGCGTCATCTATCCACCAGTCTCGCGGCCGCCCCATTTCCCTGTAGCCATATATCCAACCCTTGTAAGCCATCAGTGGAAGTTGATGAGAGTGCATCGTCATGAGATGACCAGACTAACCTATTGTATGCCTGGAACACGTCGACATTCTACTCTCACGCGGTTTGGATAGAGGCAAAGTTAGGCACTGGTAGTACAGAGTTGGCATAAATATACTGTTTATCAGCTGTTGCTTTGTTGCGAAACTAATATTCGGATATATAAGCAGGGACGACAGCTGATACGTCACCGCATATGATTTCTGACACCTAGTATCCTCGATTTCCCTGTCTGCCAAAAAAAATAGTGCCCAAATATTTGAACTCGTGGACCTGTTGAAGAGAAATATCAAATACACTTACGTTGAGTGGCCCAGGTGATCTGCTGATCCTCATAGTTTCTATTTTCTTTTCGTTAATTCTCATATTGTATTTAGCACAGGTAGTCGCAATCGCATTCATGTGATTTTGCAGTTTATTGTCATCGTCGTATAGCAATCACTGATCATCTGCAAAGAGTAATTCGTGAATTGAGTTCTGTTCTGCTTTAGATTTCTCAAGAGACTGGTATCTGATGCGATTTTGCCCATGTAGTTGTTGAACAGTCTAGGTCAAACAAACAACTTTGTCTCCCACCGACAATGACTGCAATGGTTTATGTGATACCATCAGTCGTTCTGACGACGTTATACTCGTGCGAAACACTGCTCTGATATTACCTGGTATTCTGTCTTGGAAAATAATATTGTTATGTTTAACACGAAATTAGACACATACCCATTCCAGTGGAGACCCAAAAGAAAACCAGTTGATAAATAGCATTTTTATATCAGCTCTCTGCTACCATGGGGAACTGAGACACTAGTTCGGTCAATCACAGCCATTTTTTTCTTTATCTCTCCATGTATTCCATACACGATGTTGCATCCACCTGCTGTCTGATTTCTTTGTTTTGTTCTTTGTCAAGTCTTGTGACCCCGACATACTTTTTGAAACACCTCAGTTCGCATACAATGATTTGCCGTTCTTGTGTCTTGATAAGGGTCCATGTCTGCCAACAATAACAGAGCTGTTGTTGTTGTTGTTGTTGTTGTTGTTTAATGTCCATAATGAGTTTGTTTACTCACTTGTGCGCCCTGAAAATGGCGTTATATGCCGGCTTGTAGTAGCTTTCCTGACATCCTCCATGTAGCGGTCCCTGAAACAAGCTGTTTTCACGGTAGTCTGGCTGATGAGATGTGGATCGACGTGATACCTGTAGTAGTGAGCGTCACGCAGATGAAGTCAAGCATAGCACGACCGCCTCGGAGGTCACAATCTAACTTCATCAGCATGCTCTGGATGTGAAAAACGCAACTACAACCCGTCACTTAATGCCATTTTCACGCCGACAAAAAAGTAAACATACTCAAAATGGGCATTACAAAATAACAACTCTGCTATTATTGTCAAGCATGGACTCTTACTGAGACTCAATAAAGGAAAATCATAGTATACGAAATGAGGTGTTTGGGAAAAGCTGTCGGGATCACAAGGCTAAACAGAGTACGAAACGAAAAAAACAGACAGAAGGTGGGTGCAACACCGTCTACAGAATACATGGCAAGGCAACGAATAAAATGGTTTTGTCACCTGACAAGAATGCAACCAAAGTTATCAGCTGCGCGGATCTACAACACCAGACAAGAGGATTGTAGAGCTAGTGGGGAGATCGAAAAACACGTACTGGAGAACCGTGAAAGATGGAACCTGTTCATTCAGAGGCTTGCGGGTATAACTCAAGGGACCTGAATAGAAGATTGAAGAGCCTCTATTGTGGCCATATGTTCCAAGTGAAGCCGGGCGAATACATGATGATGATTATGCAGCCAGCCGTTTCCAGAGAAAAGGCTAACATAGAATTAATTAATTCATATAGGCATATATTTATATCACCATAGATCCCCACAGTGTATGTATGAGGGAGGTTTAAATTAAACCGGGATTTGTTATTCTAGTTCTACCGGAATGAGTTGGGACGGTGAGGCTAACGTCTGGTCAGGCAAAACACACTGACCAGACAATGTTAGCTAGGCTCAGGAGAAATATACTGGCCAAGACTCTTACCTGACGGGACGGTGAGGCTAACGTCTGGTCAGGCAAAACACACTGACCAGACAATGTTAGCTAGGCTCAGGAGAAATATACTGGCCAAGACCCTCACCTGACGGGACGGTGAGGCTAACGTCTGGCCAAGACCCTCACCTGACGGGACGATGAGGCTAACGTCTGGCCAAGACCCTCACCTGACCTCCTCGTTGGTCGTCCTTTAAACGGGCTGTTGCCGAGGACACACAGTCTGGCTAACAAGGTGAGGCTCGGCGTGATCCCCGTATTAGTGAGCGACACGCAGATAAAGCCAAGCATAGTACAACCGCCTGGAGGACCCCGGCCCACCTTCAACAGTACGCACGGGATGTGAGGAACAGTACTGCAACCCGTCTTCACCCCCTCCCCTCCCACTTAACGTCCTTTTCAGGGCGCACATAAGAGTAACTTACTCATTGTGGGCATTCGTAAACAACAATACCTGAATGAGTTATAGCGTGCAGAAATTACTATCTTTAGTTAGGGGCTCTTATCTCCTATTACTGCTAGGTGGTTCACTTGCCATGAGCGAGTCAGGTGACAGAGAAATAAAAATGGCGAACACCACTGTTTGTTCTTGCATGGAACAGCGTGTTGTTATGAAGTTTCTTGTTAAAGAAGGCGTGAAACCTTCAGAAATGCAGATCAGACTGCAATCACAATACGGTGATGAGAAACTCAGCCGCAGTAAGGCATTTTAATTGAATAAACGTTTTATATAATGCCGTACATCCGTGAGTGATGATCCCGACCGTAGTGGCTCTCAAACCACTACAGTCACTCCTGTGAATATCGAGATTGTAGAACGCCTTATCCTGGCTGTTGATTTTCTACTCACAACAGTGAACAGTATATACGTATTTTGAGTTATGTGCATAACCGCCTGCCCAAAAAAAATGGACTGGTTTGATCACAAACGGCGTCCTGGTCCTGCAAGATAACGCTCGACCTCACCGCACTATTTGCCATCTGCAGCAACTCGGCTGGGAGATATTGCCACATTCACCTTACAGCCCAGACCTCGCTACAGTCGATTTTCACATGTTTAGATCCCTAAAAGAATTCCTGGGACATTAGCATTTCAGCACTGATGGCGAAGTGAAACAGGTTATTGGTTCAGATAAACTGACAAATCTTTCTACGCTGAACCTTTTCGAGCATTATTTAAACGCTGGTATGAGTGCATAAGCACTGCAGGATTATATCGAAAAATAAACGGAATTTTTACTACTTGAAACAAAAAGTGGTTTTTCATTCCCAAAAAAAATATTGGTTTGACTTGAACGTCCCTCGTATTTATGTACGCATAGTTAACGGAGCTTGTAGCGTCCAGCGTTCACCGTCATATTCAACTCAGGATTTCACGGTTAGTTCGTCAAACCTAGTCCTGGTCGGCTGCTAACTGGTGGCCGGATACTTTGTGATGTTGGTCATGACCACAGAGAGCAGTTAACCGACGTTTGAGTCTATTATTGGCCTGTGTGAATATTTCTTAGCAGCACCAAAAGTTGCACTGTCAGTAGACAGAGTGAAGAACTCTCGAGAGAAGATTCTTATTAAGAATAGCCGTGTGTACTGGACCGTAGATATATGACACGGGCTAACCGAAGTAGCCGATGACCTTGCCAGAGTAGCCGTAAAGACAAACACCACAATTCGAAATAAAATTCAAATGGAAAACCACACCATTTTGTTGTGGACTAGTTGTATATATATATATATATATATATATATATATATATATATATATATATATACATATATATATATATATATATGTCTGTCTGTCTGTGTGTGTGTGTGTGTGTGCGCGTGCGTACCTGTCTGTCTGTCTGTGTGTGTGTGTGTGTGTTTTCAAATAAAACCGTACCTAACTGCACTAAGTAAACATACTTCCGATGCGCATAATGATGTCACCCGAACATCACAACAGTGTCCATTCTGTAACATTGGATAACTGTGTAACCCCATCATTACAACAGTGTCCATACTGTAACATTGGATAACTGTGTAACCCCATCATTACAACAGTGTCCATTCTGTAACATTGGATAACTGTGTAACCCCATCATTACAACAGTGCCCATTCTGTAACATTGGATAACTGTGTAACCCCATCATTACAACAGTGTCCATACTGTAACATTGGATAGCTGTGTAACCCCATCATTACAACAGTGCCCATACCGTAACATTGGATAACTTAACGTTATGGTGAACCTTCCTTGAATTTATTGTTCCCATCATGCAACACACTTCAAATTGGAGTTTCCAACACATATCCTGTAAAAAGAATTACGGTTGTTGCATATGTTGTCCCGCTAGATTCATAATGGTATATCAGCTTTTGCTTATGTATGATTATTTTTTGATCACCATATATAAATATGTTTGTAAGTATGTATGTATATATGTATGTATGTATGTATGTATGTATGTATGTATGTATGTATGTATGTATGTATGGTTGCATGTATGTATGTATGGCTGCATGTATGTATGTATGAATGGTTGCATGTATGTATGTATGAATGGTTGCATGTATGTATGTGTGTGTGTATGTATGTAGGGTTGCATGTATGTATGTATGTAGGGTTGCATGTATGTATGTATGTATGTATGTATGTATGTATGTATGTATGTATGGTTGCATGTATGTATGTATGTATGTATGTATGTATGTATGTATGTATGTATGTATGTATGTATGTATGGTTGCATGTATGTATGTATGTATGGTTGCATGTATGTATGTATGTATGTGTGTATGTATGTATGTATGAATGTATGTGTGTGTATGTATATATGTGTGTGCCTGCCTGCGTTCATGCCTGCATGCATATATGCAAGTAGGTAGGCAGGTAGATATGTAGGGTAGGGATGAATCTATCTAAGTTTGTATGTGTGTCTGTGTGTGCGATATGGGTATTCTTTTAGGAGGGTGGGATATGAAGGAGTGAGTGAATGAGTGTCTGCGTGAGGGAGGGAGGGAGTAAGGGAGGGAGTAAGTGTGTATATGTGTGTGTTTGTAATTTGAATGTGCTTACTCGCCTGCGAGTGGACAAATATTATTCGTGTCGTTGCATGGTCACAATGAGTAGAATTATTTTGTGTGTGCAAGTGGTGAAGTGGTGGATTGCAGTAGCTTTCCTCACATCCCGATCGTGCTGATAAAGGTAGGCCGGAGTCCTCAAGGCCGCTGTGATATGCTTGGCTTTATTTCCTTATCTCTCACTACTGCAAGGATCCCTTTCCCCACTCCCCCCCCCCCCAACCCCCAGACACCGTGTTAGCCGAGCTGCGATGAAAACAGCCCGTTTTCAGGGAGACCTGTGTGAAAGTGAGATGGAGGTCTTGACCAACATATTTACCTGACCCTAACTAACGTTGTCCGATCAGAATGCTTTGCCTAACCTGACGTTAGTATTCTCTGCTCAGGACCACGTGTAAACGTGTCTAGTATCACACGACTAGGTCTATCAATGGAAGTGGTCCAGAGAACTTCACGTCAATTTGTTGTCGGGAGGCAAAAGTGCAGACGACAGTTGTCTGCGCTACTCTATATTAGATTAAACGATCAACAGATAGACTGATAACGGAAGAGGCTTTTCAATCAATCAAAACCCAAGAAAGTCCATCTCACCACGAGTATTACTGGGCCATCCGCTTTAACTCTGTCTGTGACATCTTCCTTCCTCTCACTCTCCCCTCCCCCTTTTCTCATCCTTTCGTACAGTGTACACAAATTTGAGGTAACAAATCTGGAGATTTCCATACAAGAAAACAGTGATCCGATGCGTCTAAAAAACTTACAAGACAGCAAACCTCCTTAATCAGGTCAGATTTGGTGGGCCAGCTGAAAATATCCTCTCAGCAGCCCTCAAACCAAAATAAACTTTTCTTTGAAAAATTCTTCACGAGTGCATTTCAAAATTGATGTACCAGCGTTCGACACTGGTATATATATATATATATATATATATGGATGGTTGAGTCACCGCTCCCCTCGATTTGGCTCGTCTATATTTAATGCAGGTTTTGTGGCTCACAATTTCTACAAATGCAGTCGACAGTTCCATGTCCAACTCTCATGGCCTGGTTGAACACATCGTGTATTTATTTATTTATTTATTTTTCTTTATATCACTTCTTGCTCCAACTGAAGCATAGAACCAATACTGCGGCTTTTTCGTTACAGGAAGCATGTAGTTAGTTGCTTCTCGCAAGCGATGAAGGCGACATCATCAGACCTTTTTGTCACGATGGTGTAACTTGCGCTTCGCTTATAGTGAGGAAGAAACTGTGCTTGTCATCAACCTTATTGTCTGGTCCCGAGCTACTTTGCACTAGTAGCAAGACGTAAGTCAGGTTGACTGAAAGTAACTATGGATACAGAAAGTCTGTATCTTCTTCTTCTCCTTCAACCTTCCGCAGTCAGACATCAACCTTTATTTTTTCGAAAAAAGCAGCGGTCATCCTGAGGCTGTCGACACTGTCATAGAGCTTGTCTAGTGTTGCCACTGGTGATGGCCACATCTGCTCTCTCTGATCCTCGTATGTCGGGCAGTTTTGCAGCAAATGTTCAGCGATCATTTTCCCGGTACCACACGGGCATTCGTCAGTGCCACCTATCTTCAATTTGTTGAAAAGGTGGTACCTCAGTCTATTGTGGCCTGTGCGAAGTCTGAAGACTACGATCTGCTCTCTTTTGTTCAACTGGTATTAGGCATCGTTTTTTGTGTAGCC
This sequence comes from Ariolimax columbianus, assembly GCA_036924085.1. Taxonomy (NCBI): domain Eukaryota; kingdom Metazoa; phylum Mollusca; class Gastropoda; order Stylommatophora; family Arionidae; genus Ariolimax; species Ariolimax columbianus. The sequence goes on from JAVGWX010000018.1 coordinate 23,711,183, forward strand.
AGTATGTTCGGTTTCCCATTTGGTCATGTATCTAGCTCTAATAAGCCGTTTTGACTCTTCGTATGTCATACTAGTATCTGGTTGTGGTAGTCTTGCACCTTCTTTTGCCAGTCTGTCTGCCTCCTCGTTGCCTAAGATGTTGCAGTGGGAAGGAACCCACTGTACCACTACCCTTTTTGGTGCGGACTGCTGGCATAGTTGACAGAGTACTGCTCTTAATTCATTAAGTTCAGTATTTTTCTGGCTTTTTAGTGCTGTGACTACGGCCAGGGCATCTGTAAGCAGGACTATATGGCTCTCATTCCCTATACCTGTCACCATTTCTTCCACTGCCGCCCTCAGTGCCTCTGCCTCCGCTCTGATATTGCTTGTGTATTTTCCAGTAGCGAATGACAGTGTTATTTTTCTGCCATTTGGTAGGTTCAGAAATTCTCCTGCCCCTCCGTTCTGTGTTGTGTTTGTTACAGAACCGTCGATGTATGCATGGGTCCAGTCCATGCTTGGGCAGTTTTTCGTTATGTAGCTCAGGGTAGTATCTCTTCTTTCTTTTTCAGTCTGGCAGATTTCTGTTTTCAATACCTGGTATATTTTCTACCACCTCTGGAAATATATGCTGCCTCCAGGTAGGTAGAAAGTCTGTAATTAACTACTGGTTGAGACAATTTTGATAATATTAGCTTTACGTAACGAAGATGCTAGCCACATACACAGTATTTTCATTCGCCTGTTTAAGACGTGCTTAGAATTCGACATTGCCACTATTTTTAACACCCCACATACAACTGGAGTATATTTATATATAGAGATACTAGAATACATTAACCCACACATCATTCGGATATCAGATGACGCCAATCTAAGATATATCATGTCATTAGCTATAAATTATGCAACGTTTTAGTGCGTGCCAGTTAGAAGGTTGCACATTCGCATGACTTAACAGTGACCTTGGTGTTTTTAAAAAAATTTAATGACATGAGGCGTGCATCTTTCTGTTGCGGAAATGCAGCAAATGAGTATGCTGGTTTTGTTTAGAATGTCATTAATATCATTATCAAGTGGCGTAGCCAAGGGGCGTTAACAATCACTGTCCTCTACTGGAATTGGACTTCGTTTGTGTAGACACAATTAAAACAAAGGCGAACTAGAAGAAGAAGAAGGAGAAGAAGAAGAAGAGGAAAAAGAAGAGGAGGAAGAAGAAGAGTAGGAAGAAGACCACAAATAATAATCAGAAGAAGACGACGATGAAGAAGAAGAATTCGAAGAAGACAAAGAAGATGAAGACAAAGAAAAAGAAAACAAAGACAAAGAAGAAGAAATGGACACAGAAAATGAAGAAGAAAAGTGAAAGAAAAAGAAGAAGAAAAAAAGGGAAAAGAAGAAGTAGAAAAAAAAGTGGAAGAATAAGACAAAGAATAAGAAGAAGAACAAAAAAGAAATAGAAGACAAAGGAAATGAAGACAACGAAAAAGTAGTAGGAAAAAAAAAGATTAAGAAGACGTCAAAGAAGAAGAAGAAGGAAATAGAGGAAGAGGGAGAAGAAAAAGAAAACTACCTTCCAAAATTGTCAATTCCATTTGACATTATGTGAGGCAGAGTCGCCTTTGGGTGAAACATCTGTTTCTCAATCCCAGCGCATCAGGTTCGGATACCGCTGTGTCTAGTTTGGTAGACACCGGTATTTTTCTCGGTTCTAAAGCCGAACGGAAAGTAATGGCAACCTACAGTACTGCGCCCTTGCCAAGAAACCTATAACAGCCAAATAGGCTGACAGTTCAAAGGATCAACGTTCTGTAAACAACATGCTAATTGCGGGGACATGATATCAATTAGTTTGTCATGCCATCCTTGATTTGTTTCTGTTTTATTCTGCCTCTTTTGACCTCGCACTTGTTAGAACATGCTTTTCAGATCCCCCTGTGTGTGTTCGATCAATTAAAATCGTGGTTCTTATCTTAATTTCAGATATAGGTGATCTTCTTCCTCGCGAGCTGTCAGACGTCACTGGAATTATACGAGTATTTGTCGGTCTGAGGTTGGTTCTTCTTGTTGTTGTTCTTGTTATTGTTCTTATTGCTGTTGTCCATCTTATTCGACTTCTTCTTCTTGTTATTGTTCTTATTGCTGTTGTCCATCTTATTCGACTTCTTCTTCTTGTTATTGTTCTTATTGCTGTTGTCCATCTTATTCGACTTCTTCTTCTTGTTATTGTTCTTATTGCTGTTGTCCATCTTATTCGACTTCTTCTTCTTCTTGTTTATGTTCTTATTGCTGTTGTCCATCTTATTCGACTTCTTCTTCTTCTTGTTTATGTTCTTATTGCTGTTGTCCATCTTATTCGACTTCTTCTTCTTGTTTATGTTCTAATTGCTGTTGTCCATCTTATTCGACTTCTTCTTCTTGTTTATGTTCTTATTGCTGTTGTCCATCTTATTCGACTTCTTCTTCTTGTTTATGTTCTTATTGCTGTTGTCCATCTTATTCGACTTCTTCTTCTTGTTTATGTTCTTATTGCTGTTGTCCATCTTATTCGACTTCTTCTTCTTGTTTATGTTCTTATTGCTGTTGTCCATCTTATTCGACTTCTTCTTCTTGTTTATGTTCTTATTGCTGTTGTCCATCTTATTCGACTTCTTCTTCTTGTTTATGTTCTTATTGCTGTTGTCCATCTTATTCGACTTCTTCTTCTTGTTTATGTTCTTATTGCTGTTGTCCATCTTATTCGACTTCTTCTTCTTCTTGTTATTGTTCTTATTGCTGTTGTCCTTATTCGACTTCTTCTTCTTCTTGTTTATGTTGTGTTGTTGTTATTGTTGTTGATGTTGTTGTTATTATTTTTCTTCTTATTGCTGTTGCAGTTCATGTTGTAGATGTTATTCTTGTTGTTTTTGTAGTTGTTTTTGTTGTTATTCTTGTTTTTGTTATTGAATGCCTGCAATGAGTACCTTTACTGTTTTGTGCGCCCTGAAAAAGGCGTTAAGTGGCATATTGTAGTAGTTGTCTTCACATTCTGAGCCTGCTGATTAAGTATTAACTGAGGTCCTCCTGGAGGTTCTGCTATGCTTGGCTTCATCTGTGTGTCACTCCCTATTACGGGGACCACGTCGTCTCCCACCTCGTTAGCCAGACTACCACGAAGCAGTCTGTTTCCAGAGAGAACTGCATAGGTTGGGGGGGGGGGCCTTGACCAATATATTTTCCCTCATTCTAACATGTTTAATCAGTATGTTTTGCCTGCTCTGATATGTCTGACCAGTATATTTTTCTTCACCCTAACATGTCTGACCAGTATGTATGCTGGACCCTAACATGCCTGATCAGTACGTATGCCTGACTCTGACATGTCTGATCAGTACGTATGTCTGACTCTGACATGTCTGATCAGTATGTATGTCTGACTCTGACATATCTGATCAGTATGTATCCCTGACCCTAACATGCCTGATCAGTATGTATGCCGGACCCTAACATGCCTGATCAGTATGTATGCCCGACCCTAACATGCCTGATCAGTATGTATCCCTGACTCTAACATGCCTGATCAGTATGTATGCTTGACTCTGACATATCTGATCAGTATGTATCCCTGACCCTAACATGGCTGATCAGTATGTATGCATGACCGTAACATGTCTGATCAGTATTTTTTACCTGAACCTAACATATCTTATGAGTATGTTTTACCTGAACCTAACATATCTTATGAGTATGTTTTACCTGAACCTAACATATCTTATGAGTATGTTTTACCTGAACCTAACATATCTTATGAGTATGTTTTACCTGAACCTAACATATCTTATCAGTATGTTTTACCTGAACCTAACATATCTTATGAGTATGTTTTGCCTGACCAGACGTTATTCTCCTCTCCCCAAAGTTTGTGGCACATCCACAGTGCGTGTCCTTCTTCCCACTATTTCACACCCAAATTTGAAGATACGAGCTGCCATCAGAAGGTAATGCACCACATCGTTTTCCCTAGGAGCTGTTTATTCAAAAGGCATGACATTTCTACACAACATACATGGATATGTCATGTAAACATCTGTATTATTCAACACAATCCCCATCAACTTGTATAGATTTATGACAGCACTAAGCAAGTGCATGCATTCCTAGCCATCACCAGATTTGGTCTTGATCATGGAGCCACTTCTTGGCTGCATTAATCACTTCTTCATCAACTTCAAACCTTGTCCCAGGGAATGCATCTTTGAGTGGAACAAGCAGATGAAAATCAGAGGGTGTCAAATCGGGACTATAGGGAAGATAGGGTAGTACAGTCCAACCTAATTTGGTGATTGCTTCCTGTGTTGCCAGACTTGTGTATGGGCACGCATTGTTGTGAAGGGGAAGCAGTTCTGCTCGATTCTTGTGCCATCGAACTCTGCGGAAACGTCGATTTAGTTTTTTTAATGTCTTAATGTAAGCTTGCCAAATAATTGTCTGTCCTCTTTGTATCACATCCACAAGAATCACATCTTCAATGTCCCATAAGACAGTGATCATGACCTTCCTAGCTGAAGAAGTTGTCTTGAATTGTTTCTTCGTGGTGATTGCCGGTGATGCCACTCCATGAACTGTCTTTTTGTCTCAGGTTCAAAATTATGTGCCCAGGTTTCGTCACCTGTAACGATATCAGCCAAACAGTTATTTCCATCAGCCTTGAAACGCTGATTGACAGCTGTAAAGCCAGTTGTTGAATAGTGATTCGCCTATCAGTAAGAATAATGTCCTCATCGCATTGCAACATTTCTGCGTTGGTGGCTGTGACCGGACGTCCACTGCGCGGCAGATCAAGCATCTCGGTATCTGCACTTCCTGATTCTTTGATTCTCTCAACCCAACTAACTCTACCCCTGTCAACTACAGAACGTCTGTATACATCACATAGACGCCTGTGAATGTTCACAACCGTTATTCTCTGCAACAAGAAATTATATCACAATTCGCTGCTTATAACGCAAGCTGCTAACATGTTCTATTTCAACGGTTTAGTGCAGTCGTATTATTCTTCCGATTGCGGTGCAATTTGAAACACATAATCGATACATGCAATATTTAAAGTGTGCAAAATTGCATGCTTCTATTGTCATTGTTAGCTTAGAAAAACAATGTGGTGCCTTATGTTCCGAACGCGCCTCGTGTAAGGAACTGGAGACACAGCAAAGTGAATGGACAGCCAGCAGCCATTGACTCATAGCTGGCCGCTTGCATCATGGTCAGTGACTTTTAGCTGACCATGACCCTATTCCGTCTTCAAGCAACGGTCCAATAAACAGGCTGCTCCAGTGTAGTCTGGCTAAGAGAATAGGGATCGCAGTGAAAAGACGAGCTCACTACCCCCAAAACGTAAGCTCAAATTGATGTGTCTATCCAAAAGGCGCATATATCGAACCCTCGCTGTAAACTACGACACACCGTTGCAATTTTGTTTTCAGGTATCCGGATGTCAGAGAAAGACGTCCGAGCATATACTTCTTCAAGCTCGGATAACCCTAGTGTAACCCAGAACCAGTGGCATTCCTTCATTCTGTGGGCATTCCAACGTTCCACACTGTGATCTTGATAGTATGAGAATATCCACCCGAATCAACAGCTGACATAACCAGCAAATTGTCAACGATGAAAGCAGGCGCTATTCAACGTTCGTAGCCGTCATTCTCTTCTCTGCTGCCAGCCCTCGTTTGTATCTGTGTACAGTTTAGTCGACATGACACTTTAATGACAGCCTGCGATCAAATATTGCTCCGAGGTATTTCAAACAGTTGCACCTGTCAATGACCCCTCTATTGAAGGTTATGCCAGGTAGGTCGGCTTTCATTGTGGCAAGAAACACAACGTTACGCTTTGTTAGGAATGATCTAGGATCGATGATCGATTCTTCTTTCTCCTCTACTTCGTCTTCTTCTTTTTTTATCCTACAGCTCTTGCCTTGTGTCGTCGTAGAGTTTGAGTATAATTCTGGATTGCGCTAGGTGGGAGACTTGTGCTGCCGACATGTTTATATTTTGAAGAGTTTCTCTTATCCGCGCTATCCATTGTCGCTGGGGTCGAATTCTTACTAGAGGCCCTGAAACCTTTCAGTATAGTATGATTTTGTAACAGTTCCAGCTGGAGCATGGGCGTTTAGGGCAGGGGAAATTAGGCTGTCGACTCTGGAAACAAAGGTTGCCTGAATGCGTGTCAAGGTCGACCACCGTCTCGACACAAGGTCGACAAAGAAAACGACGGTTTTATGTGGAAGACTTTGTTTGGTACGGGGGGAGGGGGGGGGCTTGAGGGTGGTCTTCGGAGCTGAGGTGGGGGCTCGTAGCTGACCATTCTGGAGTTACGAATTAGCTTAGTGGGGGGTTGGTGACAGTCAGATGCCACCACGACTGGCAACGACATTTAGAGTGACAGGGATTCGGGGATAATCATCCAAAAACAACAAGAATGACGTAGTTCCAAATTAGAATGATGGCTAAGTCAGACAACCAACAGGAGACCATTGGACAGCCACTCAGGAGACTGGCTAGGAGAGAGGTTGGTTAGGAAAGTGACTGAGAGACAGTTAGTAGTCTGAGAATTAGAGTAAGTTTGCTGGGTGACTGAACCAGCATACACCTCGGGTTTTGGCCATTCGCTCTATAGGTGGTCATGTTGGACAACCTGTGAACAGTAAGAGATCTGAATGTGTGTCGTACGTGCAGGACACATAGTGAACGATGCCTGGTCTAATTGCATATGAATGTAAGAATACGTGAAGTGATCGAAGTAATTGTGAATGTTCAGATCACCTAAAAAGGAGATCTGAATGTATGTGGTATGTGTATGCACAGATCGACTGAGTATGTGACCACAAGTGAGAACGTGATCCGACTATAAGTGATGTGATTTAATTGCATATTAAAGCACAGATCGCCTGAGACTACGTGAACCGATTGTATGTGGATGTACAGATCACCTGGCTGAAGATGATCTGATTGTGTGTGGATGCACAGAACAAGTGAGTACGTAATACGATGAGGAAGATGAATGTGTGAGTGTGTAGATAAAGAGAGTGCAGGCGCGAGAGCCTGGGTTATGAAGTTGGGGGAGATATCAAAAGCTAGTGCATAAAACCTCCGATGTAGTTCAATATATATATAATGATTATTTAGTTCAGATGTTTTTTGTTATTTTTGGCTAATAATCTTTCTGTTCAAATTCATGGTATTAAATCATGCCATTTTTGTTGCATCGTGTTTACTGTGTTATTTACTGTGTGATGTCCTGTCGTGGTGTAGATACATGATATACTCTTTAGATAAGTACTACGCAACTGCTAAACTACTCAGCTAAACACTTAGGCTGCTACAATTTCACTGCATGCTGATCTTACTGCACCTGTGTCAAATGACCAGACCACTTTATCCTCTGTGCTTCAATGTAGAAGTTAAACGATTTAGTCCGCTCCATATTCATGAGCGTGCTGTTGCAAATCTTCTCGAAAAATTGGTTTCTCTGGTCCACTTTGCACACAGCACATCTATACGGATTTCAATTTTACTTTTTGGGCTATTTAATTGGATCCTTGTTTGACACAGCATAACGTCGGGATAGTGAGTTAGTTGTCCATTGCAAGCGATGATGCGACATCATCCGACGGTTTTGTCTTGATGTGTAACTTGCAATGTATTTGAATTATAATGAGGAAGAAACTGCGGTGGTCATCAACCTCACTCTCTAGTCCCGAACTACCTTGGGCCCGTGGCAAGACATAAGTCAAGACGACTGGAGGTAGCACAGGATGAAGGCTCTCTGGTCCCATCTCCATTGAGACCAGGAGTCGCTTGAAGCTTGCTGGATTCGATCGCCCACCGTTTCCAATCATCGTCTTGGGAGTAAGTAAAGTTAAGTATCCCATAGCATTACTGCCGTAGGGGTTTGAGGTGTTAGCGATCTCACATTTCAAAGGCTCACCTATATGAGGGCGGTAGCCATCTCCTCTCCCTCACCGCTTTTACTTCCTTGACTGAACCGTACCCATTTAAGGCTGGGTCGACCCGGGACCCATCGCGGTCTGAAAAAAAACATTACCGCCTCAACTGTGGAATGAACCCAGAACCACTCAGATGCGAAGCCAGCGCGCTAACCAATGCGCTACGCGGCTCCACATCGTCTTGTGAGGCCAATGCTTTTACTTCTCGACAACATCACTCACCGTGTGAGCAATGTGTCATAGACCTTTTGCTAACCGAACAGAGTCCAATCTCTCCAAGCCAATGTGTAAGTACCTTATTATTGGCCTATGTGTTCATATGAGCGTGCTTATCAGCGTTTGTTTAGTTGGTATATTTGCGCTTGGATGTTTCAGTATCTAGCTGGTAGTGCAGGCTGCTTGTCTTTTAAATTCTATTTTGTCCAATCTGCCGTCGTCAGTGAAGACAGTTCCCAGGATGAGCGTAAATTCCCGTACCTGCTTCAGGGTTTTCTTGCCGGTGAGGAAACTGGCATGTGTCGGTTGACGTGTGATCGTCATAGTTTATATCTTATTACATGATCAGCATGTCACACTTAGGGCGGACTGAGACGAGAAAGTTGTAGTTGTAAATCATGTCATACTTGGTGCGGACTGAGTCAAAACGTGTGAGATGTTGTTGTAAAGCCTACCATACTTGGTGCGGACTGAGTCGAAACGTGTGAGATGTTGTTGTAAGTCATACCATACTTGGTGCGGACTGAGTCAAAACGTGTGAGATGCTGTTGTAAAGCCTACTATACTTGGTACGGACTGAGTCGAAACGTGTGAGATGATGTTGTAAATCATACCATATTTGGTGTGGACTGAGACGAGACGTGTGAGGTGTTGTAAATCATGTCATACTTAGTGCAGGCTGAGTCGAGACATATGAGGTACTGTTGTAAATCTTCCTTCCTATTGTATAATATGCTCTGGCCGTCAGCTATAATCTCTGTGAAATTCCTTTCAACGTTTCCTGGATCTCATGACTATCCTATCCATTCTTGTATGTTGGCATACCATCTGCACGTGTTAAGCGTTCGGCCTCGCCCTGTGGGTTAAACTTGACCACTTGTATTATATAGATGTTGACAGCACATGTCGCGAGCGGAGAACGATGGGATAGTTTCAGACATATTCCCATCGATCTGCTGTCCAAGATCCCAAGTTACTCTCCCGTGGGGAATCTTCTGTCCAACACACTAGTCATAGGTTGCTTCCACACTTCCTCAAAATGACGTCAAGGTCCCAAAAGTCAGTCAGGTTTTATGTACCCTTCGCTGCAGTCGAGGGGGAAGGCACTCGTCGCTCAAATCGATTAACGGAAACAGTGGGCGATCGAATCCAGTAAATTCCGCGCAACTCCTGGTATCAAGGGAGGTAAGACCAGTGTGCATTTCATCCTTAATTACCTTCAGTCGTCTCGACTGATCGTCTTGTCACTGGTACAAGTAGCTTGGAGCAAGAGAGTGAGGTTGATGACTAGCGTAGTTGCCTCTTCACTATAACCCGAATACGGGAAGGAGGACTAACGTCTAGCAAAACATACTGGACAAGACCGACACTTTTGATCCTCGTAGTCTTTCATTGCAACTGGCTGCTTTCATAACAGCCTGGTTAACATGGTGAGAGATCGATATAAGCACCACCTTCATAAGCATCTCGGGATGTGAGGAAAGCTACGACTACCCGCCACTTAAAGTCCTTATTAGGGCGCACAAAAGAGTAACCCTTCTCACTGGGGATATTCAACAACAACAACTATTCTCCAAATAGAGCGCAAGTTACTTCATTAACAAAACAACGACATACATTCCGTCTGAGAGCAGGAGTGTGTGCAACCAGCGGGCGATTACAACCATCCGTCTTTTTCTCAGAGAGACTGAGAGCACCTATGAGTATCCTCGGAGTGCAGTGATGTCGACTCCAATGAGCTACAAACAAATCTACAGCTATAGTTTTGAAATTGTGTTTCGTTTGTTTGCGTTCGCCTTATTTCTTTATTCCCCCAGGGATGGTGTGCGTTGCCCTATGATTTTATTTTGCGCCTGTCGTCCCAGTGCATCCAACTTCGGCATCCATTTTATGTAAGGGTCTGCTTCCTCCTGCATTTTCCAAGGGTTTGCTTCCCCGGGGTAACGGCCAGTGCTGTGATGGGGATCGAACACATCACATTCGGATTGTGAGCCGTGTCACTTAACCACTAGGCCATGCCGTCCCCGTATTGAAATATCATATTTCTACTGCATTGAGAGAGCAGCGGTTGACCGGTTCGCTTTGTCAATCTGCAAACCTTGCTAACAATCTGTCTAGCCGTGTAATATCTAATAGCATGGTTTCTTAGAGCAGGCCTCCGTGAAATATCTCTTTGGATTCTACATGAGATCAGCAAGTGAATGAATAACAGTTGCTTTAAACAAACCGAAACTTACCTGGTAGTTGTTGGAGTGACAGGGCAGCCCTGTACGTTGTTGTGCAAATAATAAACTATATCTTCCTTTTCCTTCTTCTTTTTGTTCTTCTTTTTCCTTCTTCTTTTTGTTCTTCTTGTTCGTCTTCTTCTTCCTCTTCTTATGTTTCTTTTTTTTCTTTTTCTTCTTTTCTTCATGTTCTTCTTGTTATTTTTCTCCTTCTTCTTTTTTTCGGCTTTCACCTTGGCAAGGACATTATGACATTGTCTCGTTATTTACAGCGACACTGCGATATATGTAACTTTCTACACGACACATCCAGTTTTAGTTGTTTTTTTTTTTAGTTCCGTTTTATTCCTCTTAATACGATCCCTATTCTCTTAGCAGACTACACTAGTGCAGCCAGTTTCCAGGGCCGTCGCTTTTAGGCGAAAAAAGGCACTTGGTCAGCTCTGGATCACTAATCCTGATGAAGCAGCCAGATGTGAATCTTTGGCTGTCTGTCAGCGCATTCACTGTGTTGCATCTTCGACCAAAAACGATATTATCAATTCATGTTTTAAGAAATGATTTTTACTACTTTTGATATTCAATTTGTTATGATATTTTGATGGTGTACTTCTTCTTCTTCCGCTTATTTGTTCGTTCTCAATCTCCCACTACCAAACCCTGAAAGGGCTTAAGTAGCAGAATGTAGTCCAGAGAACAGAATGCGTTGTGTCGTAGTTTACAGCTTGGCTGCGATATTTTCACCTTTCGGTCCAACACATCCGACTTCAGCAAGCATTTTTTGAGTACCGGGTTAGCATTCCCTCTTCGATCCCTTCTCCTTAGCCAGTCTGCCTTGCTGCAGCCTGTTATCCAGGATCACCACGTGGAGGTGTAGAAGGGTCTTGGCAGCTATGGTTCGCTGACCGCTGCAGCATCTTGATCCCTGATGGTGTACCATAATCAAGTATCGAAATTGTGCAGAATATCGCTCTCATCACAGCCACTCTGTAAGAGTCTCGATCGTTGGTTAGTTCTCCCGCCATGGAAACAGTCATTTTAATAACATCTTTGATGTCGTGGGCCCACCTTCTCTGTTGGTTCTGTCTTAATCTCGTTTTCCAGGTACCATTCCCTCCAGCATCGTTTTTCTAAATAATTATAGTATTTGATGTGGCCAAAGCATTTAAGTTTCTAGACGTAATATTGTTTACTAGCCATTTTTATTGTATATCCAACTCTTTTCTTTTTCACCATCCGTGGTATTCAAAGAACTTTCCTGCAGTATTTTATCTCGAAGGATTCAATTTTCTTCTTTAGTGTTGTTGTTGTTGTTGTTGAATGACCACGATGGGATCAAGATGCCGAGCAGCGCACGAGCTGCAGTGGTCAGCGACCCATAGCTGACTGCTAGCCTCAGGGAAAGCGAACCATAGCTGCCAAGACCCTTCTACACCTCCACGCGGTGATCCTGGATAACAGGCTGCAGCAGGGCAGACTGGCTAAGGTGAAGGGATCGAAGAGGGAATGCTAACCCGTTACTCAAAAAATGCTTGCTGAAGTCGGATGTGCTGGACAGAAAAGTGCAAATTTCGCAGCCAAGCTGTATACTACGACACAACGCATTCCGTTCTCTGGACTACATTCTGCTACTTACCCTTTCAGGGTTTGGTAGTGGGAGATTGAGAACGTACGAAGAAGCAGAAGAATACCCACGATGAGTAAATTTACTCTTTTGTGCTGCACTTTGAAAAGGGTGTTAAGTCGCCGGTTGGAATAGCTTTCTTCACATCTCGAACGTTCTGATGAAGGTGGACTAGGGTCCTTCAGGCGGTGGTGCTATGTTTGGCTTCATCTGCGTGTCGCTTACTACTACGGGGATCCGTAGCCAGGTTAGCCAGGTTGCTATGAGAACAGCATGTTTCCAGGGAGAACTGTGTGAAAGTGAGATGGGGGACTTGTTCAGGAAATTTTTCTTTCCCTATCATTGCTTGATCATTATGTTTTACCTAACCCTGGCTAAAATTGTCTGATCGGCATATTTTATCTGACCCTGGCTAATATTGTTTGATCAGTATATTTTACCTGACGCTGACTAACATTGTTTGATCAGTATATTTTATCTGACCCTGACTAACATTGTTTGATCAGTATATTTTATCTGACCCGGACTAACATTGTTTGATCAGTGTATTTTAACTGACCCTCACTAACACTGTTTGATCAGTGTATTTTACCTGACCCTGACTAACATTGCTTGATCACTATGTTTTGCCTGACCAAATGCTAGTGTCTTCTACTCTTTGTGTTTGTGTGACGGGTTGTATATCTCGCATCCGTAGTTACCACGGGGAAGATCCATGTCCTTAGGATTATAATGTGTTTGTTTGCTAGCGCTGTCATATGTTCTTAATTATATTTAACCTTTACGCTACTGAACCATTATTTTCTGAATTCTTTTCGGTAATCTTCATTGTTGCTTTTAATGCACCTGAAATATTTAAAACTTGTGATATTTTCAATTTCTTTCTTTCTCGTGGTAACATTTAAATATATTTCTGTGTTTTAAAAAAAAATTCCGTTATCGCTACTCATTATTTTGGCATTATTGATGCCAATTCAAAAGTTTTTTCTTCGCTATGTCGTTTAACAGACAAGATTTGTCTGTTTCAATGTACTCTCATTAAGAGGATAACTGTTTTATCCGGTTTATATAGACCTGCATAGCATCAATCAAAATACCAACAATCATTATTATTTGATTAATGTATCTGATTACACCAAGGTACCATGAAAAGTTGATTGTGGTTGATGTTTGATGCCGACCATGAGTGTGTTTGCTCTTTTGTGCGTCCTGAAAAGGCGTTCAATGGTGGGTAATAGTAGCTTACCTCACACCCGAGCGTGTTAATGAAGGTGTACTTAATTCCTCCATGCTGTTGTGTTATGTTTGGCTTCTTAAACGTGATGCCCACTACTACTGGGATTACGTCGATCTACATATTATTAGTTAGACCGCCTTGAAAACCGCATGTTTCCAGGGAACGATCTATGGAAGAAAGGTCTGATCTTGGTCAGTATATTATGCTTGACCCTAACGCGACATCCTGGTCAGTATGTTGTGTCTGACCAGACCAGCATCTCACTTGATCTCCACAGAGATTCCCACAAACCTGAAAGTTATTGCAAATATTCCCCCCGGCGAAACAGTTTGGAAAGTTTGTGTTAGAGGATATGCGACCTAGAATTTAATATTCGCTTGGGCAATCATCCGTTTACGCAGAAACATCTCACCCGATACATCAAAAATCTTCTGGTATCTTTGTCAAACAGTGCGACTAAAACTGGCGAAGCTTGCAGCTGCAGAAGCGTGTTCTTTTGACAGCGGGCAGAGGGAAAATGCATTTCCTTTCTGGTTCTGTTTTGTTTAACATTGAAGGACATTAGAGGTGACGCTTTTAACTTTGAAAGTGCACTTAAAATACCACATGCCCTCGTCAGTGACTTAATTAAAATACAAGAACCGCCCAATGACATAAATGAAATGGAATTCCACTTAGATATTTACAGCTAAAAAAAAACAACATAATTAATATATTGTGATCTTGGCCGAAGCTGATCTCGTAGAAAAATAATATTGACTGAGTTATTGGCGCAGTGGCTACAGTAAGAACGTTGTCTCTCGAGGATTAGGAATAAGAATCTCACCCTCTTTCTCCACACACACATGCACACTCACACAGCTACATACATACAACCACACACACACATACACACACGCACACACACATACACACACACATACACACATACACACACACATACACACAGAGACACACATACACACACACACACTAGTCTTTAGATCAGTGCACTTCAATATGGGAGCTAGTGCCCAGAGCGATCGATTTTAGCTTTCAGGTGGACGATAGCAGAATAATTATATTTCGTTTTTAAAATATATTATTATGGCAATGCAGAGGTTACACAGTGTGAGGAAACTATCGCAGAATACTAGTAAACCAACGAAAGTTGTGCTTTTCCCATGACATTATACGGCAGGGAAACATGGGCAATTACCCAAAACACAAGGACGAGAATCGAATCCTTTAAGTTCGAATACTAATTCCACAGCAAGCCGGCTTTAGACAGCACAGATCCACTGAGGACCAGGTCATCCTCATAGCCCAGGAAATAGAAGATGCCTACCAGGCACAGAAACACACAGTAGCTGTTTGGGTGGATCTGGAAAAGGCATTTGACAAAGTCTGGAAAGACGGACTTAGAGTCAAGCTAAAAAGAAGTGATGTTTGTGGGAAAATGTACAAGTGGATCAACCACTACCTCAAACAAAGAACGGCCAGAGTCCAAGTACAAGGGCAGATGAGCAAAAAGGTGACACTCGAGCAGGGAGTACCCCAAGGGGGAGTACTGTCACCCACGCTCTTCCTGGTATATATAAACGACATTACAGAGAATATACCAAGGAGAGTCCATAGCTCAATGTTTGCAGACGATCTGGTTATGTGGACCTCTGAAATGAATCTCACCATAGCAAGAAATCGGATGCAGCAGGCCCTAACATCGCTGAAAGAGTGGGCGAACTCATGGCTGGTCAAAATAAACGAGGAGAAAACGACATGCACAATATTCTCGCTTTCATTAAAACCCCAAAATACCAAATTAAGTCTAAATGGCAAATTCCTGCAGCCAGACGACAACCCAACCTATCTATGAGTCACATTTGGACGGCGCATGACATGGAAAAGTCAGATCGAGAGAAATCGAATGAGAGCCAGATAAAGAATGGCAATTATGAGGAAACTTGCTGGCACAAGCTGGGGAGCAGACGAAGGCATACTAAAGAAACTGTACACTGGAAGAGTGAGGCCAGTTCTCGAGTATGGCATTGCGGCATGGACAACAGCAGCAAAGACGAACTTCGATAAAGTTAGCAAACTTCAAAACCAAGCCATGAGAGTTATAACAGGAGGCATGAAGTCAACGCCAATTGTAGAACTTGAAAAGATTACAAAACTGCAATCCATGACCGATAGAAGAGACTGCAGAGCCCAGCTGCAGTCAGAGAAACTAAGAAGACTGACTGACCATCCAATGCACCAGAGACTAAACAATTTGGGAAATGGGAAACTAAAGCGGAGAAACTTTGCAGAAATAGCCAAAGCAAAGATGCACGAAGATCCCATAAACGCACTAACAACACCAAAACCCATCACTACGGTACGAAAACCTACCTGGAGGCAGGATATATTTCCAGAAGTGGTAGAAAATATACCAGGTATTGGAAACAAAAACTGCCAGACTGAAAAAGAAAGGAGAGATACTACCCTAAGCTTCAAATCGAAAAGTTACCCAAGCATGGACTGGACCCATGCATACACCGACGGTTCTGTAACAAACAATACACAGAACGGAGTGGCAGGAGCATTCCTGAACCTACCAAATGGCAAACAAATAACACTGTCATTCGCTACTGGTAAGTACACAAGCAATTTCAGAGCGGAGGCAGAGGCACTGAGGGCGGCAGTGGAAGAAATGGTGACACACAGTGAAAATGAAAGCCATATAGTCCTGCTTACAGATGCTCTCGCCGTAGTCACAGCGCTAAAAAGCCAGAAAAACACTGAGCTTAATGACTTAAGAGCAGCACTCTGCAAACTGTGCCAGCAGTCCGCACCAAAAAGGGTAGTGGTACAGTGGGTCCCATCACACTGCAACATCCAAGGCAACGAGGAGGCAGACAGACTGGCAAAAGAAGGTGCAAGACTACCACAAACAGATACCAGTATGACGTACGAAGAGTCAAAACGGCTTATTAAAGCCAGATATATGACCAAATGGGAAACCGAACATACTGGTTACACCAAAAACGATGCATATTACCAGTTGAACCGAAGAGAGCAGGTCGTTGTCTTCAGACTTCGCACTGGCCACAATAGACTGAGGTACCACCTATTCAACAAATTGAAGATAGGTGGTACCGACGAATGCCCGTGCGGTACTGGTAAAATGACCGCTGAACATCTGCTGCAGAACTGCCCGACATACGAGGATCAGAGAGAGCAGATGTGGCCATCACCAGTGGAACTGCAAGACAAGCTCTATGGCAGTGGCGACAGCCTCAGGATGACCGCCGCTTTTTTCGAAAAAATAATGGTTACTGTCTGACTGCGTACGAAGAAGAAGAAGAAGAAGAAGAAGAAGAATCCTTTAAGTTGATATGTTATAGAACAATTTCAGACTACCATGGACTGAAAAAAATGAAGAATGCAGACATACAAATTTAAATACTTTGACATCAAAAGACACAACGGTCTTGAGAGAACGGTAATGGAAGGTATGGTGCCGGCAAAAGAGACAGAGGCAGACCAAGAAGGTGATGGCACCAAGATGTCAAGAAATGCTTGAGCATGATTCTGGAACAGACTGAGGATTTGATAAGAGATCGAGTTCTTACAAAGCGGGCTGTGATGGGAGCGACGTTCGGCAAAGGACGTGACACTTGATGATGGTCTGGTCAGGTCAGGTCAGGTCATCCCGTAACCGGTGAGGTCGTTGGGGCACACATGAAAACATCCTCACAAGCTCACACCAACCCTCTCTATCAGCGGCCGCTGCCTGTGCCTTTTCTGGTGGGAGATTTGTCCATTCTTTTATGTTGTCTGCCCACCATATCTTGGGCCGGCCGGACTCGTTGTATGCCCTGCGCCTTTCCGTGGAGGATCATATTTGCAAGACCATTTATCTCGATATGTGACCGCACCAAGCGAGGGCCCTCCCCCCCCCCTTACCCCTGACAGCCGCCAAGAGGTCCATTAAAGACCCGACTGCTGTTGCAACTCCATCACGCATTTCCTCACCTGCAACTCCATCACGCATTTCCTCACCGGCAACTCCATCACGCATTTCCTCACCTGTAACTCCATCACGAATTTCCTCACCTGCAACTCCATCACGCATTTTCTCACCTGCAACTCCATCACGCATTTCCTCACCTGCAACTCCATCACGCATTTCCTCACCTGCAACTCCATCACGCATTTCCTCACCTGCAACTCGGCGATCTCAGAACGTGACGTTTAAAAGTCCTCTGAAACATCTCATCCCCAAGGCCTGCACCCCCTCCCCGAAGGCCAACCCACAACCGTCCACGTCTCACAAGCACAGAGGAACACCGACAGGACAAGTGCACGCATAAATCTGACCTTCGAACATAGTGCTAACCGTTTATCTTGCCAGATTTCGTTAAGCCGTGTAAGCTTAACATGGTTAAAGCTTGAGGATGATGCTGTACTAAAAAACATCAAAAAATATCCAGGCAGAGGACGATCGCGAAATATTTTTCAATTTAGATTTTAGTGAGCGGTAACGAGAATGTACACTCCCGAAAGTTCTGAAAGTGGGCGCCATGTATAAAAAAAAAGGCTGCCGAGCTCTGCTTTAGAGTGTAAAGAAATTAAAATGGGTGAAACACCTGTTCGACGAGGAGAGAGTGGTGCTAGGATGAAAAGCGGAAACTTACCTGGCTAAAGATAACGGCATGTACGCTTTCACTGTATTTAATTACCTTCAGCGATATTTGAATATTACATTTATTGACCTATATTCCGCGAGGAGCCACGTAACGATATTTTTCTACGCCTGTGTATATTCAAATCCTCCATTTATGAGGGGTGTTCAAAATCAAACTTTAACTGTTTGTACTAGTTCTACCTGAATGGGTTATAGCGGGCTGAAACTACTATCATTAGTTAGGGGCACGTGTGTCTTATTACTCCTAGGTCACATGACAGATAAATAAAAATGGCGTACATCACTGTTAGTTCTTGCATGCGACAGCGTGTTGTTATGAAGTTTTGTGTGAAAGAAGTCGTGAAACCTGCGGAAATTTACAGACGACTGCCATCATAATACGATGATGAGACACTCAGTCGCAGTAAGACATTTGGATGGTGGAAACGCTTTAGAGAAGGTCGTACATCCGTGAGTAATGATCCCGGCCGTGGTGGCCTCAGCCCACCAAAACCATTCCTGTGAATATCCAGATTGTGTATCCCCTTATCCTGGAAAATCGACGCATAGCACGTCGCGAAATTGGACATGAGGCAAGTTTTTCTCTAAGTATAGTGAACACTATTATTCATGAATGTTTTGCATTTTGGGAAGGTTAATGCACGTTGAGTTTGATCACAAAGGGCTTCCTGCTCCTGCAAGAAAAGGCTCGACCTCATACGGCTCACCACACTATGTGCCATCTGCAGAAACTCGACTAGCGGGTGTTGCCACATCCATCTTAAAGCCCAGATCTCGCTCCAAGCGATTTCCACCTGCTTGGGCCCTTAAAAGAATTCATGGGAGATCAGAATTTCATCAATGACGACGAAATAGAACAGGCTGTCCTGGATTGGTTCAGACATACTGACACATCTTTCTTCTCTTGAACTTTTCAAGAATTACTTAAACGCTAAGATAAGGACATAAACGTTGCAGGAGTTTTATTTCCAAAAATAAATAGCTTTTTGACTACTTCACAATTTGTTTCCCTTATAAAAAGAAAAGTCCTGGTGTGACTTGAACGCCTCTCGTATGTATTCTTCTCTTCTTCTATGATTCGCTAGTTCAATTTTGTTGTTGTTCGTTGTCCCTGATGAAGGTTTATTGGTCGAAGCGTAGGTTTCGTTTCTGCTTTCCTCTTAACGGGATTTGACAATACCTATTTATTGTTTTGGATACACTTAGCTTTTATTCAGTACATTTTAGGATACCTTTGCAAAAAAAGGTAATTTAAGTATAATAAATTGTATATCTTTCGTTTGGATCAATATGCTGAGCATGAGCTGCAGTTGTCAGCGAACCAAAACTGACTGCCACGGTCAAGGCCAGTGAACCCGAGCTGCCAAGACCCTTCTACACATACACGTGGGGATGCTGGATAACAGACTGCAACAGAGCAGACTGGCTAAGGAGAAGGGTCCGAACCCGGAACCAAAATGCCTGCTGAAGTCGAATGTATTGGATGTGTTGGAGCGAAAGGTGCAAATATTGCAGTCAAGCAGTAAACTACAGCACAACGCATTCCGTTCTGTTGACAACATCTTGCTACTTGCAAAACCTTTTTCAGGCCTTGGCAGAGGCAATTTGAGAACTAATGAAGATGAAAAGAAGAATACCTTTCATTAAACAATGTAATTCTTCGCGTTATATTTTATTAACATATTATAAAGTAAAGTAATCCATAGCATTACTGCCATAGGGGTGTGAGGTGTTAGCGATCTCACATTTCAAAAGCTCGGCTACATGACGGTGGTAGCCATCTCCTCTCCCTCGCCGCTTTTACTTCCCGGACTAAACCAGTGCCCATTTAAGGCTGGGTCGACCCGGGACCCATTGCTACGCGGCTCCCATAACATATTATACCCAGCTCTTTTTAAATAGAAAATGGAAACCAGGTATCCTATAAAAGGTACTGAAAATAACTCGTGTGTACAAACACATCAATAGGACACGTTAGACGAGTTTAATCTGATCAGAAATAGACAGCATGGGTTTACTAGAGGGAGATCGTGCTTAACAATTATATTAGAATTCGTGGAGGAGGTTATCAAAATGAGAGATAAAAGGGAGCCAGTGGATATTATTTATCTAGATTATGCAAAGGCCTTTGATAAGAGTGCCTCATCAAAGATTATTTCGAAAGTTAAAATCACATGGAATAGGTGGAGAAGTTGTCAAATGGATTGAAAATTGGTTAACGGGAAGAAGGCAGGGGTTGGGCATAAATAAGGAGTACTCTGAGTGGTGTCAAGTGAAAAGTAGAGTGCCACAGGGCTCGGTTTGGGACCAATTTTTTGTTTGATATACATAAACGGTTTGGACATTAATATGGGATCCATGATTGCAAAATTTGCTGATGACACAAAACTATGCAGTAGTGTCTCATCTAAAGCATAAGTGGATATATTGAGGTCGGATTTAGATACAATTAGAAAATTGTCTGTAAGCTGGAAAATGGAGTTTAATGTAGATAAATGTTCAGTCATCCACTGGGTAGATCCAATATGGAACATAATTACAGAATGGGAGAGAACAATATTACAAAAATAGATAAGGAAAGGGACCTAGTGGTTAAAATAGACCATATAGGTAAGGTGAGTGGGCAAGTTCAGGTAGCAGTGAAAAAGGCAAATGCAAGGTCTGATAAAAAGAAATATTAAACATAGGAGCCAAGAAAGTGATAGTCAAACTGTATAACGCATTAGTTAGACCTAGATTGGAGTACTGTGTACAGGTGATAAGAAGAAAGAATAAGTAGAAGAGAATAGAAGAAGAAACGGATGACTAGCAAGAACAGAAAAGGAAGAAGAAGAACAGGAAGAGAAAAGGGAAAAAGAAGTGTAATCTGAAGAAAAACAACGATGTAGAAGAACACATACAAGAATAAGAAGAAGAAAAGCAAGAACAAGAAGAACAAAAACAAGACAAAGAAGACGTAAAAGAAGAACAGGAAATAAAGAATACAATTTTTTAAAAGAAAGAGAAATAAGAGAACAAGAAGTCGAAGAATAAGAAAAAACTAGAAAAGGTAGAGCAATAAGAGCAAGGAAAAGAAGAAGATGAACAGAAAAAGAGGAAGTCCAAGACGAAGATGATGAAACATGCGAATGGGGAGTAAGAAAAAACCAGGACCATCTGATGATCTGCCCAAACCTTCCGGAGACTTGTAGCATGGGTGACCTGCTGAGTGCCAGTGACAGGACAATCCACGAGGCTGAATACTGGAAGAATAATATGTGACGGAGTGCCTAGGACAGGGGAAGTAAGTAAGTACCAGCTACTTTACACACGCACCGAATATGATTCATAACAGTTATTCTTACTGCTACCAGGTAGTCACCTCCCGAGAAGTATTATTTGTACTGCAAGCAAGCAAATGTATACCGTAAACTCTCGCGTAAAATGCACTACCGTATAATAAGTACGCTCGATTAAGGCAAACATTTTCTGGTAAAATGAAAACTTGTGTACACAACGCATCGTTATATTTTCAATATTTTATCTCATGAAACATTTCTTTTAAAAAAAAACTGGAGGTATTGGAAATAATAAAGAGAGATAGGCAGGGGACATCATTATGTTGGGTTTTTTGGACTCCCTCGTTATCTTTCTTGCTAGAAAAAACAGGAAACATTCAATTTCGAGCCATTTTCACTGTCAAATTGCCATAAACTTTCCATTGTAGGTTTCTTTTGGTATCAAGAATAACGTATTTTAAAGTACTCACGTATAATAATAACCCACGTTTTAGTGGGGTCAGAATGAGTACTTCACGTAATTATTTAAATCACCATATCCCTCTGAATCCTGGGAGTTTGGTGGCAGGACAATATCACCAACGCAGAGGTATTGGAAGAACAAAACACTCCATGTTTAGTCTTCGACGGCTCCAATGACTGGGACACACTCGGAGGATGGAGGATGGCAGATTATCAAAGAATCTTTTCTATGGAGAATTACAGTTTTGGAAAAGATCTTAGGGGCCGGCCGGCCATTACTTCGGTACAATGATGTATGAAAGCGGGATATGAATGATGCAGGCATGGATTTGGGATCATGGAAACAGGACGCAAAAGATCGTATTACATGGAGGGGGCATTTTAAGACATGGAATACAGGCAAAGGAGATGCTTATTCCAGGAGTCTGCGTTGGAGAAGACACACCACACCATGCGATGCCGCAAACAGTCCTGATTGTCCTTGCATGCACCGTGAAAGACGCACCTCTGCTCGAATTGGTGTTTCGAGTCACATAATCGTAATCGCCACCATTATTGTTACAAAACCCAACTTATAATCGTTTGACAAGACGGAAAGGGTTAATGTATCCGAGCTGTACGGAGCCAAAGCGTTCACAAGATATCGGTTGAGAGTTCACCGCAGGAACTTGTTCGACTATGCAAACGTGAAAGATACAATCACAGGACCAGAAGACAATACATCCAAACATTTCAGCTCTCTATGTAGCAAATATTTTCAACAAATAAACAAGTCAATCTGTCTTAAGCAAGCCGTCCCAGTCAACAAATAAACAAGTCTATCTGTCTTATGCTAGCCGTCCCAGTCAACAAATAAACAAGTCAATTTATCTTAAGCTAACCGTCTCAGTAAACAAATAAACAAGTCAATATATCTTACGCTAACCGTCCCAGTCAACAAATAAACAAGTCAATATATCTTAAGCTAACCGTCCCAGTCAACAAATAAACAAGTCAATATATCTTAAGCTAACCGTCCCAGTCAACAAATAAACAAGTCAATATATCTTAAGCTAGCCGTCCCAGTCAACAAATAAACAAGTCAATCTGTCTTAAGCAAGCCGTCCCAGTCAACATATAAACAAGTCTATCTGTCTCAAGCTAGCCGTCCCAGTCAACAAATAAACAAGTTAATCTATCTTAAGCTAGCCGTCCCAGTCAACAAATAAACAAGTCAATCTGCTTAAGCAAGCCGTCCCAGTCAACAAATAAACAAGTCAATCTGTCTTAAGCTAACCGTCCCAGTCAACAAATAAACAAGTCAATCTGTCTTAAGCAAGCCGTCCCAGTCAACAAATAAACAAGTCTATCTGTCCTATGCTAGCCGTCCCAGTCAACAAATAAACAAGTTAATCTGTCTTAAGCTAGCCGTCCCAGTCAACAAATAAACAAGTCAATCTGTCTTGAGCTAGCCGTCCCAGTCAACAAATAAACAAGTCAATGTGTCTTAAGCTAACCGTCCCAGTCAACAAATAAACAAGTCAATCTGTCTTAAGCTAACCGTCCCAGTCAACAAATAAACAAGTCAATCTGTCTTAAGCTAGCCGTCCCAGTCAACAAATAAACAAGTCAATCTGTCTTAAGCTAGCCGTCCCAGTCAACAAATAAACAAGTCAATCTGTCTTAAGCTATCCGTCCCAGTCAACAAATAAACAAGTCAATCTGCCTTAAGCTAGCGGTCCCAGTCAACAAATAAACAAGTCAATCTGTCTTGAGCTAGCCGTCCCAGTCAACAAATAAACAAGTCAATGTGTCTTAAGCTAACCGTCGCAGTCAACAAATAAACAAGTCAATATATCTTAAGCTAACCGTCCCAGTCAACAAATAAACAAGTCAATATATCTTAAGCTAACCGTCCCAGTCAACAAATAAACAAGTCAATATATCTTAAGCTAACCGTCCCAGTCAACAAATAAACAAGTCAATGTATCTTAAGCTAACCGTCGCAGTCAACAAATAAACAAGTTAATCTGTCTTAAGCTAGCCGTCCCAGTCAACAAATAAACAAGTCAATCTGCTTAAGCAAGCCGTCCCAGTCAACAAATAAACAAGTTAATCTGTCTTAAGCTATCCGTCCCAGTCAACAAATAAACAAGTCAATCTGTCTTAAGCTAGCGGTCCCATTCAACAAATAAACAAGTCAATCTGTCTTAAGCTAACCGTCCCAGTCAACAAATAAACAAGTAAATCTGCTTAAGCTAGCGGTCCCAGTCAACAAATAAACAAGTCAATCTGTCTTAAGCTAACCGTCCCAGTCAACAAATAAACAAGTCAATTTATCTTAAGCTAACCGTCTCAGTCAACAAATAAACAAGTCAATATATCTTAAGCTAACCGTCCCAGTCAACAAATAAACAAGTCAATATATCTTCAGCTAACCGTCCCAGTCAACAAATAAACAAGTCAATATATCTTAAGCTAACCGTCCCAGTCAACAAATAAACAAGTCAATATATCTTAAGCTAGCCGTCCCAGTCAACAAATAAACAAGTCAATCTGTCTTAAGCAAGCCGTCCCAGTCAACAAATAAACAAGTCTATCTGTCTCAAGCTAGCCGTCCCAGTCAACAAATAAACAAGTTAATCTGTCTTAAGCTAGCCGTCCCAGTCAACAAATAAACAAGTCAATCTGCTTAAGCAAGCCGTCCCAGTCAACAAATAAACAAGTCAATCTGTCTTGAGCTAGCCGTCCCAGTCAACAAATAAACAAGTCAATGTGTCTTAAGCTAACCGTCGCAGTCAACAAATAAACAAGTCAATATATCTTAAGCTAACCGTCCCAGTCAACAAATAAACAAGTCAATATATCTTAAGCTAACCGTCCCAGTCAACAAATAAACAAGTCAATATATCTTAAGCTAACCGTCCCAGTCAACAAATAAACAAGTCAATATATCTTAAGCTAACCGTCCCAGTCAACAAATAAACAAGTCAATGTATCTTAAGCTAACCGTCGCAGTCAACAAATAAACAAGTTAATCTGTCTTAAGCTAGCCGTCCCAGTCAACAAATAAACAAGTCAATCTGCTTTAGCAAGCCGTCCCAGTCAACAAATAAACAAGTTAATCTGTCTTAAGCTATCCGTCCCAGTCAACAAATAAACAAGTCAATCTGTCTTAAGCTAGCGGTCCCATTCAACAAATAAACAAGTCAATCTGTCTTAAGCTAACCGTCCCAGTCAACAAATAAACAAGTAAATCTGCTTAAGCTAGCGGTCCCAGTCAACAAATAAACAAGTCAATCTGTCTTAAGCTAACCGTCCCAGTCAACAAATAAACAAGTCAATATATCTTAAGCTAACCGTCCCAGTCAACAAATAAACAAGTCAATTTATCTTAAGCTAACCGTCTCAGTCAACAAATAAACAAGTCAATATATCTTAAGCTAACCGTCCCAGTCAACAAATAAACAAGTCAATATATCTTAAGCTAACCGTCCCAGTCAACAAATAAACAAGTCAATATATCTTAAGCTAACCGTCCCAGTCAACAAATAAACAAGTCAATATATCTTAAGCTAGCCGTCCCAGTCAACAAATAAACAAGTCAATCTGCTTAAGCAAGCCGTCCCAGTCAACAAATAAACAAGTCAATCTGTCTTAAGCTAACCGTCCCAGTCAACAAATCAACAAGTCAATCTGTCTTAAGCTAACCGTCCCAGTCAACAAATAAACAAGTCAATCTGTCTTAAGCTATCCGTCCCAGTCAACAAATAAACAAGTTAATCTGTCTTAAGCTAACCGTCCCAGTCAACAAATAAACAAGTCAATCTGTCTTAAGCTAGCCGTCCCAGTCAACAAATAAACAAGTAAATCTGCTTAAGCAAGCCGTCCCAGTCAACAAATAAACAAGTCAATCTGTCTGAAGCTAACCGTCCCAGTCAACAAATAAACAAGTCAATCTGTCTTAAGCTAACCGTCCCAGTCAAAAAAATAAATAAGTCAATATATCTTAAGCTAGCCGTCCCAGTCAACAAATAAACAAGTAAATCTGCTTAAGCTAACCGTCCCAGTCAACAAATAAACAAGTCAATATATCTTAAGCTAGCCGTCCCAGTCAACAAATAAACAAGTCAATCTGTCTTAAGCAAGCCGTCCCAGTCAACAAATAATCAAGTCTATCTGTCTTAAGCTAGCCGTCCCAGTCAACAAATAAACAAGTTAATCTCTCTTAAGCTAGCCGTCCCAGTCAACAAATAAACAAGTCAATCTGCTTAAGCAAGCCGTCCCAGTCAATAAATAAACTAGTCAATCTGTCTTAAGCTAACCGTCCCAGTCAACAAATAAACAAGTCAATCTGTCTTAAGCTAACCGTCCCAGTCAACAAATAAACAAGTTAATCTGTCTTAAGCTAGCCGTCCCAGTCAACAAATAAACAAGTAAATCTGCTTAAGCAAGCCGTCCCAGTCAACAAATAAACAAGTCAATCTGTCTTAAGCTAACCGTCCCAGTCAACAAATAAACAAGTCAATCTGTCTTAAGCTAACCGTCCCAGTCAACAAATAAACAAGTCAATCTGTCTTAAGCTAACCGTCCCAGTCAACAAATAAACAAGTCAATCTGTCTTAAGCTAACCGTCCCAGTGAAAAAAATAAATAAGTCAATATATCTTAAGCTAGCCGTCCCAGTCAACAAATAAACAAGTAAATCTGCTTAAGCTAACCGTCCCAGTCAACAAATAAACAAGTCAATATATCTTAAGCTAGCCGTCCCAGTCAACAAATAAACAAGTCAATCTGTCTTAAGCTAGCCGTCCCAGTCAACAAATAAACAAGTCAATCTGTCTTAAGCTAGCCGTCCCAGTCAACAAATAAACAAGTCAATCTGTCTTAAGCTATCCGTCCCAGTCAACAAATAAACAAGTCAATCTGCCTTAAGCTAGCGGTCCCAGTCAACAAATAAACAAGTCAATCTGTCTTGAGCTAGCCGTCCCAGTCAACAAATAAACAAGTCAATGTGTCTTAAGCTAACCGTCGCAGTCAACAAATAAACAAGTCAATATATCTTAAGCTAACAGTCCCAGTCAACAAATAAACAAGTCAATATATCTTAAGCTAACCGTCCCAGTCAACAAATAAACAAGTCAATATATCTTAAGCTAACCGTCCCAGTCAACAAATAAACAAGTCAATGTATCTTAAGCTAACCGTCGCAGTCAACAAATAAACAAGTTAATCTGTCTTAAGCTAGCCGTCCCAGTCAACAAATAAACAAGTCAATCTGATTAAGCAAGCCGTCCCAGTCAACAAATAAACAAGTTAATCTGTCTTAAGCTATCCGTCCCAGTCAACAAATAAACAAGTCAATCTGTCTTAAGCTAGCGGTCCCATTCAACAAATAAACAAGTCAATCTGTCTTAAGCTAACCGTCCCAGTCAACAAATAAACAAGTAAATCTGCTTAAGCTAGCGGTCCCAGTCAACAAATAAACAAGTCAATCTGTCTTAAGCTAACCGTCCCAGTCAACAAATAAACAAGTCAATTTATCTTAAGCTAACCGTCTCAGTCAACAAATAAACAAGTCAATATATCTTAAGCTAACCGTCCCAGTCAACAAATAAACAAGTCAATATATCTTAAGCTAACCGTCCCAGTGAACAAATAAACAAGTCAATATATCTTAAGCTAACCGTCCCAGTCAACAAATAAACAAGTCAATATATCTTAAGCTAGCCGTCCCAGTCAACAAATAAACAAGTCAATCTGTCTTAAGCAAGCCGTCCCAGTCAACAAATAAACAAGTCTATTTGTCTCAAGCTAGCCGTCCCAGTCAACAAATAAACAAGTTAATCTGTCTTAAGCTAGCCGTCCCAGTCAACAAATAAACAAGTCAATCTGCTTAAGCAAGCCGTCCCAGTCAACAAATAAACAAGTCAATCTGTCTTGAGCTAGCCGTCCCAGTCAACAAATAAACAAGTCAATGTGTCTTAAGCTAACCGTCGCAGTCAACAAATAAACAAGTCAATATATCTTAAGCTAACCGTCCCAGTCAACAAATAAACAAGTCAATATATCTTAAGCTAACCGTCCCAGTCAACAAATAAACAAGTCAATATATCTTAAGCTAACCGTCCCAGTCAACAAATAAACAAGTCAATATATCTTAAGCTAACCGTCCCAGTCAACAAATAAACAAGTCAATGTATCTTAAGCTAACCGTCGCAGTCAACAAATAAACAAGTTAATCTGTCTTAAGCTAGCCGTCCCAGTCAACAAATAAACAAGTCAATCTGCTTAAGCAAGCCGTCCCAGTCAACAAATAAACAAGTTAATCTGTCTTAAGCTATCCGTCCCAGTCAACAAATAAACAAGTCAATCTGTCTTAAGCTAGCGGTCCCATTCAACAAATAAACAAGTCAATCTGTCTTAAGCTAACCGTCCCAGTCAACAAATAAACAAGTAAATCTGCTTAAGCTAGCGGTCCCAGTCAACAAATAAACAAGTCAATCTGTCTTAAGCTAACCGTCCCAGTCAACAAATAAACAAGTCAATATATCTTAAGCTAACCGTCCCAGTCAACAAATAAACAAGTCAATTTATCTTAAGCTAACCGTCTCAGTCAACAAATAAACAAGTCAATATATCTTAAGCTAACCGTCCCAGTCAACAAATAAACAAGTCAATATATCTTAAGCTAACCGTCCCAGTCAACAAATAAACAAGTCAATATATCTTAAGCTAACCGTCCCAGTCAACAAATAAACAAGTCAATATATCTTAAGCTAGCCGTCCCAGTCAACAAATAAACAAGTCAATCTGCTTAAGCAAGCCGTCCCAGTCAACAAATAAACAAGTCAATCTGTCTTAAGCTAACCGTCCCAGTCAACAAATCAACAAGTCAATCTGTCTTAAGCTAACCGTCCCAGTCAATAAATAAACAAGTCAATCTGTCTTAAGCTATCCGTCCCAGTCAACAAATAAACAAGTTAATCTGTCTTAAGCTAACCGTCCCAGTCAACAAATAAACAAGTCAATCTGTCTTAAGCTAGCCGTCCCAGTCAACAAATAAACAAGTAAATCTGCTTAAGCAAGCCGTCCCAGTCAACAAATAAACAAGTCAATCTGTCTGAAGCTAACCGTCCCAGTCAACAAATAAACAAGTCAATCTGTCTTAAGCTAACCGTCCCAGTCAAAAAAATAAATAAGTCAATATATCTTAAGCTAGCCGTCCCAGTCAACAAATAAACAAGTAAATCTGCTTAAGCTAACCGTCCCAGTCAACAAATAAACAAGTCAGTATATCTTAAGCTAGCCGTCCCAGTCAACAAATAAACAAGTCAATCTGTCTTAAGCAAGCCGTCCCAGTCAACAAATAATCAAGTCTATCTGTCTTAATCTAGCCGTCCCAGTCAACAAATAAACAAGTTAATCTCTCTTAAGCTAGCCGTCCCAGTCAACAAATAAACAAGTCAATCTGCTTAAGCAAGCCGTCCCAGTCAATAAATAAACTAGTCAATCTGTCTTAAGCTAACCGTCCCAGTCAACAAATAAACAAGTCAATCTGTCTTAAGCTAACCGTCCCAGTCAACAAATAAACAAGTTAATCTGTCTTAAGCTAGCCGTCCCAGTCAACAAATAAACAAGTAAATCTGCTTAAGCAAGCCGTCCCAGTCAACAAATAAACAAGTCAATCTGTCTTAAGCTAACCGTCCCAGTCAACAAATAAACAAGTCAATCTGTCTTAAGCTAACCGTCCCAGTCAACAAATAAACAAGTCAATCTGTCTTAAGCTAACCGTCCCAGTCAACAAATAAACAAGTCAATCTGTCTTAAGCTAACCGTCCCAGTCAAAAAAATAAATAAGTCAATATATCTTAAGCTAGCCGTCCCAGTCAACAAATAAACAAGTAAATCTGCTTAAGCTAACCGTCCAAGTCAACAAATAAACAAGTCAATATATCTTAAGCTAGCCGTCCCAGTCAACAAATAAACAAGTCAATCTGTCTTAAGCAAGCCGTCCCAGTCAACAAATAATCAAGTCTATCTGTCTTAAGCTAGCCGTCCCAGTCAACAAATAAACAAGTTAATCTCTCTTAAGCTAGCCGTCCCAGTCAACAAATAAACAAGTCAATCTGCTTAAGCAAGCCGTCCCAGTCAATAAATAAACTAGTCAATCTGTCTTAAGCTAACCGTCCCAGTCAACAAATAAACAAGTCAATCTGTCTTAAGCTAACCGTCCCAGTCAACAAATAAACAAGTCAATCTGTCTTAAGCTAACCGTCCCAGTCAACAAATAAACAAGTTAATCTGTCTTAAGCTAACCGTCCCAGTCAACAAATAAACAAGTCAATCTGTCTTAAGCTAACCGTCCCAGTCAACAAATAAACAAGTTAATCTGTCTTAAGCTAGCCGTCCCAGTTCTATCCATTTCTTCTCTGATTCCTGTATGTGTGACTTGAGCTCTCTTCTTCCTTTATGTTCTGATCTACTTCTGATCTATATTGGATTCCATACCAGAGACTACCTTTTAATGTTATCAAGGGCTCAGACGTCAGGAATGACGTTTAAGAATCGTCATTGTACTAGGTATGAATTATTTTAAGGTGCGGTGACCAGTTCCTTTCCTTGCTGATTTTCACTTTCTACCTGTAAGTCAGGTACCTTTTCAAAGCCGGATAGATTAGATAGTGTTGACACTGGAAATTCAACCCGTCTTCTTTGTTGCGGAACATATCAGTATAAAACATTATATTCTTACTTCTTCAGCACCTGAATCCGGCAATACTGCAGACTAGACGCAATATGATAAGCTTCTATCCCTCTTTAAAAAAAATAATATTATATACATAAATGACAGATCTTGATATCACTCCACGCACTTTTTTGTTCGATGTCGGTTGCATTTTCTGTCGAGTTAATGCAACGTGGGAATATACGCTCCGTCACTCGAGGGGGGTATACTGTATCCCCTCCTATCCAAATACCTGGCTAATTCCGTCAGATCCTAAAATAGATGTGTAGGGACTGTCTTTGTTCGAATTTGTACGTGCTGACTACCTAGTAGCTACCTTTATACCCTGAGACGTCGAAGTTTTTTCTTTTTTGTGTTTGTGTGACTTACTTGCCACAGTACAGAGTATCCTGGACGTATCAATCATTCTTTCATTGTTCATGTTAATGCGTGATATGTATAGAGAGAGAGAGAGAGAGAGAGAGAGAGAGAGAGAGTGAGAGAGAATATGAGAGTGGGGTGTGGGGACATGCAAATGTCTTAGAGGGAGATTGAGAGAAAGTATGCGCGTGCTAGTGTCTCGGATAGAAAGAGAGAGAAAGAGCATGAGAGTGAGAGGGTGCTGGGGACGAGGAAGGGGGGGGGGGAGACACGTGCGAGTGACAGAGAAAACATGACATTAAGAGAGAGTGAGAGAGAGAGAAAAAGAGAGAGGGAGTGTGCCAGTGTCTCAAATTTCTATAGCATGAGAGAGAGAGAGAGAGCGCGCGCACGCGTGCGAGTGTCTTAGATAAAGAAAGCGTGAGATTGAGATAAAGTACGTGAGATAACGTGAGAGGACACGTGCTAGTGTCTTAGATAGAGAGAGAGAGAGAGCTTGAGATATAGGACGTGTGCGAGGGTCAAACAGAAAATATATTAGATGGACAGAAAGAAACGATGCGCGTGCGAGCATCTTAGATAAAGATGACGTGAAATTGAGATAGAGAGAGAGAGAGAGAGAGAGAGAGAGAGAGAGAGAAAGAAAGAAAGAAAGAAAGAAAGAGAAAACACATCACTCTTCGAAGACACAGCGAGAGCTTAATACAAACAGATTGGACTATGAATAAGATGATCGGACACAATTAAATGAACAATAAAGGTAACAGAAATAGCTAGCATATATGCGAGGCGTGTTCAACTAAGTGCACCAATTGAACATGCGGAGGATGACGTCACTTCTGATGTCAACAGCACATACCAACCGTCAAGCTTGCAACATTCCATGATCATCCGACTCATAGCTTTGTCCTTCTTTAAACATCGTTGGCCAGTTCTTCGCTGTTGTCTTCGACACACTTTTATCACCATACACTGCCTGCATTCTGCGATGAATTTCAACTGGTCGACATCCTTCAGCAGTTAGAAACCGAATCACCGCTCGCTCATCAACTCTGGACGGATTCCGTTTCACACCCGCCATGTTTTCAACGGTCTGCTGAAGAAACTATGAGTCGGAGGAGACTGCAATTTTGCAAACTTGACGGTTGATATGTGCCGTTTACACCAGAAGGGACGCTATCATGCGCATCCTACGTATGTTCGTTCACTTGTTGCAGTTTGGTCCGGTTTCATTTGAACACCGCTTGTTCATTTCGACAAGGGTACAACGAAACCGATATGAACTGTTGTTGCAAAAAGAAAACATAGGATTTCAATTATGAAATGGGGAACGGCGGTGCTAGATGGGAGCGCAGTGAGAACAACAAAATAATTGTTGTGTGGATGAGGATAGAGAAAAGGAGATGATTGTTGTGTGGATGAGGATAGAGAAAAGGAGATGATTGTTGTGTGGATGAGGATAGAGAAAAGGAGATGATTGTTGTGTGGATGAGGATAGAGAAAAGGAGATGATTGTTGTGTGGATGAGGATAGAGAAAAGGAGATGATTGTTGTGTGGATGAGGATAGAGAAAAGGAAGTGATTGTTGTGTGGATGAGGATAGAGAAAGGAAGTGATTGTTGTGTGGACGAGGATAGAGAAAAGGAGATGATTGTTGTGTGGATGAGGATAGAGAAAGGAAGTGATTGTTGTGTGGACGAGGATAGAAAAAAGGAGATGATTGTTGTGTGGATGAGGATAGAGAAAAGGAGATGATTGTTGTGTGGATGAGGATAGAGAAAAGGAGATGATTGTTGTGTGGATGAGGATAGAGAAAAGGAGATGATTGTTGTGTGGATGAGGATAGAGAAAAGGAGATGATTGTTGTGTGGATGAGGATAGAGAAAAGGAGATGATTGTTGTGTGGATGAGGATAGAGAAAAGGAAGTGATTGTTGTGTGGATGAGGATAGAGAAAGGAAGTGATTGTTGTGTGGACGAGGATAGAGAAAAGGAGATGATTGTTGTGTGGATGAGGATAGAGAAAGGAAGTGATTGTTGTGTGGACGAGGATAGAAAAAAGGAGATGATTGTTGTGTGGATGAGGATAGAGAAAAGAAAATGATTGTTGTGGGAATGAGGATAGAGAAAGGAAGTGATTGTTGTGGGGATGAGGATAGAGAAAAAACAAACTAGGAGGGACGTAGAAGGAGATGATAAAACGAAGAAACCGAAGAAATCCCGGAGATGGGGAGAAAAAAGAAGATATTTAACATGAAAAGAAAAAAATGAAAATGTGGGAAAAAAAGAAGTGGATAAAAGGATGTTTTCAAAGAAAGAGAAGCAGCAGCTAAAGGAAGGTGAGAAAAAAATAGAAAAGGAAAAGCAAGAAGAAGAAGGATAATACGGAAGTAGAGAGGAAGAAGGAAAAGGGAAAAACTTCCAATATGGCAAGCAGAGAAAGTCGAATAATAGATAAGGAGTAAAGAGGGAGTGGAAAAGCACGAATAACAAGAAAGATAACGAATTAGGAGAAGATGAAGAGCACACAAAGAAAAAAAAGAATTGGCAGAAATTAAATTAGACGAAGAAGATGAATAAAAAGAAGAAGATAAAAGAAAAAGAAGGAAGAGGGGAAAGAGGAAAATGAGGAGGAGGAAGCAGAAGAGGAACACAAGAAGAAAAAAAAGGAGACGAAGACGACGACGAAGAAATAGGAGGAGCAGAAGCAGAATAAGAGAAGAAGAAGTAAAAGAGTAAAGAAGAAGAAGAAGGAGAAGAAGAAAAAGAAGAAGATTGACAAAAATAAAGAAGAAAGAAAAGAAATGGTACACATGAAACATTCATCTCATGTAACTGATAGCATACGCATTTCTGTCAGCATGCATGCACCGGCATTTGGAGGCCACGTAGCAGGTAGAATATGTTCTGGATTAGCGAGGTGTGACGCGGAAGCTCGTGTGCATCCCTTGTCTGGGGTATGCCTCTATTATATTACACACTCACACTTTCGCATACACAAACACATACGCACATACCATATATATATATATACGAGGGGTGCACCAAGTGAACATACGTACGATGCACAGGATGACGTCACTTCCGATGTTAACATCACATACCAACCGTCAAGTTTACAAAATGTCATTATCCCCCGACTCATAGTTTCCTCAGCAGACCGTTGAAAACATGGCGGGTGTGTTACGGAATCCGTCCAGAGTTGATCATCGAGCGGTGATTCGGTTTCTAACAGCTGAAGGATGTCGACTAGTTGACATTCATCGCAGAATGCAGGCAGTGTATGGTGACAAAAGTGTGTCGAAGACAACAGTGAAGAACTGGACAACGATTGTTAAAGAAGGTCTTGAGTTAACGAAAGATCTTCCTAGACCAGGTCAGGCGCATATTGTTGCTTCAACTGACATTAATCTAGATGCACTCGTTCAATATAGGGTTGCCAGATTGGGTGACTTTTCCTGAATTGGTCTACATTTTCCAACATCGTGCTATTTAATTTCTTGGCAATCCACTTTTGTCGTTAGTCAACGTGGGGGGAGGGGGGGGGGGTGTAGTTGTTTCTTTCG
Organism: Ariolimax columbianus; assembly: GCA_036924085.1. Lineage (NCBI taxonomy): Eukaryota > Metazoa > Mollusca > Gastropoda > Stylommatophora > Arionidae > Ariolimax > Ariolimax columbianus. The sequence continues at coordinate 23,745,518 of JAVGWX010000018.1, forward strand.
TTTGCCCAGGCCTGATGAGGAAGGAGATAGGGGGCAGTGGGGAGTAAGGAGGGAGAGGATTGAGAAGCAGGGCAACTGCCCAGAGCACTAAATTTAGTCTGGTGGAAGTAAATTCAACACAATAAAAACCAATAAATAATCAGCGTACGTCCTTTTTTTAAATGCCAGAGTTGTTCTAGTGATCAAGACGCTTAGCAGTGCATTAACGGCAGCGGTATATGACCTATAACTGACTGCTAGTCTCAGGGCCAGCGTTACCATAGCTGCTTAGACCGTTCTACATCGCCACGCGATGATCCTGGATGCAATAGAGCAGACTGGCTAAGGATACGGTATCGAAGATGGAAGGTTAACCAGGTACTAACAAAAGGCCTGCTGAATACGCAGGTGTCAGACCGAAAGGTGCAAATATCGCAGTCAAGCTGTAAACTACGACACAACACATTATATTTTCTGGAATACATCCTGCTACTTGTAAAGCTAATTTCATGGCTTGGTAGCGGGAGATTGATAACGAACGAAGCCAAGCCAATGACAAAGCGTTTTTAATGAGTTCGAAGCTAATTGTTTTAATTTGAAATTATTTTCATCATATTTTTCTGAAATTAATATCGAATTAAAATGAAAATAACATGTAAATTCAATTTACTATATATTTAACTTTGTTTTGTTACCGGTTTTTTTTAAAGAATATAATTTATGTATAAAACAATAGGCGTATGTTACTCAATAAATACCTACACAAACATTTCACTCACTGTCATGAATTCTATTAAATTTGTTTGTGCTTTCTGCATTCTCCTTATTTCTATATTCCCCAAGCCGCTGTGCGTTGCATTATGTTTTTATTATGCGCCTGTAGGCCCAGTGTTCCGAATTTAGCATACATTTATGTAAGAGTCTGTTTCCTACTGCATTTTCTAAGGGCTTGCTTCCCCGGGTTAGCTGCCGGTGCTTTAATGGGGAGCGAACCCAGCACCTTAAAGTTGTGAGCCGTGTCACTTAACCACTGGCCCACGACGCTCCGTTAAATTTTAAAATAATTAATAATAGCTTTATATAAAGCAACTAAACATCATTTTTGGCCAGAGCGGCGGAAGAGCTAGACAGAATACTGCGTGTGTCGACAATGTGTTTGTTGTTTCGAATACCGTGCTCTGTAATTCTCTTGTCCAGTGTGTAGATCCACATGGCTAGTAGATTTGGTTACCTTCTTATCAGTTACAAGAAACCATGTATGCAGATATAAATAAAAGATCAACTAGTTAGTACAGAGTTTCTCCTATCTAGGTCATATAATAACGGAACAAGGCAGCTGTGAAAAAGAAATAAGAAAGAGAATAGGTATGGCCAAGATGGTATTCAGCAACATGCGACACATACTGACATCCAAACAGATCAATCAGAAAGAAAATAGGTATGGCCAAGATGGTATTCAGCAACATGCGACACATACTGACATCGAAACAGATAAATCAGAATTTGAAAATGAGTATTGTCAGTTGGTATGTATACTCTTCACTACTTTATGGCGCAGAAACATGGACAATGAATAACAAGAGTGTTGAAGCTTTCGAAATGTGGGTCTATCGAAGATTGTGAAGCATTTCTTGGAAAGAGAATTCAACACATTTGGAGGTATTGAAAAAGTTGGGGGGGGGGTGAAAATTGAATTAATGACCGAAATCAGGGTTAGGCAGTTACGTTATATTGGGCATATAACAAGACGTATTTCCTTGTTGAAGACCATACTGGAGGATAGGTCGTTCAAGGGGCAGACAACGCTTTAAATGAATGGATAACAGCAGTTGATGAACTTGAAAAAGCCTTTCAGATTGCATCATTATGGCAAGAGATAGAGTACACTGGAGATCCATTTCAGCCGACCTTCGATGCGAAGATGACACTTCAACTGAACTGAACCTGCCAGGTGTCCGATCCACCTTATTTTCTGCCTTTCCATGTGATCTCTGCATGATGTTGCAGTACTTATTTCTTTCTTCTCCGTTTCGTGTTCTACCCAACCTTGTGGCCCAGAACGCTTTGCTTAGTCATCTCATTCCGAATACCATGATATTTCTTTCTTGTGTCTTGCTGAGAGTCCACGTCTAACACTTGCAGCAAAGGGCTGGTATATAACTGATATAACTGTCTTTTTGTCTCCAGTTAACAGACACGGATTCAAGAAGCTGTTGGTTACCTGGCATAAGTCAACCTTGCTGATTGAACATCTGGATTCAAGTATTCCAGTAAGTGAGGCTATTCAACAAACCAAAGAATACTACCAGCGTTTTACTGACTTACATGCTACTTCTTACTGGCTCCATTTTTTATAAAAACTCCGTGCTACCGGAAGATTAATGGAGCGAAGAGTCTTAAATGTCTCCTTAATAGACCGCATCCGTCTACTACTCTTGTCTCGAGCTCTCTTCTTCACTTGTGCTTGTGTTTTTAAGACGGTCTGAAGGATTCACTGAAAAGTTGCCAGATAGACATCGACACCTGGGAATGTCTTGCGCAAAACAGATCTGACTGAAGAAGCGCAGTCAAATCTGGTGTACTGCCGGTGAAGACAACCGTGTTGTGAAAGCCCAGAGCAGACGCGAGACGCGGAAATCTCGAGCAGCGGGAACACCATCTCCTTCTACAAACCTCGTGTGCCCGATATGTAGCAGATGTTTTCGTGCCCGCATTGGCCTGTTCAGCCACATGCGCACCCACACCCAACAGGGAAATCTGTGACAAGGATGATGTCGGGGGTCCTCATCGACAACGATGGACAGCTATTAATATTACTTCTCTTGTCTCTAGCTATCTTCTTCACTTGTGGTTTGATCTCCCTCTACTCCTCCTGTCTTTGAGATTCCATAATCCATACTGCCTGTTAATGATCACATGGGTTCATCCACGATCAAAAGACTGCTCAAGACATTGAATCTCAACACCTGACTTCAAGATCATTCATCGGCGCAGATGTCACTTTAAAAATCTGTCTTCAAGTTACTCAACTCGCCTCTCAGATTAAGCTCTTGATAATCGTCCTTGATATACCATTTTCCTCTCTTTTTCTTGTTCATGTTTCTTCATGTATATTTATTTTACTAAAATTGTTTTATAAATATAAGACCTACTTTGACCGATGAGTACATTTCCGTTACATTTTCTACTTCGGTCCTCGTTCTTTAAATTTTTTTTCTCCAGCTCAACTTACCATCTTCTAACTTCTTCTTAGACTTGTTCTACCATCTTTTTCTTCTTCATTAATATTAGTTTAGTTTAGTTTAATCTAGTCGAAGAACGAACGTCAGTGCACACGGTTTAACCCATAAGTGCTTCGTACTTCTTCTTACTTTTTGGAGAATCTCTTCACAATCACCAACTTCTTAGCACTGGTGAGGATTCCGTTATAGATTGGGTAGATTATTAATATAATTGGAATTTAGCCAGGCATCGGCCAATAATCCTACTCTTTTCGATTTCCAACTGTCAAGGAATTGTTAACGTGCGCGACGCTGCACACATGCCTCTGATCTCTACCACCCTGAGACCCGGAGGAAATACCAGAAAGTCTATTTGAAAAAAAATCCAGATCTCCCCCGGGATTTCAACCCTCTGACGTCTTGCCTCTAGACCACTTCAACATTATCCTTCTTTTTAATGCTTTCCTTTTGTTCTGCTTCTTTTTCTTCTATTTTCATATGATCTTTAATTAGTTTCCTTTACTTATCATCCACTTGTTTTTCTTACTCAATATTATTCCCATCTACTTCATTTCTTCTTATTTTAGTAATCTTGTTCTTATCTACTTCTTATCTACTTTTTTTTTTCTCTGACCTTGATCCTACATCCTGTTAGTCATAATGGTGAAACTGATGATGATTAAGGAAGTGTTAGACATTATTCTATGATTATGAGTGTGATATATGTGATTATTGAAGAGTAAAGGGCAAAGACAAAGCAGAAAAAAACGTAAGATGCCGAATATTTATTTCAGTCTTGAGCCATAGAAGATGTGATCAGTGGAATAGCCAGTGCTGCATTAGTTAACGCAATCGCTAATATGATATGGGGTATACGATACAACAATATAATATAATATAATATAATATAATATAATATAATATAATATAATAGTGTGGTGTGGTGTGGTGTGGCAGGACGTGATGTGATGTGACGTTATGTGACGTGACTTGACGTGATGTGATGTGACGTGATGTATGTGATTATAGTGTAATGTAGCGTAACATTACACAACACAACACAACGCAACACCGCAACGCATTGTGATATAAAATAGCATAACATATCATAACATTGCAGTGTGGAACAGTGCGGTGGAGTGCGATATGGTGCGGTGCGATGCTATGTGATGTTATGCGATGCTATGTGATGTTATGCGATGCGATGTGATATGGTATGATATCTCAGAACATCATTAAATCATGAACTGCCCATCACCATCGAACTCCACCAATTGCATGCGTTGCGGTTTCACTTAATGGCATACCCCTTCCACTTGTGGACATCATCTGTCCATCACATCTTAGGGTGACAACTCCTTTTCTTGCCAGTAACTGCGCCTCGGAATATCACATTGGTCAAACCATAAGAACGTATCACATTAGTCAAACCATGAGAACGTATCACATTAGTCAAATCACGAGAACGTATGTCATTAGTCAAATCACGAGAACGTATCACATTGACTTAAACATGATAAAGTATCACACTAGTCAAACCATGAGAACGTATCACTTTAGTCAAACCATAAGAACGTATCACATTGACGAAACCGTGAGAGCGTATCACAGTCTCCACTACTGCAACTTGTTAGTCTATCAAAATGTAAGGGATCATTGAATGAACTGTTCAGGATTCTTTTCAAATTCAAACTGCAGAATTAGGCAACTGTGTGCAACATACAGTGTGGATATTGATAGGCGTCTCATTCTCTGTAGAACATCAGCGTGGCGCCCTGTGAGATTTGTCCAGCTCTGTCTCCTGTTTTTCGACACAGTCTGATATGCCAAACGTCTCGCGTCACCGTGGGGTTTGTGTGCGCCAAACAGATGAAAATCGCTCTGGTTAAGGGAGACCTGTCCGATGGATCTCCAAGAAGTTGTCACCCAAGTTGGTTAATCGAGCCGTGTAGGCACTGACATTGTCATGATGTAGCAGGACTCCTATAACTTATCTTAAATTAACTTAACGTCTTTATACTGGCTTAGAAGACTCTGTAGAGCCTGCATACAACCAGTTTCTTGGAGGGTGAAGACCTCGGCAGGCCACTCGGGATTAGTTTAGTCAACAGGCCTGGACGTTTTCTGTGAACTGCATCCCAAAGCATCAACGGAACATCACAAGAAGCATTTCAGTATCAATATCTTTTCCAGAAAATTATTTTGCCCAGCATTATCTAATCATTTCTATTGGTACATTATAATTTTGTATATAGCTTGTATTGTTCATTCTTTGTTACTCAAAACTCTGGCATTATATAAGCAAATGTGACATGGTATTATAGACACTGCACTCTTCACATGTTGGTTCGTCTATTCTAAAGCAACCTGTCACTAACTTAAGGCTGGGTAGTCTTTTGTTAACTGTTATTTTTACCCACCATCTGACATTCGTTGTCTGGTTTCTTTTGTAGTTAGAGAGGCTGTCGTTTCCTCCTGCTATTGTTCCACCATTTCGCCCGTTTCTCTGTAATGATATGTGTAACTCGGAACTAGCACAAACCTCATGAACCCGACTGTTTAATTGTAACAAAGAATCTAATTATATAGTGTCACGTGCGTGTGGATCGAGAGGTCGATGAGAGTAGTTGAGAGGCAGCATATACTAGTATATTACATTACATTATATTACATTACATTATATTATATTATGTTCTGTTATGGTAGGTTAGGTTCTATTATGTTATGTTATGTTACGTTACGTTAGGTTGGGTTAGGTTAGGTTAGGTTATGTTAGGTTAGGCTAAGTTATGTCATGTTATGTCATGTTAAGTTATGGTATGTTTGGTAATGTTATATTATGTTAGGCTAGGTTATGTTATATTATGTTAGGTTAGGTTATGTTATATTATGTTAGGTTAGGTTGTGTTATGTTAGTTTATATTATGTTATGTCGTGTTGTCTTGTGCTGTGATTTGTTGGGTTGTTTCGTGTCGCGCCGTGTCGTGTCGCGTGCCGTACCGTGTAGGTTGGGTTGTATTATGTTATGGCATATCACGTCTGTCTGTCTGTCTATCTATCTATCTATCTATCTATCTATCTATCTATCTATCTATCTATCTATCTATCTATCTATCTATCTATCTATCTATCTATCTATCTATCTATCTATCTATCTATCTATCTATCTATCTATCTATCTATCTATCTATCTATCTAGCTATCTATCTATCTATCTATCTATCCATCCATCCATCCACCCAATCTATCTATCTTTCTATCTATCTATCTATCTATCAATCTATCTATCTATCTATCTATCTATCTATCTATCTATCCTGATTAAATGGGGATCCGACACCATTACAGAAGAAAAACATAAAGGAAATAAACCGAACAGCTTACTCCATAAAAAGCTGGGGGCTAAAACAAACACGTCTCCAACACTTCATCCCTGACAACAGTGTCTGCCATGAAACTACCTTGTGTAGATATAACTTTTATTTTAAATTTCTTGTCTTCTGGGCTAAAAACGGTTGAATATCGATTGATGTTCCGGAGTCCAATAATATAATGAACAACGCAACATGCCCAAAGAGCAATCACTGATTCGCTATGCCATATGCGCCAAGCTTCATCTAAACCCCATCATGATCTGGTCTGGTATGTTAAATTTCGTCTTTCCAGAATGTTCCGACCTATATTTTGATCCAAAATCGTTATTTTCCTTGATTTTCCGATACTAAAAGTTGCTGACATAAGCCTGATTTTGTTGGAAGATGTGTGTGGCATTTGCCTTTCTCCATACATTTTTCTTCCTTTGAGTGTTCCCATTTGGGTAACTGAGCTACTAGAGAGGGTTGTGAATGTTAAGTGAAATCACAAATAATGCTTCAGTCGATCTATAATTCTCCAGTCTAGCATTTCCACCAAAGAATAAATACAACAGGAATCTAGTGGCTGGACAGATTGAGAAACAAAATAATCAGACAGATGGTGGGTGCAACACCGTCTGTGGAGTACACAGACAGACAAAGAATGAAATGATTCGGACACATGACAAGAATGCAATCAAAGTTACCAGCTGCTCGTATCTACAATTCTAGACATCAGTGTTGCAGAGCAAGAGGCATACCACATAAACGATGGATAGATGGTGTCAGTGAGACACTGAAGTAACACGGAATGACAACAACATCGACGACAAAGCTGGCACAGGACAGAAAGCTGCACCTCCCCACGTCGTCTAACGACACAAATGGGTAGACGATGATGATGATGATCTAGTGGCGTATATTCATTGTGTGCTAGTTGTGATCCGCACGCCCAAAATGAAACTCTTAAAACGTATTTTTAATAATAATTGATGAGTCTTGATCTCGATGGTTTTAATGACCCGTTCCTCCGCGTAACTGTCGCCACCAACTTCATCTCTAGCGGACCGTGTTTGAGGCAACGCAAGTCCAGTGCGCGGTAAGCGCTACTCCAGAGGTGTCTTGGATGTTGTTGCGGACAGCACGGGGGTCTGACCAACGCATTGGAGGTCTTTCCTGCTGTCTCTTTTTACCTCGGGGGAACCAGATTGCTGCAGTCGTGCTCCATCAACCACCGTTTCATTGCAACATGTGACCTGCCCATCTATGGTTTGCCTTGTCTGCATAGATTACCTTGGCCCACATTCAGGCTACTTTTGTTCTTAGAGTCGCCCGCCCAATCTCCCAAGCCCTAAACTTCCATGCTCCAGCTGGAACTGTCTCATTGCTGCAAGCAATCCATTTTCAGAACTATAGTAATTCCAATTGCTACAAACATCCTTCCTCAGAACTATAGTACTTCTTATTGCTATAAACATCCTTCCTCAGAACTATAGTACTTCTCATTGCTACCAACATCCTTTCTCAGAACTATAGTACTTCTCATTGCTACCAACATCCTTTCTCAGAACTATAGTACTTCTTATTGCTATAAACATCCTTTCTCAGAACTATAGTACTTCTTATTGCTATAAACATCCTTCCTCAGAACTATAGTACTTCTTATTGCTATAAACATCCTTCCTCAGAACTATAGTACTTCTTATTGCTATAAACATCCTTCCTCAGAACTATAGTACTTCTCATAGCTACACCCTTCCTCAGTCAATAGTACTTCTCATTGCTAAATTCGTCATCCGCAAGCACTTTTGCCTGCAGGATCGTGTTTGCAAGACTGTCTGATCTCGATATGATGCTATACCAAACGACTTTCCATCTTTTGACCGTTGCCAAGAGATCCTCAAAAGTATCGTAGCATAGGAAATGCAAAGTGAATGAAACTCTTTCTCTTCGGGTGTTAATTAAAAAGAAAAGAAAAACAAGATTTTCTTCTTTTTCGTCGTTCACTCTTAGTCTCCCGCTACCAAGCCCTGGCAAGGGTTTTGTATGTAGCAGGGTGTAGTTCAAAGAACGAAATACGTTGTGTCGTAGTTTACAGCTTGACGCCGATATTTGCACCTTTCGGTCGGACACATCTGACTTGAACGTGACATTTGTGGGTATCGGCTTAGCCTTCCCTCTTCGATCCCTTCTCTTTAGCCAGTCTGTTATCCAGGATCACCAGGTTGAAGTTGAGAAGGGTATTGGCAGCTCTGAGTCAGTGACCCTGACGCTATGAGTCAGTTTCTGATACCTGACCACAGCAAGGCATGACTCAGCATCTTGATTCCCAATAATATAAAAACTTAATACGTTTCGTCTTGTTTTACAAAACCAGAATGGACAGCAGTAAAGAATTGCATTAGTTGTTGTTCTTCGTTACCTCTTGTTCATTGTTGAAATTAAATTTACTGAAGGAAGGAGACTATCCTCTGGTCAGACAAAACTTACTTTTGAGACATGTTAAGGGGGTCGGTCAAAACATACAGGTCAGACATGTTAAGGGGGTCGGTCAAAACATACAGGTTAGACATGTTAAGGGGGTCGGTCAAAACATACAGGTCAGACATGTTAGTGGGGGTCGGACAAAACATACAGGTCAGACAAGTTAAGGGGGACGGACAAAACATACAGGTCAGACATGTTAGTGGGGGTCGGACAAAACATACAGGTCAGACATGTTAGTGGGGGTCGGAAAAAACATACAGGTCAGACATGTTAGTGGGGGTCGGACAAAACATACAGGTCAGACATGTTAGTGGGGGTCTGACAAAACATACAGGTCAGACATGTTAAGGGGGTCGGTCAAAACATACAGGTCAGACATGTTAGTGGGGGTCGGACAAAACATACAGGTCAGACAAGTTACGGGGGACGGACAAAACATACAGGTCAGACATGTTAGTGAGGGTCTGACAAAACATACAGGTCAGACATGTTAGTGGGGGTCGGACAAAACATACAGGTCAGACAAGTTAAGGGGGACGGACAAAACATACAGGTCAGACAAGTTACGGGGGACGGACAAAACATACAGGTCAGACATGTTAGTGGGGGTCGGACAAAACATACAGGTCAGACATGTTAAGGGGGTCGGACAAAACATACAGGTCAGACATGTTAGTGGGGGTCGGAAAAAACATACAGATCAGACATGTTAGTGGGGGTCGGACAAAACATACAGGTCAGACATGTTAAGGGGGTCGGACAAAACATACAGGTCAGACATGTTAGTGGGGGTCGGAAAAAACATACAGGTCAGACATGTTAGTGGGGGTCGGACTAAACATACAGGTCAGACATGTTAAGGGGATCGGACAAAACATACAGGTCAGACATGTTAGTGGGGGTCGGACAAAACATACAGGTCAGACATGTTAGTCAGGTTCTGGCAAAACATACAGATCAGACATGTTAGACAGGTTCAGACAAAACATACTGATAAGACATGTTAGTCAGGTTCAGACAAAACATACTGATCAGATATGTTAGTCAGGTTCAGACAAAATATACTGATCAGACATGTTAGTCGGGGTCAGACAAAATATACTGATCAGACATGTTAGTCAAGTTCAGGAAAAATATACTGGCCAAGACTCATACTAGGACTTCCTCGTAGTTTTCCCTGGAAACGGACTGTTTTCTTGGCAGCATGGCTAACGAGGTATGGATCGACGAAATCATCGTAGTAGTGATCAACACGCAGATGCAACCAATCAAAGCACAACCACCTGGTGGACTCCGATCCACCTTCATCAGCACGTTCGGGATGTTAGAAAAACTTAACGTCCATTTCTGGGCTCACAAAAGAGTAAACGTATTCTTTATGGACAATCACAACAACAACAACACTAAATGTAACAAGAATCGCAACAATGTTTTGGCTGGGAAGTAGATGTCGGCATCGCTGTTAACAGAAGATACAACAATAACCAATAACTTAACATCTGTTCTCCGGGAAAACATATCATGTCAACAACAATAGACAGGTAACGTGTCAAAAGTGGCATTTATGAAGGTAAAACAATTTGACTTTTCTGTTCTGTATACCCGTCTGCACATGGGGCTGTCTGTTTCTAGTAATTGGTATGCATGTGTCATTCTTCAGTACGTTTTGGTGTTTAGGAGTTAAGGTTCTGGACCAGGGATCTTAACCAAAAAAAAGTTACAACTGGGCCAGTCTTTCGTCATTTAGCACTTGTGACTATGGAATAAAGATGTCATTCAACACTTGCGACAATAAAATAAAAGTGTCATTCAATAAATGCGGCAAAAGAATATAGGTGACATTCAACACTTACGACAATAAAATAAAAGTGTCATTCAACACTTGCTACAATAGAAAAAAATGTGTCATTCAACAATTGCGACAAAAAAATAAAGGTGTTATTCAACACTTGTGGCAATAAAATAAAAGTGTCATTCAACAATTGCGACAAAAAAATAAAGGTGTTATTCAACACTTGTGTCAAAAGAATAAAGGTGTCATTCAACACTTGCGACAATAAAATAAAAGTGTCATTCAACAATTGCGACAATAGAATAACGGTGCCATTCAACAATTTTGACAATATAATAAAGGTGTCATTCAACACTTGCAACAATATAATAAAGGTGTCATTCAACACTTGCAACAATATAACAAAGGTGTCAACGAACACTTGCGAAAATTAAATAACGATGTCATTCAACACTTGCGATAATATAATATTGTTGTCATTCAACACTTGTGACTAAGGAAAACAGGTGTCATTCGACATTTGTGACAAAGAAAAACAGGTGTCGTTCAACATTTGTGACTAAGGAAAACAGGTGTCATTCAACCATTATGATTAAGGAAAACAGGTGTCATTCAACACTTGTGACTATGGGATATAGGCTAAGTTATATCCAGATAAATGTATAGACTCAATTGTCTCCTAACCTTGCTGTCAACAAGCAAAATCTTCCTACCTTCTTTCAGGTGATGGCCTCATCTATCACTTATTTAAAAGCGCTTCCGTCAATTGCGGGGCCCGGTGTTCGAATTCCTGGTGAGATCAAGATGCTGAACAGTGAATGAGCTGTAGCGGTCAGCGACCTAATGCTGACTCCTGGTGTCAAGGGTCAAGGCTAGCGACCCAGAGCTGTCAAGACTCTTCTCTGCCTTCACGTGGTGATCCTTGAAAACATGCTGCAACAGGGCAGACTGGCTGCGGAGAAGGGATCAAAGAGGAAAGGCTAATCCTGTACCCAAAAATGCTGTGCTAAAGTCGGATGTGCCGTACTAAAAGGTGAAAATATCACAGTCAAGCTGTAAGCTACGACACAACGCATTCAGTTCTGCTGACAACATCCCGCTACTTGCAAAGCCCTTTTCAGGGCTTATTTTCGGGGGTTTGAGAACGAACGAAGAAAAATAAAAAGAATTTGTGGCTGCCCGTTATTTCATTTTTTTTCCTGCAAGTTTCTCGAGTGGAGATAAACACTTGTCCCGTGATCGTTGTCACTAACAGTCATTATTTGTTTGCAACTGGCTGACTCGAAATTTCCATATATTCCCCGGGGAAATAGGAGTAGCAACTGTAACCCACGCTATGCTAAAGAAAGCGTGGTCAATCGTAAAGATTGAATAAGCACGAATAAATTCGAACATCAACATAACTGGAGTTTTGTTTGTGATCAAACTAATGCCGGTACAAGTAAAACGTGTTGAAGATAGATCGTGCTTTCATTGACTTCACATAAATGAATCATGGCTTCATATGTCTGTCGAACGTATATTCGTTGTGTTGCTTTGATCTCTGTTTGAATGGGCATGTACATATCTGCCTAGTTTACTCGGGGCCTATTTACCTGTCTCACCTGCAACTTATGTCAGCATTTTAATGGATGAACACACACCAAAGAATCGTTAATGTCAACATCGTCGTTTGGCAAGCTAATACCTGTTCCCTTGTTAGCAAACTACTTGAATACTTGGTTCCTGGTATTCAATCAGACCAGGCTGTCTGATGTCAGATAGCCAAAAGCTGTTTGGAACTGTATCTGTTCTTGACCCTGGAGTACCATGATGACCCAAAGGCGTGGTGTAGATCATCCCTCCAATTCGTTGGTGGGCGGTTGTAGTTGTATGTCCACTAGAAACAAATCTTCCTCGTCCACCTATCGTCTGTAATGTGGTTCACATGGCGGGCCCATCTGTACATTAGCAGAGCCGACAACATCCCGGAAGTCTGGTTTCAAATGTTGGTCTTGCAAATGTGGACTCTTATAGAGATATTTAAGACTCTTCGCTGCATTGCTTGTTGGGTAATACGGAGCTTCTCTGCGTCTGATTTCTGCAAACTCCAAACCTCATATCCATGAACCATTGCTGAGATAACTATGCTATTGAAAGTGTGAGACCTGGCCTTGACGTCCGTCATTTGCTGGAGTATCGTTTTAAAGCGGTTAATGCAAAGCCAACCCGCTGCTTTTCCTTCGCGAAATCTTCGTATCGATGGCGTGGTTGTTGTTGATTTCCTGGTCTATGTAGACATACGCATTGACATTTTCCATTGGTTCATTTTTCAGTCGCAGCTCCCCAATAGGATAGAAAGTGTTGAGTGGAAATTGAATCTTCTATTCATGCCAACCGCCGTGCCTGCTTCATTGCGCTCAAATAGGCTTTGTTCAGCTTCTGCTATGCTGTGACTAAAGATCCCAGTGTCGCCCGCAAAAACATAGGTTTGAGAGTATCTCGCCATTAATGTTGACACATCGATTATTAACATATCTTTCTCTTTAATAGTTGAGTGTTTGAATATAATATAATTGAAATCGATTTTCTCTGATAACCAAACTGGTCTGACAATTCACTTAGTCGCGTCACGCTCAGACATCAGTCTCATCTTAGATCTTCGGCATCTGATTGGCAACACGCTCAATAGCCTTTACGTCTAGTGACGATTTTAAGAACAGCAACAAACTGCTTCCACTTCATCCCCGTCTGATACCATCTTTTGCACAGTGCCCCAACTCTGGTTCATGACTTCGCTTCGGCTTCAAGTTTCAAATCTACCTCGTTATAAATGGGTGCCTGACTACTTAATTTAAGAAAGATAAGAAATGAAAATGAAAGGAAAAGGAAGAACAGAGAAAAAAAGAATGAAAGAAAAAAAGAAAAACAAAGAAACAAAGAAAGACAAAAAATATAAAGAAAGGATAAAAACAGACAAACGAAAGATATAAAAACAGATGAAAGTAGGAAAGATGAGAAAGAAAGAAGAAAGAATACAAGAAGAACGAAGGAAACATGTACAGAAAGAAGAAAGAAAGACAAAGACTTAAAAAAGGAAAATGAAAAAAATAGGAAAGACATAAAGAAGGAAAGAAATCAAGAAAGAAAGACAAGCAAGAAAAGGAAGTAAATGAAGAAAGTAAAAAGAAAGAAAGAAAAGATAGGAAAACAATGTTTAGAAAAAAGAAGTAAAAGAAAACAACAGAAAGTAAGGAAGTGAAAATATAAAATAATGAAAGAAAAAAAGAGAAAGAAAGAATCAAAAGGAAAGAAAAAAGAAAGAAAGAGCTCAGAAATAAAGACAGAAAGAAAGATAGATAGAAAGGAAATAGAAAAAAAGAAGAAGGAACACAATTTTGGAAAATAAAACGAAAGAAGAAATAAAGCAGAAAAAATACAGAGTAAAAGAAGACAAATGAAAGACAGAAGAAAGAAAAAAGAAAGGAACACAATCGAAGCAAGAAACAAAAAAAGAAAGAGGTCAGAAAATAGAAAAAAGACAAAACAGGAAAGAAGAAAGAAAGAAAGAAAGTTTTCGGGCAACGGATCTTATAGACGACCACATGAATTTTGTTTAAGACCTCCAGACTCACCGAGTGCACCATCACAGCTGTCCTGTAAACTAGAATTACTTCAGCCATCAGTTAATTAGAGTCAAACTGACCCACTTTGGTGACAGCGCTGTCGCATTAATCTCGTCTCGCCGCTATTCTATCTCTCATTCACAACACTGTTATGTTATGCAAAGCTCCGACAAACGAAGGTACAGCCTTTAAGCAGCTATTGTCTGCAGTGCATTAAATGGTTGAGATGGTTCAATGAAGTCACCTGTAACGATCTATTGACCAGAACTGAGTAAATGTCGATAGACCGAGACATTCGTCCTAGTAGGATTACCATGAACGGAAAGGGCGTGGGTTTGAGCCCAGCAGGTTTCAAGCCACCCCTGGTCTCAAAGAGGTGAGATTAGAGTACCTGCATCCTGAGTTACTTCCAGTCGTTTTGACATGTCTTGCCACTGTCCAAGATAGTTCGGGACGAGAGAGTGAGGTTGACGACAAGCACAGCCTCTTTCTCACTTTAATTAAAAAAATATAGCGCAAGTTACATCATCAAGATAAAAACCGTCTGATTGTGTGGCCATAATCGCTTGCAAGACATTACAAGACAGTATGTGGTTAGGGTTTCCCACGGTAGAAAGGCGAGAGGCTGGTCAAGATACTCATGGCATGCGTGGAAGAGATCAACAGAATACACAGAGATGCTAACGAGTTATGAAAACACTCAGGACCATGGCAGCACAAACTTTGACCAACGACTGCTTTTCATCATATAACGCCAGTTGGCACTTCTTGTGTCGCGTTACTTCCTATCGGGTTGTAGTCCAGTGTAGTGTCGTAATATGTATGTATCTTTCCCCTCTCTCGTGGCCCGAAAAAATGTTTTTTCTTATTTTACGGTAAGTCTCGTTTTCGCTGTCTGTCTACCTTTCGCCCTCTTCATGATGTTCTCGTGTAGAAGGTTGCACGAACAATTTGGGGTATGATTTCATGCTTTCTGTCAGTTGTAGATCAACTGATGTAGATGCTGAGCAGTGTATGTGCTATAACTGACTGCTAGCGTCAGGGCCAGCGACCCAGAGAGTTCAAGCTCAGTCTACACTTCCATGTGGTGATCCTGGATTAAAGGCTGCAACATGGCAGACTGGCTAAGGAAAAGAGATCGCTAACCCGGTACCTAAAAATTTCTAGTTGAAGTCGGATGTTGCATCGAAAGGTGCAAATACCGCAGTCAAACTTGAAATACGACACGGCGCTGTTCTCCGGACTTCATACATGATGTTACTTGCAAAATCCTTTTCATGGCTTTGTAGCGGAAGTTTGATAGCGATCGAAGCAGAAGATTAAGGCCTGGACATCTTCAGAATACAGTGTGAACGGTTAGAACGTTTCCAAAATGTCTGGGTTTGATTGGTTCTGTGATGCACTAGAGATACTCCGATCTTAACTTTAATTTTTTCGGTTTCAGTGATTAGTGATGGCGACATTCCTTGATCGCGCTCCTCATTTCAGGCTCGTGGTAATGAGCCCAGGTTTCATCTCCACTAACTATTTTTGCTAGGAAACCATCACCTTTTGCTTCAAAGCAAAGTTCACGACAGGCAATACCACGTTGTTGTTTTAACTCTGGAGTAAGCTGCCATGGCACCCACGTTGCGGACACTTTGAGGTACTGTAGCACATCATGGATGATGTGTTGTCCTGAACCTTGACAGATGTCTAAGATGTGCGGCAATTGCATTCACAGTCATTGACTTTTCTTTACAAGGATGTCAACGGCTCCAATCGACTCTGGGGGTCACTGCTCGATGTCTCGAATCCGATCGGGAACAGTCACAGAACTCCATTTCGGAACTTCCTTCTCCACTCATACACTTGCTGGAGTGAAAGGCATGCATCACCGTACTGGACCTTCACTCGCCGATGAATTTCTATATGGTTCCCGCCTTCGCTGCGCAATAAACGGATAACATAATTCTGATCCTCTTTGGTGCATGCCAATAGTAGGGCGGCCATATTTTAACTGCAATTATCACCTCATATGGTTTGTCTTCACCGTAATGGCACTTGCAGGACACTTTTTAAAAATTACTTTTGTTTCTTTATTGCGTTTGCCTTATTTCTCTTTTCCCCAGCGCGGTGTACGTTGCACTGTTTTTAATTTGCGCCTGTCGGCCCAGTGCATCCGACTTCAGCATGCATTACATGTAACGGTCTACTTCCTCCCTGCATTGTCTAAGGTTTTGCTTTCCCGGGGTAACAGTCAGTGCTGTGATGGGGAGCGAACCCAGCACCCTCGCGTTGACAGCTGTGTCTCTTAACCACTAGCCCATGCGTTCATGAGGACACTTGATATCCTTAGCAACCATATTAACAACTTATAATATACAAACATGGTTTTTAGAATTTAAATCCCATTTTTAACGTTCTCATTCGAAGCCATTTCGTAGCATCACACAAGAGGCGGTTGCTGGTTGGTTGAGGTACAGTATCCAATTTTAAATATTTTTGAAATTAGAATGTCAATGCATTCCTAATCGTCAACGTAACAATTCATCGGACAATTGCTTTAATATGCACATTTATCGTGTATTGGTGGTCACTCACTATTACTTTTCTGTTATGAAAAGCACTCGGTTATCACGGGCACGTTCCAGTAAACCCATCTGCACATGTGTCCCTGGTTTACAGTTAGGGAAGGAAGGAAAGGCTACATAAAAAAACACATAGGTCTTGAAAGAACGGTGATGGAAGGCTATGGTGCTGGTTAAGAGAGGCAGAGACAGACCAAGAAGGCGATGACACCAAGTTGTCAACGAATTCTTGGTCATGACTCTAGAGCAGACTGGACATTTAGCAATAGATCGAGTTTCTTTCAGACAGGCTGTGATTGCACTGCAAAGGACACGCTACATGATGATTAATAAAAATTTCCAAAATACAGACTCAGCGGACCGTTGCAAAATTGTCTTCAACTTTAGGTTTTAGTGCGAAAAAGAAAAGTTATAAGAAGTGTTGAACAGCACTGTTCTAGGTGATTGAGTGGTTTTATGAGTGCCTTATGGTGGTAGTTCAGTATGGCTACATCATCTGCGCAATCGAGGTCTATCGCACACAGCTGTCCGAAGGTGACTCCTAAGTTACACATCTCCAGCTGAAGGGGGATTGAAGTCCATGGCGCGGCAGAACTATTCCCTCGCGGGGACACATCCCTGGCGAACACCAGATGAAGTAGAAAATATTTCGAATAGACCGTGACGCAGACAGACTCTTGCCCCAGCGTTGCAGTATCGCGACCTGATTAGCTGTTACAGTGTGGAAAACTCACTTATTCAAAGACATCCCACAAGGCAGATATGTCTACGGAGTCATTCATTTTACTTTCATCCTTGTCTCCTGAGACGGAATGCGAATTACTATATTTTACGCCGTGTCGTCTAAGGTATCAGACTTCAGCACGAATTTTATAAAGTGTGTACTTCCAATTACTTCACTTCTTTGTTGAATCGAAAATATGCATTTTAATGTTTAGAGCCGTGTCACTACTCTAGCCGGTGACCCTCGACCCTCTATACCAGTGGTGGTCAAGCTAAAGTTGGCCGTGGGCCGGATTACGGTAAAGGGTAACACCGGAGTGCCAAACCTATAACATCCTTTT
Organism: Ariolimax columbianus; assembly: GCA_036924085.1. NCBI lineage: Eukaryota > Metazoa > Mollusca > Gastropoda > Stylommatophora > Arionidae > Ariolimax > Ariolimax columbianus. Next base: position 23,763,589 of record JAVGWX010000018.1, read on the forward strand.
AAAAATAACGTTCTGAGATTTAGTTTTACATGTATAATGAACCACGTACAGAAATCAACGTCAAACTAATGTACTACACATTTGCCAAGACATGTATACCAGTCTTCGAACTGAAATTACTTTTTTTTTAAATATAATGAATGTGTTGTTTTAATTTATTTTATAATTTATAATATGACATGTAATTATTTATTTCAAACATACCTTATTGTGTTATTTCATTGTAAAGTGTGGTTTATCAAAACTTTTTACCAGTAATTTTAAATCTACTTCCATTTGTGACAGCAATTCTGAGAATATGGGATAATACATAATCAGTTAATCTGCTTCTGATCTTGGATTTGATAAGCTTTGTAGCAGAAAATGTTGTCTCACAAAGATATGTGCTACCAAATTTAGAGCACACTTTTAGGGCCCATTTTCTCAGAGGTTGGTAACGTTCATTTAGTAATAATTTCCACAAATCAGCTTCAGTTGGTTCTGGTATGTTGAGGAATGTGTCACATTGGAATTATCATGACTGTAGTTGGTTCTGTTGTGTTGAGGAATGTGTCACATTGGAGTTATCGTGGCTGTAATTGGTTCTGTTGTATTGAGAAGTGTGTCACATTGGAATTCTCATGACTGTAGTTGGTTCTGTTGTGTTGAGAAATGTGTCAAATTAGAATTATCATGACTGTAGTTGGTTCTGTTGTGTTGAGAAATATGTCACACTGGAATTCTCATGACTGTAGTTGGTTCTATTGTGTTGAGAAATGTGTCAAATTGGAATTCTCATGACTGTAATTGTAGTTCTGCTGGCTGAGACTACACTGTGCACTTGAATGAGTTGGTAACAAGTTCCATTTGTAGACGAAACATCTCAAAATCTTGAAATCGACAATAAAACTCAGACATCAGCTGTTCAATGTCATATGTGTACCTCCTGAAGTTAACACTCTCTTTCTCATACTGCTGTTTACAACAAGGAAAATGAAACAGGTCATTCTTCTGCAAAGACAGACTAAATAGGCAGTTTCTTTTTGAAGCCATCAACAAAGTCCATTATTTCTTCTTCTTCTTCGTTCATTCTCAGATCAAGGTTCCGGTTTCTCTTACAAAGGACACCGTTGTTTGTAAGGCTGTTTCATCTCCATTCAGCTTTTGTCTCATATCTGTCTCACGAAGCCAGTATTGTTCTCTCTTTTCCTGCGTGAGCGTGCAGCTTTGCAGGATGGGTTCCACGGTCATGATATGCTTCCCCCATGGGCACCTGTCATCTGTCCGAATCCTCATTTTGTTGTAAAGATGACCATTGGTATGCCCAGTTCTCAGTCTGAAGATGATGACTTGTACATTATTTGAAAAATTGTTTGCGTTTTTCCTTGTAACTGCAAATTCAGCACATTCAAATGTAGTGTTATATCTGTTATAAATGCAAAGTGATGAATGAAATGAATATCTTTGAGTTTATTTTGAAGATCAAAATAACGTGGTAAGTTGTCTCGCCGGAAGTCAAATATTTCATCTTTCAGTTCACAGTCTTCTTAAACAATTTCTACTACTAAGCCATCTCACTTCAGCATTAAGCAGAAGAGCTCCGTAAAGAGAATCCACTTCTAAAAATGCACGGAACTTCCTGTGAGTTAGAGAGCTACTCTGATCAAATTCGTTATTGGGGAGATGATAATCGTACATTTTGGGTCTTCTTTGTTTTGTTTCTAGTGCTTGTGCGAGCTATTTTTTAACATTGTTTTAGCACAGTGGTCGGAGTATACAATAATTGTCAATCAACAATAAGAGGCCAGCCAAAACTGGTTGCCGGGCCGGTCACAACTGGTTGGCGGGCCGGATCTGGCCCGAAGGCCGTAGTTTGGCCACCTCTGCTCTACATGATTGAATGTTGTCACGACTTTGTGTTTGCACCTGTGACGATAATGCGGGTACGCGAGAAAGACTGTTGTTGCTGATTTAACCTTCTTTCGGATTACGCATGCTCCTTTTAACCACAGACAATTTTTAAGTTATGTCTGAGAGCGTTAGCCAGGACAGCAAATTGCTCGCATCTAGGCATTATCTCTTATGCCGTGCTAAAAAAGCTACGTTCCTTGAAAGTGGATGGGGATTGAGCAGATCACCGAAATGTCAAGGGAAATCGATTGAGGCAATACATGTTGTTGTTGTTTATGTTGTTTATGTTGTTGTTTTTGTTGTTGGAAAGTCCTAGTGCTGAGTCCTGTAAATTCGTGACATTTCGTTGTTAGCTGGTTAAACTAAACTTAACGTCCTTATACTGGCTTAGAAGACTGTGCAGTCTGTGTATAACCAGTTTCTTTTACATTCACTTGATCTAAAAACTAAGAGCATCTAATTTATAGCTGCGTATGTGGAGGGCTTCTATGGTTACATTGGTTCTTCTTGCATCTCGAGGAGTACTTGAAGATGGACCTGGGTTCCAGGGCTTCTATGGTTACATTGGTTCTTCTTGCATTTCGAGGAGTATTTGAGTAGGATAGACCGGGGTCCTTCTGGTTGCTATGTTATGTTCTGTTTTTTAAGAATCGACTTCACTGCACTCCTGACATTACCTATGGGGGCTCAGACTTTTTCATTAAATGGTGAAGGGTGTGGATACTGATAGTTTCTGTAGCTCGTTTGTTGAAAACACTTTTGATAGGTCACCTCATTCGGCAGATTCGCTCGGCCATCATCTGATTTCAATATTCTGCAGTTTGTGAATTGCTGATTCATTTCCTCCTTGCTGTAGTGCAATACCAGGCACATCAGTATTATCACCACTATAGGGATTACACAGTCGAATCCACACAGTCTGTTTCCAGTAGAGCGAACGCTGATTTGATGTCTTGTATTGATCACTATATTTATTGATTACTCTTTGCTCCTATTGAGACGACAAAGGAGGACACACAGTTTCATCTTTTTACAATCTGAGTATGTCTTTTCAATGTATTCCATAAAGGCAGTCTCATGTTGCCGTCGGGGTGAAGTGTTACAGCCTTCAATGTACTTACCCACAGATTTGTGAGGTAGAGTGGCCAGTTCCTTTCATCGCTGCCTTTTTACTTACCTATCCCTCAGCCATGTACCCATAACCAGCTGTAACGACTGAACCTGCCGGTAGCGGGAGTTGAACTCCGTACCTTAGCCATGGAAACTGAGACTTCTACCATTGAGCCAATCAGTCGCTTCAAGGTTACACAGGGTGACTAAAAAAATGTCCAGAGTGGTTCGCCGGGGTCTTTGTGTATAACAAAAATGTCCCAAGTGGTCCGTCGGGGTCTTTGTGTATAACAAAAATGTCCCGAGTGGTTCGCCGGGGTCTTTGTGTATAACAAAAATGTCCCGAGTGGTTCGCCGGGGTCTTTGTGTATAACAAAAATGTCCCGAGTGGTTCGCCGGGGTCTTTGTGTAAAACAAAAATGTCCCGAGTGGTTCGCCGGGGTCTTTGTGTATAACAAAAATATCCCGAGTGGTTCGCCGGGGTCTTTGTGTAAAACAAAAATGTCCCGAGTGGTTCGCCGGGGTCTTTGTGTAAAACGAAAATATCCCGAGTGGTTCGCCGGGGTCTTTGTGTAAAACGAAAATATCCCGAGTGGCTCGCCGGGGTCTTTGTGTAAAACAAAAATGTCCCGAGTGGTTCGCCGGGGTCTTTGTGTAAAACAAAAATGTCCCGAGTGGTTCGCCGGGGTCTTTGTGTAAAACAAAGACAAGAAGAGCACAACTGCCCAACAGAGGATGTGGCGTAAGAGGCGACTGTGTGACATGGCATACCACTGGTCAGGGTTCAAATCAGGTTAGGTCATCCCGTAACCAGTGAGGTCGTTGGGACACACATGAAGACATCCTCACAACCCCACGCCACCCTTCTCTGTCAGCAGCCTCTGCCTCTTCTGGTCGGAGATTGGTCCATTCTTTTACGTTGTCCTCCCACCTCTTTTTGGGACGGCCACTTCGTCGCCTGCCTTGCACCTTTCCGTGGAGGATCGTATTAGCAAGACCATTTGATCTCGAAATGTTACCGTACCAAACAAGTTTCCTTTTTTAGACAGTTGCCAAGAGGTCTTCAAAAGGCCCTATTGCTGTTTTAATTCTATCTCGCATTGCTTCATTTGTAACTCGATATTTGTACATGCCGTTTAAAAGTCCTCGGAAACATCTCATCTCCAAGGCCTGTATCCTTCGTTGAAGGTCAGCTGTAACTGTCCATGTCTCACACGCATAGAGGAATATTGAAATGATCAGTGTACGCATTAATCTGATTTTCGTGCTTAGTGCTAACCGTTTATCTTGCCAGATTTTGTTAAGCCGTGCAAGCGCCGCTATTGTCTGTCCTATTTTGACCAACACCTCACATTTTTATCCTTCATCACTGACAATTGACCCCAGATATTTAAAACGGTCAACCATTTCGAGTTCCTGACCGTTAGCTTTTATCCTGCTGTTGAAGTCCTCTGCGTTGTTGGTCATTAATTTTGTCTTTCCAGCGTTTATCTCCATACCATAGTCAAGAGCTGTTTCATCAAAGCTTCTGGTTCTGGTTAGGCGGCTTGATAAGAGTAGAATATATGGCGCCTAGCAGGCGGCGGGTCTACTTTGCTCTAGTATTTGAGCCTATTAAGATGGACTTGAACATCGGTTAACCACCCTCCTAGAAACTGGTTGTATACAGACTCTGTAGAGTCTTCTAACCCAGTTTAAAGACGTTAAGTTACGTTATGTTAACAGTTATATAGCACTTCTGGCATTGCTTCATAGTCTCTACATGGTCGCCATCGTTGTCAACCCATTTTTGGCTCCTTTTCCGTGTGCTCTACAGAGCCCGGATGCACATTTCTGGTAGTATTGTTGCAATAACGTCTGTAATTCTCTCTCTCTCGAAGACCCTGAACGTCTCATTCCTTTTAAACGCAGGCACGATTTTTTGCCATTTGTGTTGACATTTAAGAAAAGCATTTTGTATATCTTCTCTCTAATTTTGTTTGGATGCCTATTCGTCACTTCTTGTAAGTTGCCTATCAGCAATCATGTCATATTCCGTGTTGGAAATGTGCTGTTTTTCATTAAGTCCTCTTCCTTTATCTGTGCCAGGTATGGCTTGAAGGCTAATTTATTTGTTTGTTGAACAAATTAGTTTCTATGAAATCTTAATTCACCTCCTATTTCCTTATTTGTTGGGTGATTTGAGAGCCATTTGAATTGCATCCCCTGTTATAGTCTGGCTGAAGAAATGTGGGTCGACGTGATACTCGCTGTAGTGAGCTTTACGCAGATGAAGCCAAGCATTGCACAACCGCCTGGAGGACCGCGCTCCTCCTTCGTCAGCACGCTCGGTATGTGAGGAAATCTACTGCAACCCGCCACGTAATGCCTTTTTCAAGGCGCATAATGGAGTCTATTATGTCGGTTGTCGTGGGATGTAGCCTGGTTATATAAACAAAGATGGCGCCTAACAGACAGATCACGAGCCTAACTTTGTGTAACAGATAGCTGTGTAGATTTATTAGGGATAGTATTTTAGACATGTTTTATTTAGGTTAGAAAGGGTGGGAGTAGAGCATAGATAGTCAGTAGCCATTCATTGTTTCTTATAGAATTAAACTAATAAAGCTAGGCACTACAGATGTACTCAAATCTGGACATAGGAATGCTTGGAATGCATAGCGTTGGTTTCCAAGCCACGCAGATGTTAAACTACATAACCTTGCATAACACCTAGCCGCCTATACGCCTGTTACAGCATGATCATTAGTGACGACGGAAATCGAACATGCTATTAACTGATTTTTATTAAATCTCATGGAGTAAAATACCTAGGTACGAGATCTTTAAAAAGCCGCGGAATATAGATAGCTAAGAGATACAAGAGGAGAGATTCATTCGGGTGCGAGATAGCAGAGAGACAAGAAGACAGATCATTCGCGTGGGAGATAGCGGAGAGGACATGTCGACAATCATTCCAGAACGAACAGCGGAGAGAACAAGTCGGCATCTGTTGGCAGCAAGCGGAGAGACAATAGATTTCCGGAGCACAGAAAGAGAGAAAGATTTTGACAGACAATCTTTCACCACGAGAGTCTAGATGTTCAGCAGCATATCAAGGAGAGGTAAATAGTAATGAAATTGATGTTTCGCATAGCACGTGGTAGAAACAAGATATAGTAGTGCGTCACGAGGAACACGCATGAGTTAGACATCTTAGATACCATTATTCGCATCGCTGCTGAGAATCCAGCGTCTAACAGAAGTTACTCATGAATCAGAGTTTTAACAGAATTATCTAAAAAATCTAACTAGAAAGATATTTGACTAGCACAGCGATTCAGCGATAACTACAAGTCACCGTCGACGAGAGAACAGGACGACGGACGAAATCACCTGGATTGCAGAACAGACAGGAATCTTCCATTCTGTGGCAATCCACAATACGGTTCATTTATCAAATTACAGTTCGAATATCAAAGTACAGTTCGTCTCTCAAGTAACGGTCCGTCTATCATGTAACGTTTTGTATATCAAATAACGGTTTATCAATGAAGTTGTAGTTCGTAGACAAGTTTCTTTTAGTTTAGTTTAGTTCATAATTTCTTACAGCCAGATATATATTGTTTTGAGTGAAGATTGGAAAGTCAATTGTGAACGTGTAGAAATAAAGTTCCATTGTTGTTTTATTTTCAATTAGTGTCGAGGTTAAATTGTGCGAGTGAGAATATAGTTCGTGTAGACCCCTTTGACCATCTGCTACGGTAGATCAGACAGATGGAGATGCTACATTTGCTCTCGTGTTTTAGTTCATTATGGATGCCGCCAGGCCGTGGTAATGACCGGAATTTATGCCATCAGGCCGCGGTATTGACTGGAACTCATGCCGCCAGGTCGCGGTATTAACCGACATTCATGCCGCCAGGCCGCTCTATTGACCGGAATTCATGCCGCCAGGCCGAGGTATTGACCGAAGTTCATGCCACCAGACTGCACTATTGACCGGAATTCAGGCCGCGGCATTGACCGAAATTCATACACGTCGACAACGTATACGTGTGTCCACGGAGATGTGTTGTAGTTTTCTATATGGATTATTTAGTTCATTGTATGTTGTTGTTCCCTCCGATTATCCTGGCATAGTTATCGATTATTTGAATTAGTATTTCGGCTACATTGTATCGGATTTTCACAGTCCAGAACACACGGCTGAAATTCAAGAGATTGAAGTCTTGTGCCCTATTTGCGGATAGTACCGGATTCGGTGTGGCTAAGAAGTTACACATGGGCCAATAATGGACGAACACATCGACCATGAGAGATTGGGCCTTGCTCAGCTAGCAGCATGCCCAAAACACACCACTCACACGCTGAGTGATGTCTTTAATCCTCGCGGCCCCCGTCACAAGACAGGGGAGTACTCGTCTTATCTATGAGAGTCCACAGGGACCTCGGGCCACACACTTACCATGAAACCACATGCCTCCATCCCTGTATGTTTGAAGTTTAATGAGAATTGCAACTTGGAGTGTCCTTTTTTGTTGCAGCACATAACCAAAACAGTGGTCGATCGACGCAACGGGTTACTAATGCCTAGGCTAAGATTACGATCGACGCAACGGGTTACTAATGCCTAGGCTAAGATTACGATCGACGAAACGGGTTACTAATGCCTAAGCTAAGATTACGATCGACGCAACGGGTTACTAATGCCTAGGCTAAGATTACGATCGACGCAACGGGTTACTAATGCTTAGGCTAAGATTACGATCGACGCAACGGGTTACTAATGCCTAGGCTAAGATTACGATCGACGCAACGGGATACTAATGCCTAGGCTAAGATTACGATCGACGCAACGGGTTACTAATGCCTAGGCTAAGATTACGATCGACGCAACGGGTTACTAATGCCTAGGCTAAGATTATTATTATTATGATCTATCTATCTATCTATCTTCAGCCCACTTATGTCGTTAGACGTCGTGGTGAGGTGCGACCTCCTTTGTTTCATATGTTTTGGCAGTTGAAAATCCACTGGCCACTTGCCAGGTCAATCCCAGCATCTGTTAGGCCCTGGAATATACGATAGCCTATTTTTGAGACTGGTGAAGGTGGAATCGTAAATTGGAGCAAGGTAGACCCAGGTCCGTCAGGCGCCATCTAAGCCACTCCGCTAACCACACAACAAAGAAAGGTTGTTATGGCCACACAGTCCTCGTTTTTGCGACATCTTATCTGTGGGGCGAGAATGCCTAGAATAATTTGAGTAGATTTTTAACTTGAATTTTGCCCGAGCAGCGGCCGTTAGGCCTATTGTTTTCAATTTCCAACTCGCTGATGTATTTTTAACGTTCACGCCACTGTACACGGGTGTCCGATCTCACTACTTAGAGATCAGGGGAAATAATTACCAAATGATCCACGTCCAAAAATCCAGGTGTCTCCTCTGGGATTTGAGCCCGCGACCTCCAGCACCTGAGAACACCTTACCATTGGGTCCCCCTATTATTATTATTATTATATAAACTGATTGGCACCGAACAACCCCTGAGAGTCCGCCAAGTGAGACAGAAGAGGCTACCGTGCATGAGCTGACAGCAGCCAACTACTCATAGCTGGCTATTTGCATAAGGGTCAGCGAACCACAGCTGACCAAGACCAAATTCTTCCTTCAGGTGGTGGCCTGGAGATAAGCTGAACTAATCACTAGTGTTGTCTGGCGAAGGCATAGGAATCGCAGTGGGAAGGCACACTCGATAACCTCTCAAAAACCAGCTGAAATATGATGTGTGGTTGAAAGGCGCAAATATCGCAACCTCACTGTAAACTATTTAAAACGTCCTTTGTCAAAACAACTTCTAAAGAAGTCCGCAGAGTTTATGAAGGGACATGGATGCGATAATTTGAGAGAGGGTGAAGAAAAAGAACTATGTACAGCAGAGCCATGGCCTTATTAAGAATCTATCTAAAGAAGGCCATGGCAGAAATAAGCTTGTGGGTGTCCTGCCTTGCTAGGACATTCTAACACGTACTAGGAAAACAAAAAAATTAAAGACGGATACATCTCGCATGCTTGGCCCCGGATAATTTACAAGAGAAGAATGCGGAGTTGTGCTGATCGTGAGCAAACACGGGCTGATGGCATTACAGCGTTTCGCGGCTTCAGGTCGGAGACGTGCCGTGAATTCTATGTAAACATGTTGGTTCTGCTCGTCTTGAGCACTCGCTTATATGAGTTCTGACTCTCATTATCATCATCATCAAGTGACATGCCGACAGACATAGGTGAATATGGTTATCAGATAGAAGCATGGGATCACCATTGATGTTAGAGTCCGTGCAGGAATTCGGTGTACTTGCGTCTTAATTCACCCAAAACAGAAACCACTGGGCTCCAATCGCACCAATTTGACAGTAGCGGGACATTCCATTTCGGGTTAAAGAGAGGACATGTCTATATGGCTTGGCTTCGTTCGTACTCAAATCTCCTGCTACCAAACCCTGAAGGCCCTTAAGTAGCAGAATGTAGTCCAGAGAACGGAATGCGATGTGTCGTAGTTTACAGCTTGACTGCGATATATTTGCACCTTTCGGTCCAACACATCCGAATTCAGCAAGCATTTTTGAGTACCGGGTTATCATTCCCTCTTCGATCCCATCTCCTTAGCCAGTCTACCCTGCTGCAGCCTGTTATCCAGAATCACCGCGTGGAGGTTTAGAAGGCTCTTGGCAGCCCTGGTTCGCTGACCCCCTGACGCTAGCAGTCAGCTATGGGTCGCTACCACTGCAGCCCATGCGCTGCTCAGCATCTTGATACCTTGCTCATTGACCAGCTTCTTTTTCTATATAATTGTATTTCAAATAAATAAGTAAAGACTAAGATAAAGATATAAGCTTAGAAACGACGGTTATATTCAGCTTTCGATAGGTTAGGGTTAGGATTAGGGTTAGGTTAATAAACTGAATGGTGATTCTCCCTTATCATGTACCAACACTGACAGATTCAAGGATAGCATTGCTAAGACGACAGGAATAAGCCGGAGTAGAAGCGGAAGCAGACATTTGCGTATATTCTCACAGGATGTTTGACATCCCCAACAGTTAAAAAGTGGACTATTCTGTGACGTCACTACCTAAAATTCGGTGGTAAAAATAAATATGAATTTTGTTTCGGATGAATTAAGACGCAAGTACTAAATTTCGCACCAAAGCAATTGTGTGCTCAAGCAGTTGTGGTTGATGTGCAATTGTATTGTACATGACGAGGTTGTCAGCCCAAATGCCCAACCATTAATAATGATATTCTACGACATGCATAGAAGGCAATGAGTGTCCATCATTCACAACAGGTGAAGCATATCCAGTCTACCCAGATGTTAATAGTTACCTGACGTTATACTTGGGAAACGAGACGTGCAACTGATCAACGCATTAAAATAAAAATCGGAGACCTAATAATGAAATATCTACAACTTCATCCCTGAACACAGTCTGCTGAGTTGGGAATATTAATAGATTATTTCCATTATTCTCTCTGGCGCTCTTTCTCTCTCTATCTCTCTCTCTCTTCTCTCTTTCTCATTATCAAAATTCTCTCTTTTCTATATTTCTGTCTCTTGCGTCTTAATTCACCCCAAACAAAAACAAAAAGTATTTTTAGCACCGAATTTGAAATAAGGACGTCACAAAATAGTCCACTTTTAATTGTTGGAGGTGTTAAACATTCTACGAGAATAGACGAGAATGTATGCTTCCCCTTCTGCTTATTCCTGCTGCTTTAGCTATGAGTTTCTAGAATCTCTCAACGTTGGTCCATGATATGGAGAGTAGCAGCCATTTCCTACAGCAGCATAGTAGTATCCATGCTGTGAGACGATGCAATAACAACCATGTTATCTTACCCAAAACCGAACCCTAACCCTAAACCTAATTATAACCTTAAACGTAACCATAACTCAAACCCTAAGCATAATCATAACCCTAGCCCTAAAGCTAACCCTAAACCTAACCCTAACCCTTCGCAAAACTGAATTTAACCATATTTTCTACACTTCCGTCTTCATATAAGTATTTAATTATTTATTTTAAATTCAATTTTATCGACCTGTCCTCCCCTTAACCCGAAATGGAATGTCCCGTCAGCTGTCAAATATGTAAGATGGGAACCAAGGGACCTCTGGAGTGAATTAAGTCGCAAGGATAGTGTTTCTTCTGTTCCTCTCTCTCTTCTCTCTTTTTTCTCTCTATGTGTCTCTTCTTTCTGTCTCTCTTTTTTTACTCCCTGTTTTTCTTCACTCTGTATCTCTTTTTTCTATCTTTCATCCCTCGGTCGCTCTCTCTCTCTCTCTCTCTCTCTTTCTCTCGTCTTTCTTTGTCTCTCTTTTGTGCCTCTGTCTCTTTTCAGTCTGTCTCTCTTTCTTCTGTCCCTGTCTCTTTTCCCTCTGTCTCTTTTCTCTCTGTCTCTCGTCACTCTGTCTCTCTTTCTTCTTTCCTTGCCTCTCTTCTCTCTGTCTCTCTTCACTCTGTCTCTCTTTCTTCACTCCCTGTCTCTTTTGTTTCTCTTTTTCTCTGTTTTCTTTACTCTGTATCTTTTTTCTGTCTTTCATCCCTCGGTTGCTCTCTCTTCTTTCTTTGTCTCTGTTATCTCTCTGTCTCTCTTCACTTTTTCTCTTCTTCTTCTCCCCCTGTTTCTCTTCTCACGCTCTCTCTCTCTTTCATCTGTCCCTGTCTCTCTTCTCTCTGTCTCTCTTCATTCTGTCTCTCTCTCTTCTCTCCCCGTCTCTCTTCTCTTTGTCTTTCTTTTACTCTCTCTCTTCACTCTGTATCTTTTTTTCTATGTTTTTCATCCCTCTGTCGCTCTCTCTCTCTCTCTTCTTTCTTTGTCTCTCTTGTGTCTCTCTCTCTTCACTCTCTTTCTTCTGCCGCTGTCTCTCTGTCTCTCTTCCCTCTATCTCTCCTCAGTCTTTCTTTCTTCTCTCCCTGTCTCTCTTCTCTCTCTGTCTCTCTTCACTCTGTCTATCTTTCTTCTTTCTCTGTCTCTCTTCTCTCTGTCTTTTTTCTCTTTGTCTCTCTTTATTCTTTCTACGTTTTTCTTCTGTCTGTCTCTTTTTCTTCTCTCTATGTCTATCTTCTGTCTGTCTCTATTTCTTCTGTCCCTGTCTCTTTTTTCTTTGTCTCTCTTCTCCCCCTGTCTATCTTTCTTCTCTCTGTATCACTTGTTTCGCTTTTTCTCTTCTTCTCTTCACTCTGTATCTTTTGTTTTCTGTCTTTCATCCCTCGGTTGCTCTCTCTCCCTCTCTTCTTTGTTTGTCTCTGTTATCTCTCTGTCTCTCTTGACTCTTTCTCTCTTTCTTCTCCCCCTGTCTCTCTTTTCTCTCTCTCTCTTCACTCTCTCTTTCTTCTGTCCATGTCTCATTTCTTTCTGACTCTCTTCACTCTGTCTTTCTTTCTTCTCTCCCTGCCTCTCTTCTCTTTGTCTCTGTTTTTCTCTCTGTTTCTCTTCTCTGTATCTTTTTTTTCCTATGTTTACATCCCTTTGTCGCTCTCTCTCTCTCTCTTCTTTCTTTGTCTCTCTTGTGTCTTTTTCTCTTCATTCTCTTTCTTCTCTCCCTGTCTCTCTTCTCGGTCTCTCTTTCTTCTTTCTGTGTCTCTCTTCTATCTTCACTCTGTCTCTCTTTCTTATTTCCCTGTCTCTCTTCTCTCTGTCTCTCTTTATTCTTTCTATGTTTTTCTTCTGTCCATCTCTTTTTCTTCTCTCTCTATCTATCTTCTCTCTTTCTTCTCTTTGTTTCTCTTCTTTCTGTCTCTCCTTTTTCTCTCTCTCTTTCTTCTCTCTGTCTCGCTTCTATCTCTGACACTTTCTCTTCTCTCTATTTCTCTCTCACCATATGTCTTCAGTCTCTCCATCTCTTTCTGTTATCACTCTCTCTTTGTTATAGGTCTTTGCCTCTTCCTGTCTCTATCTCTGAGCCTCCTAATCGTATCTCCCACATTCTTCTATGCCCCTGTCTACAAATCCGCAAAATCTCCGTGTTCTCACTTCCCTGTCTTTGCTCTGTCAATCTCTTCTTTCTCGCCTAGGTCACTCAAACCATGTCTCTCACTCCATCCCCTCTCTCTCTCTCGCTGCTATTCTGTCTCCCCTTCTTTCTCTCCACCCCTCCGACCTTCCTCTGCCATCTCTTTCACCCCCTCTTATCTCCTTATCACCTTCTCACCTCCTCTGTCAACCTCCTCTCGCCCCTTCTCTCTCTCCATCCCTCTTCTCTCTCCCTCCCTCCTCTCTCTCTTCCTCTCCCTCCCTCCTCTCTCACCCTCCCTCCTCTCTCTCTTCCTCTCCCTCCCTCCCTCTCCCTTCCACCCTCTCTCTCCTCTTATCCTCTCCACTCTCACACTCTCTCCTTCACTTCCCTCCTCTCGCCTCTCCTTCCCTCCTCCTCTCTCCTGAACATCTATACAACACTGCACACAAACCAAGCCCTGCCCATCTCTTGTATTTACATAACACCCTTTCAACCCCTTCCCATTTCTTCTCCTCTCCTAATCCTATGCTCTCCTCCTGTCCGTCGTATCCCCCTCTCTCTCATGAACCGTTTTACAACACTGGACACGAACCTAGCCCAACCCAACCTCCTGTATCCACCTAACACCCCCACACTCTCACCCTTCCCTCTCCATTCGCTCCCTCTCTCCTCTCTCCCCTCCCCTGTCTGCCTCCCTCATCTCGCTCCCCTACCTCTCATCCTCCCTCCTGTCTCTCTTTCTCATCTTTCCTTGTTTCTTTCTTTCTCACCTTTCCTCTTTTCTCTCTTCCTCACTCCCTTCCTCTCTCCTCCTTCCCTTCACTCTCTCACTCTCCTCTCCTCCCCCTCTCTCTCCTGAATCTCTTCACAATACTGGACACATACCTAGCTCTGCCCAACCCCATGTACCCACTCAACACTTTTCAGTGCCTCCCTTCGCATTCTCCGCCTATCGATCTCCATCTCTAGAAGTTCCCATAAACCCCTGTGTCCACTATAAGCCCTTGTCTTACACTTTGCTTGTCTCCTTATCTCCTTTAATAGTTTTGTTCTACATCCCATAATTTCCAAAGTATCTTTCATGGATATATTTGTGCCGAATGTTTTTTCGAGGTATTATTACAGTCAGTTTGTGTCTATGTTTCTTCATTAGTTTTGCAGTTCATTTATGTGCATTGACATTTCTGTTTCCCTATTAACAAAGAAGAAATCATGATTGAGGGAAGGCCGTTGAAAGGGGTGAATACATTTACCTATTTGGGCAGCACAATTTATGGAGGGAGAACACAACAATATGCGTCTGACCTGGTCTCGGAAGATCTTTCGTTAACTCACATCGTTCGACACTATTTTGTCACCATACACTGCCTCCATTCTGCCATGAATGTCAACCCGTTGGTATCCCTCATCTGTTAGAAACCGAATCATGGCTCGCTGTTCAACTCTGGACGGATTCCGTATCACACCCGCCATATTTTCAACGGTCTGCTGAGCAAACTATGAGTCGGAGGATAATGAAATTATGCAAACTTGGCTGTTGGTATGTGCTGTTTACACCAGAAGTGACGTCATCATGCGAATCGTACATATGTTCACTTGTTGCAGTTAGGTCCGGTTTCATTTTAGCGCACCTCGTATATATAAAGAGAGGTCAGAGATAGCAGTGTATGTGGCCACCTTGTCTGTTTAGTATCTACACAATGAACATTGTCAGGTAAATTGAAGGTATGTCAGGACTGAACCTGCATGGAAATACGATCAACAAACTGACACATGCAAGTGACACAGGAAAGTTGACTGAAACTGAGCCAGAGAAGTACAACTGATGGTCTTAGTTGACCTGTACTTCTACACTAATATGAGCTGGATGTAGCCGGGAGAAGGGTTTCCTGTTTAGCGGGCTAGGCTCGAGCAGCTTAATACTCCACTGCGTTGGGACAAGCGCTTCCGGAGGGTAGTTAACCGATGTGCAAATCCATCTTAATAGGCTCAAACACTAGAGCAAAGTAGACCCGCAACCTGTTGGGTGCCATTTATGCTGCTCTAAACAAACCACCTAACCATGGCTGTGTTATGCCATGTCACATAGTTAGTCACCTCTTACGACATGCTCTCTGTGAATCAGTGGTGCTATTCTTGTCTGTGTTCTACACAAAGACCCCGACAGACCACTCGGATGGAGATAGTTGGTCGAGTAAACAGTTATGTGTGTCTATGGCAGAAATAACAAGTGATAGTAGATGTGACGGGAAAGTTAGGAACAGAATAGAAATTGCCAAAAACACAGTTAACAACATTAACAATATACTGACATCAAGGCAAATACCAAAGACACTAAATATGAGTGGCATCTAGTGTTATGTATATTCATTACTATACGTTTTTGAAACGTGGACGATGAGGCTATAAAAGACAAAATAGAGGCCTTTGAAATAAGCATGTTAAGTCGCATTTCATGGAAAGAATAGCAACCAAATAAAGAAGTTCTGGCGAGATTAGGAAATGAAAAGGGAAGTATTGAAACACTTACAAATTAGACGGATAAAATATTTTGGACAAATAAAAAGACGCAAAGAACTACTTGAATCAATAATGGAGGAAAAGGTTGAAGGCAGTCGGGTAAGAGAAAGACAACGCTGTAAATGGGAGAGCACATAACATTCTGTTGAAGTGTATCATCAATGCCGGGAACAGATCATGTTGGAGATCCACTGCAGCCAATCTTCGATGGGGAGACGGCACTTGACATAACTTAACTAAACTTCTTTGTACTGGTTTAGACGGCTCTGCGGAATTTGTATACAACCAGTTGGTTTTTTTCATCCACTTGATCTGAGAACACCTTTGCGCATCCAATCTGTTCTTCAATGCATTAATTGGCAATGACCCCACTTTTTCTTGTGGCAATACATTCACCACTCTCTAACTAAAATAATATTTCTTAGTATCTATTCTGGAACTTTCTTTAATTAATTTGTGGCAGTGCCCTATTGTTCTTGTAACCGGCTGAATTTTGAAGAAAAAAATATCTTGTTGTAGTCTAATTTATCCTTATCATGTTCACCAATTGATCCTGGGTCCCTCGGAAGGAATAAAATAGAACCACTGCGCCATCATGCATCTTGTAAAAGGCGACTGAAGAAAGTCGTGAAGGGAGCTAGCAGCCTCATAATATAGAACAAATTGCTACATCACTGCAAGAAGAACGAGGATAGATTGAATTTTTTTTTTTTTTTTTTTTTTTTTTTTTTGCGTTCGCCTTATTTTTCTAATCCCCAAGGCGGTGTGCGTTGCACTATGGTTTTTATTTTGCGCCTGTCGGCCCAGTGCATCCGACGTCGGCATCCATTTTATGTAAGAGTCTGCTTCCTGCTGCATTTTTCAAAGGGTTTGCTTCCCCGGGGTAACGGCCAGTGCTGTGATGGGAATCGAACCCAGCACCTTCTGGTTGTAAGCCGTGTCACAACCTTTAGCACGCTACATAATTTATGGAAAAAATTTGACCTAATTAATTTTCTTAATTAGTCGCTGTGGTAGTCGTCTTTCAAAACTTTTATGTTTGTTTGTCAATAAATATGATTTTCTGGCGTGTATATACACAATAGCATAACGAACATGTGGGTGTTATTGTTTTTGTTGTATGTTTGTTAGTTTTTGAGATTTAAAAAGATGAAGTTGAAAATTTATGAAAATCTCGAGAAAAATTTGGACTCGACCACTAGGCCTAGTCGCTTCGATAGAAAACCATGGAAACCACAACAACGTATCGATACTGTTTTTACAATATCGCCAGAACTGTTAGTTTCAATTCAAACGTAGTTCTTTCATTTAAACAAACAAAATAAACAGATCTACGCGATAAAAATCTTTCCCAACAACCTACTTCCCCTTTCGCAAAAGTCGGCTTGCTCCAAACGGCGTATACAAAATAAAAACTGTTCAAAAGCCATTTGTAATCGAACATACGATACTTTAACCGGCAAAATATCGTGTATATATGGAGGGCGTAGTCAGCAGTAAAAAATGGCTGTCAGGAGTGACTCCGTTCAAAAAAAAATTTTTTTTTTCCGCACACCGTTTTTGCAGGCCGAGCTGGTTAGAAGAGACAGGACATTGGAGTGCTAAAGGTTTAACCACTAGGGCACGCCGTCCCCGCTAGCTGGAGTGAAAGAGAACAAGAAAAAAGACACTGATTCACTTTACACTGTTCTAGAATTATTATTCACTGTTCACTCTTCCAGGGAAGAGAATCATTGCCGATTAAAGTGAGCTCACAAGCCAACCTCACCTCCTGGGGGTACACACTGGGCAACTAGAACCGTGAGGCTCTAGGCTAACGAGGCAATGGCTCGCCTGGGGGGACGGGCTCCTTCAGGTTACTTGCAGATGTTGGCCCACCGCAGCTTGGAGAGGAGATGGGCGCCGCCAGGTATTTTCAAGCCTAAGAATCATACATGAGGATAAAAACGAAATCTGTTATACCGGATCGGTCGCAGCCCGGGTCAACAATGACCGAGCTTACCGTGCCACACCAGGGCGGAGGTGTTAAGTGTGCTACTGGTGATACCATAAGACTCAGAGGAGGGAATTTCATTCTGGGCACTTGGAATGTTAGAACTCTAAGTGCAATTGGGAAAATAAAAGAACTGACCCATGAGATGGATAGATACCGCTGGAATGTGCTTGGCATATGTGAAGCGCGTTGGAGACATTTCGGAGAACACACCACAGAAGAAGGTCACAAGTTTTATTACAGTGGTAGACCTGACAAACACCTTCATGGTGTCGGTATGCTGGTGCACAAAGACACAGCATGCTGTGTATTGGGTTGCCGACCAGTATCAAACCGATTGCTCAGTATACGACTAAATGCTAAGCCCTTCAAAGTCACGGTGATACAATGCTATGCGCCTACCTCGGATTACGAAGACAGCGAGGTTGAGAGCTTCTTCGAGGAATTGCAGGCTTGGTGAACGAGGTACCGAAGAAAGATATACTGGTGGTGCAGGGCGATTGGAATGCCAAAATTGGCGAAGACATGGTCCGTGTCTGGAAAGGCACATGTGGAGCATATGGAAATGTGACCACCAACGATAGAGGTCTAAGACTCTTGGAATTTGCGTATTACAATAAGCTGATAGTAGCGAATACGCTGGGACCACATAAATGTCGAGGCGGTGGACGTGGCACAGCCCAAACAGTACGCTTCATAGTCAAATAGACTATATTTTGGTCCAAAGGAGATTCAGATCTAGCGTCAATAGCGCCCGGACAAGAAGTTTCCCAGGGGCCGATATAGGGAGCGACCACGACTTAGTGCTGATGACCATGCATCTCCGACTAAAAAAAGTTCTGAAAAGAGAGATAACTTGCCTGAGATTTGACTTGGAGAAGCTGAAGTGCCCGGATGTAGTAGAGACCTTTGGAGCGGTGATGGGGGGACGATTCGCACCTCTCTTGGTTTTTAACGAGGAGGCAGATGTTGAGACGATGACTGAAGCCTTCAATTCGGCTTTACTCTCCACGGCCTCTGAGGTTCTAGGTAGGTGCAGGGTTAAGAAGAAAGCATAGATCACGAGTGAAATACTGGATTTATGTGACAAGAGACGACAATTGAAGGGAGCGAAGAAAATACTAGATGGGATTCAGCGATATCGAGAAATAAATGGATCCATAAAGACCAAGATGAAATAGGCCAAGGTGGAATGGATAACGGCTCAGTGCGCAGATATCGAACGAAATCTGGGACGAAATGATGCCAAGGGAGCATATAAATTAGTCAAGGACTTAGTAAGACCTGTCCAAAGTCGAAATACGACGATTCAGGACAAGAGTGGGAAATGTCTCACAGAAGCTCCAGACATTCGTGAGGCTGGACAGAGTACTGTTCGGAGCTATATAAGCATGAAGGTCGTGGTGACCCAAGAATGGCAATGTCTCCTGATGTGAGTCTGATAGAGGAAAATCAAACGATAACAAGGGAAGAAGTATATGAAGCCGTAAAAATGCTGAAGAGAGGAAAGGCTCTCGGTGTGGATAATATTCCAGCAGAGCTCCTACAAGTGGGAGGTGAGGCGACAATTAATACTCTGACTTACATCTGCAATAGAATTTGATAGACAGGAGTGTGGCCCACCTGTTGGACAAAATCAGCCATTATACCACTGCCTAAATCAGGAAACCTAAATATGTGTCAGAACTATCGAACAATCAGTCTGATAAGTCATTCAAGTAAAGTTCTCTTGAGGATATTACTTAACAGACTGAATCCTCAGGCGGAGAGTATCATTGCCGAAGAACGAACGGGCTTTCGAGCGGGAAGGAGTACCATCGAGCAGATATTTAATCTTCGTCTACTGAATGAGAAGTACTCAGAGTATCATCAACCACTCTACCATGCCTTCATTGGCTTTCGAAAGGCGTTTGACAGAGTGTGGCATGCGGCTCTATGGTCAACAATGAGGCATTATAAGTTTAACAGTCATATGTTGAGGGTAATTGCAAACCTTTATCAGCAGGCGACCAGCGCTGTCTCAGTAGAGGGAACGCTAGGCGATTGGTTCCGTACGACGGGGGGTGTGAGACAGGGTTGTATACTCTCCCCCACACTCTTCAATATCTTCTTGGAGAGAATAATGGAGACGACCTTAAAAGGACATGTTGGCACGGTTAAAATAGGTGACAGGCTTATCACAAACTTCTGCTTTGCTGATGATATTGATGAATTGGCAGGCACAGAAAGGGAACTCCAGGAGTTGATTGGTAGATTGGATAGAACGGCCCTGAGTTTTGATATGGAAATAAAAGCTGATAAAACGAAGCTCATGACCAAGAACGTAGCAGGATTTCAATCTGTCATAGAGGCAAATGGGCAGATACTTGAGGTGGTGAAACGTTTCGAATATCTTGGATCATTGATCAGCAAAGAGGGTTCGAAGCCAGAGGTAATTGCAAGAATAGCACAAACAACGGCGGCGCTGACTAGGCTGCAACCCATCTGGCGAGACAAGCTCCTCGCCCTCGGCATAAAAGTCAGACTACTGCGCTCTTTGGTGCTGTCAATATTTATGTATGCCTGCGAGACCTGGACCATTACAGCAGATATCCAGGGCAGGATACGTGCAATGAAAATGCGGTGCTATAGAAAACTCCTAAATGTTACATATAAAGATCGTGTCACGAACGTAGACATCCGTCAGAGAGTTGAAGACGCTATTGGTCCTTTTGAAGATCTGTTCACAGCTATCAAAAGACGAAAGATGGCCTGGTGCGGTCACGTCGCGAGGTCCAACGGAATTACCAACTCGATACTCTTTGGTTCCATACCGGGACAGAGAGGATGAGGACGTCCAAGGAAGAGACGGATGGACAACATCACTGAGTGGTCAGGCTTTTGTCCCTGTGAGATACGTCAGGCGGCTATAGACAGAGAGGGATGCGTGGAATTTTGGGAGTGTCTTCATGTGTGCCCCAACGACCTGATGGGTTACGGGATGAACTGAACTGAACTGAAGAGTTATTAAACATTGTTCCATCATTTAGTTTATCATCTTGTGTATAAACACTTGTGTAGTGTCCGAAAAGGATACGATCACTGTAATCTTTCTAGAAAATCGTAAAAGGCGACTAAATAGCGTTTGCATGGGGAAAGCTACCTCATAATGTAAACATAATGTTACTGAAACCACCACTGCGAGAGCAAAATTAGACCCACGGCCTGTTAGGTGCGATCTTTGCTGCTCTTTTGTGTTTCCAAACGTGTAAAATGTCTCGGTTTTGTCTTATTTTTATTTCTAAAACCGGTCTAATTCCTGGTTTGTCCCTATGTCTTTAAACTTATTTTTTTTTAATGTTTCCGTTATCTCTTCTTTGTCTGAATTATCTCAAATCTTTTTCATTGCACATCACATGTCATTTTTGTATTTTTACATACAGCTACTCATAATTATTCCTGTTCTGTTGGTCGTCCCCTTCTTTTTCACAAGTTTTTCTGCTGAATACTGCAGTATGTTGTGTATACATACGAATTCTTACATTGGAGCTTGTAGTCTAGGCGACAGTAAGCTGGCTTGCTAAAACTGGGATTACAACGCACCAGGGTTCGAAATCACGGACGGACAGAAACAAAATCCGGGCGTGGTTAGTTCCTGGTACGACCGCTTCTCCAGTCGACACAGCTGTAAATGGATACCTGACGTATGAGTTGGGGACGGTATAAGCAGCAAGGAAGGGAACTGGTCACCCCACCTCACAAAAAAGCTTAGTCCATGAAGAGTTATCTTTATCCCTGACTGCAGTTATTGTCGTGGGACCTATCTTTACCTTTCAATACGACTTTACATTTGTTTAAAGTGTCTGTATTGTAAATATAAATGGCCTGGAAACCGCCTGCCCACATTTATTACTAGCTTAGGTAGCGTATGTTAGTCAGTATGGTAGTAGCTATTAGTAGCCTGTACTACGTCATTAAAGCTATGCAAGTGAGCCCCATAACTTTTATTAATTTGTATAATTCACGGATTAGATTATGTGGCTATTTAGAAATATTGTATTGCTTATCGCCAACAGGCTTATATGCTGATATATCGTAAATTGTGATAGAAATGCTGTGTCAGGAAACAGTATAACATTTCAATATCCAGAACATTATACCCGTATTATATTCCAACATACCTCACACACCAACCCCCTGCAATAATTCACACATTTGGTCATTAAAGGAACGTCGGATATACCTGACGTATAATGTCTGGCCATATTTTATAGCTGGGCAGGTGTATACGTTACACCTGCAGTGTCAGTGATCATCGAGGCGTGTTCTTTTCAATAGTGTTGACACGATTATGTGAGAGATCTGGCATTCCTTCAACGTTCACTGGATGCTCGAATGATCTAGGGTTGTCTTTATCAATCTTGTTTAGCATGGACATGATCTTGAATTAGGGAAAAAGTCTCCACTGCTTGTTGTTGTTATTTTGGTTGTTGTTGTTATTCCATAGCTGCTGAGTAAGCCTGCTCTTGGCAGCCCAATGCCATTCGTATATAGTTTTGTTGTTGTTTAATGCCCACAAATAGTAAGTTTACTCTTTTGTGCGTCCCGAAAAGGACGTTAAGTGGCGGGTTGTAGTAACTTTCCTCACATTCCGAGTATGCGGATGAAGGTAGACCGCGTTCCTCCAGGCGGTTTTGCTATGTTTGGCATTATCTGAGTAGCGCTCACTACTACGGGGATCACATCGATCTACATGTTGTCAGCCAGGCTGTCTTGAAAACAGCCTGTTTCCAGGGAACGCTACATGGAAGAGAGATTGTGGTCTTGGTCAGTGTATTGACCCTAACACGACGTCCTGGTCAGTAGTGTGGGCCTGACTGGACTAGCGTCTCAGTTCCCCTTTTTATATAGATACAGGCCTTCTTCAGTTGTTTCACTGCTCTGTACAGTGTATTGGTAACTGTGCGTAGTGGTTGTAAGAATCGTTTCCTAATGTCCGCAAGGGCCTTACACTCAACGAGTAGGTGTCTAGCTGTTTCATCAGGTTGAGAGCAATGTCTGCACAAGGGCAGGTGCTGGGCATTGGTGCGGTTCAAGTGGCTGCTGCCTCTGGTGTGTTCTGTTCGGAACTGAAAGATGAGACTTTGATATATTCTATCTGTACTGTTTGGCTGTGACATTTTGTTAAATATACTGTGACCCACTGTTCCCGTCGCCCACCTGTTCATCCAGATTTTCCTAGTTTTTTTTAAATAAATCGTTTTACTGTGTGGTTACTTCAGGGTCTATCCAATTGTTGTTCGGATGCTATTGTTTTTGTCAATCTTTCAGCTATCTCGTTTCCTGGTTGTTGTTGTTGTTGTTTGCGAATGCCCACAATGAGTAGGCTGCTCTTTTTGTGCGCCCTGAAAAGGGCGTTAAGTGGCGGGTTGTCGTAGCTTTCCTCACATCCCGTGCGTGCTGATGAAGGTGAACCGGGGTCCTACAGGCGGTTGTGATATGCTTGGCTTCATCTGCGTGTCGCTCACTACTACGGAGATCACGTCGAACCTCAACTTGTTAGCCGGACTGTTATCCACGACAACAGCCTGTTTCCAGGACGACCAACGAGGAGGTCAGGTGAGGGTCTTGGCCAGTATATTTGTCCTTACTCTGGCTAACATTGTCTGGTCAGTGTGTTCTGCCTGACCAAACGTTAGTCTCATCGTCCCCTCGTTTCCTGGCAGCCCGCTATATCCAGGGATTCATTGCAAGGCCCTCTCCACCAATTAATACCTCAAATTTATTGTATGTGATGTGCATCAGCGACTGAGTCACTAAAAATCATAGTGCCTATCGAAATAAATTCGTCTAGGTCAAACTGTAGGGGCAAAATCTCAACTATTGTTTATATAGCCTCGACATCCGCTTCATCATTTGAATGGTTTTCGCCGCATGAATCACAAAACTCGTATAAGGACCCATCCGGGTATTTCAAATGGATACCATAACCTGAAACGAGGTCTCCTCTGCTTAAATAGTCTCATATCTGCAACTAAAGGTGGGTTAGTGTGTCTCTTCTCCTTCACTCAATGTTTGTTGCTCCCTTCAAGGCATAGACCAGTTACAATCGTCTCCCAGCAAGTTCGTTCTTGAGCGACCCTTTCTGTCTCTCTCCAATTGAGGCCAGGAACTGAAATTCATGTATAGAGTGTTTTTCACGTGTTTCTTGGTTTTCCACTCTTGCTCTTTCCCTGTAGATTCAATGTCAGGGTATGTCTGGCCACGTTTGATGGTGCTTTCCGTAGCGTTGTTGTTTGTTTAATGGGGATCAAGATGCTGAGCAGCGCATGAGCTGCAATGGTCAGCGACCCATAGCTGACTGCTAGCGTAAGGGCCAACGAACCATAGCTGCCAAGACCCTTCTACACCTCCACTCGGTGATCCTGGATAACAGGCTGGCTAAGGAGAAGGGATCGAAGAGGGAATGCTAACCCGGTACTCAAAAAATGCTTAAGTCGGATGTGTTGGACCGAAAGGTGCAAATATCGCAGCAAAGCTGTAAACTACAGCACAACGCATTCAGTTCTCTCGACTACATTCTGCTACTTACCCTTTCAGGGTTTTGGTAGCGGGAGATTGAGAACAAACGAAGAAGAAGAAGAAGAAGAAGAAGTTTGTTTAAAGCTCATAATGAGTAAGTTTACTCTTGTGTGCGCCCTGAACATGGCTTTAAGTGACGGGTTGTAGTAGCTTTCCTCACGTCCAGGACGAGGTTTGAAGACGGTTCTGTTATGCTTGGCTTCATCTCCATGACGCTCACTACTACGGGGATCACATTGATTCACCATTCGTCAGCCAGACTGCCTTGAAAACAGCATGTTTCCAGAGAACACTACAAGTAAGAGACATGGGTGTTGGTCAGTATATTGTACCTGACCCTGACTCCACGTCCTGATCAGTATGTTGTGCATGACCGTGCTAGGGTCTCAGTTCTTCTTTCCGTAGCGTATGTCCAATTCAACCCAATTTATACGTTTGATCCTCTAGTTGTTGTTGGCTTCTTTCCCATAGGTATTCGTTCCTCAGCAAGTCCCGCCAGCTTATGCCCATAATCATCCGTAGACATTCATTGACGAACAACTGAAGTTTTCTCTGTATTTGCTTTGTCATTCTCCATGTTTCTGCTCCGTACAGGAGCATTAACTTGACATTGGAATTAAACAGTCTTCATTTGGTATTAGTCTTTAGGTCCCGGAATGTCCATATTTGTTTTGTCTTTTAATATCAGTATTCTGTCACATATTCAGCAGAGAGAAAAGTCAGTATTTGTCAAATATTTACTAGAGACAAGTGAGTTTTTGTCACATATTGACAAGAGAGAAAAGTCACTATTTATCGAATATTGACAAGAGTGAAGCGACAGTAGTTATCACAGATTGACCAGAGAGAAAAGTCCGTTTTTTGTCACATATTGACCAGAGAGAAAAATCGGTATTTGTCACATATTGACCAAAGAGAAGAGTCAGTATTTGTTACATATTGACTAGAGTTTTTATCCCATATTGGCCAGAGAGAAAAGTCGGTATTTGTCACATTTTCACTAGAGAAAAAAGTAAGTTTTTGTTACATATTGACCAGAGAAAAAAAGTCAGTTTTTGTCACAGATTGACCAGAGAAAAAAAAGTCAGTTTTTGTCACAGATTGACCAGAGAGAAAAGTCGGTATTTGTCACATTTTGACTAGAGAAAAAAAAGTCAGTTTTTGTCACATATTGACCAGAGAAAAGTCAATATTTGTCAGATATTGACCAGAGCGAAAAGTTAGTATTTGCCACACAGCGACCAGTAAGGAAATCTCAATATTTGCGACTTTTTTGGCGAAAAAAGCAATTTTAAGTGACATTGATCAGAAAAAGGTCATTGTTTCTAATTTCTTTTTCTTCTTGTTCTTGTTCTATTTCTTCTTCGTCTTCTTGTTCTTCGTCTTCTCCATCTTCTTCGTTTGTTCTCAATCTTCCGCTACAAAGTCCTAAACAGGGCTTTACAAGAAGGATGTAGTCCGGGGAACGGAATGCGTATTGTCGCTAGTTTACAGCTTGACTGCGATACTTGCACCTTTCGGTTCGACACACCCGTCTTCCGCAGATAATTTCTTCTAATCAACATGAACAGATTAAGCGGCAATACACATGCTGCAAAAACAACACAACGACTCGTTTATCATCTTTTTGAAAAATGAATTATGGGACATCACGCTGGAGAGCGGAAAGGGTTTGGGACGGGCGTAGGAATTAATTCTAGATAAAACATAAACGTTTGTTGCCAAGGTTTGAGCAATGAAGCGTCCAACAATAAGAAGTTATGACAAAATGATTAGACAGGGGAGTCTGTTAATTCCGCTTTGTTCTAATCATAACTGGCAGCTGAATTTTTTTTAATGACTTCAATTTGATTCATTTATGGTCTTTCACGAATCCCCTAAAGACATTTCGCGGAATCTAGTGTCTTGTAGTAAACCGATTGAGACGGCCCGTCTTAAGTCGTATTTAGTCATGTAATGGGTTAGCCAATCGAGTTTATGGAAGGGTCGTTTGTGACGGAGATTAGATTATAGCCGATGCTACATTTAGAGAGTGTATTTAGAGACTTTTAGCGGTCTGACTCCACTATGTTAGAAGACTCTACAACTCATAGGAATTTTACAGCCCTCTATTCTCACATACTAAAAACACGAACGCTGCGGGATAGCCTTCTGGAATGAATTCGGGAAATTGCATAAGAGTTTAAATTAATACTAGTTTTCAAGCAAGATGGGTGTAACCAGAAGAGCAGGTTTGTAGAGCCCTCACCTCTTACTGCAAAGATACCGGGTTGGATCTATATTAGGGATCAAGATACTGAGCAGTGCATGAGCTGCAGTGGTGAGCAACCCATAACTGACCACTATCGTCAGGGTCAGCGAACCAGAGCCGCCAAGACCCTTCTACATCTCCAAGCGGTGATCCTGAATAACAGACTGCAACAGACTGGTTAAGGAGAAGGGATCGAAGAGAGAATGCTAACTTGGTACTAACAAATGTTTGCAGAAGTCGGATGTGTTGGACCGAAAGGTGGAAATATCGCAGTCAAGCTGTAATCTACGACACAACGAATCCCGTTCTCTGGACAACATACTGTTACTTGCGAAGCCCTTTTCGTGGCTTGGTAGCGGGAGATTGAGAAAGAAGAAGGAGCAGGAGGAGGATCTACGTTATCGACACACTTTAGTCGACCCATCTATAAATGGATACCTGGACTACTTTTAAGGAAGAAAAATCAGCAAGGTAAGGAACAGGCTAGTTCTGTTTTCCTGATATTTGATCTGACATAAAGAGTGTCTGATTCCTGGTAGCAAAATCTTGCAACTGATTTCGGTCTTTTGCTCTGGGATACTT
Organism: Ariolimax columbianus; assembly: GCA_036924085.1. Lineage (NCBI taxonomy): Eukaryota > Metazoa > Mollusca > Gastropoda > Stylommatophora > Arionidae > Ariolimax > Ariolimax columbianus. The sequence goes on from JAVGWX010000018.1 coordinate 23,790,499, forward strand.
TTTATGCTCATATATTGTCAGGCATGCGTACCACATACCCAGCTAATATGCGTTTACAAGACAGTACAGTATCTATGTTGCCGTTGAAGAAGTTTTGGCGCCTAACTTCGGTGTTGTGAATTCAGTTACATAGCGAAACCGACTGTCAATGTTCTTCGTCTCGTTGCCTTTTTTAGCAACTCGAAACTTCTTCACATCTGCTTTCTGTTCATTCCAATTCTCTCAGCCATATACTCGTATTATGCTCTTGGAAGGAAAGTTAGTTGCCCAACGCAAGCAATGATGGTGACATGGTCAGACTGTTTCGTCTTGATAATGTACCTTGCGCTGTATTTGGATTATAGTGATTAAGAAATTGCGCTGCTCATCAACCTCACTCTATGGTCCGAAGCTACCTTGGACCAGTGGCAAGACAAGTCAAGACGACTGTGATAACTCAGAATATGATTATAATAACCATGTGGTTGTTGGTGTACGCTTATAACTTGTTTTTTCTCGTCTCCTGAAGTATAGGTTTAATAAAATTGAAGCTGAATCATGCTGATGCCATGCCTCGTGAAATCTCCCAATTTATTTTGTGGCAGTTAGTAATTTTGTGGCCAGGTAAATGTATAATTTTACGTTAGTGACGGAATAAATTCAAAGTTCTTCTTGAGGACAAAAGTGTTCAGTATGTACTGGGTTGTATTCCTATTAATTGTTTTTGCCAGCTGCCACTCTTGCTGCGTTGAGCTTATTTAGATATCTTCACTCTCTCTGACACTGTAACTGAAGAGGACTATGTGATCAGAACGCCCTAATTGATAGAGCTATATACCCATTGTATTGGCTCGCAAACTTGCTTACTGTTTCTGTTTCTAAGAATCGACATCACTGCACTTCTGGCATACCCATAGGTGATCAGTCTCTCTCAGAAAATGACGTAGAGTATGGATGCTGATGGTCCCTGTAGCTCGCTGGTTGTACACTCTCCTGTTCCGACCTCTCATGCGCCCTACTCGGTTCGAATCTCGTTTGAGAGACTAAATAATTTTGGAAATGGGAAACTAAAGCGGAGAAACCTACTAGAAATAGCCAAAGCAAAGATGAACGAAGACCCTATGAACGCACTAACAACACCAAAGCTCATCCCTACTGTACGCAAACCTACCTGGAGGCAGCAAATATTTCCAGAGGTGGTAGAAAATATACCAGGTATTGGAAAAAAGAACAGCCAGACTGAAACAGAAAGAAGAGACATAACCCTGAGGTACATAACGAAAAACTACCCAAGCATGGACTGGACCCATGCATACACCGACGGTTCTGTAACAAACACAACACATAAAGGAGGGGCAGGGGTATTCCTGAGCCTACCAAAAGGTAGAAAAGTAACACGGTCAATGGCAACTGGAAAATACTCAAGCAATTTCAGAGCGGAGGCAGAGGCACTGAGGGCTGCAGTAGAAGAAATGGTGACATGCAAAAGAAATGAAAGCCATATAGCCCTGCTTACAGATGCTCTGGCCGTAGTCACAGCACTAAAAAGCCAGAAAAATACTGAACTCAATGATTTAAGAGCAGTACTCTGTCAACTATGCTAGCAGTCCGCACCAAAAAAGAGTAGTGGTACAGTGGGTTCCATCCCACTGTAACATCCAAGGCAACGAGGAGGCAGACAGACTGGCAAAAGAAGGTGCAAGACTACCACAACCAGATACTAGTGTGACATACGAAGAGTTAGAAAGGCTTATTAGAGCTAGATACATGACAAAATGGGAAACAGAACATACTGGCTACACAAAAAACGATGCCTATTACCAGTTGAACAGAAGAGAGCAGGTCGTGGTCTTCAGACTTCACACTGGCCACAATAGACTGAGGTACCACCTATTCAATAAATTGAAGATAGGTGGCACTGACAAATGCTCGTGTAGTACCGGGAAAATGATCGCTGAACATCTGCTACAAAACTGCCCGACATACGAGGATCAGAGAAAGCAGATGTGGCCATCACCAGTGGCAACACTAGACAAGCTCTATGGCAGTGTCGACAGCCTCAGGATGACCGCTGCTTTTTTTAGAGAAAATAAAGGTTGACGTCTGACAGCGTACGATGAAGAAGAAGAAGAAGAAGAAGAAGAAGAAGAAGAAGAAGAAGAAGAACCTCTTTTAATGTCGAAACTGTGCAGTCTGTGGATCGCTGCTTCATCTTTTACGGTGTTCTCATTTACAGGCGGGCATTGATTGATTTCAAAATGTCGTTTCTATCCATCACCGACTTGCCCATGATGTGAGCTTGTGAAGCCATGATGTTAGCTCTTTCGTTGCCCTGAACCCAATCATGACCAGGACAGTAGATCCATGTCAACCTCTAGAGGTTTGAGGCCTCAAGAGTTGCTATCCATTCGTACCTACGCCATCCCTTCTGTACTTTCTGAAGGACGGCTTACGCGTCAGTCCCGATGTCTGCCATTGTTAAAGAAGTCTCAGATATCCATCTCAACGTCGAGGTCACTGTTTCCATCTCCAGTCTCAAACCGGAGGTTGCTCGCGTGTATGCCCTACTGCACTCTGCAACGACCTGTCCTCTCACTCTAGCCTAGAATCCCCATCCTGATGTCTCAATGCGCAGTACTGATCCGTCTGAAATTTTCTTTCGATGCTGTAGAGCCGATATATATTGGCTAAAACTATTACTATACTTATGTTTACAAGTTTCTGAATTAGAACTTTTTCCAAATTTATAAATGTACATATACAACCGCAAAACGTAGGTGTGAGATTATCTCGCCATGTTGATACCTCGATCCTGCAAGATTAGAGACCTAAAAACATCTACAAGAGCCACAGTGAACAGTTTAAAGGAAAGCGTATATTTTTGGCGTACTTTTAACTATACGTTGTAGCATTGATGTTGCTTAAAGATAATTTCAGATTTGCCCTTTCATTTACTACACCTTCATTCTTTATGTCTTACTCTATGTTTCTCTCACCCTCTCTCTATCTCTCTCTACATCTCTCTCTGTCTCTCTCTCTCTCTCTCTCCTTTTCCATCTATCACTGCCTCCTTTAATTTCCTTTGATTTCAATTTTGCATTGGATTATCTAGAGAAATTAGGTCAAATGTGTTGTTTTTTGTTTAGTTTTTTATTCCCTCGAATGTTTCAAAATTATTTTGAACACAAATGCTTACATGACTACACATGTTCATTGTATTTTTTAAAACTATTCCTTTGTTGCAGTTATAGATGACTTACCAGTGACGTCACAATGACACACCGAGAACGGCGCAGTGTGAGTCTTGGTCGCCATAGAGACAGAGGGGCACGTGAGCAGGCCAAACCTGCAGAAGATGATTTGTCCACTAGACATAATATATCCAACTTTCTACTCACGCTGCAGAGGATTCAAGTAAGTAGACATCTTGTATCTCTTTCTTCTTCGACTCCTTTCTTCATTTAACTAGAACCCGAGCTGTTTACTCTGTATGTATCATAATGTAGAATTAGTGATGAAAAGAATAGGCCAACTGTTACCATGGTAAAATGCTACCAAAACCGGTTGCGCGTGAAACTAGCAATCTCATCATGTAAAAATAATCTACCGTAATAATCATCCATGCAAACGCTTGAATACAGGCGTCATATCTAATAGTGGCAATACAGTAAACAAACAACGAAACTCTGGTGTCAGAAATCAGAGCAGAATTTGTAAAAACTCAAGAGATCCTTAACAAAAGCTCTCCGCTGGCTACCGACCCACTGCATAATCACAGGAAACGAGAGAGCTGACGTTCTAGCAAATGATGGCAGTAAAAAGGTAGTCATCGAGTACCATACAGAGACATCAAGAACATCATCAGAAATGAGTATATACAATGGAGAGAAGAGATTAACTTAAGCAATACACCAACTCAAAACAAACCAACAAACTACCTCATTTCGCCTGCGAACTGGTCACTGCAGACAACTTGAACATCTATACTGACTAAAGATCTCACACACCGATGAATGCCGTGTGAAACAAGGGACCAGAATAATGAACACATTATACAGGAAAATTATATTTCAGACCTGGAAAGAGGGTGCAGCGCTAAGACACGAGCTGTGGAGCGGCCGCTCCGACCTGGTGAAGTCTACATACTTCATCATGGCGACTGGCCTGCAGATACAGCATGACCAAAAATCCTGGACAAAAAAAAACAACCCACGTAATACATATTTCCTTAAAACGGGGCCCACTGCAGTTGTGGCGTGTGCTTCACGCTGGAGATACAAGATATTGTATTAGCATTGTTTCTAGAGTTCTATTTCTTCATCTCCTGCGATTATTGCCAATTTAGACTGGGAGTCCGGATTCTTTAATAAATTCAGCTCTTTTTCAGAATTCCCATTCCGCTCCTCGAGGCAGCGCCACATCTTTCTCCTCAGATTTGTGTGTTGGGATCAGTATTGAAGTACATGTGCTGCTGTTATATTGTCTGACAGGGCCAGCTGGTGGCACCTAGATTTGTGTGCTGGGATCAGTCTTAAAATACATGTGCTGCTGTTATATTGTCTGACAGGGCCAGCTGGTGGCACCTAGATTTGTGTGTTGGTATCAGTCTTAAAATACATGTGCTGCTGTTATATTGTCTGCCAGGGCCAGCTGGTGGCATCTAGATTTGTGTGCTAGGATCAGTCTTAAAATATATGTGCTGCTGTTATATTGTCTGACAGGGCCAGCTGGTGGCACCTATCTTGAATTTGACGTGCACGTAGTGTCTGATTCTGTTGTGACCAGTTCGGAGAGACGAAGCATGAATAGCTAGTCTTTTCTGTATTTAGTATCCAGAAGATTACTCCACTTTCAGCAGACATTTGACCCATGTAAATGGTTTGGTGGGCACATCCTCAAGCAGAAGAAGTGTTAGAGACTTCTTAGTTGGATACCTCAGTCGTTTTTTTTATGAAGTGATGTAGCCAGGTACCCGTCTACAGATGGGTGTACTGCACCATGCCGGCAAATAGAAGTTGAATGCCATACCAAATCTAGAGTGGTAATACGACACGGTCTTCTTCTACTTAGCGTTTATTCTGTAAAGGACGTTTTATTTTTATTTGTTTTGTGGTTGGGGGGGGGGGGGGGGGGGGGGGTTAGTCTTCACACTGCGATCCTTATTTTCTCTGCCAGATTACACTAGTGCAGTCTGTTTTTAGGGCCGCTGCTTGGAGATGGAGTTGAGTCTTCGTCAGTTGTGGTGCGGTGGCCTTGTTGCAAGCAGCCAGACATTAGTTCCTTCTTGCCGTCAGCTCCTTCACGGTGCTCCATCTTCGGCCCTCAGAGTTTGATCTTCAAGCTGAGAACAGGTCATGCCCCTCTCTATAAACATCTCAATCTATTAGACCCACTACGTTAACCAAACTGCAGATTATGCCATGACCACGAGGAGTCAGTCGAGCACCTTCTGACTTTGTGCTCAAGGCTGGTCGATCTGTGGAACCTGCTGCTACCACCACACCCCACCATACTCAACACGCTCTCCACATCACTACAACAATTGAGGAGGGCGTCTGCTTTTTGTTAGGGAGGCATTGGGCTGTCAAGAGCTTCCAGCTCACAGCTAAATGGATTATATCATCATCTTCTTCGGCCCTAGTTGTTTGACTAACAGCTTCCATGTCCTAACTATTAGTCTCGTGAGTGAATGAGAACAACCAGTGAGTCAGCCAGTCAGTCAGTGAGTCAGCCAATCAGTCAGTTAGTCTGCCAGACTTTAAGTCAGTTATTGAATCAGATATTCGGGATCAAGATGCTGAGCAGCGCATGAGCTGCAGTGGTCAGCGACCCATAGCTGACTGCTAGCGTCAGGGCCAGCGAACCAGAGCTGCCAAGACCCTTCTACACCTCCACGCGATGATCCTGGATAACAGGCTGCAGCAGGACAGACTAGCTAAGGAGAAAGGATCGAAAAGGGAATGCTAACCCAGTACTCAAAAAATGCTTGCTGAAGTCGGATGTGTTGGACCGAAAGGTGCAAATATCGCAGCCGAGCTGTATACTATGACACAACGCATTCCGTTCTCTGGACTACATTCTGCTACTTAAGCCCTTTCAGGGTTTGGTAGTGGGAGATTAGAACGAACGAAGAAGAAGAAGAAAAATCGGATATTCGTTGAATCAGTCTGTGATTGAATAAGTCAAACAGTGAGTCAATCAGTCGGTGAGCAGTTAAGACAGTCTATCACGCATTCATTCAGCTAATGAGTCAATCAGTCAGTGAATCAGACAATGTCAGTTAATCAACCAGTCTTTCATGAAAGAGAGAGAGAGAAATAGAGAGAAAGAAAGAAAAAAAATCTACTAGACATCTCCATTGTTCACATGCATTTTTTTCTCTATTGTAACTGTTTCCACTGTCTATCTCTCTCTCTCTCTCTCTCTCTCTCTCTCTCTCTCTCTCTCTCTCTCTATCTCTCTCTCTCTCTGCAAATATTGTTCTTTTTCATATCTCATTTGCAAAATCAAAAGCTACCATTTGTTCATAAAATACCAACTGTATTACAGTTTCTCTGCCATCTGTCACTTGCTGCGTCATTTAGTCCACGAACTTAACTTAACATCGTTATACTGGTTTAGAAGACTCTACATAGTTTGTATACAACCAGTTTCTTGGAGGGGGGTTTAACCGATGTGCAAGTCCATCTTAATAGACTCAAACACTAGAGCTAAGTAGACATGCAGCCAGGTAGGCGCCATCTATAGCTGCTCTTAACTAACCACCTGGGGAAAGGTACAAATGGGTAGATGTTTACCTTGGCTTGGCCTTGTTCGTTCTCAATCTTCCGCTACCAAACCCTGAAAGGGCTTAAGCAGCAGAATGTAGTCAAGAGAACGGAATGCGGTGTGTCGTAGTTTACAGCTTGACTGCGATATTTGCACCTTTCTATCCACACATCCGACTTGAGCAAGCATTTTTTAGTACCGGGTTAGCATTCCCTCTTTGATCCTTTCTTCTTAGCCAGTCTGTCCTGCTGCAGCCTGCTGTTATCAAGGATCACCGTGAGGAGGTGTAGAAGGGTCTTGGCAGCTCTAGTTCGCTGGCCCTGACACTAGCAGTCAGCTATGGGTCGCTGACCACTGCAGTTCATGCGCTGCTCAGCCTCTTGATCCTGATTTTTAACTAGAATTGTGTCCGGACAGCGGCCGTTAATCCTGCTTTTTTCAATTTCCAACTGCCAAGGGATTCTTAACGTGCTCGACGCTGTACGCGGGAGTCTGATCTCACTGCCCAGAGATCGTGAGTATTTTCACAAGAAGATCCACGTAAAAAAACTATATCGGTATCCACCGATTCGAGCCTACGGCACCCGAGGTGGACACACTACCTCGAGATCACCTAGCCTTCCCCCCTCCTCCCCCCCCCCACCTTGAGGAACATCATTAGAGATAGTAGACTAGTAGACGTGTTATCCGAGTGGTCCGCCGGGATCTTTGTGTAGGACACGGACAATAATAGCACCACTGCGCAGCTGAGAGCATGTCGTAAAAGGATACTAACTGTGTGACGTGGCATAACACCGTCCATGGTTAGGTGGTTTGTTAAGAGCAGCATACACGTCGCCTAACAGGCTGTAAGTCTCCTTTGCTCTAGTGGTTGTCTATTAAGATGGACATCGACTAACCACCCTCCGCAACACATGTCCTAATGCAGTAGAGTAATAAGCTGTTCGAACCTAGCACGCTAAGCAGGCTACATCCAGCTCACGCCAAAGCTGGGACCTTCATAGGGCATCCACCCTTGTAGACGTCCAGGTCGAGTAAGACTAAGAAAGCAGCCCTACTTGTGTGAACTCAGTTTGTTGCGTCACATATCCCATAACCACTTTGAGAAAACTATTTAGGAAAGCACACATCCCTGTCTGGGTCCCAGTTTGTCACATATCCCATTTCGTAAACGCCAAGAAGATTATTGGATAAGGCAAACATCCCTGTCTGACCCTAGTTTGTCTCATTACCCAGTCCATAACAATAAGGAAAATTGTTTGGGGGGATAGGATACATTTGTCTGAGCCCCAGTTTAAATTTGAAAAGTTCTGACTGGTTTTGTGTTCTTTTTTTAATTTTATTCTGCAGGTGTTGTCACAGTAGCTATTTTGTAAAACTATTCTGGAATTTCGAAATGTGGCATTTTGTCCGTTAAATCTGCGCAGTTCACACTAATACAGACCCGAAAATAAAATGTACAGTGTGGGTTGTATTTCATTTTATTGCGTTATGACAATTATGGGTGCTGCTATTTGATCTGCGTATGATCGTTCAATGGAGAGGCTTACGCAATCTGAGGAAACTATTGGAGCATACCAGCAAATCGACACAAGTGACAATTGTGAGCACATAGTGTTTTTCCAATGGCAGCATACGGCTGCGAAACATGAACAGTTATCCAAATCCAAGTAGTCGAAACCCTTTTAGTCGAAATGTTATAGAAAGATGCTCAGAATCGCGCGGACCGAAGAAAAAGGAAGAATGCAGGCATTCGACAAGAGTTGGACATAGAGGCGAACTGGTTCGTAAATTCCACCACGAACATAACATTAAAAAACCTTGGCCACAGCAAAAGACACACCGGTCTTGATAGAACGGAAATGAAGGTATGGTGAACGGCAAGAAAGACAGAGGCAGACCAAGAAGGTGATGACACCAAGGTGTCAAGGAATGCTTGGGCAGGACTATGGCGCAGGTTAAAGATTTGGCAAGAGATCGAGTCTCTTTCATACGGGCTGTGTTGGGAGCGACGTTCTGTAAAGGACATGCTAAATGATGAGGATAATCTTTCTGCTCCGAAAAATGCTTTTTGTTCTCTTAATTTTTCATTTCAAGATTTTATCTTACAGTCTAGTTTTATCCTGATCACTGATGTTCAAACCACGAGTCAGACATATTGGGTCTTTGACATCTTAATCGGGTGTATATCTTTCCATTTCTTGGGAATCATCTATTGTTAGCATCTTTTCTCGAAGAAATGATGTAGCACTTTTATGGTGGATGGAACTTCTGCTTTCGTGGTTAATGTAAATATTATATGTGATCAAGCAGCTTTTCTTTAAGTAGTTCTGGTTAGCGTCTGTTTTGAGTTGTGGTAGAGTGATAGCTTTTCACAGGGGTTCAAATCCAGTTCCGGTACACTCCAGTCGACACACCTGTAAACGAGTACTTGGCTTAGATTAGAGAAAGAAAAGACAGCGAGGAAGGGAACTGGCCACCCCATCTCATAAACAAGCCGTGACGTAGTAATATGATATATCTCATTTCATTTTCTGACCAGCAGTTCTGTCGGAGAACTATCACTACAGTGTTCGTATGTTTGTTTTGTTGTAGAATTTATGTTTTGCTTTCGCGGGTTTTATTTGCGGCTTCTGTTTTTGTTAAGAATTATGATGTATTAGTTTTTAGAGTTTCGTTTGAATACTCAAGCTTTCTATCACGATTTATTTTCATTGCCGACGATTTGTCTTCTCTCATTACTCCCTAGCGTGTTGTGATATCGCAATTTTCTTGATACTGTTTTTGTGATATCATTTAGTTTGGAAAATCTTTGTTGTTTGGCAACTTTTTCTGCCAGGTAATCCATATGCTAACCTTCTAGTGTACACATTGTTTATTACGTCACAAACAAATTATACTTATCCATTGTTGGATACACCAGTTGTTTTGTAAATCTATGAAATTGCCACAAAGTACTGCTAGTGTTCCTAACCAGATCGGTAAATCTTTTAGTTTTCACTACACTAAAGATAGGAACTACCAATGCATATGTTTAATATGTCAGGTGAGGGTCTTGGCCAGTATATTTCTCCTGACCCTGTCGAACAAACTGAGATGACAAACTCAGTGGCAGTGTCGGCATCAGTTCTTGATGTCCTGCTGAGGTCAAGAACAAACTGAAGTGACAAACTCAGTGGCAGTGTCGGCATCAGTTCTTGATGTCCTGCTGAGGTCAAGAACAAACTGAGATGACAAACGCAGTGGCAGTGTCGGCATCAGTTCTTGATGTCCTGCTGAGGTCAAGAACAAACTGAGATGACAAACTCAGTGGCAGTGTCGGCATCAGTTATTGATGTCCTGCTGAGGTCAAGAACAAACTGAGATGACAAACTCAGTGGCAGTGTCGGCATCAGTTATTGATGTCCTGCTGAGGTCAAGAACAAACTGAGATGACAAACTCAGTGGCAGTGTCGGCATCAGTTCTTGATGTCCTGCTGAGGTCAAGAACAAACTGAGGTGACAAACTCAGTGGCAGTGTCGGCATCAGTTCTTGATGTCCTGCTGAGGTCAAGAACAAACTGAGGTGACAAACTCAGTGGCAGTGTCGGCATCAGTTCTTGATGTCCTGCTGAGGTCAAGAACAAACTGAGATGACAAACTCAGTGGCAGTGTCGGCATCAGTTCTTGATGTCCTGCTGAGGTCAAGAACAAACTGTGATGACAAACTCAGTGGCAGTGTCGGCATCAGTTCTTGATGTCCTGCTGAGGTCAAGAACAAACTGAGGTGACAAACTCAGTGGCAGTGTCGGCATCAGTTCTTGATGTCCTGCTGAGGTCAAGAACAAACTGAGATGACAAACTCAGTGGCAGTGTCGGCATCAGTTCTTGATGTCCTGCTGAGGTCAATAACAAACTGAGGTGACAAACTTAGTGGCAGTGTCGGCATCAGTTCTTGATGTCCTGCTGAGGTCGAGAACAAACTGAGGTGACAAACTCAGTGGCAGTGACGGCATCAGTTCTTGATGTCCTGCTGAGGTCAAGAACAAACTGTTGACACGCCCGATTTATGTCATGCAAATCGGCCATCCACCCCCATCGAAAGAGAGCTGTAACCTGAATCTTCATGGAGCAGCCCCACGATAAAAGCAAACACTATTATCGTGTAACGCAGAACCGACGTCTGTCAGGGATCAAGTCAATCACCAACTGCTATAGGGCACAAGTGACTGCATTATAGAAAGCAGTTAATCAGTGTAGAACGAGCTATGTATATAATATAATAGAAAGTAGAGTAGACAATCGAACTGGGGAATATAGTTCCATAGATTCCATCCAGCTCATACTAACATTCCCTAAGTTTAAAAAAATGTATTTGTTGTTTAGTTAGTTAGATTATTTTTATCATGTTGTAAAAAAAAATACTTTTGTTATAAAAAAATATCTTATTTTATTGTTTTCGTAAACTTTTAGAGTTTTCTATGTTGAAGTCTTAACGTCAAGTATTAGATGTTGTGCCTTTTACGCGTAGCGTAGTAGTTAGCGCAATGCCTTCGCATCTGCATGATTCTAGGTTAATTCCCCAGTTGAAGCGGTAATATTTTTTTCAGACCGCAAAGGTTCCCGGGTCGACCCAGCCTTAAATGGGTACCGGTTCAGTCCGGGAAGTAAAAGCGGCGAGGGAGAGGAGATGGCTACCGCCCTCATATAGCCGAGCCTTTGAAATGTGAGATCGCTAACACCTCACACCCCTACGGCAGTAATGCTATAGGTTACTTAAAGAACTCTCTAAACTCATAGTCTTAAAGAAATCCTAGCTCTATCAGATGTATATGTAAAAATGGTCCCTGTGACCAGGATATTATAGATCTGCTACACTGTGGACTGAACATATTTGGGAACCACTGTTCTATGCAATAAATCTCAGTCTATGTGCTTAGAGAAATGCATTTTAAAAACGCTACATCGAATAAATATAACTGCATGTACATTCGTCTGGAATATTTAATGGACATATTTGTATAAGACACACACTTGCAGCTGGGGCTTAAGAACCACAAAGACGGCTAAGACAACAAAAGAGGAACACAAGAGAAAAGCTGATAACAAAGAATTATAATCCCAATTCAAATTAGGACCAGGAAATATGCACATATTGTTCATGTGAACCCCGAACACCGGATATGACTGTGCCTCTGGGAAACGGCTTCTGCAAATTTTAGAGGGGAAAGGGAAGTAGGCATTTGTATTTTTACGTTAGGACACCAGAGAAATGTAGTGATGTCCTTATGATCCGTTGGCAGCGGGAAGAATTTAAAAAGTAACGGTTTGTCCTATAGTAGGTGCACTACTGTCGGAGAATGAAGTTATTAGAGAGTTCAGTATACTAAGAGAAGAATTCGAGGTGACTTAATGCAGGTTAAAAGATAATCAAAGGAACCGATCAATTGGACTATAACAAGTTTTTATTTTAAAAATACAACCACCTGCAAGAACAAGAGGGCACAGCTACAAATTAACTGAAGAAAGGTCCAGATTAGATATTAGGAAATATTTTGTTAGTCAAAGAGTGGTGAATGCTTGGAATGCATTGTCACAGGAAGTAGTGGAGGCAGGGACAATTAATGCATTTAATAATAGATTGGATGCACATAGCTTTTAGAGCAAGGACATATAAAAGAAACTTGTTGTTTACAGCCTCTGCAGAGTCTTCTAAACAAGTATAAAAACGTTAAGTTAAGTTAAGTCGAGGTTTGTCAAATAGTAGTTACATTACTGTCGGGAAATTAAGTTGTTAGAGACTTCAGTATACTAAGTGAAATTTGTCCAAAGAAAAAAAAAAGAAGAAAGAGAAAATAAAGAAGTAGAAGACCAACAGCAACAACAAACAAAAAAAATAAAAGAAGAAGAAGAACGAGAAGAAAAAGAACAAAAGCAGAACAATTAGACCAATGTGATTAAAAGGAAATCGCGCGCGTGATTGCGAGACTTCCTCAATCGCGTTAATCGCAATGTCCCTGTATTTTTAGCGACAAATGTAAATTAATGGAGCTTAAAATTCATAGTTTTAGTCTGTATCGCTGGTTATATTGTTCTATCGAAGATAAAGTTAACCTTTATCTCCTATTTCTAAACTAAATTAACTCGTTAGATTGTAATTGTAGATTTTTCAGACGTCGTTTCGTCATTACCTTAGCATCATTGTCTGAACTTACTGACTTTCTTCCGGTTAAGTCAGAAGTCATTATTAAGAACACATTATTAGTTTTGTATCGACAGTCTGGAAATAATTATTCGCTTCACGTATCTCCGGTTCTTTGTCATATTCTTCTAGTCTCGTATCGAATACCAGAGGCGATCATATTTATTTTAAAAAATCGTATCCTTTAGCGCTGTTTATCAACTCAGTTATCGACTTTTTTCATGTCAAGATGTTTAGGTATCCAATATCATATTAGTACAGTTCTCAAATAAAGATGCTCGTTACGAGAATGGTTTATAACGCTCCTGATTTCATAATACGCATCGACAAAGTGGACTGTCTCCATCGTGTGTGTGTGTAATAAGCTTCGTTTGTTCGTATGCCGCTCTCAGGGAGTCCTCATCATCTTTCTAGATGTACTTAATGTGCTTGGCATTCTCATGTACAGCAGAGTGGCGCAGATCTTCTTATTGATTGTCCACGATTTGCTTCAGTGTGACAGGCTTACGCATGGATGTTTAAAAATAGCATTGCCTCGAAATATAATGGCATTTGCACCATATACGAGGCGTGTTCAAACGAAACCGGACCTAACTGCACAAAGTGAACATACGTACAATGTGCATAATGACGTCACGTCTGATGTAAACAGCACATACCAACCGTCAAGTTTGCAAAATGTCATTATCCTCCGACTGATAGTTTCCTCAGCAGACCGTTGAAAACATGGTAGGTGTGATTCGGAATCCGTCCAGAGTAGATCAGTGAGCGGTGATTCGGTTTCTAACAGCTGAAAGATGTCGACCAGTTGACATTCATCCCAGAATGCAGGCAGCGTTTGGTGACAAAATGTGTCGAAGACAACAGTGAAGAATTGGACAACGATGTTTAAAGAAGGACGTGAGTTAACGCAACAATATACGCCTGACCTGGTCTCGGAAGATCTTTCATTAACTCAACGTCCTTCTTTAAATATCGTTGTCCAATTCTTTACTGTTGTCTTCGACCCCCTTTTGTTACCATACACTGCCTGCATCTTGCGATGAATGTCAATTGGTCGACATCTATCAGCTGTTAGAAACCGAATCACCGCTCGCTTATCAACTCTGGATGCATTCCGTATCACACCCCCCATGTTTTCAACGGTCTGCTGAGGAAACTATGAGTCGGAGAAAAATACAATTTTGCAAACTTGACGGTTGGTATGTGCGGTTTACATCAGAAATGACGTCATCGTGGGAATCGTATGTATGTTCACTTGTTGCAGTTTGGTCTGGTTTAATTTGAACACGCCTCGTAGTTCGCTGTTGCCAGCTATACGAGAGGAAATACCTAAACACACATGACTGATATTATATGTAACACATTTTATATTACCACAATCAGACTTACTTACTAGAACTTACTTGAATGCTGGTATTCAATCGGGCAGGGTTGCCTGATGCAAGGTAGCCAAAGCTGCTTGAATCAGTGTCTGTCCTTAATCCTGGAATACCATGATTGTCCAAGGGTGTGGTACAGGTCATCTCTCTGTCTCGTTGGCGGGCGAATACGAGGGCGGTTGTTCTGAACTTAGCAAGAAATGGAATGCCCGGCTACATACGATGGGTACCCAAGGAACTCTGTTTGGAGTGAATTATGAGACTAGGACCAAGACTTCACTGTAATAGGGTTCATCATTTTATAATGTCGGGTGTCCAGTTCACACCATCGCTTCTGTCGTTGCCTTAACCTTAAATAAAGCTGCCATTTACAGCCAGGTCGACTGGAGCATGTTGAAATCGAATCTCGAACACGTTACCTTTACCGTGAAAACCTAACGCTCTACCACTCTGACACACACGCTCTAGATTCGATGAGACTATTTAGCATACATGTAAAATATGTCAATGTGGACTTTGGCGCTTGGTCTGTAAAAAACAATTAGACCGTGGTTTTAGGTCAAGCATGCAAAGATCACGTACCAGTTCTAGCCAAAGACTCTCAATGAACTCATGACACATTGTCTCAGACAGCAAGTCAGATCTTGACCTAGTTGTGATGACACTGTTCCTATTGATAAGCGGAAAACATTCTGGGGGATCCAGGGTTTCTTCTTCTTGTTCTTCTTCGTACGCAGTCAGACAGTAACCATTATTTTTTCGAAAAAAGCGGCGGTCATCCTGAGGCTGTCGACACTGCCATAGAGCTTGTCTTGTGGTTCCACTGGTGATGGCCACATCTGCTCTCTCTGATCCTCGTATGTCGGGCAGTTCTGCAACAGATGTTCAGCGGTCATTTTCCCGGTACCACACGGGCATTCGTCGGTTCCACATATCTTCAATTTGTTGACTAGGTGGTACCTCAGTCTATTGTGGCCAGTGCGAAGTCTGAAGACAACGACCTGCTCTCTTCTGTTCAGCTGGTAATATGCATCGTTTTTGGTGTAACCAGTATGTTCGGTTTCCCATTTGGTCATGTATCTGGCTTTAATAAGCCGTTTTGACTCTTCGTACGTCATACTAGAATCTGTTTGCGGATCCAGGGTTTGAATGAAGTGTAGGTATGATCAGATACTGCATTGAGACGAAAACACAAACGAAGTTGGGTTTGAATGAAACGCCTCAATTTAAGAAATAGTTCACTGACATACAGACCATATATATCTAATATATATATCTTAGTCCACTTGTGTCGTTTAGGCGTCGTAGAGATGTGTGACCTACTTTGTTCTTCATATATTTGTTGCGTTAGGTTGGTAGCCCCTGTAATATACCATCGCATATTTTTGGAACTAGTGGTGATGGAAGCGTAAATTAGAGCAAGGCAGACCTGCAGCCTTTAAGGCGTCATCTTTGCCGCTCCGCTAACCACATAACCATGACCTGATGTATAGCCACGCGGTCCCCTTTTTGCGAGAATTCCCAGAATTATTTGAGTAGATTTTTAATTTGAATTTTGCTCCGGTAAGGGCCGTTAAGCCTACTCTTTTCGATTTACGATTGCTCAAGGGATTTTTAATGTGCGCGCTTCTGAACACGGAAGTCTGATCTCACTACTCAGAGATCATTGGAATTTTGTACCGGGTACTCCACCTGAAAATTTATAGTCTTCACCATGATTTTAACCCCCGATCTCCAGCACCCGAGGTAGAATAACGTACCTCGAGACCACTGGGTCCCCGCCAGAGCATACCAAGTCAATATTTTTTCCCCCTATTTTTTGTAACAAGCTTTTGTTTATTCAAAGACATGGTTTTTTGTGTGTTTGTTTTAGGGACTACAGGAGTGTCATTTTCTTTAGAATCCATCAACACTTGATAGATCAACATGTCGCACTAGTAGAGGCTGGGCTTACAATTTCAGCTTTCTAGATTATCGGAAAGCTAGTTAAAATAGGAGAAGTAGAAGTCCACGTTCACAAGACTATAACAGCTTGTGAAACAAGCAACAGCAAAGTTCACTGTCTGTTTGTATCTATCTGTCTGTCTGTCTGTCTGTCTGTCTGTCTGTCTGTCTGTCTGTCTGTCTGTCTGTCTGTCTGTCTGTCTGTCTGTCTGTCTGTCTGTCTGTCTGTCTGTCTGTCTGTCTGTCTGTCTGTCTGTCTGTCTGTCTGTCTGTCTGTCTGTCTGTCTGTCTGTCTGTCTGTCTGTCTGTCTGTCTGTCTGTCTGTCTGTCTGTCTATCTATCTATCTATCTATCTATCTATCTATCTATCTATCTGTCTATCTGTTTATCTATCTATCTATCTATCTATCTATCTATCTATCTATATATATATCTATCTATCTGTTTATCTATCTATCTATCTATCTATCTATCTGTTTATATATATATATATATATATATATATATATATATATATCTATCTGTTTATCTATCTATCTATATATCTGTTTATCTATCTATCTATCTGTTTATCTATCTATCTATCTATCTATCTATCTATCTATCTATCTATCTATCTATCTATCTATCTATCTGTCTATCTGTTTATCTATCTATCTATCTATCTATATATCTATCTATCTATCTGTTTATCTATCTATCTATCTATCTATCTATCTATCTATCTATCTATCTATCTATCTATCTATTTATCTATCTATCTATCTATCTATCTATCTATCTATCTATCTGTTTATATATATATATCTATATATCTGTTTATCTATCTATCTATATATCTGTTTATCTATATATCTATCTGTTTATCTATCTATCTATCTATCTATCTATCTATCTATCTATCTATCTATCTATCTATCTATCTATCTATCTACCTGTCTATCTATCTATCTATCTATCTATATATCTATCTATATATCTACCTACCTGTCTATCTATCTATCTACGCACGAACACACGCACGCACGCACGCACACTGTACAGCAACCCAAAAAGAATATCCAGCAAAACTAAATTGTTTCCCCGGAATGTCATAGCACGAGCGTTCAGATTTCGGTCCCCATTTGAGCCTGAAATTTTCCGATCGAAAAACGGCTCCTGCGGTCGACACAACCATAACCTCCTGTATTATTAGTAAGTAAAGGCCACCATGACATATCCTATAAAATTAGGTACAGGTAATACAGATAATAATCTGGGAAAGTGAAGGCTGCCTGAATGACTTTGTCCACATCACCCCTACTGCGCCGTAAGCCAAGACAAATGAAGGCATAACACCATATTCCCAGTATGCCAGGATTCCTACTTTAATATATCAGAAATACTCTAACACCATTGACTAAAACGGTCAAAACAAGACAATTTATTGAAGAAATGAAATTCCATTTCCCAGCTGCGCCTCGTGGAAAGAGTGAACGCGAAAAAAATGTATAATTAACCGCACGCTTGTCTGGAAAAACAAACATAATATTTATTTTATGAATAACTATGGTGTCTGTATTGGGGCCGAGGAAACATCAATGAATGAGCTGGCTGCTTGTTTCAGGGTCAGCGAAGCATAGCTGACCAAGACACTGTTCCAACTCCAAAAGGTGGTCTTGGAAACAGACTGCACATACCTGGTCCTAAATTGCTGAAACCGGATGTGTGGAGCCGAAAGGCGATGAAATCGCGGTGTCGCTCTAAACTACGAAACCAAAGAACACAGTGTGAAAGGTTGGAACGCATCCAGAATGAAGGTATGCGACTGGTTCTGGGCTGCACTATAGATAGCCCGATTGCGATGATGCGGTACATGTTGGGATTGTTATCGGTGACATCCAGACATAAACTGGCACAAGTCAAAGCATATATGCGTGTCACCACAGACACGTGGCACATTCTGCACAGTAGCATCTCAGACATCAAGGGATCAAGAATGAAGAGAGGGTCGTCATGGATGGCACAGGCAGAGACAACACTCTGATACTTTACTCCAGCTGAGATGATAGCCAAAGGAGAAGAATGGGTCCACACTGGTGATAAAATGATAGAGTAACAGAAGGTCATCATAATCTTAGGCAAGGAATGCAGAGAAAGGAGCAACGAGAGTGCAGAGCACGAGGTAAATCAGCTGATAACTAAGAACACGCAGGAGAGTGATGCCGTCATATACACCGACTGATCAGTCGTGCGCAGTCGGACATCAGGTTGAGGCTTCTCGATTAGAGTGAGAGGAGAGGTCGTTGCTGAGCGCAGTAGGGCATACATGTCAACAACCCCCAGTATGAGAATGGAGACGGAAGCTGTGACCTCAGCACTGAAATGGATATCTGAAACTTCTATAACAAGGGCAGTCATCGTGACAGACGCGCAAGCCGTACTTCAGAAGGGATGGCTTAGGTACGCGTGGATAGCAGCTGTTGAGGCCTCAAACCTCCAGGAGCTGACATGGATCTGCTGTCCTGCTCATGCTGGGGTTCAGAGCAACGAAAGAGCTGACATCATGGCTTCACAAGCTTCCATCATGGGCACATTAGGGATGGATAGAAGTGACATATTGAATTCAACAAATGACCGCCTGCTGGATGAGAACACCGCAATAAATAAGGCAGCAATCCATAGACTGCAAAGTTTCGATATTACACAAGGTTTGGGCGGAGGAGGGCGCATGAGAGGACGGAGCAGGAGAGTGTACAACCAGCGAGCTACAGAGACTATTAGCATTCATACCTTGCTCCATTTGATGAGAGAGACTGAGCACCTATGGGTATGCCCGGAGTGCAGTGACGTCGATTCTTAGAAACAGAAACAGAAACGAAACCCAACACGTATTTTCCCATACGAACGCCGAAAAAGATTGAAACAGAATAAGACCACTTTACCTTTCCTATCATGTCGTAAAAAACAACTGAAAAGGGGTGTGCATATGTCTAGCAATCTCATCGTTTAAAACTACTGATACCTACATTGTTTCTGCAAATACTGAGATACGAACTTACGTCCTGTAGCGGTACCAGCTGTGGACACATGCTTTGCTTGTAGCGAAAAGACGAATCACGACCATATGTCATAAAGAGAATGAGAAATGGTGTATATGTCCTTGAAAATCCTTTGGCATTCATCTAGTACAAGCGTCCACCGGTTAACCCCATGGCCAACTGTAACCTAAAGTAGGTCATTGGTTAACTAGAAAGAAGGTACATTATTAGTAGGTAGCCTGACGTCATCGAAAGCTGCGTAAAAGTTCTCGTTAGATAACACATTTCTTTCAGATAAATCTGACTGTATTGTTTTGCATGCGCAAGGTTCTGTCACCAGCTATAAATATTGCTTTGTATGTCGTAGACAGGCTAAGATATAAGTTGTATGTATATTTGAAAGATTTATTTCACAACTTCTCACTTCCTAGGCTTCTGAGGAAGAGAACAGACTGCTCAGAAAAGAGAATGAACTTCTCCGCCAGAGAACGCGCTCATACCGACTGTCGTCTGCAAGCTTCAAGAACCAGAACTCTTACGATGATTCACAACAGACCAAGATCGTGCCTGACGCCGAAGATGACATTATAGCGGCAGATGTGAAGAGAAATTCTTTGATTTTTGTGGGAGACTCCTCAGCCCCAACCTCACCTGAGCATGCAGCCTTGGAAGCCAAGTACATTAAATTACAGGTAAACAGTCGAGTGATCTAAGTGTAAGTTTTTAGTCTACCGGTACTTCTACATGGGTCGATGTCCATGTCCAGGTCCCAGCTTTAGCGTGACCGTCTCTGTGGCGAAGTGGTCAAGCCGTTTGCCTCGTGTTCAGACGGTCTGGGTTCGATTTCGAGCTGCGACGGTCGGTCCATGATGTCAATTTTTCCGGAGATCCCTGGGTTCATCGCTGGAGCTACGGATTTCGTGCTTTGTGTGATGCTCTCGACAGATGGGGGTACCCAGCTGCCGAGAGAGACCGAGCTAAAATTGGGGAAAAAACGTGAGGCAATGAAGTCGAGCCCCCGCTTAAAGTAAAGATGTTGCCGTGATGATAATTTCCAGCTTAGTGGAATAGGCTTGAGCAGCTTATTACTCCGCTACGTTGGGATAAGTGCCGCAGAGATTGATTAACCGATGGTGCGTCCATCTTAATAGACTCAAACACTAAAGCAATGCAGACCTTCAGCCTGTTAGGTGCCATCTATGCTGTTCTACATAAACCACCCAACCATGGCCGGTGTTATGCCATATCACACAGTTAAATCCTTCATACGACACGCTCTCTGTCTGGCGGCGCTAGGTGAGAGACTTGTGACCGTAACTTGTTGGACTTTTGGAGTGTTTCTTTGATCCTCTCTATCCATCTTGAATCCTCTCTATCCATCTTTGATCCTCTCTATCCATCTTTGATCCTCTCTATCCATCTTGATTATCTCTATCCATCTTGATTATCTCTATCCATCTTGAATCCTCCCTATCCATCTTGATCCTCTCTATCCATCTTGAATCCTCCCTATCCATCTTGAATCCTCTCTATCCATCTTGATCCTCGCTATCCATTTTTGATCCTTTCTATCCATCTTGATCCTCTCTATCCATCTTGATCCTCTCTATCCATCTTTGATCCTCTCTATCCATCTTGATTCTCTCTATCCATCTTGATCCTCTCTATCCATCTTGAATCCTCTCTATCCATCTTGATCCTCTCTATCCATCTTGAATCCTCTCTATCCATCTTGAATCCTCTATATCCATCTTGAATCCTTTCTATCCATCTTGATCCTCTCTATCCATCTTGATCCTCTCTATCTATCTTGATCCTCTCTATCCACCTTTGATCCTCTCTATCCATCTTGATTCTCTCTATCCATCTTCGATCCTCTCTATCCATCTTGATTATCTCTATCCATCTTGATCCTCTCTATCCATCTTGATCCTCTCTATCCATCTTGAATCCTCTCTATCCATCTTGATCCTCTCTATCCATCTTGATCCTCTCTATCCATCTTGAACCTCTCTATCCATCGTCGCCTGAACGACCTCTTGCCTATGATCCTGGATCTTTCATGCAGTATGGCCTCTCTGCAGGGTGATCAAACTGCATCCTAATTAAATGTCCACATCACCATGGTTTCTGTGTTTCAGTTTAGTAATTAACCTATGTAGTCCCCACAACTGTCTTCAACGTGCTGTTACGAATGGTTGTCGCGGATTACATCTTGTACACAGCGCATTTCTCACAGGTCTCGATCTAACGTTTGTGCCAATCTAATAGGGCCCCAGATTCTTCGTGTCACCGACAGAATAAACGAACGTACATGCTTCGTCTGTCTGCTTAATCACGGTGCAGATGTGGACTGAGCTAAGAAATTGCATAGCATGTTTTACATGACTGCCCTCTGTGTAGCCAGTTGAGGAAGATGCGCTAGTCAAAGGACTAAACTTAAGTCCTACGGAGGTAAAGAGTTCCAGAAAATGTTGTAGTTCAACACGGGAACTCGTCTGACGGTGTAATAATTAATGGGCGAACAGAAAAAGAAGCAGAAGAAAGAAGATGAAGAAGAATAGGGTTCTGCGTGCTGCTAGTAACCATATCATGGTGTTATTGTAGACGTATTTCACATGGCAATGTTTCTCTGGTAGCGACTTACAGTGCTTTTTCTTATATCCCGAGATGTATTGAATAAGGTGGACCAGGGTCACTCTGGCTGTAGTGCAATGATCGTTTTAGTAGGGACCGTTACTATGTGGGGTCACATTGTTGATCTCTATCACGTTGACCAGGCTTCTGTAACAATGTCTGTTGCCATGAAACGTGACACCCACTCCACCCTGATGTTAATCTACAAAACCTATACAAGGGAACTTAATTAACATTATCTAAGTCGAAAAGGGTGGGACGACTGTAACCTTCCAATCAAAACATTAAAGATGACTAAAGATGGTCACTATGTGCCTAGTAACCTCAAAATGTGAGACGTTGGCCAGAATAGCACAGACAACAGCGGCGCTTGCACAACTTAACAAAATTTGGCAAGATAAACGGTTAGCACTATGCACGAAAATCAAATTAATGCGTACAATGGTCCTGACAATATTAATATATGCTTGTGAGACATGGACAGTTACAGCTGACCTTCAGCTAAGGATACATGCCTTGGAGATGAGATGTTTCCGAAGACTTTTAAACGTCACGTACAAGGATGGAGTTACAAATGAGGAAATACGAGATAGAATTACAACAGCAATAGGGCCTTTTGAAGACCTCTTGGCAACTGTCAAAGAAGGAAACTCGCTTGGTACTGTCACAGATCGAGATCAAATGGTCTTGCGAAAACGATGCTGCACGGAAATGGCAGACAATGAAGAAGCCGTTCTAAAAAAGAGGTGGGAGGACAACATAAAAGAATGGACCAATCGCTGAAGAAAAGAGGCCCAGACAACGGCCGCTGACAGAGAAGGGTGGCGTGGAGTTGTGAGGATGTCTTCGTGTGTGCCCCAGCGACCTTACGGGATGACCTGACCTGAGTAACCTCAATACGTATAGCCACTGCTATTGAAACCTAGTGTACATATTCGGCTACAGGCTTCTTATAAGGCGTCAAGAATGCTTGCATTCTGAATTACCTCTAGTTGTCCAACTTATCATCTTGCCACTGGTCCAAGGTAGCTCGGGACCAGAGAGTGACCCTGATGACAAGCACAGTGCAAGTTGCATAATCAACCATCTGATGGTGTCGCTTTCATCCCTTGAGATGGGCAACTAACTATTTTTTTTAAATATGGCTTGGCTTCGTTTGTTCTCATTCTCCCGCTACAAAACCCTGAAAGCCCTTAAGTAGCAGAATGTAGTCCAGAGAACGGAATGCGTTGTGTCATAGTTTAGAGCTTGACTGCGATATTTGCACCTTTCGGTCCAACATATCCGACTTCAGCAAGAATTTTTTAGTACTGGGTCAGCATTCCCTCTTCGATCCCTTCTCCTTAGCCAGTCTGCCCTGTTGCAGCCTGTTATCCAGGATCACCGCGTAGAGGAGTAGAAGGGTCTTGGCAGCTATGGGTCGCTGACCACTGCAGCTCATGCGCTGCTCAGTATTTTTATCCCTGTTTTTTTTTTTAAATATGTGATATATACATTTTTTCATGTGATAACTTGTTTTTGTCAGTGATCGGAAGAATAATTTGTGTTTTCAATTATTTCTTTTTTGACAGGAAGACTTTAAGACAGTCAAAGACTTCTTGAAACACCTATTCCAGCATGCACTTACAATGTCCTCATCTGAGAGCGGTACCGTTTCTTACAAGGACGGAAAGGATAGAGGGTATTCTGATGTTAACACATACAACCCCGTCCACACAAAGCAGGTTGGTTGTTTTTATGGTCTACACTGGTGTTGTTGATGTAAAGTGGTGCAACTTTATTTATGTCTCTATTTCTTCTGCTATGTTATTTGATTTACAACCACATTACATTACTACTTTTATGTACATTTTTTTTAAAAAAAATGTTTCCCTTATTTCTCTATTCTCCAAATCGGTGTGCATTGAAATATGTTTTTATTTTGTGCCTGTCGACCCAGTGCATCCAACTTTGGAGTGCATTTTATGTGGGGAGGGGAGGGGGAATGACATCTATCGTTGTGTGTTTTTCCTTTCCTTTAATCGCAAGAGGTCTTAGGAACATCACCCAGCGTGCCAGGGACATGTTGGGCATCTCTCCCGAGTCGTGTTGTAGTCCGTTATAGTCATGTGTCTAAATTTCACAGTCACACCAAAACCAACACTTTCTGCAGGTATAGTGAAGGGCTCCAATCTCGTGAAGTTCAGCCTTGTTCACTAGACTGTTCAAAAACCACACAGGTTTAGCTGTAGTACTAATTCTTAAAGCCAATGTCCATGCCAGGATAATTTAAAAAACACACAAAATGAACACATTAACTAGTCCAAATGGAAAACAATGACACGTTTCTATGAACACAAGTATAAGTTGCCGACTATTGTGAATTTCAGGAAAATCCATGGCCTGGTAGTGTCCATGAGGAATTAAAACACCAGAGCAATGTTAGACCCACAGAAAGTATGGCACCATCTTTGCTGCTCCTCACAAGAGCTGTAGATCCACACCAGCTCCTGCGTGTTTGATGCCTGTTTGGTTACCATCCACTCATGCTCTAGGAAGCTCTTCTGCACCTTGTGAAATTATGATTGGTAATCGGACATGATAACCACCCCTGTTAAGGAGGTCCCAGACCGACATCTCATAGCTGCAGTTATTAGACTGACATCTCATAGCTGCAGTCATTAGACCGACATCTCATAGCTGTAGTCATTAGACCGACATCTCATAGCTTCAGTCATTAGACTGACATCTCATAGCTGCAGTCATTAGACCGACATCTCATAGCTGCAGTCATTAGACCGACATCTCATAGCTGCAGTCATTAGACCGACATCTCATAGCTGCAGTCATTAGACCGACATCTCATAGCTGCAGTCATTAGACCGACATCTCATAGCTGCAGTCATTAGACCGACATCTCATAGCTGCAGTCATTAGACCGACATCTCATAGCTGCAGTCATTAGACCGACATCTCATAGCTGCAGTCATTAGACCGACATCTCATAGCTGCAGTCATTAGACCGACATCTCATAGCTGCAGTCATTAGACCGACATCTCATAGCTGCAGTCATTAGACCGACATCTCATAGCTGCAGTCATTAGACCGACATCTCATAGCTGCAGTCATTAGACCGACATCTCATAGCTGCAGTCATTAGACCGACATCTCATAGCTGCAGTCATTAGACCGACATCTCATAGCTGCAGTCATTAGACCGACATCTCATAGCTGCAGTCATTAGACCGACATCTCATAGCTGCAGTCATTAGACCGACATCTCATAGCTGCAGTCATTAGACCGACATCTCATAGCTGCAGTCATTAGACCGATATCTCATAGCTGCAGTCATTAGACCGACATCTCATAGCTGCAGTCATTAGACCGACATCTCATAGCTGCAGTCATTAGACCGACATCTCATAGCTGCAGTCATTAGACCGACATCTCATAGCTGCAGTCATTAGACCGACATCTCATAGCTGCAGTCATTAGACCGACATCTCATAGCTGCAGTCATTAGACCGACATCTCATAGCTGCAGTCATTAGACCGACATCTCATAGCTGCATTCTTTGCTTCCATTTCCATTCTTGTACTGGAGGTTGTTGTTCTGTTTGAGCCTCTCTACTCAGTGACAATCAGCCCTTTCTAACTATCTGAGAAGCCCCAACTAAATATATCACTTCCGATCCATCAGTATATGGGTTGACATCACTAAATTGCATATTATTATTTATCAGGTGGCTAACCTCGACATTGAGTCGTACGAAACCCAAAGAAGCAATGAAAGCAAGGGCCGTTTTGCCCTTCCATTGCACCGCTTTTTGCATTCCCTATCAAGGGTTATGTTGACTCAGTGGTAGTATGTTATTCTATTGCCAGTGTGGATCATTCATCTCTTTTCTTAACTTAATGTCTTTATACTGATTTAGAAGACTTTGTAGAGTCTGTTTACAACCAGTTTCCTTTCTTTTACTTATTCTTTAAAAAGAACCTATGTGCATCCAATTTATTATTGAATGCATTAATTGACCTTGCCTCCACTATTTTCTGTGGCAATGTCTTCTTTTTCTGTGTTATCAATCTCCCGCTACCAAGACCTGAACAGAGCTTTGTAAGTAGCAGGATGTAGTCCGGAGAACGGATTGCGTTGTGTCGCTAGTTTACAGCTTGACTGTGATCTTTGCACCTTTCGGTCCGACACATCCGTCTTCGGCAGTGTGGCAATGTATTCTAAGCATTCACAACTCTCATCACTTCCTTGACTATCATAAAAAAATATAACTTTACAGTAATGTTATTTTCAATTTTAACTATTTTTGAGAAAATGTAATAAGATAGATTTGTTTTATATTGCTGCTACCGTGGTGTTTTGGTTTAATTTCAACAATAAATTTGTATAATCTATATGCAGTTGTTTAAATAATTAATTAGTGGAATGCAAATTTTATTACCCTGATCATTTATTTATTTTTTTCCCTAATCCAGCTTGAGCGCAGCCTTGAAGACATTCATGGGCAGATAAGCCAACTTCGCAACAGTCAGGAACATCAACAAATTAAAATGGAACAAGTAGGAAACTTGACTATTGCCCCTCATTGTCCAATACATTTAATAAATTATGTATATTGTTTAGTTTCTTTGCAGAAGATCATACACACAAAGAAAAATATCATCCAAAGCATATCAATGTTCTAAATGAGGCATGCAGGAAGTATGATTTGAAAATGGGCACAGAGCAATGGAGATCATGAAAAGCAGTAGAATTGAAAGACTTCCAGATACATAGGTCATATATACAAAACTTTTCCCAGTTCGAAAATTCTGATATCTGAGAAGCTCATTCACAGATAACTGCAGAAAAGACAATAAGATTTGTTTTGTTTTGCGTTCGCCTTATTTTCTCTTTTCTCCATGACGATGTTTGCTGCGCTATGTTGTTATTTTGTGCCTGTCAGCTCAGTGCATCCAACTTTGGCATGCATTTTATGTATGGGTCTGCTTCCCCGGGATAACGACCGGTGCTGTGATTGGGGAGCAAACCCAATACCTATGGATTGTGAGTCGTGTCACTGAACCACTAGCCCATGCCATTCACAACAAGAAGATTTATTAAAGGAAATGCAGTGGCATGCCAGCAATCAGCATTGCAAAGATATTACACAATTTTAATAAAGACTTAGAAACGTTTAAAAAAAATTGTTTTCCAAATGTTTTAAATTCAAAATATACAAAAGAGTATAAAATGTATGTAATACTATAAAACAAATTCACACACATATATACACATGAACACACACGCTCTCACACACACAATCATACATTCGTTTGCACATGAATACACAGATCATAAAGCTTAGGCAATTTGCAACAGTTGTCCCAGATTGTCTCAATTTGCAACAGTTGTCCCAGATTGTCTCAATTTGCAACAGTTGTCCCAGATTGTCTCAATTTGCAACAGTTGTCCCAGATTGTCTCAATTTGCAACAGTTGTCCCAGATTGTCTCAATTTGCAACAGTTGTCCCAGATTGTCTCAATTTGCAACAGTTGTCCCAGATTGTCTCAATTTGCAACAGTTGTCCCAGATTGTCTCAATTTGCAACAGTTGTCCCAGATTGTCTCAATTTGCAACAGTTGTCCCAGATTGTCTCAATTTGCAACAGTTGTCCCAGATTGTCTCAATTTGCAACAGTTGTCCCAGATTGTCTCAATTTGCAACAGTTGTCCCAGATTGTCTCAATTTGCAACAGTTGTCCCAGATTGTCTCAATTTGCAACAGTTGTCCCAGATTGTCTCAATTTGCAACAGTTGTCCCAGATTGTCTCAATTTGCAACAGTTGTCCCAGATTGTCTCAATTTGCAACAGTTGTCCCAGATTGTCTCAATTTGCAACAGTTGTCCCAGATTGTCTCAATTTGCAACAGTTGTCCTAGATTGTCTCAATTTGCAACAGTTGTCCCAGATTGTCTCAATTTGCAACAGTTGTCCCAGATTGTCTCAATTTGCAACAGTTGTCCCAGATTGTCTCAATTTGCAACAGTTGTCCCAGATTGTCTCAATTTGCAACAGTTGTCCCAGATTGTCTCAATTTGCAACAGTTGTCCCAGATTGTCTCAATTTGCAACAGTTGTCCCAGATTGTCTCAATTTGCAACAGTTGTCCCAGATTGTCTCAATTTGCAACAGTTGTCCCAGATTGTCTCAATTTGCAACAGTTGTCCCAGATTGTCTCAATTTGCAACAGTTGTCCCAGATTGTCTCAATTTGCAACAGTTGTCCCAGATTGTCTCAATTTGCAACAGTTGTCCCAGATTGTCTCAATTTGCAACAGTTGTCCCAGATTGTCTCAATTTGCAACAGTTGTCCCAGATTGTCTCAATTTGCAACAGTTGTCCCAGATTGTCTCAATTTGCAACAGTTGTCCCAGATTGTCTCAATTTGCAACAGTTGTCCTAGATTGTCTCAATTTGCAACAGTTGTCCCAGATTGTCTCAATTTGCAACAGTTGTCCCAGATTGTCTCAATTTGCAACAATTGTTCCAATATTATTCCAAAAATATCATTGACCTTTACCACACTAATGGTGAGATTTTTTAGCCTGAAAAAAATATCAGTTTTTTTCCTAAAGGCGTAAAGAACTAGTCAGAAAGAGTAACCGGTTTATAGTTGTATAAACTTCCATTCTAATGCTATAGAAACAGCTGAACATACCGGTATTTGAATCTAAAAATAGACTTCACTACTGTCTACTTCGATATTAAGTGCGGAAATGGCGTGTTTTATTTTAAAGTAAATTTTGAAACAATTTATTCTCTTTTTCACTCTGATTGGAAGATTATCCCATTATTGAAGGTGATGAAGTTTAGTTGTTGTAACAGATTTTCTTGAAGTAGATCTGCTTAGCTCGTTTATGTAGATGTAATAAATACATTTGTAATGGAAACTAAAAGACATGTTAATCTTGTAAAACTTCATTATTCGTCCTCTGTGGCAATTTCCAAAAATGCCCCCAAAAATAGATCAGCCTAAATGTTTCTCTGTTTTTCATCATTTTCATCTTCTTCTATCTCAGAAACTAACACACATACAACAAAAACAATAACACCAACAAGTTGTTTATTAACTTATGTTTCTTCACACAACAAAATCATATGTATAGACCAACAAATAAAACAGGTTGCAGATTCTGAAAGTCAACAACCAAAGTAAAATGTGATGTGCTGAAAAATAATGCAGCTGCAGGGAAAATTGCGTCAATTGTTGGTGTCAGTTGGTAAAGGTTAAAGTGAATTGTCATTAAGTTTGTACTTATCCTGAAAATTTAAACTCTCTAGTTTGACAGAAAGATTTTAAATTTTCAAATACAAGATTTGACTCTGACTAACTAACAAGAGAAGTTGAATAGAAGTGTTTAATTGAAGATAGGTGGCACCGACGAATGCTCGTGTGGTACCGGGAAAATGACCGCTGAGCATTTGCTGCAAAACTGCCCGACACACGAGGATCAGAGAGAGCAGATGTTGCCATCACCAGTGGCAACACTAGACAAGCTCTATGGCAGTGTCGACAGCCTCAGGATGACGGCTGCTTTTTTCGAAAAAATAATGGTTACTGTCTGACTGCGTACGAAGAAGAAGAAGAAGAATAGAAGTGTTTAAAAAGAGATATAAACAGATCACACTCATTTCAACTCTCTAATGTCAATGTCAGACAATGACACTGACAAAAGCATGAGAATTGAAGAAGACCAACTTGTGTAATAAGAAGATTATCAAAAGCAGTCAGAGTCACTACAGAGTCATCTTTGACTCAATGCCACATAATTGTATCTGCAAGTGTTTGTGAGCTGTTTACAAAGTGTTCCATTTGTCTGACTGCTGAGAAAGAAGAAATCATAGACCCATATGGATCTCGACTAGCACTGAAGTCCACTCTACCTTCTCCAGCGCTTCCACAGCTAGGATCCAAGCAGTCAATAATGTACAAGTAGATTAGAAATACTTTGGTTTAGATTCAATGAATAAAACATAGTCTAGTTGAACCACTGTCATGCTGACTGAATGTTGTAAGAGAAGATACTATGCAGGTTAAGCTTCCAACATTGAAAACCTTGAGTGAAGGCAGGGACAATTACTACATTCAAGAATATATTGGATGTGCATAGCTTTTAGAGCAAGGAAATGCAAATGAAACTGGTTGTATACAAACTCTGCAGTCTTCTAAACCAGTATAAAACGTTAAGTTAAGTGTGACAAAGTCAAGAAGGGAACCACTGCCAAGCTGAGATCATGTTGTAACAGTGTGATGTCTCTTCTTGAGGGTACAGGATTTCTGTATTGCTAAGATCAGAATTGACACAATTAGAGCTAGTCATAAGAACCGACTAACCGTGCGAGCTAACCTGTGTAGGGTACAAGACTCTTAACACTTAACATTGTACACTTTCCCCAGATTGAAATCTGGATTGAAAAGAATAGAATTGTAACCTTTCAAAAATGTAATAAAATTCAGTAACAGAGAGTTGTACCTGGGGCCAGCAACCTCATCCTGTACAATCATTGCTATTAAAGTCAACACTTCAAGTGCTCAGATATTCAGGCTTCCTGCAAGCTGTAATGGTGGTCTTATATTCACATTTAAAACGAAAGGGATAATCATCAAATACATCATCATTGCACACTTTGCCATTTCCACAGGTTTGAAACCAACAGAGGAGTAGCTGCATTCTGGGTTAAGAGTCTTCTACCATGGGGTGTATAGTCTACTCTCATGGGGTGTAGAGCCTTCTACGGTGGTGTGTATAGTCTTCAACTATAGGATGTAGAGTATTCTACAATGTGCCATTGGGTAGTAGATTTTTCTACCATGGTGTGTATAGTCTTCTCCCATGGGGTGTAGAGCCTTCTACCATGTACCATGGGGCATAGACTCTTATACTATGGGATGTAGAATCTTCTACCACAGGGTGTAGGGTCTTCTACAATGAGGTGTATAGTCTTCTCCCATGGGGTGTAGAGCCTTCTACCCTGAACCATGGGGCGTAGACTCTTATACTATGGGATGTAGAATCTTCAACCACAGGGTGTAGGGTCTTCTACAATGAGGTGTATAGTCTTCTCCCATGGGGTGTAGAGCCTTCAACAATGGAGTGCAAAGTCTTCTACCATGGAGTGTACAACTTCACTCACTTGACTTAGTCACTCCTCTACAATGGGGTGTAGAGCTCTTCTTTCCTTTATCTTGCAGCTTATACCTTTTACAGTATGGGGTAGCTGACTCCATCCACAAATTCTCAATAGTTGCTTATTATGACATGCCTGGCTGGTTACAATGGTACTATTCTTTGCTCTCCACTCAGACCAGGGTAACACATGAACAAAAGGGGAAACAAATAAGGTGAAACCTCAGGGGCAGTAAGAAATGATCATAGTGTATGTGTTCGTGATCATTGCTGTCCCATTGTTTGCATCTTCCTGTATGGAACCACCAGTATGGATTGCTTCATGTTTCATTTATCAAATGACAAAAATGGGAAGAAGAGCAATAACGGCCTGAGTGATCTTCCGGGGTCTTTGCTTATGACAAGTACAAGAATAGCACCACTGCCACACAGAGAGCATGTCGTAAAAGGCAACTAATTGTGTGACATGGCAAAACACCGGACTTTTTTAGGTGGTTTGTTAAGAGCAGTATAGATGGCACCTAACAGGTTGTGGATCTACATTGCTCTAGTGTTTGAGTCTATTAAAATGGACTCACACATTGGTTAACCACTCTCCGCAACACATGTCCCAGTGCAGCAGAGTAATACAACTGCTCGAGCCTAGCTATCTAAAGAAGAAATCCTCCTGCCGGCTACATCCAGCTAATACCAGAGCTGGGACCTTAACTAAACTTAACTTAACGTCTTTATACTGGCTTAGAAGACTATGCAGAGTCTGTATACAACCAGTTTCATTTACACTTTGCTCTAAAAGCAATGTGCATCCAATTTATTCTAAAATGCATTAACTGTCCCTGCATCCACTACCTCTCGTGGCAATTCATTCCAAGCATTCACAACTCTCTGACTAAAACTTGCACAGTGGCATCTGCTATTGTAGAACTACAACTTAGAACAATAATAGTAAGACAACAAGAAAGTAGATTGGATGAGGACTTTCAAATAAGATAAGTAATACTTGGAATCCTGTAAGACAACAAGTAAATAGATTGGATGAGGACTGTCAAATAAGATAAGTAATACTTGGAATCCTAGTATTCAAATAGGTACATTATGTCTGTCGCCAGGTAGCCATAGTGCGTTATTTATTTAGAAATATTTACTTTCTGCTGCCTACTAGGCCTAGAGGAAGGTATATTGTATATTCAGTATCAATTTTACAACTTTTTAGAATGTTTACTCGGACAGAGGCTAACAGCTTAAGTCTTTAAAAAAATTTTTTGACATACACAGCATGTACATCAGATATCCCAATTATTTGTTAATCTCAAATTGGTGTCGGCACTTCTCACTACGAGACCAGGGGATGCTTGAAACTTGTGGGATTTTAAACCCCACAGGGGACGGGGTGACCTAGTGGTTAAGTGGCACGGCTCACAACACAAAGGTGCTGGGTTCAATCCCCATCACAGCACCGGCCGTTACCCCGGGGAAGCAAACCCTTAGAAAATGCAGGAGGAAGCAGACCCTTACATAAAATGCATGCTGAAGTTGGATGCACTGGGCCGACAGGCGCAAAATAAAAACCACAGTGCAACGCACACCACCTTGGGGATTAGAGACAATAAGGCGAACGCTAAAAAAAAACCAAAAAAAAAAACCCACCATTTCATGCCTTTTGTTCCGTAAGAGGCAAGTGCCTCTGTTATAGCAACCCCTGCAAAGGAATAAGAATAGAGCAAGTGAATAAGGAAAAAAAGAGAAATATGAATCTGTTTTTTGTATAAAGTATATATTGTGAACTCCCAGGTCCAGCAAGCTCTTGACAATGTTCTGTGCCAGTCTTCTGTCAGAAACGATGTCACAATGAGGATTGTGAGGCAGCAGGACAAGGTCAAGGAGCTGACGAGGTATTCCAACTTTCTAGAGGCTCAGCTGATGTCTATCAGTATCTCACTCAGACAGGCTGAGGTAATTGTCTTGATTGTAAAGAGTAAATAATTGTATGTTCTGTTTAACTTGTTTCCTACAGAAATCCTAAGAGCACTAGATACGAGATGTGTTCAAATGAAACTAGACCTTACTGCACTAAGTGAACATACGTACAATATGCATGATGACGTCTCTTCTGATGTAAACAGCACATACCAACCGTCAAGTTTGCAAAATTTCTTTATCCTTCGACTCATAGTTTCCTCAACAGACCATTGAAAACATGGAGGGTGTGATGTGGAATTCGTCTAGAGTTGATCAGTGAGAGGTGATTCGGTTTCTAACAGCTGAAGGATGTCGACCAGTTGACATTCATCGGAGAAGGAAGGCAGTGTATGTGCTGTTTACATCAGACGTGATGTCATCATGCGCATCATATGTATGTTCATTTGGTGTAGTTAGGTCCAGTTTCATTTAAACACGCCTCGTACATTAATGATGTCAGTGTTGAAACCAATGGAATAACAAATTAAGAGAAGACAATTAAGCTGCATAGAACATGCGATGAGGAAGGTATTGTCATAAATAGCAAAGGCAGGCTATTCCATGTCCTCATGGTTATAAAACCGACAAGCAAGCCATTCAACCATTTACTTCTCTTTCATCAACATCATCATCAGTCCCGTAACCTAGAAGGTCGTTGAGGCACCATTATTGCAGTTTGTCAAACCAGTTCACCCGATTCGTCTAGATTTTTCACCAGGGTGTTAGTTTCAGCTATAGACCTGCAAATCCACTTTTTAATATTGTCCTCTCAGGTCTTTTTTGGTCTCCCTCTCCCACACTATCCCGACACAGTGCCTTGCAGGACAGTTTTGGACAGCCTTGCAATCTTGACACATTTCCATACCATGTCAATTTTCGTGTTTTTATTATAGTCAATAGGTTTTTATATTGGCCAAACTCTTTCAAGAATACTCTCGTTTGTAACGTAATCCAAATCTGAAATGCCAAAAATATTTTGCAAACATGTCATTTCCAATGCACAAATTTTATGCTCTAGGGTAGCTATCAGCGTGCAAGTCTCACACGCTTAGAGGTATACCGAGGTGACCATTGTATACATTAAAGTCAGTTTTGATTTAAGGCTAATGTTCTTGTCTTTCCAGATTATTCGTAATCTAGTCAAGACAACCATGATATCTTTCAGATATCAAAAATTCTTTATGTTTATTATTATAATATGTGCAGAATTATTAGAGACAAGCTCAGGAATACCTTTCTTTGATTGATGAATTCTATTTGGTTTGTATTTTTTTCCAGGACAAAGCATGCCAGACTGTAGAACTGGGTCAGAGTCTGAACAGCTTTACACAAACAAACAGCAAAAGCTTGAAAGGAAACACAAAAGATGAGATATGCAAAATAGCAGGTCAGATTTTTATTTGAATGTTTCCATTCTTGTGGATTGATGGACCTATTACTGTTCCTTAAATTTAAATCCTCAGATCAGGGGACGGCGTGGCCTAGTGGTTAAGTGGCACGGCTCACACCCTGAAGGTGCTAGGTTCGATCCCCATCACAGCACCGGCCGTTACCCTGGGGAAGAAAACCCTTAGAAAATGCAGGAGGAAGCAGACCCTTACATAAAATGCATGCTGAAGTTGGATTCACTGGACGACAGGCGCAAAATAAAAACCACAGTGCAATGCACACCGCCTTGGGGATAAAAGAAATAAGGCGAACGCAAAAAAAAAAAATCCTCAGATCCTTTGTCAGTGACTTACAAATCAATCAGTGACCATCATGCCAAATGACATCTTAAAAGGCAGACTCCAAGCTGGTGTATCATGGTGTAAAAAGAATATGAAGAAATGGGGATACACAGATGATGACACATGTGACTATGGCACAATACAGTAATCGGACTACCTGATGACCTGCCCCAACCTCCAGGAAACATGCAATAGGAGCAATATGCTGGAGGCAAATGACAGGGCAATCCTGGATGGATGCATGCTGTATGACGGGGTGCTTGGGCACGGAAAGTAAGTAGGACAGCAACAAAATTTTCACTTGGCCAGTAGCTATACACTATATTGTGATCCGGCTCTGGTTCATGATCTCATAATGTTTAAAAAGTGGCTGAGGGAGAATGTGCAATGAGGCTGACAACATCCTTGTGTAAATCTCAATTGTACAGAAACTACTACCTCAAGGGGACAAGAATTATATAGTACAGGCTATTTCCACTAGCACCATTACCTTTTACATTCAGGAGAAAACATGATTAGTATGTAGAAACAAAAGTGAAGGTACTTAGCATTAATTACTAAATAGCGCAGGCTGCTAAGAAGAAGGAATTGAAGAGGGAAGGCTAACCCAGTACCAAAAAATGCCACCTGAAGTCGGATATGTCAAACGGAAAGGTGCAAATATCGCAGTCAAGCTGTAACCTTCGGCACAACGCATTCCATTTCTCAAGACGACATCCTGTGATTTGCAAAGTCCTTTTTATGGCTTCATAGTGAGTTTTTTGGAATTAACAAAGAAGAAGAAGACGAAGGTAACTAAAGAAACAGAAGATCTGTTTTTGAATCATAATCTATGCCTTAAAAACAAAATGTCTGCTTATTGTTATGTTGTTTTTTTTAGGGGGGGGGGGGGGCGCTGATGAATTGAATAGGAGAATGAAGGAGGTTGGCGGGAGAAGGTTTGAAGGGGTAAAACAATGGGTAGAAATCTATTTTATTCAGTAACTTTTACATTAAATGTTACGATTGGCTCAAGGAAATTTGCAACCCATGCTTGTTACATAATGTCCACTATCTATAGTGAAACACAAATGACAACTTTCCTGCACTGTACACTGTTAAATATTGATAAACAGAACATTCATTTTAAACTGATTGAATCTATTTCGGTAGATGGCCCTGAGAAGGTCCATGTGTGGGTCCCAGGACCTTGTACTTTTGAGGAAAGAATTTGACCACTGTAGCTCCATATCACAGAAGGGATCTAAAGAAAGTTGAGCATGGGACTAGTTACCTTATTGTGTCAGACAAATTGTAACAGAAACTGGCACTTCAAAAGCATACAAAGTTTTTTTGTGCATGTGTAAACTAACTTAACTTAACGTCTTTATACTGGTTTAGAACACCCTGCAGAGTCTGTATGCAACCAGTTACATTTACATCACCTTGCTCTAAAAGCTATTCACATCCAGTTTATTCTTAAATGCATTAACTGTCCCTGCCTCCACTACCTTCCCTGGCAATGCATTCCAAGCCGACACCACTCTCTGACTAAAAAAATATTTACTAATATCTAATCTGGACCTCTCTTTAGTCAGCATGTAGCTATGTTTTTGTAGCTATTGTTATTGTGGGTGGGTGTATTTTGATAAACTTGTTATAGTCTAATTTATCCATTCCTCTGATCATCTTATACACCTGTATTAAGTCACCACGAATTCTTCTCTCTTCTAGACACTGTAGGCCTGTTTTTCTGTGTCTTTCCTCATAACTGTAATTCTGGAATCCCACTATCATCTTTGTCGCTCTTTTTTGTATTCTTTCCAGCATGTTTATATCCCCTCTAGGATAAGGACTCCACACCTGTACACAGTACTCCAATCTAGGTCTAACTAATGCTTTATACAGTTTGGCTATCACTTCCTTGCTCCTATGTTTAATATTTCTTTTTATCATACCTAACATTGCATTTGCCTTTTTTTACTGATACCTGAACTTGCTCACTCACCTTTCCTGTATGATCTATTATAACCCCTAGGTCCCTTTCCTTATCTATCTTTCTAATATTGTTCTCTCCAATTCTGTAATTATGTTCCATATTGGATCTACCCATGTTGATGACTGTACATTTATCTACATTAAACTCCATTTGCCAGCTTACAGACCATTCTCGTATTTTATCTAAATTTGACCTCAATATATCCACTTCCGCTTTAGATGAGACACTACTGCATAGTTTTGTGTCATCAGCAAATTTTGCAATCATGGATCTCATATCAATGTCTAAATCATTTATATATATCAAGAACAAAATTGGTCCCAAAACCGAGCCCTGAGGCACACCACTTTTCACTTCACACCCCTCAGAGTACTCCTTATTTATGCCCACCCTCTGCCTTCTTCCCATTAACCAATTTTCAATCCATTTGGCAACGTCCCCACCTATCCATGTGATTTTAACTTTCGAAATAATCTTTGATGAGGCACTCTATCAAAGGCCTTTGCAAAATCTAGATAAATAACGTCCACTAGCTCACCTTTATCTATCATTTTAGTAATGTCCTCCACGAATTCTAATAGATTTGTTAAGCATGGTCTCCCTCTAGTAAACCCATGCTGACTATTTCTAATTAGATTAAATTTGTCTAAATGCATTACAATGTTTTCTTTGATTATTGACTCTAACAATTTACAGACTATGCTCGTTAAACTCACCGGTCGGAATCAAGATGCTGAGCAGCACATGAGCTGCAGTGGTTAGCGACCCATAGCTGACTGCTAGCGTCAGGGCCAGCGAACCATAGCTGCCAAGACCCTTCTACACCTCCACACGGTGATCCCGGATAACAGGCTGCAGCAGGGCAGACTGGCTAAGGAGAAGGGATCAAAGAGGGAATGCTAACCCGGTACTCAAAAAATGCTTGCTGAAGTCGGATGTGTTGGACCGAAATGTGCAAATATCGCAGCCAAGCTGTAAACTACAACACAACGCATTCTGTTATCTGGACTACATTCTGCAACTACAGCCCTTTCAGGGTTTGGTAGTGGGAGATTGAGAACGAACGAAGAAGAAGAAGAAAGAAAACTCACCGGTCTATAATTCGCTGGATCTGGTTTTGAGCCTTTTTTGAATAAGGGGATCACTCCTGCATCTTTCTAATCCCATGGAAAAATTCCTTTTGTAATATCCTTCTAACTGTAGTGGCCACCCTATGCTTCGCCTTGGATGAACACTAAAATAAATGTCCAACAATATACACATTATGTGTTACCTGTGCAAAGTGAAATGTCTGTGTTCCAGCTCGCTCATTTAATGAAAATCTCGATACCAACAGAACAGTTACATTGGCTAGGACAGCTGAAATCATCAAGTGCTTGCAAGATGGCCGCCATTAACAAGCTTGTGAGTCACCTGACAGCAGCAGCCAATCAGAGACAGACACTAACTGACAGCAAGCCTCCAGCAGATGTGGTAGATGCAATGTCAAAGCTTGAGAGGCTCATAGGTAGGTATTGCATGTATGTCTGTAGGTCGCTTGAACAAATGTGTTCTGCAGGTTCTTCTTGGTTATTCAGGAATACTTTTTAATCTTTTCATCCTCATTTGCCATCAGGCATCCACGCCAATGACTCTAACAAAGTAGTAGTCAGCTCAATGTTTCTGACATTACTATACATCTTCTTATTCAGTGATACATTTTGCAATTGCATGTTCTCAGTGAATGCTGTTTAACTAACGCTCATTAAATTCATATTTTCTTGCTGTAGTTTTTATGTCTTTGTTTGCTCAATCAATGCCCATCACTTCTTTCAAGGCATAGGCCACTGACAACCCTCCCCCAACAAGTTCTATTTTGAGCTGCTCTTTCTGCCTCTCTCCAGTTGAGATCTAAGGGCCAAAGTTAATTTTTATTGGATTTTTTCCAGGTGTTTCCTGGTCTATCTCTCATCTTCTTTTCTTGTGGATTCTGTGACAGGGCCTGCATGGCCACGGTTGATGGTGTGTGTGCCCTATCAAATCCCAATTCCTATATTTGATATGTTGCCCCACTGGTTGCTGTTGGCTCCTTTCCCTAGGTCTTTGTTTCTCACCATGTCTTGCCAACTTGTACTCATTAACCTATGCAGACATTTATTGACAAACAACTTGACTTTATTTGCTCCTTACTTGACAACTCAATGCATAAAGGAAGTCTCAAAGCAGATTCTGCCATTGTGGTGGAGTGTTAGAGCCTTCACTATGCTAAATCTTTAGCTAGGTTCCACCTCACCAAAAACAATCAACATTATGAGCCATATGTGGTTCATCTTCTTCATCCTCTTCTTCTTTTTCTTCTTGCTCTTCTTCTTCATCCTCTTCTTCTTCATCTTCCTCTTCTTCTCCTTCTTCTTCAGCATTCATCATGACGTTGTTTAAGAAGTTATAGTACGGCTGTGATATCTGCTGCACCTTTTAGCATGACACATCCAGTTAAGCTGACTTTTTTGAGTACCAGGTTTACCTTCCCACTATAATACCTATTCTCTTAGCCAGAATACACAAGTGAAGTAAAGTAAAGGTTTGCCTCATAGTAGTTACACTACTGTAGAGGAATGAAGCTTGTGGGAATTGGGGTGGAAGGGGGGGGGGGGGCAGTATCTTTCTACATTTCATTTTACTTTTCTAGCTCAACTTAATGTCTTTAGACTGCTTTAGAAGACTGCAGAGTCTGTATACAACCAGTTTCTTGGAGGGTGGTTAACTGATGTGTAAGTCCATCTTAATAGACTCAAACACTAGAGCAAAGTAGACCCACAGCCTGTTAGGCGCCATCTATGCTGCTCTTAACAAACCACGTAACCAAAACTGGTGTTATGCCATGTTGCAGTTAGTCGCCTCTTACGACATGCTCTCTGTAGGGCATTGCTGCTATTCTTGTCCTTGTCATAAACAAAGAACCTGGCGGACCATTCAGTTCATATGCATGCACCCATTTACAGCTGAGTTCTGGAGCGTACTGATAGCGGAATTTGTACCCTGTACCCTTGTCATGAAATGCAAGTGCTCTGCCACTATTCAAATCGTATCCTCTACACTAGTGCATTCTGTTTCTGGCACTGCCATCTGAAGGCAGAACATGGTCCTGGCCAGCTCTGGTTCACTGATCCTTATGCAAGCAGCTATGAGTCGCTGGCTACTATCAGCTCGTTCACTAAGCTGTATCTTCAGTCTCTGAAGAGTTCCAATCCACTTTCTCTTTCTTAACTTAAAGCAGAGGCAGACTCTAATTTACATATGAATAAACTGGGGCTTGCCATGTTATTGTCACAAATCCTTTGCTGTGAGATTAAGCACTCTAGCCACTATGCTAATTGCACACCTCAGTTAATGTTGATTGATTTATTGATTGATTGAACTGCCTTTTCTTCCCAAGTGATTCATAGGGCTACCACTACAACTGGCTCAATTACAGGAAGCCTGTGTCCAAGAATTGACAGTGGTGATTATGACATAATGAAGTTGCTGGACCCATGCACACCCTTCTTTAGGCATTTTTTACAACACGCCTGGACTGCTACAGTGGTCGTGGTCTCTTCATCCTGAGTATCGCTATGCTGGGGAAAAAGACTAACATCTGGTCAGACAAAAAACACAATGATCAGACATTTTAGTCAGGGTCAGGCAAAATATACTGGCCAAGACGTTCACCTCGATTTCCTTCCAGCCCTCACTGGTAACAAGCTGTTTTCATGGCATCCTGGATGCACATAGATGAAGCCAAGCATAGCACAACCACCTGGAGGACCCCAGTCGAGCTTCATCAGCACGCTCGGGATGTGAGGAAAGCTACTGCAACCCGCTACTTAACGTCCTTTTCAGGGCGCACAAAAGAGTAAACCTACTTATTGTGGGCATTCGAAACAGCAATGTATAGAGGTCATTTCTAAATTTTGGGTCAAAAAGTTAGTTGCCCATCACAAACGACGTTGGTGAGATCATCAGGCGTTTATATCTTAATGATGTAACTTGCGCTGTATTTGGGTTATAGTGAGGAAGAAGCTGTGGGGATCATCAACCTCACTCTCTAGTCCCAAGCTACCTAGGACCAGTGGCAAGACATAAGTCAAAACAACTGGAGGTGACTCACGATGCAGGCACCCTGGTCCCACCTCTCTCGAGACCACTGGTTGCTTGAAACTTGCGGGACTTGAGCACCCATATAAATAAGACAGAAACTCTATATATTTTTTTAATTTTTGATATAAAGAACATCCCTCATATGAAATATGGGGAGGAGAGAATATGACAACTGAAACATCCAAGCATGTCAAAAAATACAATTAGAATAGGTTGTGTATGAGGCCAGGAACACAAATATGTAATACCATTGCTACAAAAAACACGCCATTATAAGCACTTGGAAACATGCTTCCTGTACTCAACTGGTCAACTGAAGTAATGACCCTATGCTTTCGATGGTGCAAAAACATATAACACAGCCTAATTCTAGGTGCATGGCATTGACATGATGCAAGATATTGATAAATATTGCTCCTGAGCTTGACTGAACTTTTTCACCCAGATATGGAATTGAAAAATTCTTAAAAAATTAAATTTGCATAAAAATCAAATGGTTATGATCATCTGGTTGGTCAGTCCTAAGACTGGTGTAAGTTTGTCTGAGCAAATCTCTTCCTTTGACCCTATCTTCTGGTTGGTCACTCCAATGACTGGTTGTAAGGTTGTCTGAGTATGTCCCTTCATTGGACACTATTCTCTGGTTGATCATTCCTAAGTTTGGTTAAAAGGTTGTCTGAGCATGACTTTCCATTTGACCCTATCGTCTGGTTGGTCACTCCAATGACTGGTTGTAAGGTTATCTGAGTATGTCCCTTTATTTGACACTATTTTCTGGTTGATCATTCCTAAGTTTGGTTAAAAGGTTGTCTGAGCATGACTTTCCATTTGACCCTATCGTCTGGTTGGTCACTCCAATGACTGGTTGTAAGGTTATCTGAGTATGTCCCTTTATTTGACACTATTTTCTGGTTGATCATTCCTAAGTTTGGTTAAAAGGTTGTCTGAGCATGACTTTCCATTTGACCCTATCGTCTGGTTGGTCACTCCAATGACTGGTTGTAAGGTTATCTGAGTATGTCCCTTTATTTGACACTATTTTCTGGTTGATCATTCCTAAGTTTGGTTAAAAGGTTGTCTGAGCATGACTTTCCATTTGACCCTATCTTCTGGTTGGTCACTCCAATGACTGGTTGTAAGGTTATCTGAGTATGTCCCTTCATTTGACACTATTCTCTGGTTGATCATTCCTAAGTTTGGTTAAAAGGTTGTCTGAGCATGACTTTCCATTTGACCCTATCTTCTGGTTGGTCACTCCAATGACTGGTTGTAAGGTTGTCTGAGCATGACTTTCCATTTGACCCTATCTTCTGGTTGGTCACTCCAATGACTGGTTGTAAGGTTGTCTGAGCATGACTTTCCATTTGACCCTATCTTCTGGTTGGTCACTCCAATGACTGGTTGTAAGGTTGTCTGAGCATGACTTTCCATTTGACCCTATCTTCTGGTTGGCCACTCCAATGACTGGTTGTAAGGTTATCTGAGCATGACTTTCCATTTGACCCTATCCTTTATGCTCCACTTATACACATTATTGAAACTCAACTTTGGTTAGCCAACTGTTTGTTTACCATCTACCAACTATCCTATTGTTTTTTGGGAATGCAACCATCTTTTATTTAGCAAACATAACCAAGCCATCATAATCTTCTTTGCCCAAGTAGACTGTACATGCTTTTAGAGACTGGCATATAGATCTTCAATAAATACACGCTGTCTTCCATGTGCTCCAACTCTCTCCAGATCTTTGTTATCCACTTAATGTTTGATTGTATTTCTCTTCTCCATATGTAGTGTCATGCATACATCTTTCTAGAGACTGTACCTTGTATATGAAGCAAGGATAAAAAAAGTGAGTAACGTCTTTCCCCTGGATATCAGACAAAGAAGAGTTATACATGTTGTCGTGTGCAAATATGTTTATAAATTCACATACTCAATACATGTTTTCCTCAGGTTCTGACTGGCACAGATTAGGTCGAATGATTGGACTCAACCCAGACTGTCTGGATGACATTGGCAAGTTCACAAACTTTGACCTTACGAGCCGAGCAGAAAAAGTCATAACCACCTGGGCAAGACAAACTAGAGGAGCTGACACTGAGGGCTTAAGGCAGGGACTAGACAAGATGGATAGAGATGTTCTACTTATCACCGGTCAGTAGTAGGGCCTTCATTAAAAAGATAAAAAGTCAAGCTACATTAACTCTAATATACTTTACTCATACTTGAATTCTGATATTCAATCAGGCAAGGATGCCTGATGTCAAGTAGCCAAAAAACTACTTAAATCTGTGCCTGTCCTTCACCTTAGAGTATCATGACAGTTCAAAAGCATGATGCAGGTCATCTCTCAATCTTGTCGGTTGGCAGTTGTAGTCGCTACATTATCTCCAATGCACATTAAAAAGATAAATGATAGAGCTACATTATCTCCAATGCACATTAAAAAGATAAATT
Source organism: Ariolimax columbianus (assembly GCA_036924085.1). Taxonomy (NCBI): domain Eukaryota; kingdom Metazoa; phylum Mollusca; class Gastropoda; order Stylommatophora; family Arionidae; genus Ariolimax; species Ariolimax columbianus. The sequence goes on from JAVGWX010000018.1 coordinate 23,833,821, forward strand.
GTTAAGCTACATTATCTCTAATATACACTAAAAATAAATAGTTGAGAATGAAAAAGCTGGCATCTTGTCTAAATAAACAGGCATTATGGTCACATTATATTTGGATTAGACCGCAGAACTTTGAAATTAAGCAAGGGTCAAGTAGAGTGCAGTACATGACAGGACGGAGCAGAATTTTGTTCAATCAACGAGCTACAGAAAACCACCAGCATCCACCCTCTTCATAGTTTACTGAGAGAGACTGAGCAATTATGGGTATGCCTGAAGTGCAGTGAAAAAGATTCTTCAAAATAGAAGAGTATCTACAGGATATAGTAGCTGACACCATGCCCAACTCTCCTTGTGACATGTTTAATAGACTGCTGCAGTTGTTGTTAAATGCCCATAATGAGAACTTTTAAGTGCCCTTAATAGGGCATTAGATGGCAGGTTACAGTAGCTTACCTCACATCCCAAGCATCCTGATGAAGGTAGACCAGGGTCCTTCAGGTGGTTATACTATGCTTGGCGTTATCTGTGTGTCGCTCACTACTACAGAGACTGTGTCGATTCCCCCACCTTGTTAGCCAGACTGCCATGAAACAGTTCTTGGAAGAGATGGGGAAGGGGAGGTTTTTTGGTCAGTATATTTCACCTGATCCAGACTAAGATTGTCTGATCAATGTGTTTTGTCTGACCAAATTTTTTGTCTCCTGGCCTCGCTCTGCAGGTTGTTGTTAGAATTATATTTATTTTATTCAATTTTTATATTTCTGTCGATTGTTCTGTACACACAAAATGAAGTTACAGTGACATTTTCTCTAATACATGTGATTTTAAATGAAGTCTGGTGTTTCCTAAATATTTTCTGGATAAAGAAAGTGACAAAGCCATCCTAGAAAGCTTGACTGTTGAAGACAACTGGCTCATAAACAACGTTATGTTTTGTAGATTGAATTTTTTTGGCCATGTCAAACGTCATGATGGACTGTAAAGAACGGTCATGGAGGACATGATACCTGGAAGGCAACACAGGGGTTGACCAAGGCAAAGGTGAATACAAGATATCAAGGATACTCTAAACATGAACATGGAGCAGGCCGGAAGATTGACTGCAGACCGAGATTCATTTCGGCTGGCTGTTATAAGAGCAACGTTCTACAAAGGACATGCTACATGATGATGATGATGACGTTTCACAAGTTGCAATTCATGAAGTTGACAGGTGTCCATGTGCACTTCTTCCACAAAATTTTAAACATTGGAAGAAGAAGAGTTAAAGTATTACAGTTCTTCAGGTAATTCAAAATAAGGCAAGTAGAATATCAACAAATGAAGGATATGATTTGTTAGAAAAGATTACCAGTTTTCCACTGTTTATCTTCTTCTCTGACAAAGCATGCATTCGTGAGAAATAAAAGATAAATCAAACTGATGCTAGCTTATGGTGGGAAAATAATTTTAAAAATTTGTCTACTGAGTTTAAAAACATACTATTGTGTAATAAGTTTTTGCCAACAATGAACTCTGGGATAAGTGTACAAATTATGCTTAGATGAATTTTAACCTTGGACCAGTTTGGAATCTTCTTCTTTTGGTTCTACTGCTCTTGCCATATGGTGTCGCAGAGAGATGGGATGTATAGATTTCTTGCTATCGCTAAGTGGGAGGCTTGTGCTGTTGTTAGATGTAATTTCCTGAGAGTGTCAGAGACACCCTCGATCCATTGACTTCATGGTCTGCCTCTTGCTCGTGGACCGGAGACCTGCATATGATATGCTCGTGATGCAGGCTGGTCAAAATGCATTCTGACTAAATGACCAAAGCACTTGACTTGTTGAGAGACAATGTAGATTCTAACTGGGTATGTCCAAACTAACGGCCTCAGCGTGGTGTTGCGGATTCGATCCCAGATTGTCTTTCCAGCTGCACTTCTCACACAGCGCATCTCACAGCTCTGGATCTTACTCTTATGGGTTGCTAATAATGACCAAGATTGACATTGATAACACAATGTAGGAATAAATAGTGTATCTTTCAGTATCTTCCTAGTTGAAAGAAGCACTATATAGGATGTTTCAAATCAGTGTAATTTGATAGTTGATAGTGTTCGCCTTCTGAATTCTATGCACACTCTCTGTCCACTACACTAACATCAGTGAACATACTACCTATGTATTATACAGCATAGGTTTGGAATGTATTTTGGTTAATTTTTATTAATTTTATCACATTACTAGTCTTGGTACTGAAGATTACTCTGTGCTACAGTGGATACATTTCACTGACTCTGTGAGTGGCTCACAAACCATCTATCAATTAATCAATACATGCAGCTCTATTTAGAGCATAAGCCATTGACAATCCTCCTTCAGCAAGTTTGGTCTTCAGCTGTCCTTTCTTCCTCTTTCCAGTTGAGGTCCAGGGACCTAAATTCATTTTCACAGTTTCCTCTACAGGTTTTTCTTGATCTACCTCTCTTTTTCTTCCCCAGTAGATTCTATGTCAAGACCTGTCTTATGACATTTTATGGTGATTTCCATAGGGTGTGTCATATCCAACTTCATTTCCTATATTTGATCTGTTGCTCCACTGGTTGATGTTGGTTCCTTTCACATAGCTCTTCAATCATCAAAATGTCTTGTCAGCTTATGCTTTACTCAACACAAACTACCTTAAACTTAACAAAAAGAAACATACAAATCAATCGCTTCTTGACCTTGCAGTTAAGATAGAAAAGCATGTAGACTACTATACTCTAGATTAATCTGTTCATTTTAGAAATTAATTAATTACTGCACTTTCTACTCACGTCAACAACAAAAAACTTTAAAAATTTTTACTCATGGTAATTAATGTACTAATATTTCAATGGTTTACACCTTAAAAGGATTGAGGCCATTTTATTTATAATTTTGATATCTCAATGTGTTTCAGAACAGCCAATGTGTAAAGAGTGGCTGCAGCTTCCCCCAGAAGTACATACATATGCTATTGCTCATGTCATTGACGTTCCTTCTATTGTTAACCAGCTTTCTGCTCACGGAATACTTAGCCAGGACAGTAGGGCATTTATTTTAGGTATTGATATGATCGTTGTTTTTGACTGTACTAGTTCAGAGTTTTTTAGTCTTGATGATTTATCTCTGATTTGTGATATGCCCCAGGATGACTGAAGGTTGTCTTCCTTGCTGTAATGCTATGCAATGTTTCTCATCAGGCTCACTATTTGAGAGATCACAGTGTTGATCACCACATCTTTGGTCAGGCTGCTGTAACACAGCCTGTGACTGGATGGGCAGCATGGATGGGATGCAGGCTCTTCGTTAATATGTTGCACCTTAACTTAACGTCTTTATACTGGTTTAGAAGTCTCTACAGAGATTGGCTTGGTTTGGCTTTATTCGTTCTCAATCTCCTGCTACCAAACCCTGAAAGAGCTTAAGTAGCAGAATGTAGTCCAGAGAACAGAATGCGTTGTGTCATAGTTTACAGCTTGACTGCAATATTTGCACCTTTTGGTTTAACACATTCGACTTCAGCAGGCATTTTTTGAGTACCGGGTTAGCATTCCCTCTTCGATCCCTTCTCCTTAGCCAATCTGCCCTGCTGCAGCCTGTTATCCAAGATCACCGCGTGGAGGTGTATAAGGGTCTTGGCAGCTCTGGTTCGCTGGCCCTGACGCTAGCAGTCAGCTCTGGCTCGCTGACCACTGCAGCTCATGCGCTGCTCAACATCTTGATCCCTCTACAGAGATTGAAAACAACCGGTTTCTCATTCCAGTTGTGTAGTTTCGTCAAAAACTGACCAGCAGACGATTGGAATGTTCATATCCTCCAAGTTCTCCTCCCGCAGACATGCTGGTACTGTTGGAGTCTTGGTTGTTGATTTTGAGGTTGGCATAGGCCAATCTGTCCAGATCAGCGGACCAGGCTTGAGCAGGATCGTTGGTTTCACTACTTTTTTCCAGCTGCTGTACCACTCCCTCTGTCCCCTCCATCCACTGTATATTTGTAATTTGGTTGCCTCTTGAGTAACTGTACTGATAAGTAATCCAGAACCGGCATTCTGTATGATTTTCACATTAAAATGGAATGTGTATAGAACATTGCTAACAATATTGACAGCTAGGCAAGCAAAGTTGATGAGGTCACAGCGACCTACCGTATTCAATGACAATGAAATCAAACCATCGTGAATCCACTATTTGGTCCATTGGGTAGGACCAACAACTGACCTTGATGTTAACTTTTTCACCCAGGTTTGGAACTGAACAAAAAAATGTTAGATAAGATTTCCATAACAATCAAGTAGTCGTCCTTTCCATTATCATGTGGTTGGTCAGTTGTAAGACTGGTTGTAATTTTGTCTGAACATGTCTCTATATTTGACCCTATCCTTTGGTTGGTCCGTCCTAAGACTGGTTGTAATTTTGTCTGAACATGTCTCTATATTTGACCCTATCCTTTGGTTGGTCCGTCCTAAGACTGGTTGTAATTTTGTCTGAACATGTCTCTATATTTGACCCTATCCTTTGGTTGGTCCGTCCTAAGACTGGTTGTAATTTTGTCTGAACATGTCTCTATATTTGACCCTATCCTCTGGTTGGTCCATCATAAGACTGGTTGTAATTTTGTCTGAACATGTCTCTATATTTGACCCTATCCTTTGGTTGGTCCGTCCTAAGACTGGTTGTAATTTTGTCTGAACATGTCTCAATATTTGACCCTATCCTTTGGTTGGTCTGTCCTAAGACTGGTTGTAATTTTGTCTGAACATGTCTCTATATTTGACCCTATCCTTTGGTTGGTCCGTCCTAAGACTGGTTGTAATTTTGTCTGAACATGTCTCTATATTTGACCCTTTCCTTTGGTTGGTCCGTCCTAAGACTGGTTGTAATTTTGTCTGAACATGTCTCTATATTTGACCCTATCCTTTGGTTGGTCCGTCCTAAGACTGGTTGTAATTTTGTCTGAACATGTCTCTATATTTGACCCTATCCTTTGGTTGGTCCGTCCTAAGACTGGTTGTAATTTTGTCTGAACATGTCTCTATATTTGACCCTATCCTTTGGTTGGTCTGTCCTAAGACTGGTTGTAATTTTGTCTGAACATGTCTCTATATTTGACCCTATCCTCTGGTTGGTCCATCATAAGACTGGTTGTAATTTTGTCTGAACATGTCTCTATATTTGACCCTTTCCTTTGGTTGGTCTGTCCTAAGACTGGTTGTAATTTTGTCTGAACATGTCTCAATATTTGACCCTATCCTTTGGTTGGTCCGTCCTAAGACTGGTTGTAATTTTGTCTGAACATGTCTCTATATTTGACCCTATCCTCTGGTTGGTCCATCATAAGACTGGTTGTAATTTTGTCTGAACATGTCTCTATATTTGACCCTATCCTTTGGTTGGTCCGTCCTAAGACTGGTTGTAATTTTGTCTGAACATGTCTCAATATTTGACCCTATCCTTTGGTTGGTCTGTCCTAAGACTGGTTGTAATTTTGTCTGAACATGTCTCTATATTTGACCCTATCCTTTGGTTGGTCCGTCCTAAGACTGGTTGTAAATTTGTCTGAACATGTCTCTATATTTGACCCTTTCCTTTGGTTGGTCCGTCCTAAGACTGGTTGTAATTTTGTCTGAACATGTCTCTATATTTGACCCTATCCTTTGGTTGGTCCGTCCTAAGACTGGTTGTAATTTTGTCTGAACATGTCTCTATATTTGACCCTATCCTTTGGTTGGTCCGTCCTAAGACTGGTTGTAATTTTGTCTGAACATATCTCTATATTTGACCCTATCCTTTGGTTGGTCTGTCCTAAGACTGGTTGTAATTTTGTCTGAACATGTCTCTATATTTGACCCTATCCTCTGGTTGGTCCATCATAAGACTGGTTGTAATTTTGTCTGAACATGTCTCTATATTTGACCCTTTCCTTTGGTTGGTCTGTCCTAAGACTGGTTGTAATTTTGTCTGAACATGTCTCAATATTTGACCCTATCCTTTGGTTGGTCCGTCCTAAGACTGGTTGTAATTTTGTCTGAACATGTCTCTATATTTGACCCTATCCTTTGGTTGGTCCGCCCTAAGACTGGTTGTAATTTTGTCTGAACATGTCTCTATATTTGACCCTATCCTTTGGTTGGTCCGTCCTAAGACTGGTTGTAATTTTGTCTGAACATGTCTCTATATTTGACCCTATCCTCTGATTGGTCCGTCCTAAGACTGGTTGTAATTTTGTCTGAACATGTCTCTATATTTGACCCTATCCTCTGGTTTGTCCATCATAAGACTGGTTGTAATTTTGTCTGAACATGTCTCTATATTTGACCCTAACCTCTGGTTGGTCAGTTCTAAGACTGGTTGTAAGATTATCTGAACATGTCTCTCCTTTTGACTCTATCATCTGCAGGTCTTTTAATTTCAGCATAGGTTCATACTTTAATTCTCTGCATACCTGAGATGTAAAGATGAGTTTTGGTTGACCCCTTCCTCATTTCCACCGGATCTTGTCCTGTAGTATCTGTAGAAGACTTTCATGATGCATATTGTGTCCTAGCCAACTTAATCTTTGTATTTTAAAATTATTTTCAATATTTGTCTTTGTGTGACTACCTCTTTGAGAACATCATCATTGGAACTTCTCTTTGTCCAACTCACTCTTTCCATTCTATGACTGCATCACATAAAACGTCTCCAAACTGTATTTCTTCTTTCTTTTACAGAGTCGATGTTTCAGGTCCATATATTGCAATTGGCCATATATGTTTAGGTATAGACTTTGTTCTCACTAAAACATCTGTTGCAGTTCCACAATGCTCTTCAAGAGAACAACTGTATCATCTGCATATCTTAGTTCTGATATTTTATTCCCACAGATTATGAAAGGGTCGAACTTTTCATACTCTGTCATTTTTTTACGTTTCTCATTATATTTTCCACATAAATGTTTGAAAAGGTAAGGGGATGGTATGAATCTGATTTTTCTCCCTTTTGCACCTAAAACGAGGTCAATTAATTCTCCAGCTTTTCTGATCATTGGGTTTTGGTCTTGAAACAGTGTTTTTGTTTTTTTGCGTTCGCCTTATTTTTCTAATCCCCAAGGCGATGTGCGTTGCACTGTTTTTATTTTGCGCCTGTCGGCCCAGTGCATCCGACTTCAGCATGCATTTTATGGTAAGGGTTTGCTTCCTTCTGCATTTTCTAAGGGTTTGCTTCCCCGGGGTAACGGCCGGTGCTGTGATGGGGATCGAACCCAGCACCTTGGGGTTGTGAGCCGTGCCACTTAACCACTAGGCCACGCCATCCCCTGATACAGTGTTTAAATCAGTTAACTTAACTTAACGTCTTTATACTGGTTTAGAAGACTCATCAGAGTATGTATATAACCAGTTGCATTTGCATTACCCTGCACTAAAAGCTATCCACATCCAATCTATTCTTAAATGCATTAACTGTCCCTGCCTCCACTACCTCCTGGGGCAATGCATTCCAAGCATTCGTTCACTCTCTGACTACAAAAATATTTCCTTATATCCAATCTGGACCGTTCTTTAGTTAATTTGTATCTGTGCCCTCTTGTTCTTATTGGGGGGTTGTATTCTTAAAAACTGATTATAGTCTAATTTAACCGTTCCTGTGATTATCTCATAAACCTGTATTGTCACCATGAATTCGTCTCTTTTCTAGGCACTGTAGGCCGGTTTTTCTGAGTCTTTCCTCATAACTGTAATTCTGTTGCATCAGACGTATTACTAGCCCTATGTCTTTCAATAATACTCCATTGTGTTTCATGTTGCATAGTCAAAAACTTGAGTGTAATCTGTGAAGCATGTGTGTAAGTTGATATTGTACTCTTTGTACTTTTCTATGATATTTTGCATGTTAATGATGTGATCTTGCATGCTTCTGCCATGTCTAAATCCTGCCCGTGTTTTATGTACTTCCTCGTTGAGTTTGTTTTCTAACCTCTTCATGATGATCTGTAGGAGGATTTTGCTAGGAGGACTTACTAAAGCAGTGGTTCAGAAGTTGTGGGAAAGCAATATGAATATATTGCTTATCTTATTCTGACTGACAAATTTAAAATTATAATTTTACTAACTGATTGGCAAGCTTAGCATACTTTCACCTAAGCCTCACTCAGCCATAATCTGGACTTTTCTTGGTCATTAGGTTAATCATTTCTGCTCTTCTTTATATTCAGGTTTGCATCCTTTTTTTGTACTACCAGATTTGCTACCTTGCCAAAGTGACATGTCGGTCATATGTCCTCAATGGCTCCCCACAATTTGTCTTGCATGCTTCTTTCTTCAGCGCAGGTTTTCTCATGAAAGCGTTGATGCAGTGGGCATGTTGGCAAGATGTATTCTGGTGTCTGGGGCCTCCTCTGACACATGCATTCTGTAGTTTATACATATGCGCATTTGGTCTGCAATGCGCTGTTCTAAAGTTAAAAATTTTGCTATTCTGTTTATTGCTCAATCTGTTGATAGGGTCTTGCGGGTGTTTGCTATTTGTTCTCTTTTCCCACAGTTGTTTATATTTGTTTCGAATGTATGACCTAACTTCTAGCAGGCATATTGGGTTGGTTAATTGTTCTCCTTGTCTGCTCTTCCTGGCTAGTGTGTTTGACCTCTTATTTCCCAAAATACAGCAGTGAGCTTAAATGCACTGGAGAGTATTTTTGTTTTCTGAAAGTTTATTCAGCTGACATATAAATTCTCTTTTCATGTTATATTATGGTTCCCTATGTGGTTTAATCAATTAATCAATGAAGAACTGAAAATTAATTTGTGTTTAGTTAGTGAAGGAAACCTGAACCAGAGAGAATATCATCTTCTATCTTATAATGAAATCTTTTGTTGGACATTTTGATGGACCTCGTAAGCATTTCAGCAATTTTGTATTCACACCTTTTATATTTTAGTCACAAGAAGGCACTAAAATAAAGATATAAACACTTTAATATTCACTTAATGACAAAGGAAAATAGCAAACACAAGAAGATGCAAAAATATAGTGTTTGTAACAAACTGATGCATTGATGATGGATTCTGGTGTCATGACACAAAATATCAATTACTCCAAAGCAAGAACCATGGGTATGAAGGTAATGCAAACATTTGTCCTGAAAAGGACCTTGTATCACAGTTTACAGTGAGGCTGAGATATTCGCACCTGTCGGCCCGACACATCCAATTTAGCTTATTTTTTTGGGTACCAGGTTTTCTATTCTCTTAGCCCCCTACTACACTTCCGCAGCCTGTTTCAAAGAGTGCCACTTGCGGTGGAATTGGGTTTGGGTCAGCTATGGTTCACTGACCCTGGTGCAAGCAGCCAACTATGATTCACTGACCCTGGTGCAAGCAGCCAACTATGATTCACTGACCCTGATGCAAGCAGCCAGCTATGGGTCACTGACCCAGATGCAAGCAGCCAGCTATCGTTCACTGACTCTGGTGCAAGCAGCCAGCTATGAGTCACTGGCTGCTGTCAGCTCATTCACTGTGCTGCATGTTCAGTCCTAGTTGAGGTATGACTATATAAATTAAGAATTGGTTTAAAACAAGCATTCCTGTTTCTAAATAGAGGCAACTCAAGAGCATAGAAGAGCAAGTCGGATGTTGCAGTCAGTTGTATATATGGGACCACCAGCAATCTGTGGGCTATGTGTAGCCCTTGATAGACACAGCCAGAGCCTTGTTGCCAACAAAATCAGAGGTATAACTTGTTTATTAGAAATCTTAATATCAATTATTATGTTAGGGAATTAAATACAATTATTCATTCAATCAAAACCCTTGTACTCTGTGTGGAGTACATGACTTCAACAAATAGTCACTAAGTGCTTTTAGCAGATGCTATCTGCAACATTGTCTGTGACTGTGGAGAAACCTTCCTGGGTGCTTCCATTTCCCATCTCTAGGTGTGGTTCTATTCACCTCTATACATCTTTTTCAGTGGGTTCCAGAACAAAGACTACCTTGGAGTGTTAATGCTTTCCTTTATCAATAATAATAATGATTGAGTAGGCATCAAAGGCCCGTTGCGTTGATTGACTTCTAGCGTGTTGACCAAAATCCATACAGACTACCAAGGTGGAGCCATGTACTCCGCAGCCTTGGCATGTGGGGCGCGAGGAGTGTGTTAGACTAATGTCTGAGTCAAGTTGTCCGTGTCAAACTTCGTTTCCACGTGCCCCGCCGTCAATGCTTCTGACTGTGTCCACCTGTTGGTCAAGGTGACTCTTGCTGTGCTCAGAATATGAGGTTGGGAGAGGTATTGTGAAACCTCGGGTAGAGGGAGAGGTGGGCAAGAGTAAGTCGGCTTCAGTCCGAGCAGAAATGTCCTTGAGTAATGATAATCTGGACTGAATTCTGGTGTGCTGTTCAGCGGAACATTGAACTCCGTCATGGACTGGTTTCCCATGACTTGAGCCAGGCATGAAATGCAGTATAACAAACGAGATAACCGATTGAAGGCACATCAAATCCACAGAATAAAGTCCTTCACCTGGTGAAGGAGTTGGGAAATATAATCTGAACAGGAACCACCAAACATTGGAAAACTCGACACAAACATCGAAGAGAGTCAAGAGTGCAGCCACTAAGGCTCCTCAAAGTATGACCAATTCAGCCCCAATGCCTCCTTATCTCTTTCGCAATCGATTCTTGACCAGACTTGTGCCACAGATCTATGTTAGTGGTTTTGTCAAACAATTTAAAAACATGTTTTCTATACAGGCAACAATTTACAAATGTCTGAACCTGGTTATATATTTATTTCCGAATTGAGTTTAATGTATACACTTGTCACTTCTGTGAACATTTAAGCGGGCAAAACTTAAACTCTGAAAGCGGTTCTTGAGCGAAGAATTTATGCAATGGATATGAGATGTCTGCGTCAAATCCTTGGCATTTCGTTTCTAGACCACGTCACAAATTAGGCAATTTTGGACACCATTAAGAGAGAGGTTGGCCAGTATAAAGACCTATTGACTATGGTAAAAGCATGCAAGCTCACATGGTATGGGCATGTTTCAAGGTCGTCTGGGTTGAACAAGCTCATATGGTATGGGTATGTTTCAAGGTCGTCTGGATTGACCAAGATGATCCTGCAAGGTACTGTCTCTGGGAAGTGTAAGAGAGGGAGGCACCAAAAGACATGGAAAAACATCAGAGAGTGAACAGAAGGTCCACAGATTCAACAAATATCTTAACACAAAACCGAGTGAAGTGCAGGAACTGGTCCAACAACCTGCACTATTGGTCCCCCAATGACCTGTCAGGTTACAGGACTGATGATGATGGTGATCCTCCGAGCCTCCAATTCATAGAGTAGAATGAATTGGACATTGGAGATAAAAATACTAGATTTCTTCACAAAAACCAGATTTCTTTGCATCGCCACAATCCACCTAACATAATAAATACTCCACTCATTTCTTGATGCACAATACAGTGTCATGTTCTTTGCTGCTGATTTGCTGCCTAAATATAGTAACGAACCCACATCCTGGAGAAGATCTGCACTAAATAATCTGTTTTTGTCATTCGTATTCATTCTCATAACCTTTGTTTTGTCTCTGCGTATAGTAAACCCTAGTCTATTGGACCACTTGGTGAGCTTATTTATCTTAATACTAATTATTAATTTGTGTCTGTAAACAGACATTCTCTAGACCAGCTGTGATCAACTACATCCGTGAGTGGATAGAGGACCACTTTCATCTGTTGCTGATAAATTAAAGTTGGAATAATAAAAAATAATAATCTATTAGTAATATCTATAACATTTATTTTGTGAAGTTATAAATGACACGCATTTTCGTGGGAGACTTGATACTGTTTGTCACGGACAGTCAGTTCCCAACCCTTGCCTTAGACAAACTCAGGAATATGTACATGATAGTCTAAGATAGCTAGGACATGTTAGAAAAATGGAAAACAATCACACACTCAAACAAGTGCCTTTCTGTGAAATTTTGGAGGGGATGAGAGCTGTTGGAAGAGCACATGTTAAGATATAAAGATATCTGCAAATAGCTATTGAATAGAACATTTTTTTTATTTGGGAGAATGCTGTAGATTTTCATATTAAAAGGAACAGTTTGAAAGCAAACATAGCTTTGTTTCTTCTGTCATTGACATTATGGCTTGTTACTCCATCTTTGTCAAAGATACTTCTAGACTATATGACTCTTTTTGTCTTTACTATGTACAAATAGTTCTAACTTATGAAAAACTTCATTGATAGAGTTATTTTTCTTTTAGTAATAATTATTTGCACGTTGCACACTGACAATCAAAATTCTCTCGAATTTTTGGTCAAATTAATTTATGAATATAGTAACTAAAATGTTTTTAAGCTTCAGAGAAAAACATGGGACTAACACAATCAATTCCCCTGATTCAGAGACTAAATAGGTTTGGAAATGGGAAACTAAAGCGGAGAAACTTTGTTGAAATAGCCAAAGCAAAGAGGACGAAGACCCTATGAACACCATAACAACACCAAAGCCCATCCCTACTGTACACAAACCCATATGGAAGCAGCATATCATTCCGGAGGTGGTAGAAAATATACCAGGTATTGGAAACAAGAACAGCCAGACTGAAAAAGAAAGAAGAGACATATCCCTGAGGAACATAACGGAAAACTACCCAAGCATGGACTGGACCCATGCATACACCGACGGTTCTGTAACAAACACAACACAGAACGGAGAGGCAGGGGTATTCCTGAGCCTAACAAATGGTAGAAAAATAACACTGTCAGTGGCAACTGGAAAATTCTCAAGCAATTTCAGAGCGGAGGCAGAGGCACTGAAGGCTGCAGTAAAAGCAATGCTAATAGGCGAAAGCAATGAAAGCCAGATAGTCCTGTTTACAGATGCCCTGGCCATAGTTACAGCACTAAAAAGCCAGAAAAATACTGAACTTAATGATTTAAGAGCAGTACTCTGTCAACTATGCCAGCATTCCGCACCAAAAAGAGTAGTGGTACAGTGGGTTCCATCCAACTGTAACATCCAAGGCAATGAGGAGGCAGACAGACTGGCAAAAGAAGGTGCAAGACTACCACAACCAGATTCTAGTGTGACCTACGAAGAGTCCAAAAGGCTTATTAGGGCCAGATTCATGGCCAAATGGGAAACAGAACATACTGGCTACACAAAAAATGATGCCTATTACCAGTTGAACAGAAGAGAGCAGGTCGTGGTCTTCAGACTCCGCACAGGCCACAACAGACTGAGGTACCACCTATTCAATATACTGAAGATAGGTGGCACTGACGAATGCACTTGTGGTACAGGGAAAATGACCGCTGAACATCTGCTGCAAAACTGCCCGACATACGAGGACCAGAGAAAGCACATGTGGCCATCACCAGTGGCAATACTAGACAAGCTCTATGGCAGTGTCGACAGCCTCAGGATGACATCTACTTTCTTCGAACAAATTAAAGTTGACGTCTGACAGCATACAAAGAAGAAGAAGAATTCCCCTGATTCCTATTTTGTACCATCTTCTTGACCTTTGTCCTTGAGACTCTGGTTGCCTTGGCTTCTTCCACTGATTTTATTATGAATTTATCAACCTCCCCACTCTTTTCTTTCTCTGGAGATTCCAATCAAGTACATGTCTGGTTATTTTGTTACTTTTCATCCTCTGGAATTTTCCAATCCATCTCTACTTTTTCTCCTTCATCTCCAGCTGTTCTGGTTGTTGTTGCTCTTGTGCTCTTTGCAAGAAATCTATTTTACGTGTGGCCATATGATATATGTTAAAATAGACATATTTTAATAGTGGTCTGCAGTCAGGATGTAATACTCTTAGTTACGTCGTGCTTGTGAGCCATATACAAATTAACTGTCAAATATTATTTGCATTAATTTAACAATAAACTATTTCAGGATCTCTTCCAAGCAACATCTCAATTTCTGCATCTCAAACTCCAGACCACAGCAACAAAACAAAAGTAAGCACAGACAAATCACCTAGCAATATGGTGCAAACCCCATCCAAACTTTCATCAAACTCTTCAACTCCTGTTAATGCAAAGCCTGAGGAGAAACCCCGAAAGAAACGGTCCCGGTCATTGTTTTCACGAAAGAATAAACTACGAGACAGTGAGGTCGACTCTGAACATGCTGTGGATGTGCAAGGAGAGTACAGTCACTGCTACTCACCAATAAACTTGAATGCTGTAAACACATCATCCACCAGCGAGGACAGTGGAAGAAGAGATGATTTACCTCCAACAGGCCCAAGCAGACGTCAGTATGGAAGACAAGCTCGTTCAAATCATGTAACTAACAGCAGTGAAGAGGTTATTGTTTGAGCTCTCAGTTTGATTCAGTACTTATGAAATAAACAGATGTTACAAGGAACAGTTATTAAGTAACAGCAATTTTATTCAAAACCTTTTTGCGAACCAAAAAGTTTTGTGTTTAATTTTTATACATAATCCCCATGCCTATCAACATACTTTATCCACCTGTCCACAAGCTGGTGAATGTCTTCTAGAAAGAAGTCTTTGATGTGACTTTTACCCAATTTTTCGTCACTTCCATTACCTCGTTGTCAGCTGCCTTGAAACCCATCTGCTACACACTTTTGTGGGCAGCGCCATGACTCATATTGAAATTTACAGCTATTTCATCAATACTGACTTGCCACAGGCTAGTTGGCCATTCTGCTTTTCAGTGTGTCAGTTACCATGCTTGCTGGTCTCTTACTCCACAGTTCATCAGTGACTTTGTGTTTTCCATTTTGAAATCTGCATACACTCTCTAAACAAATGTCAGTATGTCTCCACACTGAATGAACCTTCATTCTTCTGTACATTTCAGAAGGTTTCATACCATTATACTTCAAATAAATGATTAACGCCTCGTTGTTCTTCAACGATGCAAGTCGACAGTGGGCAGGCCATATTGTACATTGTATTGCACATGCGCATACTGCTTGATCGTCACAATCCCAACACAGAGTATTTCTAATGAGTTATTTAGTGTCCTGAAATAATATTTTCTAATTTTCTATTGTACATGCTCTACCTTTATAATAAAATTGCTATTACTTAATGACTGTCCCTTACCTTATAACAGTTTGTAATATACACAGAGAGGGTTTCATTTCTGAAAATAAAACACATGTTCACAGGGGAATTATTTTTACATGAATATGACCCAAGTAGAGGTAGTCGCATGTGCAGGCATTACTGTCAAGGAGGATGTGTCAGAGATTTCCTTGTGGTTGACTAGTTCCCTTCTTCCCTACCTTTTCTTTCATAGCCAGGTGCCCATTTGCAGCTGGTTTTTCAGAAACATATCAATATTGAGGATCAAACTTGTTACCTTTATAGAGAGAAATAAGTGCTCTATCACTCTACTGATCAGACCCCCACTTTCACCACCTGACTTATGAACTGTAGAAGGTAAAAACAGCAAGGAAGGGAGCTGGCCATGCCACCTCACATAGGCTGCAGCTTAGTCCATGAAGAGTTTACTTCATCCCCAATGGCAATTGTTGCCATGGGACTGACCTTTACCTTTACCTATCATACAGCTTTTTTATTCAACTGAGGGTTACCAGACACCCTGGCCTGATTGAATACCAGGATTTTGAAAGGGTTATGTTGAAACAAGTTGAAATATGGCAACAGAGAATTCAATTTACTACCTTTAAATATAGCAATAATTTACAAGAAAAACTGCAATTTGAAATATGATGGGATAGTTTTTGTTAAAAAAATGTAAAATAAATAATAAAGGATTGAATTATTTAAATAATTGAATATAGTAGAGATGAGTTCATTGTGTAGTCTGAAGTATAGTAGCTTATAGTTCATTGCAAACAGTATGAAATATACAAACACAATCCAATAAATTTTAAAATTCATTAACTTATTCACTCATAAGCCCAGATTTATTAGCTTCCTGCGTTTTTAAGAAAATTCAGGAGCTGATGTATCGGCTTCTGCGACTGTGTTCACAAAATCACATATTTTCCCATTGCTAGTTCTCCTAAATGTTTTATTTTGATTCTTGACGGAAGTCCAGATTTTGTACTTTTCATTTCCCAAAAAGTTACTACACATGACTTTGGTTTAATCAAAAGTGTCTTATATTTTTGTACTTGGATTCCAGGAAAATGATTTGTTGGGCAGCCATGAATCTAGCTTATGTCCCTTCAGCCAGACCAAATAGAGTACAAGCTCAATAATGGTTAGATTATATGACTTGGCTTCGTTCGTTCTCAATCTCCCGCTACCAAGCCTTGAAAGGGCTTAAGTAGCAGAATGTAGTCCAGAGAACGGAATGCGTTGTGTCGTAGTTTACAGCACCTTTCGGTCCAACACATCCGACTTCAGCAAACATTTTTTGAGTACCGGGTTAGCATTCCCTCTTCGATCCCTTCTCCTTAGCCAGACTGCCCTGCTGCAGCCTGTTATCCAGGATCACCACGTGGAGGCGTAGAAGGGTCTTGGCAGCTTTGGTTCACTGGCCCTGACGCTAGCAGTCAGCTATCGGTTGCTAACCACTGCAGCTCATCCGCTGCTCAGCATCTTGATCCCGTTAGATTATATTATTGTTAACAGTAGTGACGGTGATGATATCGATCAGGCTGATAGGGACATCTCAATTTCTTGAGTTAACACAGATTGCTAACTGCAACATTTTGAAATACTGCAGCTTTTCAGTGCAACATTTAGAAATGGAAGTGTTGGACTGAATGGTGTGAATAAAACAGCTCATGGCTGCAAACCATGACACTACGTATCTCATCCAAGGATTATCAAGAACCAGGACTTTTCAAAGAATACACAGAAAACAGCCATACAAACAAGTGTTCTTTGTAAGAGAAATCTTGATCTGAGGATGAACAAAGAAGAAGAAGTTCATTTTTTCAGTGCACGATTTATAAACATTGCATCTTTTTAGTGCAACATTTAGAAATACTGTAGCTTTTCAGTGCAAAATTGATGAATATTGTCTCTTTTCAGTCCAACATTTTGAAATAATTTCAGAATTTTCAGGGCATGATATAGAAATATTGCAGCATTTTCAACGCAACATTTGAAATAATGCAGAGAATAAATAACTAATTATTACTACAGTAACTTTTTCCTATGCTGTAATCTACTGCAGGATATTATAGAGCTGAAGAGTATAGTTTGCTTGCCCTGACAGTTGCCATGCAGTGTGCACGCCAAGTTTTTATTTCACCCACCTATAGGAACAAATCTAGGTCTTTAACAACGTTCAAACCCACATCCATTTGGCTAGAAGAATAGTATGCTAGCTGCTCTGCCACACCCATATATCATGGTAGATGATTCAGTTTGAAAATGTAAAGTAAGATATTTTAGTTCAATAGAAAAACAATGTATAATATAATTTTTAATAGATTCATTTCAAGCAAGTTGAAAAACTAGATCTGTTCAAAATGTTCCAGAACTTTCTTTGTATAACTTTTTCTTGCTTTCCTGAAACCTATTTACCTGTATCTCCTTCGAAGTGCTACCTTCCTCTATTAGTACATTGCTCTCAATGGTGTTTCCATTTCTTGAAGCAGTCCTTGCAAGCATTGTGCGGGGATCATGTGTCGATTCTACTACGAATTACCTTTATTGTCTTAACCTTAGCCAACCTCCACTAAAAATAGACTCAAATTCCACTGCAACTCATTATTTTTCAGAATGTCACATTTCACTATGGTTGTTGACTTTGAGAGTCTGTTACCTTTTTATTTGTTGGTCTATAAATATGATTTTGTTGTGTGTAGAGACATAAATAAATAAAGAACTTTTTGGTGTTATTATTTTTGTTGTGTGTGTGTTAGTTTCTGAGAAACAAAAGATGAAAATGTTGAAAAACAGCACAAACATTTAGACTCGCCTACTTACAGTGTGTCGTGTGTCCAGTCAATTGTTTAATTTTCCAGAAAGCACTGATAATGCTCTTAACAAGATCAACATATCTGTCAGTTTCCCCTACAAACACATTTATTACATCTACATAAACAAACTAATCCGATCTACCTAATAAAAATCAATGGTTACACCTTAACTTTATTACCCTCAATAATTGAATAATCTTCATATCTGAGTGAAAAAGAGAATAAATCGTTTCAAAATTCACTTTAAAATTCAACAAGCCATTTTCACTGTTGAAACCTGAGCGGACAGAAGTTAAGTCTATTTTAAATTCAAACACCTATATATTCAGCAGTTGCCATTGTATGAACTCAGTTGTTTATACATAATACAATCTTCACTAACATTTAGCAGCCCCTCTGGGCCTTCAGTAGGGGAATGTAGTTTTTTTATAACTTATTAAAGATTCCCCAGAGCATGGTAAGGTTAAATGGTCTAAAATTAATTTTTAAAATTTTATATTTTATTAAAATCTTCCTTTTAAACTGGAATTCAGCTTGGGTAGTATAATAAAGTCTGTTGGGACCAGATCAGGTGAGAGGAAGGGTGACTGAAGAAGCACACCTGTCTTAAATTGAAGAACGAATTGTGGTGTGTGGGCTGACGAATTGTCATGATCGAGGTACCAGGAGTTGGTTCACCATAATTTAGGGCATTTGGTTTTCAAATGGTTCTCTGTTAGAATGTCAAGGTATGATCCTATGGAGATGTTGCATTCGTCTGCTATTTTCTTAAACTGTCAGACGATGATTATAACACATCATCTCATGGATCTGGGCAACGTGAGGTTCATCAGATGATGTGGGTCGCACTGAATGGGAGTTATCATCTGTTGCTTGCTGTTTTTTCTGAAATCACTCCGAACATTTATAACAGCATATAAAACTTATGCACTGGTCCACATAAATTTGTTTTAACATTTCATGAAGTTCTGAGAACGTCTTCTTGATCTTGAAGCAAAACTTTCATGTTTAATTCGCAACGCATAAAATTCAGACATCTCAAGAAAGGCAAAACATAATCTGCACAAACTTAAACAATCAGCTGCAGGAGAATAACCAGATCAGCTACAAGAAACAATCAGCTACAGAATGATAACCAATCATCTACAGGACAATAAACAATCAGCTACATTACAATAAACAATCAGCTACAGGACAATAAACAATCAGCTACATTACAATAAACAATCAGCTACAGGACAATAAACAATCAGCTACAGGACAATAAACAATCAGCTACAGGATAATAAACAATCAGCTACAGGACAATACACAATCAGCTACAGGACAATAAACATTCAGCTACATTACAATAAACAATCAGCTACATAACAATAAACAATCAGCTACAGGACAATAAACAATCACTACAGAAAAAGTGGGAGATGGTAGGTTACTTAAGAAAGTTATCACTAGGTAGCGCCACTGAAAGGAAGTTGATGTGACATTGCATTGATATTAAGTTCTAAAAGCAACTTTTGAACACACTTCATCTATTATGGAGAGGTTGCGTTTGTTGAATGCCCACAACAAATAAATTTACTCTTTTGCGTGTCCTGAAAAATACGTTAAGTGACGGGTTGCAATAGCGTTCCTCACATCCTGAGCGTGCTGATGAAGGTGGACCAGGGTCTGCTAGGCTATTGTGCTATGCCTGGCTTCATATTCATGATGCTCACTATTATGGGGATCATGTCAATCCAAATCTTGTTAGCCTGACTTCTTTGAAAACAGCCTGTTTCCAGAGAATGCTGCAGGTGTGGTGTTGGTCAGTTTCCCCCTTCACCCTGACTCGATGTCCTGGTCAGTTTGTTATGTCTGACCGGATTAGCATTGCAGTTCCCCTATGGAAAGAATAACTGCAAATAATTTGAAATATTTTAACAGAAGTGTAAGTAAAAATAATTTTAAATAAACTAATAGAGGATTCTGTATTAATATTTGAAATATTTTAACAGAACACTCGGTAAAAATAATTAGGTATATTAAGTATATTAACAGTTAAGTTCCTTTTTATTGTTTGAAATATGATTTTAAATGAATCTAGCAAAACAAGGAAAAAATGTATACCAGAAGATTTATAACAAAACATATTGAAATGTGTTAGCTGAGGATTTAATGCAAACATTTGAAATACATTTGTAGGGTGTAGTATAACAATTATCAATATTTTCGCAGATAATTTATGTGTTTTTATTTAATTAGCCTATATATTACAGTTAGCAGCAAGTTCAATGTATTATAAATATTTTGTAATGTTTTATTTTATGGCCTACTACTTACTTACTTAGTCGCTCCTCTTCTACCGTGAGGTGTAGAGTCTTCTACCTTACTTACTTAGTCGCTCCTCTTCTACCGTGAGGTGTAGAGGTTTGCCAAAGAGAACGCCACACTGCTCTATCCGCCGTCTTTTTCCTGGCCTTTTTCCAATCCATCTCTCTAACACTTAGGGACTGTCGTATGTTATCTTCCCAACGTACTTTGGGACGTCCTCGGGGTCTGCGTCCTTGACTTTTGATCTCCCATGACCGCTTTGGTATCCGATCTTCCATTCTACAGACATGGCCAAACCACTGTAGTTGGGACTGCTCCACTCGTGTCTGCAGGGGTTGAACTTCAAGACTGCTACGTATTATCTGGTAATGGATCTTGTCCCTTTTCATCACCTGAACCGCCTTTCTTAGGTACCTCATTTCTGAAGTTTGTAATTGCCTTTCTTGGGCTGTAGTCATTGCCCATGACTCACATCCATATGTCAGGACAGGCACATAGGTCGAGCAGTATACATCCATCTTTGTTTTCCTGCTTATTTCTCTTCTGCTGAGGAAACCTCTGTTTATTGCATGGAACAGTCTACCTGCTGCTGCCCTTTCGTGCAATTAACTCGTCTTTGATTCCTCCCATGCTGTCTATTACCACTCCTAGATATTTAAAGTTGCTGACCTGCTCCAGTGCTCGTGTTCCCAGGGTTATCTGATGTTTCTTTTCATCTATGGCGATCACCAGGGTTTTTTGTTTTGGAGTTGCTGATGTGCATTCCTCTCTTCTTCAACTCTTCTTTTTTTATGTCCAAGGAAGTAAAATGTTTAGTATTTGAAAATACAAATTTGTTAATAGTATTGTTTGTCAAGAGTGTTGTGCATTTTTTTACATTACTGGAATGTATTCTTTGGCAGATGTGATTGGCATGGAAGTAAAAATGGTTGTCTCTTGCAATAAAGGGGGCATGACTGTAGACTTGATTAGCCCTTTGGAGACGGTGCTTAATAATGGTTTTTGTGCCTAAATGACTGAGCCATTTCTAGGAAATAAAATGAGGAAATGGGTGATGTTTTTGAAAAAAAACGTAAAAAATATAATAACTAGGAATAAGTATAGAAAAGTATATATATTCTTGGAGAGTGCAGTTTCCTCACTATTTTCACTGTCATGTATATCACTGTCAGAAACATCTGACACAGAAACATCATTTAAATCTGAATCACTGAAAGACATTTTTTAAATGAAAACAATTACAACACACCAAAAAATTGAATAAAATTCTCAAACTCGTGTGAAAACTTTTAAGGAGGCTGCCATTTTAATACTAGAATGCACAAGAAAGGAACGGGATCATATCATTGGCTGATACTATTTTTTAGTTAGCCATACAGAAGCGTTCTTTCTCAGGGCTGATGGATCGGCCCGCTCATCTTTTTCGCTAACGTAAGTCGAACCGATCATCGGCCTGCGTTGTCCTCAAAAGGTTAAAATACACTCTAGTAGTTTGCACAGCTGTAAAATATGGGTACCTGATTAAATTTGGAAATAAGGTGTCAAGAATCAGATCATCCCACCTCATAAAGCTATAAAAATGAAGCCTCTAATACTTCGCTTTGACCTTTACAGGAGCATGTGCTAAGGAACTCACATTTAAAAAAAAATGTATTTGATCATGCATTTGAGTATTTAATCCTATTAAAATTGGATTGGAGACTTTTTACAGCTAATGACTGCTAATAAACAGGTGTTGAGCCTGTTGTGCATTTGCATGATGGAGGGCTCCTTCTTTTGGCATTGCTACAGGCCACTATCGAGTATGAATTTAATTACCTTTAGAATTTTTGAATAGTTACTAACAGTTTGCTCTTATCGGTTTTAGTTTACCAAGAGAACTTTTACATGCACAAAGTATACACGGGATATCTGAGTTTATTGTAAACAGGATTATATGCTGGTTTTCACTTTATTTAACAGCAGAGGACACTTGGAACTTGTGGGATTGAAAACCCTACCTTCTCGCGCTTTCTTGTGATGCAAGTGTCCCCCCTCTCACTTATAGTGGCCGCTAACCACAAATGAAAACCATGTAAGCAGTAAGGTCAAGGGGTTCAAATTTGTGTTGAAAATACAGCGCAAGTAATTCATTCTTCTTTTTTCTGTCCACTATGTGTGTGGTGCAGCCTCTTGATTCTGGGAACCAACATCATCACACAGGGGACATTCCCATAAGTACTTCATTCTCCGTCCCAGCAGCCAGACAAGCGCATATATACTAAGAGTCCCAGTCAGGTGTTGATTTCGTTTTCTTCTAATCTTTCAGACAAAACACACTTTCTCCCATCTCCCTTCGTCATTCCCAAATCTATCATACTCTGCACATATGAATTTTCGCAACCCTCTGTCTCTTCATCATTCTGTATTACGTGCATTGAAGCTGCCACACACCAGTGTCGTCTCCTGGCAGGTCCTCCAATTCGCTGAGGAATCGTTAGTCATCCAACCCGGTATAGAAACAGATCCCCACATAGATATTAATTATATTCCACCGCCTGCTCTGAACTGTGATCTGTACTCCTTGCAGTTCTTGATCTTCCTTGTCCCACTCGTTCAATTCTAGCAGTGAGTGTGGTAGACCCTGTCTGACTAGCATAGCTTCACTGTGATGTGTTGGGCTCACTGAATTAACGTAACACTTAAAGCCAAGGTACGCCAATTGTACGGCTTGTGTCTCCTGTAGAAGTAGGATGTCAGGTGCAACCACTACAGGCAACCTTCTTACGGAATTACTGTACCAAAGCAGTTATAACCTTTAGCATAGGTTGTTTCTATGGTAACTGGGGAATGTGAGGAACCTTTGACGCAGGGAGTTGTAAATACAAACAATTTTCTGGTGACAATGATCAGTTCAGTTCATCCCTTAACCCATCAGGTCGTTGGGGCACACCTGAAGACACTCCCAAAAACCCACGCCATTTTCTCTGTCTGCCGCTGCCTGTCGTATCTCACTGAGACAAAGGCTTGACCACTCAGTGATGTTGTCCACCCACCTCTTTCTTGGACGTCCTTGCCCTCTCTGTCCCGGTGCGGAACCAAAGAGTATCGAGTTGGTAATTCTGTTGGACCGCGCGACGTGCCTGTACCAGGCACAATGATCACAAGACAAGTATTGATCTGCACTCATGAAAATATGCATAATAAATAACAGATAGGAAAGTAAAGAAATAGGCAGCCCAGAATACAAACACAGAATACAGATGATGGAAGTACCTTACCACAAGAGAGAGATGAGTTGAGGAATAAAACCAAAGGCCTTGTCATCTATTTAGTGAACTGCATGAATGGATTAATTGCATGAATGGATTAACTGCATGAATGGATTAATTGCTCACTAATTAGCAAATGATACATGCTTTTGATCTATATGTTGTCAGATCAAAAATGCTTTTTGATCGAAAATATGGCAGAGTGAACTTGCTACATTAACGAGCAAAAGAACTTTTTGATGTATCAAACATTATGGCCAACTGGCAATGCCAGAAAGGAAAGAGAGTCAGGTGTTGATATTGGTGTCTGAGACATTGACAATAATTAATGTAAAACATTCCAAAAACCTACACCAAATTAAAAAATATATCCCATAGTTGGCATAGCGCCACCAGAGATATGAAGAACTGTCACGTCAGAGATAGAAAGAGAGAAACAGGTAAATGATGCAAGACACTCTATATTCGGGCATCAGGTGCAGCGCCCAAGACGAAGTTTCTTACAGTCAAATCAGCCTCTACTGACTTGTCCAGGAAAATGACACATCGAAAGTTGGAAACAGCTGACAGAGGTCCCCTTGATCAAGTTATGGGAGGAACCTGCGCCTGGACATCTCTTGCTCTACGCAACATGGAAGTCACTAAAAAAATTTGAACTGGTGTATCACAATGCAGGAAAAACCGGAAAAGATGGGGATACAGGAATGATGAAACACATGAATGTGAAGTAACACAAGACCAGGACCATCTCATGATCTGTCCAAACCTTCCGGAGACTTGTAGGATGGATGACCTGCTAGTGATAGGGCAATCAACATGTCTGAATACTGGAAGAATGACGTGTGACGTAGT
Organism: Ariolimax columbianus; assembly: GCA_036924085.1. NCBI lineage: Eukaryota > Metazoa > Mollusca > Gastropoda > Stylommatophora > Arionidae > Ariolimax > Ariolimax columbianus. The sequence goes on from JAVGWX010000018.1 coordinate 23,858,129, forward strand.
GCCTAGGACACAGAAAGTAAGTATTTACTGTAAAACAATAGGAAATTTGAGGCAATCTAGCCTTGGAGATCTGTTCACAACAAGACAAGCAGTAACTCCGTCAGTCCACCTCTCAACTGCCTCCTCAGAAAATCTTACTGATTCCCTTCGTGAAAGTCATAGGAGCTCGGAAGATCGTAATGGTGTTAGTAATTGCATTTGTGTATAAACTGTTGCCTAGGCAAGCACATCACGATAATAGTCAGAGGATTCCTAGGATTAAGCTGGCTAGGTTAAATTCAAATGCAATATTGCGACCAATGCTCCACTAACCAGCTTAAGGTCTATGTATGTATGTATGTATGTATGCATGTATGTATGTATGTATGTATGTATGTATGTAGACACCCCAAAAAAAGATTAACATTTTGACAATCTTTTCGTCATTCAACACTTGCATCTATGGATAGACTGCGTTCGATCCAGACATATTTATAGACTCCAATTGAAAATGCTGAATGGTCTGGCGAAGTCTTTGTGTATGACAAGGACAAGAATAGCACCACTGCCTCACAGAAAGCATGTTGTAAGAGGCAACTAACTGTGTGTTATGGCATAATACTGGCCATGGTTAGATGGGTTGTTTAGAGCAGCATAGATGGCGCCTAACAGGCTGCAGGTCTACTTTGCTCTAGTGTCTGAGTCTATTAAGGTATACTCACACATTGGCTAACCACCCTCCTTAAACGTTTGTCTCAACACAGCGGAGTATTAAGCTGCTAAAGCCTGGCCTGCTTGGCAGGAAACGCTTCTCCCGACTACATCCAGCTTATACCAGAGCTGGGACCTGCATAGGGCCATCTGCCTCTGTAGAAGTACAGATCGACTAAGACTAAGAATTGAAAATATCACCACTCATTGTTTGTTTACCTGTAACACAAACATTTAAGGCCTGTATGGTCTATTATTTGTAATAGGCAAGTTAGGAAGTAATTGAGTAAATGTTGCTTTCTGTCATCGGCAATTTCAGTAATGAAAGGGACTGAGCGTAAATGACAGCATCAAGGAACAATGAAATCAATTCTATGAAGGGATCCACCGTGATTCGAACCCACAACCTCTGGCACCTGAGGCGGACACCTTACATCGAGACCAATGAGACCCTTCCGTATCACAAATTATGTATATATAATATTTTTCTTTCAAATCTAGTGTCGGAACTGCAAATCTCAACTATTGAAAAGATATATGTAAACCCAAAGCAGATACTGCTTCTGAAAATAAAGTGTTAGGGACTTCATTGTAAGTAAGTAGCTTCTTTTCAGTCATGTCCGGCTATAGGATGATGCAACCTTGGAATAACAACTCTACTGAGTTTTTTAGTTTTTCTTTTCACTTCTCTGTGTTGCATGAGCATATTTCTGCCAATCCTGATTTGGTTCATCAGGTTGTATCTTAATTTGGATTGGTCTGCAGCTTTGTCTTTCCAAGATGTCAGATCCATATCTAGACTTCATTGTACTAGCCTTTCTATGGGGTGGGATGATCAATTCCCGTCCCTGCTGCCTTTCCTTCCATAACAATAAGTCAGATACCCATTGCCATCTGGGTGTGCTGGAGCATGTAAATAACAGGGATCAAATCCTCATGAGCAGCGAGCTCTCTACAAACCTGATATTCAGACACTCTCTCATGGGACGGCGTGGCCTAGTGGTTAAGTGGCACAGCTCACAACCGGAAGGTGCTGGGTTCGATCCCCATCACAGCACCGGCTGTTACCCCGAGGAAGCAAACCCTTAGAAAATGCAGGAGGAAGCAGACCCATACATAAAATGCATGCTGAAGTCGGATGCACTGTGCCGATAGGCGCAAAATTAAAACCACAGTGCAACGCACACCGCCATGGGAATTAGAGTAATAAGTCTAAAGCAAAAAAAAAAAAAAAAAGTCACTCTCTCAACTGTTAGAGCTCCTAGATGGTGTAATGTAATCAACCCAAACAGTCCTTCCTGAAAATGTATTCCTTACAGTGACTAAAATGATTATGACCATTTTACCTGTATAAATATGTAGTCACTATTATGTGACCAGCTCAGCCTATATATTCTATGAACTTCAGTTCATTGTTATGAGATCACTGATACTTGTGATCTTGACCTTTGACTCAATGTTATGTGTAATGTGCAAGTGATTTTTGTGTGTGATTTTTATTCTTTTCTTATTTTTTGTTGCACATTTCCAATTTTGTTAGTTTTTTGCATTCAAAGAGATGGTTGTTGTTGTTGTTTTGAATGCTGACAATGAGTAAGTTTGTGTGCCATGAAAAGGACGTTAAGTGACGAGTTGCAGTAGCTTTCCTCACATCCCATGCATGCTGATGAATATGGACCGGGGTCTTCCAATCGGTTGTGCCATGCTTGGCTTCATTCGCGTATCGCTCACTACCATGGGCATCATGTCAATCCCTTATCTTGTTAGCCAGGCCACCATGAAAACAGCCCGTTTCCAGGAAGGGCTACGAGGAAGCCGAGGTGAGGGTCTTGGCCAGTATATTTTGCCTGACCCTAACATGTCCGATCAGTGTATTTTGCCTGACCCTGAAATGTCCGATCAGTGTATTTTGCCTGATCAGACATTAGTCTTCCACCCCATTTACCAAAGAGAGAGGAAATTTAACTTGTTGTGTATACAGCTGGTACTCTGAGTATGTTGTGGCTGGATAATGTTTAAGTGATTGTTAAATGGGATAAACTAGCTTTGTAGCTGGAAAATGGTGATCCTGACCCCTTCTTGTGTGTTGATTGATACTGTCATTAGTGTTAGGGCTTGCTTATGTCTTCCTTATAAATCCACTGTTAATCACTGATATTTTAGAAGTATGTTTTAGAATTTGTCTCCACTGATCTCTTTGATTTATTAGTTTTTACTTGTTTCAACGTAATATTTGAGGTTTACTATGTTTCACCTGACCCTGACTAACATAGTCTGATCAGTATGTTTTACTTGGCCCTGACTAACATAGTCTGATCAGTATGTTCCACCTTACCCTGACTCTAACATTGTCAGATTAGTATGTTTCACCTGACCCTGACTAACATTGTCTGATCAGTATGTTTTACTTGACCCTGACTAACATAGTCTGATCAGTATGTTCCACCTTACCCTGACTCTAACATTGTCAGATCAGTATGTTTCACCTGGCCCTGATAACATAGTATGATCAGTATGTTTTACCTGACCCTGATAACATAGTTTAATCAATATGTTTTACCTGACCCTGGCTAACATTGTCTGATCAGTATGTTTTACATGACCGGACGTTAGCTTCCTCTCTCTACAGGATGAGGTAGTCGGACCCATGCTCCATCCTCCTCTCTCACCATTTGCAACATCCTGACAGTTTGGTTCCAAATCAAGCATAAGACCCCCACCATAGCTGGCAGTTTTAGAGGGAACCTGTATCCAAGCTTTATAGCCATATCTGTACACAAAGGGGATGCTAGTCCTATGCACAACACTCTTTAGCTACCCTTTATGACATGATTGGAACGCTAAATTTGTCCTATTCTTGTCAACTCTGGTACCCCTAAGAGCTACGTATTAATTATACATGTACCATATTTCTTTGATATCTTAGACTCCATTGATTGTAAGATACACCCCCCCCCCCACCCCCCCCCCCCACCCCCTTCCCTCCAAAATGTCAGCGCTGCAAACACAGCAAATTAAAAGCTGTTTTTCTAAGACACTTAAATTACCAAATTGTGGAGCATGTAGCCTGATTGACAGTAAGCTGACTTATTAGACTGGGATTACAGCATGCCAGGGGTTCAAATTAACACGCCAGGGATTCAAATTCAAGGAAGAAAACAAAAAACATCCAGGCCGTGGTTCGTGCCTGGTACGACCGCTCCACCAGTTGATCCAGCTGTAAATGGGTACTCAGGGGACGACATGGACTAGTGGTTAAGTGACATGACTCACAACTCGAAGGTGCTGTGTTTGCTCCCCAATCACAGCATCGGCGTCGGCCGCTACCTCGGGGAAACAAACCCTTAAGAAAATGTAGGAGGAAGCAGAACCTTACATAAAATGCGTGCCGAAGTCCAATGCTCTGGACTGACAGATGCAAAATAAAAACACAGTGCAATGCACGCTACCTTTTTTAATAGAGAAATAAGGTGAACAAAAATTTAAAAAAAACAAAAATGGGTACCTAATGTATGAGTTAGGAAAGGTAAAAACAGCAAGGAAGGGAACTGGCTACCCCACCTCACATAGACTGCTGCTTAGTGCATGAAGAGTTATCTTTATCCCTGACAGCAACTGTTGCAGTAGAACTGATTTTTATCTTTAATTATTACACACAAAAGGAATAAATTCAATCAAGGTACTAAGAACAAATTATTTATTAGCGAATTTAAAAAATATAACTTCCTTCTGAATAAATATCAGAGTCAATTTCATATTCAGAGCCTGTTTCTTTTGAATCCCTTTTTGAGTAGTTGATATCAACATTATCCATAATATCATAAATCGTCCTTTGAACGATCAGGAGCGTTGTGCAGAAATATAGAACTACATTCGTTTCTTCAATGATGTACATTAGCTTCATCAATATAAACTTTTCGCCCGGCTGCTCTGTTTTCATGTTCTGCTTACTAAAACTTTTCTCTTCAACCTGTACACATGTTTCATTGATTACACTAAGGCCTTCGACACGGTAAAACATCACAATCTGTGGAGAATCATGAAGGAAATGGGGTTTCCTTTGCATATAGTCCATCTCATTGAAACATTATACCAAGATCAACAAGCCGCTGTCCGAGTATCTGGGCAAACATCAGATTGGTTTGCAGTACAAAAGTACATCCGACAGGGATGTATACTCTCACCTTATCTGTACAACATATATGCGGAATGTATAATGAGAAATGTGCGAGAAGATGAGAACATTGAAAGTTTCGACCCATTTACGATTGGGGGGTACGAGAGTCCAGAGTTACGATATGCAGATGACACAGTGATACTATCAAGAAGTGCGGAAGGGCTAGAGCAGCTACTTTCAGCCGTTAATGGACATAGTAAAGATCAAAATCTGTTCATAAACATAAACAAAACAAAGATAATGACCACCGATAAAACACAATGTCAGCATACATTTACAGTGGGTGGTGAGGAAATAGATCAGGTTTCACATTTTGAATATCTGGGCTCCAGAATCGACAAAAATGGTGACTGCTCGAAAGAAATCAGAAGAAGACTAGCTATGGCAATGCAGAGACTGAACAGCCTGAAGAAATTATGGCAGGGCACCAACAAAACGATAAAAGTAAAAGTCTTGAGAGCCTGTGTTTTTCCTGTGGCAGCTTATGGCTGTGAAGCATGGACGATTACCAAAACTTCTAGACAAAGGATCGAATCCTTCGAGTCAAAATGTTACAGAAAGATCCTCAGAATACCCTGGACAGAGAAAAGAACAAATGTAGACATTCGGCAAGAGTTGAGCAAAGAGGAGAACTGGTTTATCAATTCCATTTTGGCTAGAAAATGCAAATACTTTGGTCACATCAAGAGACACAACGGTCTTGAGAGGACGGTGATGGAAGGTATGGTGCCAGGCAAAAGAGGAAGGGGTAGACCAAGAAGACGATGGCACCAAGATATCCAAGAGTGCCTGAGTAGGACAGTGGCGGAAGCTGGAGTTTTGGCAAGGGAACGAGTTTCTTTCAGACAGACTGTGATGGGAGCGACGTTCTACAAAGGACATGCTACATGATGATATAAAATTTTCGCCCGGCTGCTCTGTTTTCATGTTCTGCTTACTAAAACTTTTCTCTTCACTGATGCACATTAGCTTCACCAGTATAAACTTTTCTCCCGGCTGCTCTGTTTTCATGTTCTGCTTACTAAAACTTTTCTCTTCAATGATGTACATTAGCTTCATCAATATAAACTTTTCGCCCGGCTGCTCTGTTTTCATGTTCTGCTTACTAAAACTTTTCTCTTCAATGATGCACATTAGCTTCATCAATATAAACTTTTCGCCCGGCTGCTCTGTTTTCATGTTCTGCTTACTAAAACTTTTCTCTTCAATGATGCACATTAGCTTCATCAATATAAACTTTTCGCCCGGCTGCTCTGTTTTCATGTTCTGCTTACTAAAACTTTTCTCTTCAATGATGCACATTAGCTTCATCAATATAAACTTTTCGCCCGGCTGCTCTGTTTTCATGTTCTGCTTACTAAAACTTTTCTCTTCAATGATGCACATTAGCTTCACCAGTATAAACTTTTCTCCCGGCTGCTCTGTTTTCATGTTCTGCTTACTAAAACTTTTCTCTTCAATGATGTACATTAGCTTCATCAATATAAACTTTTCGCCCGGCTGCTCTGTTCTCATGTTCTGCTTACTAAAACTTTTCTCTTCAATGATGTACATTAGCTTCATCAATATAAACTTTTCGCCCGGCTGCTCTGTTTTCATGTTCTGCTAACTAAAACTTTTCTCTTCAATGATGCACATTAGCTTCATCAATATAAACTTTTCGCCCGGCTGCTCTGTTTTCATGTTCTGCTTACTAAAACTTTTCTCTTCAATGATGCACATTAGCTTCATCAATATAAACTTTTCGCCCGGCTGCTCTGTTTTCATGTTCTGCTTACTAAAACTTTTCTCTTCAATGATGTACATTAGCGTCATCAATATAAACTTTTCGCCCGGCTGCTCTGTTTTCATGTTCTGCTTACTAAAACTTTTCTCTTCAATGATGCACATTAGCTTCATCAATATAAACTTTTCGCCCGGCTGCTCTGTTTTCATGTTCTGCTTACTAAAACTTTTCTCTTCAATGATGTACATTAGCTTCATCAATATAAACTTTTCTCCCGGCTGCTCTGTTTTCATGTTCTGCTTACTAAAACTTTTCTCTTCAATGATGTACATTAGCTTCATCAATATAAACTTTTCGCCCGGCTGCTCTGTTTTCATGTTCTGCTTACTAAAACTTTTCTCTTCAATGATGTACATTAGCTTCATCAATATAAACTTTTCGCCCGGCTGCTCTGTTTTCATGTTCTGCTTACTAAAACTTTTGTCTTCAATGATGTACATTAGCTTCATCAATATAAACTTTTCTCTTCAATGATGCTGCTAGTGCAACCTTGTTGGCAACATTTTGAATGACAATAAGGGATGAAAATAAATTGAACTTAAATGATCCAACATTATTGTAACAAGACAAACACAGGCTGTTCTGGTACCAAATTTATGCAAGCATTAGGCAGCGACAAAGTTGCCTCAATTCATATCTACAGGACGCCAAATAAGTTTCATTTGACGGTATTTCTAAGATGTCAGCCATTGTACGATGCATCCAGATCACTGTGTCCACAAAACAGATGATGATAAACACGTTGTCTGTGTCGAAACTTGGGCCCTATTAGACAGAACAGCAAAGATGGCACATAACAGGCCATGGGTCCAACTTTGCTAGGTGTTTCAGTTCATTATGACTAGAATTCACATTAGTTGACAACTTACACTTGTGTTCACGGAAATGTGTTGCTGTTTTCCATTTGGATTAGTTAGTTCGTCAATTTTTGTGTTATCTTCCCTTCAATTATCCTGGCATAGTCATTGATTATATGTAATTGTATTTCGGTTATCATGTGTCGTATTTCTACTGTCTAGTGCACATAGTTAAACTTCACTAGATTGACACCCTTCAACCTATTAGCAGACAGTGTCGGTTTTGGTGTGGCTGTGAAATGTACACAGGATAATAATGGACTAAAACACATTGCCCAGGAGAGTTTAGGCCCTGCCCGGATACCAAGATGCCCAAGACACATCACTCACACGCTGAATGATGCCCCTACCACCTCTTGCGGTTACAGAAAAGACACAACACACACATTGTATACAGACTCTGCAGTCTTCTAAACCAGTATAATGACATTAAATGCAAGTTAAGATTATTCAGTTCAGTTCATCCCGTAACCCATCAGGTCGTTGGGGCACACATGAAGACACTCCCAAAATTCCACGCCATCTCTCTCTGTCTGTTGCCGCCTAACGTATCTCACCGGGACGAAGGCCTGACCACTCAGTGATGATGTCCACCCATCTCTTCCTTGGACGTCCTCGCCCTCTCTGTCCCGGTACGGAACCAAAGAGTATCGAGTTGGTAATTCCATTGGACCTCGCGACGTGCCTGCACCAGGCCATCTTTCGTCTTTTGATAGCTGTGAACAGATCTTCAAAAGGACCAATAGCGTCTTCAACTCTCTGACGTATTTCTACGCTCGTGACACGATCTTTATATGTAACATTTAGGAGTTTTCTATAGCACCGCATTTCCATTGCATGTATCCTGCCCTGGATATCTGATGTAATGGTCCAGGTCTCGCAAATATACAGAAATATTGATAGCATCAGAGAGCGTATTAGTCTAACTTTTATGCCGAGGGCGACCCGCTTGTCTTGCCATATAGGTTTCAGCCGAGTCAGCGCCGATGTTGTTTGTGCTATTCTTGCAATTACCACTGGCTTCGATCCCTCTTCACTGATCAATGATCCCAGATATTTGAAATGTTTTACCACCTCAAGTTCCTGTCCATTTGCCTCTATTACATATTTAAACCCTGCTATGTTATTGGTTAAGATTATTAGAGACATTTAAATAGGGGAAAAATTGTCTTATAATTGAAGAAGTAGGGTAATGAAACAAGAATTAATTTTATAATTTCAAGCCACAGAATATTTTAATTCGGTCATATACGATCATATAATCTGCAATGCTACAGTCGGACTACCCTAGACTAGATATTTATATGCTAACTTGCTTTATTCTCACTTCTTTGCTACAGAGAAGTGTATAGTTTGCATGAGAGAGTGATTTGTATTTCTTAAATGAAATTGTGAGATATTATATATTAACAAATAAACGCGTCACAAACATACATATTTACATTTTACTTATTTTTGTGTGTGTGTTTTCATTAAAATGCAAGGGATGCAGGCAAAAAGAGATACTGATTGCTGATTGGCTAAAGACTCATCGTTTGAGAAGACACGCGACACCAGACACCACGCGATGCCGCAAACGGTCCTGACTTCTCTTGCACACACTGTGGAAGACGCTCCTTTGCCCGAATTGGTCTATCGAGTCATATTCGTTGCCTTAATGGACTGTAGTTGCCTCCCTTTTTTTTCAAAGCACAATTACTATCGCCTGACAAGACAGAAAGAGCTAATTTTGATGTTCACATAATAGTAGATATAAAATAAACACTTTTATATGTAATAACTTTTGAATGACCTGTCCTGTATCCGTCAAAATTGGAAATAGGTCGTACTAGTAGAGGTTGGAGTAAACAATGTCAGCTCCCTAGGTTAGTGGGACATTGGTTAACAATGGAGAAATAAAATTCCACGGATCAGGAGAGCAGCCATGTCGAGTTAAATAAAAGCTTTTGCAAATCTGAACACCCCTGACTTGAGCAGCATTGAAGGCAGCTAGAGAAAGTCAAACACAACATCCCTGACTTGAGCAACATTGAAGGGAGCTAGAGAAAGTCAAACACAAGATCCCTGACTTGAGCAGCATTGAAGGGAGCTAGAGAAAGTCAAACACAACATCCCTGACTTGAGCAACATTGAAGGCAGCTAGAGAAAGTCAAACACAACACATGTCCTGAGCAGCATTGAATGGAGCTAGAGAAAGTCAAACGTAACACCCCTGACTTGAGCAGCATTGAAGGGAGCTAGAGAAAGTTAAACACAACACCCCTGACTTGAGCAGCATTGAAGGGAGCTAGAGAAAGTTAAACACAACACCCCTGACTTGAGCAGCATTGATGGGAGCTAGAGAAAGTCAAACACAACACCCCTGACTTGAGCAGCATTGAAGGGAGCTAGAGAAAGTCAAACACAACACCCCTGACTTGAGCAGCATTGAAGGGAGCTAGAGAAAGTCAAACACAACATCCCTGACTTGAGCAGCATTGAAGGCAGCTAAAGAAAGTCAAACACAACACATGTCATGAGCAGCATTGAAGGGAGCTAGAGAAAGCCAAACACAACACCCCTGACTTGAGCAGCATTGAAGGCAGCTAGAGAAAGTCAAACACAACACCCTTGAGCACAGAATCTGGACACAAAATAGTATCAAACAGCAAGAAAGCTGATATTGTTTACAAATGTTACCCCAGATTAAATAAATCACAACGTAGAAATTTTTATTAGACAAACACTGTTAATAAAATCCATCAACATCTATTTAACCGACAAAGCTGCTTAAAAAATCACGACAATGCACAAGAACTGACGGGGAAAAGTAAAGCACCACGGTTAGATAAAGTTGAAAACGAGATGGTGAGCAAATTAGGATAAAATAAAAAGTTTAGACTGTTATGGTTTATCAACGGAATATGGAATGATGGACAGCTGACATCAATATGGCTATCAGCAACTATTAAACCCATACTGAAGAAGTTTAGAAAACTTGTTGAAAGAATGGTAAACAACGACTATATTGGTGTCTGGAAAGCAAGAAACTCTATGATGTCAATGAGCCAGGGTTCAGGCGGTTACACCGCACGGATGATCCTCTCTTCAGATTTACACAGCGTGTGATGAATGAATTCCAAAATAGAAATAGCATATTAGAAGTGTTCCAAATGCCAAGATCAACAGGGCGCTACTCGTAATTTCAGTTTACTGTAAACTGTGGAAATTAAAGATTAATACACAGAAAACCGTATACACCTACTTCTCCAGTCTTAAAAAAAAACAAAGCAGTCCTTTAATATAAAAATGAATGAGGAATTAATAGTAGAAATGGATACCAGAGATTATCTGGGAGTAACACTGTACAGACATTTGACAATGGACAGCCACAACTGTAATGTTAGAGTCAAAGTAACCAAGCGATTAAATTTAATCAAGATACTCGCTAGCACAAATTGGGGAGCCACATCTGCAAGCTTAGAGTTAAAGCGACCAAGCGACAGCAAGAAACTTGCTAGCACAAATTGGGGAGCCACATCTAAAAGCTTAGAGTTAAAGCGACCAGGCGACAGCAAGAAACTTGCTAGCACAAATTGGGGAGCCACATCTGTAAGCTTAGAGTTAAAGCGACCAAGCGCTAGGAAGAAACTCGCTAGTTCAAATTGGGGAGCCACATCTAAAAGCTTAGAGTTAAAGCGACCAGGCGACAGCAAGAAACTTACTAGCATTTCCAGAGAGCGCTGCAGTGCGGAGCTGTCTGTGCCGAACAAGACAATGTCGTCCAAGTAGACGAAATCAGTGAAGGTTGACTGATCAATAGCACTACTCTCTTGGTACGCGCTGAGGATGTCAACAAGCCAGTCAACGGTTCTGCAGAATAGGTCGGGGGCAAGAACACATTCCTATCTAACACCAGAAGTCGTGGGGAATCTCTCAGAGAGAGCCACCCAGCTGAATTATGGTGTCGGTGTCTTTGTGCAGCTCCATGATCAGGTTTAACAGGGGGCGGGGGTGCCTATTCCATGGAGGGCTTTCCATAGAGCCGACCGATCAACCGAGTAGAAGGCGGACTTCAAGTCCACGTCTGCAGCGCAGAAGGGGCGAGTGAATGCGCGATGCAGTTCGGCGAGGAGGAGCAGAGCAAGGATATCGTCGGTTGTAGAACGACCCGGCGTGAAGCCAGACTGTTCTGGGCGACGTTTTGTGCTCAAGAGAGGCTTGAGTCTAGCCAGTAGCACGTGAGTGAATACCTTCCCCGGAAACGAGAATAGTGTTTTAGATCTGAAATTATTGCAGTCTTTGCGACATCCGTTGCCTTTGTACAGGGAGAAGACGATTCCATTGCGCCAGTAGGCCGGGACCTGTACTATCCTCCATATAAATAGTTGCAAGAATAAGTGATGGAGGGTCGAGCTGATCGGGTCGATGATGTGTTTCAACAGGTCCGGCGGAATGTGACCCGGGCCAGCCGCTCGTCCATCTCTGAGTTTCCGGATGGCGGCAAGGACTTCAGCTATAGAGTGAAGGGGGAAGGGGGGGGAGTTTGGGGTGTCAGATGTTGGTTTCCGTATCTGGGGGAAGATCTGGAGATTCAGTAGACAGATCGGGACATGTCGATGCCGGTTGGTAGTTAAGAGCATGCGTGTAATGCTCCTTAAACCTGTTCGCTGCCATCTCGTATGACGAGCACAAGTAGAACTCAGACTTATTGATGAACTCTATGCATTTTTTCTCCTTCTGCTTGCCTCCAGAGCGGATTAGCTTGTTAGCCCTATAGGCGTGTCTGAGGTCGTGAGATCTGAGATCAGCTTAGATTTCATCAGCAATATCGTTTAGAAAGCGTCCTTGTCTGCCCTGGCCACCGCGCGGAATTAGCCGTCGACGTTTGGCGTGGTTTTTGCGAAGCCTGGATGAGTTCTTCTGGAACAAAATGTTTTTCGAGATATTGGAGAGCCATTGCTGATGCTTTGTGGTCCTTGGGCCGGTGATTAGCTTGGCGCCTGATATGTAGCGTTCTTTATGACTGCCCATGCTGCCTCTGTGTCAACAGGTAGGGGGTCCGCTGAAGCTAGGTGTCCCCTGACATCCTCGGCGTATTTCTCAGCGACGATTGGGTTAGCCTTGAGACGTTGGATATTGTATCTTGGGGTCGGCATAGGTTTTTGGAAGGCTATATGATCTGATGGAGTACGTACTTATCTACCGAACGATGGTCAGTGTAGACATGGACCTCCGCACCGCGGAAGACACGACAGGAAGTCACCCGGTCGAGACTTCTCACAAGGATGTGGACGAGTTCCTTCCATCTCCTTCGGTCGTTGGAGATCCATGTGTGGCGGTGGATGTCTGAGCGGCGGTACCACGAGCCAGTGATCTTCAGACTGTAGGTGGTGCAGAATGACAGGAATCTGACTGAGTTGTCCTTTGCATTTCCACTGCCGTACGAGCCCTGGACCGATTTATAACCACTACGCTGGGACCCTAAAACTTGGTGAAAGTAACTAAACGATTAAACTTAATCAAGAAACTTACTGGCACAATTTTGGAAGCTGATAAACAAACTCTTAGTCAACTAAACTTATGACACTTAATACTAGTGATGGACTACAGCCTAACCATGCAGACCACTGTAAGTAAATATAATATCTCATCTATTGACCGAGTGCAGAATCATACGTTTATGCTAATTTATTCCGCTTAAAGCAAAAAGGTACAGAATTGTCATGATCGTCAGACAATACTTCATTTTAGAATTACATTCTTAATGTAAGGGACACAATCCATGACATTCTGGTGGAACTCGAGACCTGAAAACCAGAGATGAGTTGTCTACACAAGGTAACATCTCTTTCAATGTTGAGTATGTGAGTCTGAGTTAGATGTGCAGTGACCCCTCGTCAGAGATGCAGATCATAGCTCATCTCCATCGTGCATCTTCAAGTTGTTCTTGGTTTACCTTTCTTCCCTTAACCCTCCGGTCCACATAAGTACCATTTTTGCGTGCATGTCATGACTCGTTATAAGATGACTTACATGGCTAACAACCTTAAGGTACTGGGTTCGCTCCAAAATCACAATACTGGCAGTTACCCCAGTGAGCAATTCTTTAGAAAAAACAGGTGAAGTAGACATTTACATAAAATGCATGCCGAGGACGAATGCACTGGGACAAAAGGCGTAAAAGAAAAACATAGTGCAACGCCTTCGGCATTGGTAAATAGAGAAATAAAACGACGGAAAATACCCCCCCCCCCCCCCCCTCCCCCAACAAAAAAAAAAGTTCTCATGACATGCCTTAGCCATTTCTATCTTCTCTTTCTTTTTTTTACAAACGTGTTACAATAACTGTTTTAATACGATCAGGTTATGAGTGTACGAAATATACACCACAATTGGACAACAGGAGAAAAAGGAAAACGTGGAGAGAGTTTCAAATAAGGGACGTCCAAATGTAATATCTCGGTCACACACAAGAACTGTCAACATAGAAGGTACGGCCTTAGACATTGGACAATTCTAGTGGACATTTCGTCCCGTGTAACATTGTTCTAGTGTGGATACTAGAATCTTGTAACCATGTTCTAGTGTGGATACTGGAACCTTGTAACCATGTTCTAGTGTGGATACTGGAACCTTGTAACCATGTTCTAGTGTGGATACTAGAACTTTGTAACCATGTTCTAGTGTGGATACTGGAATCTTGTAACCATGTTCTAATGTGGATACTGGAACCTTGTAATATAGTTCTAGTGTGGATACTGGAACCTTGTAACCATGTTCTAGTGTGGATACTGGAACCTTGTAACCATGTTCTAGTGTGGATACTGGAACCTTGTAACCATGTTCTAGTGTGGATACTGGAACCTTGTAACCATGTTCTAGTGTGGATACTGGAACCTTGTAACCATGTTCTAGTGTGGATACTGGAACTTTGTAACCATGTTCTAGTGTGGATACTGAAACTTTGTAACCATGTTCTAGTGTGGTATCTGGTCTGTTCTAACCATGTCCTAGTTTTGTATCTGGGTCCGTTGTAACCATGTCCTCATGTTGTATCTGGTTCTGTTGTAACCATGTCCTAGTGTAGTATCTGGGCCTATTGTAACCATGTCCAAGTGTGGTAAATGGGTTTATTGTAACCATGTAACAGTGTGGTATCTGCGTCAATTGTAACCATGTCCTAGTGTGGTATATGGGTCCGTTGTAATCATGTTATAGTGTGGGTTATTAATTCATTGTAGCAATATCCCAGTGTTGATCAAAGGTCACTAGTAACCATATCCTAATGTGGATCCTGGGTCCCATACAACCTTGCCCTACTGTGAATCGTGGGTCCCATACAACCTTGCCCTAATGTGAATCATGGGTCCCAATTAATAGTGTTAGTGTTGATCCTTGGTCATGTGTAACCATGTCTAAAAGTGAACCCTTGGACCCATGTAACCATGTTCAACTGTTGGTCATGGGTTCCATGCAACCAAATCCCAGTGTGGGTCCTAGGACTTGTGTTTTGGGAAGAAAGAATAGGTCCCCTATCTAACCACAAAACATCATGGCTCTCCCATAGCAAAGATTGTGTTCAAGGCTGAAGTATTAAGTAGGTCACATTACTTAGTCACATTACTTGCTCACCTCTTCACTGTCTTGTCTAACATTAGTCAAGTATCGTTTTTTTACCTCTGGGTAATTTCAAAGCCAGTCAGGTACTTTTGCAACGAGATACAATTGATCTAAACATACGTCTGCTCAGAAAAATGTGTATACATGTTGGGAATTACCGATGAAGATGGTTGTGAATGAGACCGGTCATTTCATAATGGAAAAAAAGTTCTACAGAAACTATCGGTGGAAAAATGTATAATATTTGACCTGCTTCTTACAAAGATGCCAATTATGGTGCTTGCCAGGTGCAGATATAGGAATGAATCAAGAATGTTCTTGGTGTCAGGGTGACTCGGTTGTTATAGACAATATTTATAGACAGGAGTGTTCCTGGTGTCAGGGTGAAATCGTTGTTATAGACAATATTTATAGACAGGAGTGTTCCTGGTGTCACACTGACTCTGTTGTTCTTGACAAGATACATAAACAGGAATGTTCTTTGTGTCTGACTGACTCTACTGTAGACAAAATACATAAACAGGAATGTTCCTTGTGTCTGACTGATTCTACTGTAGACAAAATACATAAACAGAAATGTTCCTTATGTCTGACTGACTCTACTGTAGATAAAATACATAAACATGAGTGTTCCTGGTGTCTGACTGACTCTACTGTAGACACAATAAATAAACAGGAATGTTCCTGGTGTCTGACTGACTCTACTGTAGACAAAATACATAAACAGGAATGTTCCTGGTGTCTGACTGACTCTACTGTAGACAAAATACATAAACAGGAATGTTCCTTGTGTCTGACTGACTCTACTGTAGATAAAATACATAAACAGGAATGTTCCTGGTGTCTGACTGACTCTACTGTAGACAAAATACATAAACAGGAATGTTCCTTGTGTCTGACTGACTCTACTGTAGATAAAATACATAAACATGAGTGTTCCTGGTGTCTGACTGACTCTACTGTAGACAAAATAAATAAACAGGAATGTTCCTGGTGTCTGACTGACTCTACTGTAGACAAAATACATAAACAGAAATGTTCCTGGTGTCTGACTGACTCTACTGTAGACAAAATACATAAACAGGAATGTTCCTGGTGTCTCACTGACTCTACTGTAGATAAAATACATAAACAGGAATGTTCATGGTGTCTGACTGACTCTACTGTAGACAAAATACATAAACAGGAATGTTCCTGGTGTCGTGCTGACTCTGGTAAAGACAAGGCACGTAATCCATTTATTTCTCATTTTGATCTGATCGTTTTCTTCTTCTTCTTCTTCTTCTTCTTCTTCTTCTTCTTCTTCTTCTTCTTCTTCTTCTACTACTACTTCTTCTCCGTCTTCGGTGTCCTTCCTGAAAAGTCCGTTGTGATGTTGTGTGATCGTTTACAGCGAGATTGCAATATCTGCAACTCTGCGCGACACATCCGTTTTAGCTGGCTTTTGTTATTCATTAGCCAGACTAGTTACTAGTGCAGCCTGTTTCCAGGGCCGCCACGTGGAAGCGGGATAGGGTTTTGGTCGGCTCTGGTTTGCTGTCTCTAATGTAAACAGTCAGCTTTGAGTCGCTACTCGCTCTGCTCATTCGCTGCCGCTTCTTGCCCTCTCTGTTCTAATTTTATCATCGTTGCTGAAGCTATAGTAAATCTTTGATTTGCATTTCAGGGAAGAGTAGTCAGGGCTTCTTTATCTATTACAATTCGGGATTTAAGAACAGCCATCATAAAACGTGTCCAAAGAAACATTTTTAAAGGTGTCATAAATTCAATAACAGGATCTTCAAAAAAAAAAAACTATGTTATTGTTTCTATGTTCTTATTTCTTTGTATTTGTTTATAAGCTATTGTTTCTTTGTTTCGTTTACATGTAATTGTTTCTTTGTGATTTGATATATGTTACTGTAACTCTATTATTATTTAAAAGTTACTGTTTATTTACTACTGTTTCTAGGTTATTGTTGAAATATTACTGTTTGTGTGTTATTGTTTACATGCTACTGTTTCTTTCGTTATTGTTTATATGCTGCTGTGTGTATGTTATTGTCTGTATGCTACTGTTTATATGTTATTGTTTACATGCTACTGTTTGTGTGTTATTATCTATTTACTACTGTTTGTATGTAATTCTTTATATATAACTGTTTTAATGTTATTATTTATATGCTACTGTTTCTGTATTGTTGTTTTTATGTAATTGTTTCTATGTTATTGTTTAAACAATAGTGTTTATGTACTTCTGTTTCTATGTTATGGTTTATATACTTGAATGTCTATCACGTCACATTACCCTTCGGGTCAGTCCGCCAGATGTACCGTATGCGAGGAAGCGAACAATATTATGCACGCTTCCCGATCTGTTGCAGTGATACACGAATGCGGGCCTAGCTTGTTTGTCAGGCCATCCTGCCATCACATTGTGGAGGTGTGTAGGCATAAAGCCACCAAAACGTTGTTCTACGTATCCATCTATTGTCAGGCATGCGTGCCACGTGTGCAGTCCAACAATGTTGCGTGATATCATTGCTTCCACAACGTCTCGAAACAAATTTGATGTCCAACGTCCTCGTTCTTATCCGGTATCGATAGTTTGTTTTACGCAAGTTCCACACTTCGCATCCATAAATCATTGCTGGAATGACCATGGCATTTAAAGTGTGTGCTCATGCCGTAGTGCCTTTCATCTCTTGGAGTATTGACTTAATGGAGTTCAAGGAACTGGGCATATCCTTTCGTCTTGTGTTTATCGATTACCAGAAAGACTGAAAGTTTCTAGACCAACGTTGTGGTAAATGCTTTCAGAAACCAGAGCGTCTCTGAAACCCGATTACAGACAATGCAATACAGACATCACGATTTACCACCGTCCAGTATATGTTTCAATAGCAAGAGGAGTCCAACAGGGCGACACCATCTCCTCACTGCTATTTACAGAGGCTCTCGAGGGGATTTGTCAAACATTTACAGTGGATCAACAGAGGTGTCGATATAAATGACGTGTGGCTCGCCTATTTCATACAATTGGGGAAGCCGACGAACCCTTGAACGACCTTAATGGTGTCAGCAGAGCTGCTGGTCTGAAGATACATACAAGTAAGTCACAATGTCTCATACGCCATTACTGCCCAAAGCAGGACATCAAGCTAGGAGTGGAAACCATGGAGGAAGTCATCTCCTATGTCTACCTAAGAAAAGGGACAAATGTCAACCACAAAATCGACTACGAAATCTAGAGACGATGGAACTTTGCTTGGTATTCCTTCAACGGTTTCTTTGTTATTGTTTATGTGCTGCGATCTCTTTCTTATTGTTTATGTGCTACGGTCTCTATGTTATTGTTTATGTGCTACGGTCTCTATGTTATTGTTTATGTGCTACGGTCTCTATGTTATTGTTTATGTGCTGCGATCTCTATCTTATTGTTTATGTGCTACGGTCTCTTTGTTACTGTTTATGTGCTGCGGTCTCTGTGGTATTGTTTATGTTCTACCGCTTCTATCTTATTTTTTATGTGATGCGGTCTCAATTTTATTGTTTATATGCTACGGCTTCTATCTTATTGTTTATATGCTACGGCTTCTATCTTATTGTTTATATGCTACGGCTTCTATCTTATTGTTTATGTGATGCGGTCTCTATGTTATTGTTTATGTGATGCGGTCTCTTTGTTATTGTTTATGTGCTGCGGCCTCTATAGTATTGTTTATGTGCTACGGCCTCTATCTTATTGTGTATGTGCTACGGCCTCTATCTTATTGTTTATGTGATGCGGTCTCTATGTTATTGTTTATGTGAATCTGATTCTAGGTTATCGTTTAAATACAACTGATTCTATATTACTAGTTATATGATTTTTTTAAATATATCACTGTTTCTAGGCTAAAGTTTATATGCTATAGTTAATGTACTACTGATTCTATGGTATTGTTAACATGAAATTGCTTTTGTTATTGTTTCTGTTATTGTTTATATGCTATTTCTTCCATGTTATTGTTTGATATTATTGACATTTGCAGGAAAAATCCAACATGAACACGGAAATTGAGACAGCTGCTGCAACTCTGAAGTGACTATCAGACACAAACTCAATTTTGACGTGTATTTGTCCGTCCATCAGTTCTTGCTCCTGAATGTAGGCAAGGGATGGCAAATCGTTGAATGGATGTCGTACATAACTGTCTCAACCTTTGAGGGACTCCAGAAATGGGGACATTGACGTCCTGACAGGCAGTACAAGCAAAACGGGGACACGAGCCACAAGCTGGTCCAATAGGCGGGAACGGAAGTTCGGTTAGTTGATCGTCGCAAGCGATGATAGCGACATCATCAGCCGGTTTTGTCTTGATGATGTAACTTCCGCTTTCTTTAGATTATAGTGAAGAGTAAACTGCGCTGGTCATCAACCTCACTCTCTGGTCCGGAACTACCATGGCCAGTAGCAAGACATAAGTCAAGACGACTGAAGGTTATTTAGTATGCAGGTACTCCTATCTCTATTTAGACAGTAATTTAATCCTGCTAGGTTTGAACCCACGCCGATTCCGTTCATCACTTCGAGAAGCGAGTATCTTTCATCTCGGCCACAGCAACCCCAGCAAAATAAAAAGACATAAATTGTGATCGGCGGCCATGTTGTATTGGACGAGTTTAGAAGGAACAGTAGAGTCAAACAAAGGTTAAAACGCAAAGCATTACAGAGTTGGCCTGTAAGTTCCATTGTGAGTTTCGTGGCCGTTGCACCTTATTGTCCGGAGGAAGGGATAGCGCACTGACCCTAGCGAGTGATAGGGATTCAGTATAAACGTAACTTAAGATTTCACAGGTCTTGCTCATGGGTCTGGTGAAAATGACAGTAAACTAAGGTGTAAGAGACACCGAAAGAAAGGTCTTGTAGACTGTCTCAAATATTGTCTATGTCAAGAGCACGAATAGTTTAGTAGAGACACAAGGAGCAACGTCCTATGAATAGCAGGGGTGGTGCCTAGAACCCCAGGTAGTACACGTTCAAAACACGTGTGAGAAATCTATGGTTCCACAGCGGAGAATAGACGAACGGAATCTGCCAGAAGTCAGTCACCTTACCCACGACGAAGGAACACAAGACTCGATATATTAATTGAGGTTATTAGTTGCTATTGTTAGAGAGAATAGGAAAAAAGGACCTGAGATATTAGTTGGTATAGGTCTGGACATTCCGTCAAGTGAATTAGTAAAAATCTTCGACAAGAGAATTTAGTTAAAGTTTTAAAATAGGAAATAATAATTCAGGTAAGGAGGATTGACTACACATTGACCTCAAAAAGGTATTTGATACGGTCAGCAAAAGTGGGCTTCTTCAGATTATGTCCAAAGTAGCTCACCCTGACAAATGTGTAACCCAGGTGAACGTTCTCAAACTCCCTCTTTCAAAACCTTAACGTTCTCAAACTCCAGCTATCAAGCCCTGAACGTTCTCAAACTCCTGCTATCAAGCCCTGAATGTTCTCAAACGCCCGAAACTAAACCCTAAAAATGGCTTTGCTGGAAGCAGAATGTTGTCAGGAGAACGGAATGCGTTGTGTCGTAGTTTACACCTTGACTGCCGTAGTTACACTTTTTGGTCCGACACATCCATCTGCAACATGACATTTTGGTTTAGCTATCAGTCTTCGATCCCTTCTCCTTAACTAGTCTGCACTTTTCCAGCCTATTATTTAGGATGATCACTTAGATTTGGTTAGGGTTTTTGCACTTGTGGGTCGCTGGCCTTAAAGCTAGAAGCAATCTTTGAGTCGCTGACAGCTACAGCTTATTAACCGCTCAGAGACGTAATCCCCAAAACTGATGAACAATCAGAAAACAATCAGTGCAGAGATAAGATTTATCTGTATCACTAGTTTATTATGTGAAACAAAAATTGTTCTCTTACGTCCCTTTGACCACTGAAACAGGAACTGCAGAAATTGCTCAATTATTTTCGTTTAGATTGGTACAAACCACGAAATATATTGCGCATAACAACATATTAATACTCGAACACGAAACCAGGTTGGCAATTAGAAGAACCTCTAACTACAAGACCCCGTGTGTAGACTATATATATCAATAGATCGTCATTCAAGATTGTCAAGATGTAGCGGTCAGATGGCTGATAAAGGTCTTAAGTCAGGCCTGGATTGAATGGAAGGTGTGAGGAGATTGGCAAAGAGCGTTTGTGGTACCTATTTGGGAAAATAAACACAGTTCTTAAAAGGGCATATCCCGCCTTAGCTTATTCAGACAAATGTTTGCACGTGCCATTGAGCAGCAAGCACGAGCTATGCTAGAAAAGCTGCTCAACCCTTCACAAACAGGAATCCTGAAAAGCAGGGAATGTACGGCTGCTGTAGTAACGCTCAGGCAGTTAAGTGAAAAAATATCCATGCAATTCATTTAAATAAAACTTCACCTGCCCTTCATTGATCAGGAAAAGGCATTTGACCAGGCGAACAGATGTAAGCTATTTGAGGTAACGGAGGAATATAGTGTGGAGGGTCAAGTACTGGATGATATTCGTGCATTGTACTTAAACAGTGAGGGTACAGTACGAATAAAGGCCGGTCTGACAAATTGGTTTCCAGTGCTGAGTGGTGTACAACATGGGTGTGTTATTTCTCCACTTTTATACATACTCTTCATGGATACAATTACCTTACGAAGAATCCTAATATGAGCTGTAGTTAGCTGATAATCAGGTCATCACTTACTAAAATGGAGAAGATCTACGACACAACCTAACCTATCTCAATTCCGCTTGTAACAAATATGCCATGAAGATCAGCACATACAATCAAGACAGAGACTATGTTGATATCGCATGAACACGAGCAGAGAAGTTTCCACAACATAGACAAAAGTCTCAAGCAGGTAACGGAATTCAAATGCCTTGGTAGAATGGTCACCGATGACGGCAGAGTGGATAGAAAGATCATACGAAGAATTCAGAAGGCGAACAGTGTCCCCTGCGTGCACCGATTTGAAAAGCTCCTTGAGTAGTTCTTTCATATAACACAGTCCTCCAATCTGGCGTAAACAATAACTCTAGGCATCCCACCTGTCTGCACTGCCTCGTGGCCAGGCCAGTAGAACACTCCGCCTCTATGCTTCGCCTCATGACAATACCAGTAGGACACTCCTCTCCGTTGTGGAGCCTCATGACAAAACCAGTAGGACGCTCCGGTCCGTTGTGGAGCCTCATGACAAAACTAGTAGGACACTCAGCTCCGTTGTGGAGCCTAATGACAAAACCAGTAGGACACTCAGCTCCGTTGTGACGCCTCATGACAAAACCAGTAGGACACTCAGCTCCGTTGTGACGCCTCATGGCAAAACCAGTAGGACACTCAGCTCCGTTGTGACGCCTCATGACAAAACCAGTAGGACACTCAGCTCCGTTGTGACGCCTCATGACAAAACCAGTAGGACGCTCAGCTCCGTTGTGGAGCCTCATGACAAAACTAGTAGGACACTCAGCTCCGTTGAGACGCCTCATGACAAAACCAGTAGGACACTCAGCTCCGTTGTAACGCCTCATGACAAAACCAGTAGGACACTCCGCTCTGTTGTGGAGCCTCATGACAAAACCAGTAGGACACTCAGCTCCGTTGTAACGCCTCATGACAAAACCAGTAGGATACTCCGCTCTGTTGTGGAGCCTCATGACAAAACCAGTAGGACACTCCGCTCCGTTGTGACGCCTCATGACAAAACCAGTATGACACTCAGCTCCGTTGTAACGCCTCATGACAAAACCAGTAGGACACTCAGCTCCGTTGTGACGCCTCATGACAAATCCAGTAGGACACTCCGCTCTGTTGTGGAGCCTCATGACAAAACCAGTAGGACACTCAGCTCCGTTGTAACGCCTCATGACAAAACCAGTAGGATACTCCGCTCTGTTGTGGAGCCTCATGACAAAACCAGTAGGACACTCCGCTCCGTTGTGACGCCTCATGACAAAACCAGTATGACACTCAGCTCCGTTGTAACGCCTCATGACAAAACCAGTAGGACACTCAGCTCCGTTGTGACGCCTCATGACAAAACCAGTAGGACACTCCGCTCCGTTGTGACGCCTCATGACAAAACCAGTAGGACACTCCGCTCCGTTGTGACGCCTCATGACAAAACCAGTAGGACACTCCGCTCCGTTGTGACGCCTCATGACAAATCCAGTAGGACACTTCGCTCTGTTGTGGAGCCTAATGACAAAACCAGTAGGACACTCCGCTCCGTTGTGACGCCTCATGACAAAACCAGTAGGACACTCAGCTCCGTTGTGACGCCTCATGACAAAACCAGTAGGACACTCCGCTCCGTTGTGACGCCTCATGACAAATCCAGTAGGACACTTAGCTCCGCTGTGACGCCTCATGACAAAACCAGTAGGACACCCCGCCTCTATGCTCCGCCTAGTGACAAAGCCTGTAGAACAACTCGCATCTCTGCTCAGCGTCATGGAGAGACAAGCAGGACGCACGAAGAAGAGGAAGAAATTGTCGGTTGACTATCGGATTGATTGTAACGCTCGTTTCTCAAGGAACATTTGTATGGGTTAATCATCTGATCACGACATGATCCAGTTCACCCAGCTGTAAACAAGAAATAGTTCAGACTTTATATGATGCCATTGGCAACACTTCAACCAAGCCTCCAGTGGGGCCGCCTTTCTCGTTATATGGTCTCTGTCTTGATTGTATGTGCTGATCTTCTATGCATATTCGTTACAAGTGAAATTGAGATAGGTTAGGTTGTGTCGTAGATTTTCTCCATTTTAGTAAGTGATGATCAGCTAACCACAGCTCATATTAGGATTCTTCGTAAGGTAATTGTATCCATGAAGAGTATGTATAAAAGTGGAGAAATAACACACCCATGTTGTACACCACTCAGCACTGGAAACCAATTTGTAAGACCGGCATTTATTCGTACTGTACTCTCGCTGTTTAAGTACAATGCACGAACGCCATCCAGCAGTTGACCCTCCACACTATTCCTCCATCACCTCAAATAGCTTACATCTGTTTGCCTGGTCAAATGCCTTTTCCTGATCAATGAAGGACAGGTGAAGTTTTTTTAAAAATTGTATTCCATAGATATTTTGTCACTTAACTGCCTGAGCATGTTAAGGTCCACGAAGAGTCATGTTAAGGTCCACGAAGAGTCACGTTAAGGTCCACGAAGAGTAATGTTAAGGTCCACGAAGAGTCACGTTAAGGTCAACGAAGAGTCGTGTGAAGGTCCACGAAGAGTCACGTTAAGGTCCACGAAGAGTCACGTTAAGGTCCCCGAAGAGTAATGTTAAGGTCCACGAAGAGTCACGTTAAGGTCCACGAAGAGTCACGTTAAGGTCCACGAAGAGTCACGTTAAGGTCCACGAAGAGTAATGTTAAGGTCCACGAAGAGTCACGTTGAGGTCCACGAAGAGTCATATTAAGGTCCACATAGAGTCATATTGAGGCCCACGAAGAGTAGTGTTGAGGACCACGAAAAATAAGGATAAGGTCTACGAAGAGTCACGCTAATGTCCATGAAGATTCACGTTAAGGTCCACGAAGAGTCATTTTGAGGTCTACGACGAGTCGTATAAAGGTCTACGAAGAGTCGTGTTGACGTCCACAAAGAGTCATGGTAAGTTCCATGACTAGTCATGTTGCGGACTACAAAGCATTCTGCCGAGGTTCACAAAGAGCCGTGTGATCGTCTCCAAAGAATCATCTAATAGTTCACGAAAAGCTATTGATTACGTGGGCCATCAGCTTAAGCCTGCAGGACCAAGCCAACATCAAATCAGACAGATTCAAGCCAACATCAAAGGCAGATTCAAGCCAACATCAAATCAGACAGATTCAAGCCAACATCAAATCAGACAGATTCAAGTCAACATCAAATCAGACAGATTCAAGCCAACATCAAATCAGACAGATTCAAGCCAACATCAAATCAGACAGATTCAATCCAACATCAAAGACAAATTCAAACCAACATCAAAGACAGATTTAAGTCAACATCAAATCAGACAGATTCAAGCCACCATCAACGGTAGATTCAAGCCAACATCAAAGGCAGATTCAAGTCAACATCAAATCAAGCAGACAGATGAGTGGCTGTAAGTATATATCACACATAAATAAATCTACCCTAATAACAGATACAAATAATGGATCTCAGCGAGCGCGTGTTGTCTCTTGACTCAATCCAATAAACTCGATCAATATTTCACAATGACGGCCACAGTAGAATATTTGTTGAGCAGAGCTCTGAAGCGTAAGTCACACACCAGAGCCGCATGAACACAAAGTAATGGGTTAGTACCAAATGAATCGGGGTAATGGGCCATGGCCTCATGAAGTGGGGGTAGGACCAAGGGGTCGAATGAGTTGGGGTCATTTAGCCAAGAGTTGCACGAAGACCGGTAATGGACAAGGGCCGTTGTTAGTCGGGGTAATGGGCCAAGGGCCTCATGAAAGTCTAGGTAATTGGTCAAGGGCCTCATGAGAGTCTAGGTAATGGGCCAAGGGCTTCATGAAAGTCTAGGTAATTGGCCAAGGGCCTCATGAAAGTCTAGGTAATTGGTCAAGGGCCTCATGAAAGTCTAGGTATTGGGCCAAGGGTCTCATGAAAGTCTAGGTAATTGGTCAAGGGCCTCATGAAAGTCTAGGTATTGGGCCAAGGGCCTCATGAAAGTCTCGGTAATGGGCCAAGGGCCTCATGAAAGTCTAGGTAATGGGCCAAGGACCTCATGAAAGTCTAGGTAATAGGCCAGGTGCCTCATGAAAGTCTAGGTAATGGGCCAAGTGCCTCATGAAATTCTAGGTAATGGGCCAAGTGCCTCATGAAAGTCTAGGTAATGGACCACGGGCCTCATGAAAGTCCAGGTAATGTGCCGAGGTAGCTTGTATCAAAGCTAATGGACCTAGGAAAATATGTAGTCAAGGTAATATGACAAGGACCGCTTGAAGTCTAAGTAATGTACCCTGGTCGCTTGAATGCAAGCTAATAGACACGGGGTGATATGTAGTCAAGGTATTGAAGTAAGGACCGAATGAAGTCAATGTAATGTGACAAGATTAACACGAAATCAAGGAAATATGACAAGAGCAACATGAAGTCGAGATAAAATATTAACGATAACATGGAATCAAGGTAATGTGACAAGTTGAAACGTCAAAAAGTCAAGTTACAGCATAGAACAAGGACAACTTGAAGTTAAGGTAATAGACCAAGAGCAACATGAAGTCAAGGTAATCTCACAAGAGCAACATAAAGTCAAGGTAATGTGCCAAGAGCAACATGAAGTCAAGGTAATGTGACAAGAGCAACATGACATAGTCAAGGTAATGTGACAAGAGCAACATGAAGTCAAAGTAATTGACCAAGGACAACATGAAGTCAAGGTAATGTGCCAAGAGCAACATGACATAGTCAAGGTAATAGAATATACCAAGGACAACTTGAAGTCAAGGTGATGTGACAAGAGCAACATGGAGTCAAGCTAATGTGGCAAGAGTAACATGAACTCAAGGTAATGTGATATTTTGATATATACACCTAAAATTGGCCCAAAGAAAAGATAATTGAACTAAGGACCACAAAAAGGGAAAACATTTAGACCAAGGAAACGTGGAAATAGGAAACTAAAGCGGAGAAACTTTGTAGAAATAGCCAAAGCAAAGATGAGCGAAGACCCTATGATCACATTAACAACACCAAAGCCCATCCCTACTGTACGAAAACCTACCTGGAGGCAGCATATACTTCTGGAGGTGGTAGAAAATATACCAGGTATTGGAAACAAGAACAGTCAGACTATAAAAGAAAGAAGAGACATAACCCTGAGGTACATAACGAAAAACTACCCAAGCATGGACTGGACCCATGCATACACCGACTGTTCTGTAACAAACACTACACAGAACGGAGGGGCAGGGGTATTCCTGAGCCTACCAAATGGTAAAAAAATAACACTGTCAGTGGCAACTGGAAAATACTCAAGCAATTTCAGAGCGGAGGCAGAGGCACTGAGGGTTGCAGTAGAAGAAATGGTGACAGGCAAAACAAATTAAAGCCATAAAGTCCTGTTTACAGATGCCCTGGCCGTAGCCACAGCACTAAAAAGCCAGAAAAATACAAACTTAATGATTTAAGAGCAGTACTCTGTCAACTATGCCAGCAGTCCGCACCAAAAAGAGTAGTGGTACAGTGGGTTCCATCCCATTGTAACATCCAAGGCAACGAGGAGGCAGACAGACTGGCAAAAGAAGGTGCAAGACTACCACAACCAGATTCTAGTGTGCCTACGAAGAGTCCAAAAGGCTTATTAGAGCCATATACATGACCAAATGGGAAACAGAACATACTGGCTACACAAAAAAAGATGCCTATTACCAGTAGAACAGAAGAGAGCAGGTCGTGGCCTTCAGACTCCGCACAGGCCACAATGGGCTGAGGTACCACTTATTCAATAAATTTAAGATAGGTGGCACTGACGAATGCACGTGTGGTACCGGGAAAATGACCGCTGAACATCTGCTGCAAAACTGCCCGACATACGAGGATCAGAGAAAGTACATGTGGCCATCACCAGTGGCAATACTAGACAAGCTCTATGGCAGTGTCGACAGCCTCAGGATGACCGCTGCTTTTTTCGAAAAAAATACAGTTTGACGTTTGACAGCGTACGAAGAAGAAGAAGAAGAAGACCAAGGAAACATGAAGTCAATGTAATGGCAAAGAGCAAAGGAAATCCAAGATAATCAACCAATAGTAACCTAAATTAGGGTAATGGGCCTCGAATCACTTAACGAAAGGACAGCTGATAAAGGGCCGCATGAAGTTAATTTGATGGACAAAGGGATGCACATCAGCAAAACCTGAATACGTTCCTGACAAAGACGATTAAGTCGAAACATATTTTACCATTACATCATAATAAGCTATTTTGCTGCGTTGAATTCGACTACTGAGGCTTAGGAGTAAATATCGCTTGCTCTGTAGTTACCACATAGTGTGCACGATATGATCCTATTTTACCTTGGAAGTATTTTAAAACCATATTTCTTACATATATGTTGTACCCGTGCACACTCAGTGAACGGGCACGTTGTCAAAGAATTTGGTCACCTTGTTCTCACTGTATAAAAAAAAACCACGGTATTTATTTGTTCACTTACATGATCTTATTTGTTATATAATTTAATATATTTCGATTAAATCTCATACGAGGCGTGTTCAAATGAAACCGGACCTAACTGCACTAAGCGAACAAATGTACGATGCGCATGACGACGTCACTTCTGGTGTATACAGAACATACCAACCGTCAATTTTCATTTTCCTCTGACTCAAAAGTTTCCTCAGCAGACCGTTGAAAACCTGGCGGGTGTGACATGAAATCTGTCCAGAGTTAATCAGCTAGCAATAGGGATTGGGTGTCTAACAGCTGAAGGATGTCGACCGAGGCGTGTAAAGTGGACTAAGATTAAACAAGTGAAGGAATTCAAGTACTTCGGCAGTGTTTTCACACATGATGAAGGTCTGGGCAGAGAGATTGAGATCAGGTGCCAAAAACCAGATGCAATTGCATACCAGCTACCACAAGATTAACGTTTCCTCTGCCATCCCTTCTCCTTACAAGAAGTATACAAAAGACGAGATGTGATTACATTGCCATTTGAGAACATACAGAAATAAAAAGAAATTAAGTCCATTATAAAAATAAAATCCTTCAACGCCATTGATTAGTCAGTTCTGTTGAATGGATCGGAAATAAGACGAACGTAAAAAACAACGAACAAAGTTTCAGCATTTCATAAGTTGGAGCCAGAACAGAATAACAAGGTTTAAATGGTATGATGAGATGACGGATGGTATACTGCTGGAGAGAATCAGACATATATCAGTAGAAAATAATGTGAGGTGAAGGCGCTGACGTTGGTTATGACACACATTAAGAAAACTAGTTGATGGCATTACAAGACAGTCTCTGTTCTGGCATAGGCACGGTAAGATACGTAGAGCACGTCCAACACACACACACGCGGAGAAGGGAGCTTGAGACAACGGTCAAGGTAACAGGGAAAGACGAACAGAACTGGAATAGATAATCTAGGAAAGGAAGATTGGCTTTGAAAACCTGCGCTCCACAGGAAGCTGACCTAATCTGGTTGATTGATTGATTGATTGAGTGATTCATTTATTGAAAGACCTATTAATTGGTTGAATCAATGGAAAACATTTGAAATCCTTGCAGTCGATAGTGTGGCAGAGATTGCAAGATGCCTTCCATCTAAAAACGTTTATTTCTAACCCCTCTGATAGAAGATTCTCCGCACATCCCAAAAATTGCACAGGTCAGATTTCCACTGAGTTCTTCCTCCTCTTCTGCTTCTTCTTCTTTTTCTTTTTCTTCTTCTTTTTCTTCTTTTTCTTTTCTTCTTCTTCTTCTTCTTCTTCTTCTTCTTCTTCTGCTGCTGCTGCTGCGTATGTCATGAAATGACGTTGAGACGTTGTGTTGTAGTTTACAGCGAGGCTACGATATCTTCGTCTTTCGACCCAACACATCAGATTTCATCTGACTTTTGTTAGCATCCTAATTGTCCTCCCACTGTGTGCCCTATCCCTTGACCAGACTTCACTAATGGCCAATGCCACCTGTTTTCAGGGCCGCCACATAATAGTAATAATGTCCGCTTAGGCGTCAATGGCCCGTTGCGACGATCGGCCACTATCATGTCCAACTGCGGAGGATTGTTCATGTGTAGTGTGTTGACCGAAATCCCTACAGCTCCCCAAGTGGAGCCCAGTACTCGGGAGCCTCGGGATAAGGGCCGCGAGGAGTGTGTTGAGCCAATATTTATGTCAGCTTTCCTTGTCTGTCCGTGTCTGACTTCCTCTTTCTTCGCGTTCAGCTACCGTGACCTCTGGATTGTGTCCATATTCGAGTCAGCGTGACACTTGCTGTGCTGCAAATACGGGGTTAAAAGAGGTATGGTGCAACCTCCGGTGGAGGGGAGGGGGATGAGGAGCTAGGCGGCTTCAGTCCAAGTAGGAAGGCCCTTGAGTAGTTATAAGGCAAAGGCCGCCGTCCATCGTAGACGATGATGGCATAATTAATTTGCAAGGATTTAGTAAGGATTAACTGCGCTACTTTTTATACTCACTCTCTCGTCTCGTGCCACCCGACCCCAATGGCAAGTCAAGGACAAGACGACTAGGGGACGGCTACGAGATTCAGGGGACTCCGCATCAAGCACCTGTGAAAAAGACGGCGGAGTCCGGAGTCGAACCCACACCACTTGATCACGAGGCCGACAGCTTAACCACTTCGCCACGGAATCCCCAGTAGTTATAACCTGGGTTTATTTCCGTGGAATAGTCAAGCAGAACGTTCAACGCCATTCTGGACTGTTTTCTCACGAGCCAGGCCCAACCGCAGCAAAATGCAGCATAACAACAAAACAACCCAACGAAAGCGCATTAATTCCATAAAATAAAGTCCTTGATACCACTTGGTGAAGGAGTTGTGAATTATAATCCAAACATGAACAAGGAAACATCAGAAAACGTCACAAACACCGGAGCGAGTCGAGAGCGCTGCCACGGGGAGACGGAATAGGAACTTGATTGCCTATGGTTCGCTGACCCTGATGCAAACTTCCAGCCATGAGTTGCTGGTTGATGTCAATTCATTCACTGCTGCATCTTGTCCTCACTTCGTGACCTTCAAAGTTTGAAAGATAACTCTAGGAAAAGAAAACAACCCCGATTTCTGATCCAGGAATAAAGGAATAAATAATTCGTTTTTACAAGCTTTCATTTATTTAACTTGTCATCACCTCTGTCCGTTTGCGTGGACTTCTATTTCTTGTATTTCAATCAACTTCCCCATAACATAGAAAACCGAAATGATGTAGACTCTACTAACGCCACCTGTTAATTTCTCAAAATGACACTCCTGTATTATCCCCCCCCCCGCCCCCCCCCCCCCCCCCCCCACCCACACACACACAAAACAAACAAAAAAACCTCCTAATGTAAATAAAAACTTGTACTGAGAATCGTACTTTTTTTCTTATCTACTTTTTTCCAGGAATCAGAAAAAATTTTTAATATGGAAATTTATTACGTCTTGCGCCACATTGAAGTTCCATTCACGATACGGGCCACGTTACACAACTTTACGGGTCAGCTGTGACACGCGTGTTGCATGTTTGGGAATCCTTTTCTGGTACTGGAGAAACAGTTGAAGGCATGAGCGTAACAGGACCGGCCAAGTATAAAGTACACATACTGGCCATAAACTAAAATGTACTGGAATGCCGCAATTAACATTTCCATTTTCATTAAATGTGGTAACTGGCTGGAAATTAAATCTTGATTTATCACGAAACGAGGTTGTCATTATCTGTTCTAGTCATTTGTTTTATATTTCGTAATGTTTTGTTTCGTTTTTGTTAAAAGTCAATCTGCGTGGTACCGTTAAACGTGCTGAATTAGTAGACAGATTTAAGAGAAAGAGAGAGAGAGAGAGAGAGAGAGAGAGAGAGAGACAGAGAGAGAGAGGCGGAGAGAGAGAGATTAAGAGATGCAGACAGAAACAAATAGGGGAATAGGAGACAGCGATAGATAGAGAAAGAGAGGGGGGATGGAGGGAATATTGAAAGCAAATTACGACTCTGCTGTAATAATCAATTTCCAGGACTTAGCGTAACGTCTGTATACTGGTTTAGAAGACTCTGGGGTCTGTTTGGCTTGGCTTGACTTGGCTTAGTTCGCTCTCAATCTCCCGCTACCAAACCCTGAAAGGGATTAAATAGCAGAATGTAGTCCAGAGAACGAAATGCGTTGTGTCGTAGTTTACATTTTGGCTGCGATATTTGCACTTTTCGGTCCAACACATCCGACTTCAGCAAGCATTTTTTGAGTACCAGGTTAGCATTCCCTATTCGATCTCTTCTCCTTAGCCAGTCTGCCCTGCTACAACCTGTTATCCAGGATCACCGCGTGGAGGTGTAGAAGGGTCTTGGCAGCTCTGGTTCGCTGGCCCTGATGCTAGCAGTCAGCTATGGGTCGCTGACCACTGCAGCTCATGTGCTGCTCAGCATCTTTGCAGTCTGTTTGATTTGACTGTAGTTGGTGTCAGCTATCTATGAGGTCCAGACATGCAAGAAGGCTAAATCACTTCCACACATGTTGCCTGAGGCGAATACACCAACCCCAACCGATGGCAAGATCGTGTCACTGACATCGAAGTTCTCTCAAGAGCTGACATGCCTAGCTTCCGTACACTGCTTGAAGAAGCATGACTAGTACGTATGTTGGATGAACGGCTCACAGAGAACCTCCTCAACGCCAAGCTGTGGGAGGGATTGCGCGAGAAAGGGCGCCCAAAGAAACATTTCACTTTGAGGGACTCGCTTAAATGTTGCCAGATAGATGTCACTACCTGGGAATGTCTTGCGCAAAACAGATCTAACTGGAGAAGCGCAGTCAATGCGGGTGTAACTACCAGCGAAGCCAACCGTGTTGTGAAAACCAGAGCAGACGCGAGACCCGGAAGTCACCAACGGCAGGAACGCCATCACCTTCTACAGACCTCGTGTGCCCGACATGCAACAGATGTTTTTGAGCCCGCGTTGGTCTGTTCAGCAACATGCGTACCCACGCTCACCATCAGGATAGGTGTGAAAGTGATGATTTCGGCGGTCCTCTGTCCGCAACGATTGACAGCTGTTATCTTTGAGGTGGGTTGGTAAATTTCCTTCCTTGTTGTCTTCCCTTTCCTAACCGAAGACCAGGTACCCATTTACAACTGAGTCGAATGAAATGAGGGGCTGATGGGGGGAGGGGGTGGGCGGCTGGCTGTTCTTTTGTTTGAAGTTAGTCGTGATAATTAAACTCTTGATGTCATTTCTTTGGTAGTGGTTCTCAGTGGCTGTTCTTACATGCAGATGGTGTACTCCAGAAGGTAGACCAGGGACTCATTGATGTTGCACAATGGGTAGCATATCGCTGGCTCATCGCTGAGGGATTGACAGGGTGAATCCCCTCCTCGCTGGTCACATTACTATGATGGTTGTATACAGACGCTGCAGAGTCTTCTAACCCAATATAAACACGTTAAGTTAACTTGGACACAGTCTGTTTTACGAGCACGAACGAGAACATAAGGAGGGGTGGACTTGCTGAAGGTGTTTCACCTGACCCCGCCGTGACTTGCGGTTGTAGAGCAATGTATCACCTGACCCTGACATGAGTTGAGGTCGTACATCAGCGTTTCACCTGACCCTAACCTTATGTTCGGTCATGGATCAGTGCTACTACAGTAACAGACAAGTAAAATAGGCAAATGAATCTTTCTTTGATTAGCTTATCCTATTTTTCCTTTGAGCGTCAGGTTATGAATATATCTCTAGAACGAGCCCTACTGTGTGCCTCATGCACAGTGGCATTAATCGCCTCAGATATTTCCGTAAACCATTTTCTTCGTCGTCGACCTTTGGCCTTGAAGCCTTTGTATCTAAATAGCATTGCCTGTTACGGGTGCTGTGTGGTGGTAGCCTTATTGCGTGGCCAAATCATTTTAGTTGCTGTTTTTTGATGAAGTCTAATACTGATGTTGTTACCAGCAGTCTGCTGATGTCATCGCTTGTAATCCTGTCTTTCCTTGTTACACCCAATATTTTTTGCAGCTATTTCATTTCTGTTCTCGCTTTTTGTCATTTTTCCATTGATGTTAGTGTCCAGTTTTGACATTGGTAGCATAGTATCGGGAGGAAAATAATGTTGAATAAAGCTCGTTTGGTAGTTTTTCATTTGAAAATCAATATAATCATCAATGGAGACATATTCGAACGAGCAGAGAAGATCAAATATTGTCACAGATGTTCCCAAATGATACGGAAATTAGGGCAAGTGTTGCATTGGCAAAAATGACCTTAAGAGAAAACCAGAAAATGTCAACCTCAAAGAATATTGGGCTTGAACTGAGACAAAGAATAATCACTACTCATATATGACCAACTGCCATGTACGGGGCTGAAAGATTGACTGAACACTGAAGGATGGAAAGAAAGCTTGAAATATGGTGCTATGGGAGAATGGAAAGATTCAGTTGGGAAGAATCATGATCAAGTGAGAATGTTTTCATAAAGACAAAAACCAAAACTGAGTTGGCTGGAACACAATTTGCAACATGAAAATCGTCTATAGAAGATCCTGAGGAAAAGAGGAAGGGAGCAATAAAGACCCACCTTTACCTCTCAGGCATGCAGAGACATTAAAGTACGAACCTACGCTGAAATTAAGAAAACTGCAGAGGATAGTGTAAAATGGAGATACATGCTCAGACAACCTTCAAACCAGTCTTAGGACTAATCTACCAAAGGATCAGTTCCAATGGAAAGACGTGCTCACACAATCTTACAACCAGTCTTAGGACTTACCAACCAGAGCATATGGTCAAATGGAGTGATTGCTCAGACAAACTTACAACCAATCAAGACTGACCAACCAGAAGATGATAAAAATAAGAAGGAATACTAAATCTCATTTTCATAAATTGACGTAACATGGGGACGTTTAATTACAACTGGTGTTGACTATAGCAATCGCTCAAAAACTGTTAGCCTCATTCGGAGAAAATGTATCAACAAAAAAACAACACGCCATGTCGTCCTGGGCCATCCGTTGCAACTTTGTAAGTCAGCGATCCAGATTTCTTGTAGATTTCTCTCCCTAGCGTCATTTGCTCTCTTTACAGAGGATCTTCTTCTGTCTTGAATGATTGAGTAGAAGAGTTCCTTGTAATCGACTTCTATATAAAGAGCAGGACGGTAAGGCGATCGTCTCTCAAGGAATGTGTGAAAGAGCGGAATAGGGTATTAGAAAGTAGCCTGCTAGTTTCAATCGACTGCTGGAATCAACGAAGAGGTGAGATCTAGTGTCTAGTTTTATTAGAGATGGACGACAAAGTGGGATATCCCGTGTGCACGCTGAGCATGGTAAAGCACCTTTAGTAGTTGGAGTTAGAAAAGAGCAGGTCAGATTGAGAGAAACCGAATGAAAGCCAGAGAAAGAATGGCGATCATGAGGAAACTTGCTGGCACAAGCTGGGGAGCAGACGAAGGCATACTAAAGAAACTGTACACTGGAAGAGTGAGACCAGTTCTCGAGTATGGCATTGCGGCATGGACAACCGCAGCGAAGGCGAACTTCGATAAAGTTAACAAACTTCAAAACCAAGCCATGAGAATTATAACAGGTGGCATGAAGTCAACGCCAATTGTAGAACTTGAAAAGATTACAAAATTGCAATCCATGACCGATAGAAAAGACTGCAGAGCCCAGCTGCAGTCAGAGAAACTCAGAAGACTGACGGACCATCCAATGTACCAGAGACTAAACAATTTGGGAAATGGGAAACTAAAGCGGAGAAACTTTGCAGAAATAGCCAAAGCAAAGATGCACGAAGATCCCATAAACGCACTAACAACACCAAAACCCATCACTACTGTACGAAAACCTACTTGGAGGCAGGATATATTTCCAGAGGTGGTAGAAAATATACCAGGTATTGCAAACAAAAACTGCCAGAGTGAAAAAGAAAGGAGAGACACTACTCTAAGCTTCATAACGAAAAGCTACCCAAGCATGGACTGGACCCATGCATACACCGACGGTTCTGTAACAAACACAACACAGAACGGAGGGGCAGGAGCATTCCTGAACCTACCAAATGGCAGAAAAATAACACTGTCATTCGCTACTGGTAAGTACACAAGCAATTTCAGAGCAGAGGCAGAGGCACTGCGGGCGGCAGTGGAAGAAATGGTAACACACAGTGAAAATGAGAGCCATATAGTCCTGCTGACAGATGCTCTCGAAGTAGTCACAGCGCTAAAAAGCCAGAAAAACACTGAGCTTAATGACTTAAGAGCAGCACTCTGCAAACTGTGCCAGCAGTCCGCACCAAAAAGGGTAGTGGTACAGTGGGTTCCGTCACACTGCAACATCCAAGGCAACGAGGAGGCAGACAGACTGGCAAAAGAAGGTGCAAGGTTACCACAAACAGATACCAGTATGACGTACGAAGAGTCAAAACGGCTTATCAAAGCCAGATACATGACCAAATGGGAAACCGAACATACTGGTTACACCAAAAACGATGCCTATTACCAGTTGAACCGAAGAGAGCAGGTCGTTGTCTTCAGACTTCGCACTGGCCACAACAGACTGAGGTACCACCTATTCAACAAATTGAAGAAAGGGTGTACCGACGAATGCCCGTGCGGTACTGGTAAAATGACCACTGAACATCTGCTGCAGAACTGCCCGACATACGAGGATCAGAGAGAGCAGATGTGGCCATTGCCAGTGGAACTGCAAGACAAGCTCTATGGTAGTGGCGAGAGTCTCAGGATGACCGCCGCTTTTTTCGAGAAAATAATGGTTACTGTCTGACTGTGTACGCAGAAGAAGAAGAAGAAGAAAAGAGCAGGTCCTGTGCTGCTGTCCGGACAAATACTTCGAAGAAAAACGAATTTCCTACCCAATTTCAATACCCAAATCTAACTTTCCCCAGGCCAAGTAACCCGCAGTCAGTGAACATTGCGAAAAAACACCTACTACGACGAATTCGACTACATGGCATGAGGCATACACCTGCATGTTTAAATACCAGGGTTTCAAGTATTCCAAGAAAGTGTACCGGGGCCTGAAAGGGTAAGACTGTAACCTGCCAGGTATGTCGTTAGAGGTGACATTTGTCATTAGAGGTGACATTTGTCGTATGGCATGATACACCTGGATACTGGAGTATACTGGATACACCTCTTCTTTTTCTTCTTCGGTCAACTGATGCAATGGTTCTGGCAGGTGAGGTTCACGAAGGAGACTGTGATTTTCAGGTGTGTACCGGTCGTCCACAGCTTGTCGAGAATGGTCGCTCCCCTGGGCAAGACTGTGTCTCTTTAGCCTTCATAAGTTGGGCAATTCTGCAAGATATTTTCTAGCATTTGCTTGGTCAATTCACAATCGCAGATGGCGATGTATCTGAGACCCATTCTGTCGAGGTGGGCCTTGAGTGTGCAGCGTCCCCTTCTGAATCTGATAATCGTTGTCTGCCAATGTTTGCCAAATTTGTCAATGCTGTCATTTTATGGCATGCATTCTTTGTGTTGGTCTCTCCATTTCGTCTTCATGGATCGTTTGATGAGTGTCTTTGCTTCTTTATAGCTCTGTGGATGGCGAGGTCGCGTGCCGCCACATCTGGCTTTTGAAAACTCATTTGCTTTTTCATTTCCAAGGATCCCTTAGTGGACCGGAATCCGCTGTAAGACTAGATCTGTTTTTTTGGGACAGCAATCCGATGTTGCATTTTATTTCGTGTGAGAGGCTTTCTTGTTTGGAACTTGATATCACTTTGAGTATAGAGTCTGTTAGAATGACCGTTTTTCTTGTACTGTTTTCGCTGATAAGAATCCTTATTGCTGCATGACCAGCTGTTGCTTCAGCTCTGGATACACCATACTTTATCAAATTTAAGGCAGTTTGACATTTGACATTTGTCGTGTATTTTTTGCGAGAAATGCTGCATAAAGATATAAAGCTTTTAATTGATTCATTGACATTGTACTTAAGAATTGTTAACGCAAAAAAAATAAATGGAAGAAAAATGACCGCATCAGCTCATAACACGCTGAGAAGCCGAGAATTTAGAAGTGAAAAGTCTTGCAGTAGTCAGCGAGCAACTCATAGCTAGCAGTTTGCAGCATTGTCATGGAACCACAGTGACCGATCTGGAAACAGGATGTTCTAGATAAGTTTGAGTAAGAGAATAGGGTACCAATAAAAAAGAGCTGAAATCGGATGTGTCGGACGGAAAGGCGCAGATTCGATGTAAACTACTTCCTTTTCCGGACGAACGCCGAAGAAGATGAAGAAGAAGAAGAAGAAGAAGAAGAAGAAGAAGAAGAAGAAGAAAAAGAAGAAGAAGAAGAAGAAGAAGAAACAAAAGAAGAAGAAGAAAAAAAAGAAGAACAGCAACAACAAGAAGAAGAAAAGAAGAGAAAGTACAAGAAGAATAGAGGAAGAAGTAGAAGAAAAAGCTGACAGTAAAACGAAGCCTCTAACATTATAATCCAGACTACAGTTGTTGCTACCAATACTTCTATAAATAAGTTCTTCACACTTTACCTACAGGATAACAGGGTTTTGCTTAGCTTTGTTTAACTGCACCCGACGACCTGTCCGACTGGTGTGCCCTGCACCCGACGACCTGTCCGACTGGTGTATCCTGTACCCGACGACCTGTCCGACTGGTGTGTCCTGCACCCGACGACCTGTCCGACTGGTGTGTCCTGCATCCGACGACCTGTCCGACTGGTGTGTCCTGCACCCGACGACCTGTCCGACTGGTGTATCCTGCAT
This sequence comes from Ariolimax columbianus, assembly GCA_036924085.1. Lineage (NCBI taxonomy): Eukaryota > Metazoa > Mollusca > Gastropoda > Stylommatophora > Arionidae > Ariolimax > Ariolimax columbianus. Next base: position 23,896,686 of record JAVGWX010000018.1, read on the forward strand.
CCGACGACCTGTCCGACTGGTGTGTCCTGCATCCGACGACCTGTCCGACTGGTGTGTCCTGCACCAGACGACCTGTCCGGCTGGGGTGTTCTGCACCCGACGACCTGTCTGGCTCTGGTGTCCTGCACCCGATGACCTGTCCTGCTGGGGTGTTCTGCACCTGACGACCTGTCCGGCTGAGGTGTCCTGCACCCGACGACCTGTCCGGCTTGGTTGTCCTGCACCCGACGACCTGTCCGGCTGGGGTGCCCTGCAGGTAATTTCTTCTGTTAGCACATTTCTGGTGGTCAAAGGTAGACTTGCAGCCCTAGGTCGTGACCAGGTGGAGACATGCGATACGTAGGCCTATTCTCATTTTCTGCGAGCCAAGAGTAATATTGGCCGGATGAAACGTACTGATCAAGATTCCATAACATGACACCGTTAGTTCACCTGGAAACGGCATGTGTCACGGCAACCTGGTCAGCGAGGTGGGGATATATATTGTAATTGTCATAGTGGTGAACTGTGGGGGGACGACGTGGGCTAGTGTTTAAGTGACAGGGCTCACAACCAGAAGGTGCTGGGTTCGATCCCCATCACAGCACCGGCTATTATCCTTGAGAAGCAAACCGTTAGAAAATGCAGGAGGAAGCAGAACCTTACATAAAATGCCTGCTGAAGTCGGATGCACTGGGCCAACAGGCGCAAAATAAACACCACGGTGCAACGCACGCCGCCTTGAGGATTCGAGAAATAAGACGAACGAAAAGAAAATCGCATTGCACTACAGCTAAGTGAACCCCGAACCAACTTTTCATGCACGTCTTGGGATATAAAAATAGCCATTGTAACTCGCTACAAATGAAACATCGGTAAGAAAGAAAGAGAAGCCGCAGGTCTTGTCTTACTTTCGTGTTTTAATCCAAGGATTTGATTGGAGTTTCATACTAGTCTACTACTGAAACTTGTGTTCGCGGAAACGTGTTGGAATTTTCTATTTGGAATAGTTAGTTCGTTTATTTTGTTGTGTCTTTTGCATTCCGATTATCCTGACAGGGTTATCTGCTATTTGAAATAGTATCTCTGTTACCCTGTGTCGTATTTCCACGGTCTAGTGCACCCGACTGAATCTCACAAAATTGGCTCATCGTCGTGTTTGCTGACAGAGCCGGTTTTAGTGGGAGCTAGGAAATTTACACAATTGTGGACTAACACATCACCCGGAGATATTAGGGTCTGCTCGGCTAGCTACGTCACCAAGATACACCGTTCACGCTAGGTGAAAGTTACTGGAAAGCTACTGGAAATACAAGACAAGACATGGAGTAGAATAAACTCTTATCTCAGGCTCTGCAGTCTTCCAAACCAGTATAATCACGTTGAGTTAATTTACATTAAAAAGTTAAGGTAATTGTTAATTCAACCCAGCACAAGTAGCTTCTAGCAATATCGATTGCGGGAACAATCATATTTTCTGAAGAAAACGCCGGCAAAGTGAATGCTCTTTCGAGTATTGAAATCAATCTTCCTTCAATCTCTCCAAACGTCTTCCTGTCATAGATTTGTTAACATTACAATGGTTTATATAAAATGAACGTTCGCAGATCTGATTATAATGCCCATGGTTGCACTTTTTTAAGACTCTATCTTGACATTCTTCATTCGACCTAGTTGTAAATTCGTACTTGTTAGACAGGCCGTGGTTGTCCATTTAGACTACTCTGTACTCGGCGAAGTGTGGGAACCAATTGTTTAGGAGCTTTCTACTGTAGAAGGGAATCAGTTCAGTTAATCCTGTGACCTCTTCAAATCGCTGGGGCATACCTGCTGACACCTCCACAACTCTTCGCCACCTTTCTGTCTGCGGTTGCATTTTGTGACTCTGCGAATTCTAGGTGAGTCTATTAATTGATGTTGTCTTTCGATTGTTTTCTTGGTCATCCTCGGCTTCGCTTGCCTTGTATTCTGCCCTGTGTTATCGTATTAACAAAGTCCTTGGGCCTCGTGATGTGGATATACCAAACCAGCTTCCGTTTGTTTATCGTTGTGAGGAAATGGTTGTAAAGTCCACTTGAATTCTCTATTCTTCGACTTACTTCATCATTTGTGATACGGTCTTTGTAAGTGACATTTATGATTCTTCTAAAAAATGTCATCTCCATGGCATGGATTCCTCTCTGAAGGTCTGCTGTAATGATCCATAATTTGCAGATTTAAAGAAATATTTGGAGAGCCAGCGAGCGCATTAGTCTGACCTTTCCTGCGAGAGAGAAACATATAATCGCAGATAATGTAATGAAAGGATTGCAACGACCATTATTTTGCAAGCACTGTCAACATAAACGCATCTGGGACCAAGACGCTGAGCAGCGCATGAGCTGCAGTGGCCAGTGACCCATTGCTGACTTCTAGCGTCAGGGCCAGTGAACCAGAGCTGCCAAGACCCTTCTACACCTCCACTCGGTGATCCTGGATAACAGGCGGCAACAGGCAGACTGGCTAAGGAGAAGGGATCGAAGAGGGAATGCTAACCCGGTGATCAAAAAATGCTTGCTGAAGTCGGATGTGTTGGACCGAAAGGTGCAAATATCGCAGTCAAGCTGTAAACTACGACGCAACGCATTCCGTTCTCTTGACTACATTCTGCTATTTAAGCCCTTTCAGGGTTTGGTAGCGGGAGATTGAGAACGAACAAAGTCAAGCCAAGCCAACATAAACGCATCTAAACCTAATAACAGGTTATTCTGTACTTATTTGGACTTGGGTTTCTTGAAATTTGAAAATTGTATTAAGTGTACGTCATGGTCAAGTATAGAAATGCTGGGAACGGATGAATTAGAGAACGTGGGGAATTCGAACCTTATCTGCCCAGATGACAACATGACATCAACAAACGGACTAGTGTGAGAACTCTGCAAACTAGCTATCTTCTTTTTCTTCCGCAGTTCACCTCATCTTAAAAAAGTTTTTTTTAAAAAGCACTTTCGGTTAACCATTTTTTTCACTCGCTTATCTGGCAAATGTGCAATATTGACTTTGGTCGAAGGAAACATTTTTTAGCGACTCTAACTAACGTACTATCTGTCCGCGTTATCAAGCATATTATGCTCATTGACCTGACCTACACTCTCGTGTCGTTTCTGTAAGGATAGGCCAAAACAAAGTGCAATGTTTTTCGTTAGCTTTGCTTTAGGTCTGGCAAAGATCGGGTAAGAAAAGGTCAACAAGAAAACCTAATGCCAAAAAAGATAAGAACTTGACACGAACTAAAAACAATATGTTCACTAGGGACTTCGTTCATGACGGTATGACTTCCTGTTATTATTTGAGGCCAAGATGCAGCAGTAAATTAGACTATAAGAAGTGTGTTTTCAAAATACAGCTGCCTACTAGAACAAGAGGGCACAGCCACAAATTAATTAAAGAAAAGTCCAGATTAGATATCAGGAAATATGTTTGTAGTCAGAGAGTGGTGAATGTTTGGAATGCATTGCTTCATGAAATAGTGGATGAAGAGGCAATGAATGTATTCAAGAATAGATTGGATGCGCATACATATGTTTAATCAAGTGAATATGAAAAAAAAACTAGTTGTATACAGATTCTGCAGAGTCTTCTAAACCAGTATAAAGATGTTAGGTTAAGTTAAGTTATGAGCTGACAGAAACCAGCTGCTTGCATCAGGGTCGGCACATCATAGCTGACAAAGACCATATTCTGCTTCAGCGTGACGGTCCTGGAAGCAGGCTGCAGCAGCCACTAGTGTAGTCCGGCCAAGAGATAGGAATCGCAGTTGGAAGGCAAACCGCGTACTCCAAAACGCCAGCTGAAATCGAATGTGTCGGGTCCGAAAGACTCAGATATACTGAGTCTTTGTGTTGGAAAGGACAAGAATAGCACCACTGCTTGACATGGAGCATGTCGAAAGAGGAGACTAACTGTGTGACATGGCATAACACCGGCCATGGTTAGGGGGTTTATTTAGAACGGCATAGATGGCGCCTAATAGGCTGCGGATCTAATTTGCTCTAGTGTTTTGAGTCCATTAAGATGGGCTCGCATATCGGTTAACCGCCGTCCGTAAGCGCGTATCCCAAAGCAGCTGAGTATTAAGCTACTCGAGCCTAGCCCACTAAGCAGAATACAGCTACATCCAGCTGGGACCTGCACATGTGCATCTGCAACCGTAGAAGTACGGGTCGACTAAGAACAAAGAAGAACTCCGAAGTGTAACAGGCTGATGGCTTTGTTGCTGTTTGCTTTGGGTTTAAATCTTCTTTTAGCGTGTTTTTGTTTACATCCGGTTGTTTTGTCCTAAATCTTCAAAATTGCTTCTACTTAATAAAGGCTAATTTTTTTCTGTAAACTTTGAGTGTCTGATTAGTGCAGTGGCAGAGCATAAGGTTTTCACGGCAAAGGTTCGCGATTGAACTCCATTTCCCTGGACGCTCCAACCAACCCAGATTTAAATGGGTACCTAACTTATTGTTAGTGAGGAAACATTATCGAGGAAAGGGACTAGCCACTCCACCTGAACAACAAGCTGCTCTAACATTTTATCCCTGACAATAGTTCAGGTACCAGACTACATTCTCAATGTGTGTGCTCTTTTCGTTCTGTTCTGTCCCTGATAAAGATGTATTTGTCGAAACGCGACTACTGCCTTTTACAGTTATTCTTAAAATAAGGCAAGGCTGCGACGGTACTGTGGATTGAAATAAAGCTTTAATGCTGACAGGCGAAAGAAATGAAAGCCAGATAGTCCTGTTTACAGATGCCCTGGCCGTGGTTACAGCACTAAAAAGCCAAAAAAATACTGAACAATGATTTAAGAGCAGTACTCTGTCAACTATGCCAGCAGTCCGCACCAAAAAGAGTAGTGGTACAGTGGGTTCCATCCCACTTTAACATTTAAGGCAACGAGGAAGGAGACAGACTTGCAAAAGAAGGTGCAAGATTACCACAACCAGATTCTAGTGTGACTTTCGATAAGTCCAAAAGGTTTATTAGGGCCAGATACATGGCCAAATGGGAAACAGAACACACTGGCTACACAAAAAACGATGCCTATTACCAGTTGAACAGAAGAGAGCAGGTCGTGGTCTTCAGACTCCGCACAGGCCACAACAGACTGAGGTACCACCTATTAAATAAATTGAAAATAGGTGGCACTGACGAATGCACCTGTGGCACAGGGAAAATAACTGCTGAACATCTGCTGCAAAATTGCCCGACATACAAGGACCAGAAAAAGCACATGTAGCCATCACCAGTGCCCACACTAGACAAGCTCTATGGCAGTGTCAATAGCCTCAGGATGACAGCTGCTTTCTTCGAACACATTCAAGTTGACGTCTGACAGCGTACGAAAAAGAAGAAGAAGAAATAAAGCTTTATAAAAAGCATAGTTATGGTCAGATACGGTGCTAAGACAAAAAACCAAAACCAAACTGCAGGTCTTCATCAGTAACAACTATTTGTCAGCTCATATTCGTGTTATTTCTAATATATAATGGAGACCTTCAGATGATAGCGTAAATGTTGTTTCTGTTTTTGTCCTAGCGCAATATCTGGTCAGACCTATCAATGTTTTTGTTTACACTTTATTGTTCTTTTGTAACACTCCTTAACGACCTATATAGCTTTGCATTAAATCTATCTATCTATCTATCTATCTATCTATCTATCTATCTATCTATCTATCTATCTATCTATCTATCTATCTATCTATCTATCTATTTATTTGTCTGTCTGTCTGTCTATATATATATATATTTTATCTAAAAAATAAATCAAGATTACAAAGCTTACAGAAAGCCAGACATGAGCAGTGCATCTCTTTAACATCGCCATCACATTTACATCTACGTCAATGATTTTCAGACTTTACATTCACTTTTAAAGATAGGCAGTAAAAGTTTCATTAATTAGTGCTGAGAAACCTGATACAAATATTAATCTAAGATTCTATGACATTTGTGACCGAATGTATGATTCATGGACCTTGTGAAATACTTAATAGCAGTTCAGCCTACACAGTGGAAACTGTGTGTCATAAACTGCCAAAAGAAATTTGTAGATTCAACTACATAAATTGGTAATGGTTACCTCATTTACAGAACAAAAGAAATTGAAAGCGCTGTTCATTTGAAATATAAAATTATTATCGATATCATTGTGGTATGTCTTCAATTCTTCACCTTATTTTCATAAGATTCCGTGCCTGTAATAGATGTAAAAGACTATTTTCTGAATCATTTTCCCACAATACATTTTGATCCAAATAAAAGTATAAGCCCGATATATCAATTGAAAATTTTGTTTGAGAAATTCTAAGTTGTCAAATAAATGTAATATATAATGTCAGTATTGTCTGTGGCAAAGATTTTATCATATTTTAAATGTTGGTCACTTTACTCCAAAAAAAATTAAATGATAATTTGTTCATACGTCTATCAATATTTTTCTATTTTTCATTATATAAAATGATAACATATCCATTGTTTTTGTATTTTAAAATTTGATTTCATAATTTCCTTTCTCTTTTTCTATTCACACATTTTTGCAATATGACAATAATCTACGTTGCTGACAATAACACATCTGTAATTACAAAAATAATGCAATTTTGTTTCATTGTGTACACCATAAGTGATGGACAGAACCAAAGATGCAGTAGTCAGAAAGAAATCTGACAACAGCCAGTGAGTCATAGCCGGGTGTATGCTTCAGGGTCAGTGACTCATAGCTGGCTGTATGTATCAGGGTCAGTGATCCATAACTGACCAATACCCTGTTCTACCTCTAAGTGGTGGCTCTGAAAACAGACTGCAACTATGCTGCCTGGCTAAGAGATTAAGGATCGAAAAAGGAAGGTAAAGCCAGTCCCTAAAATTTGCTGAAATCAGATGTATTGAACCAAAAAGCGCAGATTCTGCAGCCTTGCTATAATCTACAAATTTTCACATACATCCTATTCAGAACCAACGCCAAATGAAAAGAATGATGGACAATTCCAAACACTGACAGGAAAATGTATGCAAGAAAATGTATATGTATGTTGCTTGGCAACACAAAGAGCATATGGGGATATAGGCATAACATTTTCATGAAGTATTAAATTGACAAATTCTAGAATATCTTTCAGACATTCAATCGGTTAATTGTATGAAGCCAACTAGAAAAGAAATCTTCTTCTTCTTCTTCTTCTTCTTCTTCTTCTTCTTCTTCTTCTTCTTCTTCTTCTTCTTCTTCTTCTTCGTACGCTGTCAGACGTCAACTTGAATTTGTTCGAAGAAAGCAGCTGTCCTCCTGAGGCTGTCGACACTGCCATAGAGCTTGTCTAGTGTTGCCACTGGTGATGGCCACATGTGCTTTCTCTGGTCCTCGTACGTCGGGCAATTTTGCAGCAGATGTTCAACGGTCATTTTCCTTGTGCCACACGAGCATTCGTCAGTGCCACCTATTTTCAATTTATTTGTTGTGGCCTGTGCGGAGTCTGAAGACCACGACCTGCTCTCTTCTGTTCAGCTGGTAGTAGGCATCATTTTTTGTGTAGCCTGTGTGTTTTATTTCCCTTTTGGCCATGTATCTGGCCCTAATAAGCCTTTTGAACTCTTCGTAGGTCACACTAGAATCTGGTTTTGCACCTTCTTTTGCCAGTCCGTCTGCCTCCTCGTTGCCTTGGATGTTACAGTGAGATGGAACCCACTGTACCACTACTTTTTTGGTGCGGTCTGCTGGCATAGTTGACAGAGTACTGCTCTTAAATCATTAAGTTCAGTATTTTTCTGGCTTTTAGTGCTGTGACCACGGCCAGGGCAACTGTAAACAGGACTATCTGGCTTTCATTGCTTTCGAATGTGAGCATTGCTTCTACTGCAGCCTTCAGTGGCTCTGCCTCCGTTCTGAAATTGCTTGAGAATTTTCCAGTTGCCACTGACAGTGTTATTTTTCTACCATTTGGTAGGCTCAGGAATACCCCTGCCCCTCAAGTCTGTGTTGTGTTTGTTACAGAACCGTCGGTGTATGCATGGGTCCAGTACATGCTTGGGTAGTTTTCCGCTATGTACCTCAGGGTTATGTCTCTTCTTTCTTTTTCAGTCTGGCTGTTCTTGTTTCAAATACCTGGTATATTTTCTACCACCTCTGGAATAATATGCTGCTTCCATGTGGGTTTGCGTACAGTAAGGATGGGCTTTGGTGTTGTTACGGTGTTCATAGGCTCTTCGCTCATTTTTGCTTTGGCTATTTCTGCAAAGTTTCTCCGCTTTAGTTTCTCTTTTCCAAATCTATTTAGTCTCTGGTGCATTGGATGGTCTGTCAGTCTTCTGAGTTTCTCTGCTTCCTGCTGGGCTCTGCAGTTTCTTCTGTCGTTCATGGATCGCAGATTTGTAATCTTTTCAATCTCTACAATTGGCGTTGACTACATGCCTCTTGTTATAACTCTCATGGCTTGGTTTTAAAGTTTGCTAATTTTATCAAAGTTCGCCTTTGCTGCTGTTGTCCATGCTGCAATGCCATACTCGAGAACTGGTCTCACTCTTCCAGTGTACAGTTTCTTTAGTATTCTTTCGTCTGCTCCCCAGCTTGTGCCAGCAAGTTTTTTCATGATTGCCATTCTTTGTCTGGCTCTCATTCGGTTTCTCTCGATCTGACTTTTCCATGTCATGCGCCGATCAAATGTGACTCCCAAGTAGTTTGGGTTGTCGTTTGGCTGCAGGTATTTGCCGTTAAGACTTATTTTGGTATTCTGTGGTTTATTTGAAAGCGAGAATATCGTACATGTTGTTTTTTCCTCGTTTATTTTGACCAGTTATGAGTTCGCCCACTCCTTCAACGATGTTAGGGCCTGTTGCATCCGATTGTTTGCTACGGTGAGATTTTTTTTCAGAAGTCCACATTGCTGCTTTTTTTCCGGTAAGCATGTAGTCACCCTGCTTGATGGTAATTTGATTATTTGATGGTGTTTCGTCATTCATGGCTCTGACTAAATTCCATAGTTTGTTCCCTTCTTTATCTAGATTGAGGCTTTCTGTTTTGTTTTTCCAGCTGTCTCTTGTTATTTGGTTCAGTGTTCTTTTGTATTTCGCAGTGATGGCCTTGAGGGCGATATTTTCTTCCATAGATTGCTCTCTCTCTCTCTCTCTCTCTCTCTCTCTCTCTCTCTCTCTCTCTCTGCCATGTTCCTAGCATTTGAGACTTCATCCTCCGCTTTCTGCAGTTCGTGATTCCAATATGGCTTGTAGTTTTTCCTTGCCCCTCTTGGGATGGTTTCGGTGGCTGCTAGCAATATTGCTTTGCTTAGACTTCCCACCGTAGGTTTCATATTGTTATTGCGTGTATTGATAGTTTCACACAGTCCATCTGTCAGCATTGCAAATCTGTCCCAGTCGGCTCGTCTATAGTTCCAACGTGGCAGCGGTTTTATTTCCTTTGGGCCTACTTCCATTTCAATTTCTAGCCTAATTGGCCTGTGGTCGCTACCTGCCATTTGTTCGAGCACCTGACGATCTATTTTGTGGTGAATATTCCCCGCGGAGAAGGCCAAGTTTGGAGTGGAAGTGGTATGCCATGTTCTAGAATAGAAGCTAGGGCTGTCGTCCGGCCTATTGATAAGATAGTCTATCTCCCAGTTTTCCACTTCATCATCTCTGCTGTCTGTATCTGAATATCCCCATCTCAACGAGTGACTGTTGAAGTCTCCAACCACTAGGTAGATGGAGTCCTTGATTTCCATACTCGAGAGCGACAGGTCTTTGTTGGGTGGGCCATACAGGTTGAATATACGGGTTTTCGTTTCCTGTGTCATTATGTCGATTCCTACAATTTTTGCTTGTCCCGTGTGATTTATAGATACTGCGCTACTTGGTATGCAGTTTCGTGTCAGTATCAGAACCCCTCCTTTGTGACCTGCTCTATCAAGACGGATGGTCTGGTATCCTCTGATTGAGAATCTGTGGTTTTTGTTGAGGTGTGTTTCTTGGATGCATGCCACGTCTATCTTACCTTCGTACAGGCGATTTGTTAGGGAAACCTTTTTGTTAAGGACTCCCTCCGCGTTCCACTGTAGTATTGTAATGGTCTTGACTTTTTGGTCAATAGCTCTTACCCCATCTCCTTGTGCCTTAACTCCACAGCACATGGGTGGGTGACCACCAGTAGCATTGGGTGAGCCCCTTCGAGGCGTGGGGCCCGGCACTCTCGCTGCCTGTCTTGACTCCACAAGATGAACACCATACTTTCTTCTTTTAAATTGTGACGTCATCATACAGCGATTTACGTTGCACTGTTTCGTTAAGCATGTGGCCCAGTGCATCCGATTTCAACAGGCGTTTCTGTAAGGATGTCCTACTTAGCCTTTGGCTGTCCCCAGCCCATCTGCAAGGCAATGGTTGTTTGAGGTCAGAGTTCTCTCTTAGGAAAGTTGTCTTGCGGGACTATCGAGTCTTCCCCACTCGGGTCGAAAGGGTGTGATGATGATGATGATATGATGGACTTATGTACTAGTTTTTCAAGTGTCCCAGAAGAGAGGTGGTCCAGTGTGTCTGTGTCCCAGGATCATCACGTCCTGCTAAAAACGTAGCACATACATGTGAGTGGGGGTATCTCCTTGCTCCCCTTTAGTATGCTCGGCTCCTCTGCAGTGATGGTACGCCTATCATTCCCCGCCACCTGCGAGGTTGTCACAAAGGGGCAGATGTGCAATGTCCGCTGGCCTGCATCTCTTCTGCGTCCATTGGGATGATTGATAGGAGACAAAAGTAAAGAACGAGGTAAGAGTGCATTTTGCCAGGAGACAAGCCTGGTCATGGCACGGAGATGTTGTTCGCCTGGTATGCGAACATATCTCATGATCGAGGGCTGAGTCTCAATAGTTCACAGTGAGGTGGCTGCTCTACTGCTTGCGACACCCTCACCGAGAACTAAGTCGTCTACAAATGATTTCATACCTCCACGCCGCGTGGGATGAATATCGGACAGGTCCTCGCCGCTTTGATCGGCGAGACGGTAGAGACATCTTTCTGTGGCTCTTACAGGTCGGGCTGAGACGCGAGCCCCAGGTCGCATTCTTATCGTTGCCTCCCATCGTAGTGGTGCTAGGTATATCGTCGCATATCCGGGCGGGATTCGGCTTAGAGGTGTTCGGCCATAATCCCTCAGATGGTGGCCTCGCACCATCTGCGGTCCAAGGCTGAGTCTCAACAGTTCACAGTGAGGTGGCTGCTCTACTGCTTATGACACCCCGACCGAGAACTAAGTCGTCTACAAGTGATTTCACACCTCCACGCCGCATGGGGTGAATATCTGATAGCTCCCCGCCCACTTTGATCTGCTGGACGGCAGATACATCTTTCTGCGGCTCCACCAGATCGGGCTGAGACGCGAGCCCCAGGTCCCAACCACATCGTTGCCTCCTGTCGCAGTGGTGCTAAGAATATCGGCGCATATCCGGGCGATATTCTGACTTAGAGGCGTTCAGCCATATTCCCTCACATGGTAGCCTCGCACCTCGCACCAAATGTCTGAAACCTGCGATTCCTCTCGGATTGAGCAGGATTACAGTAGCAACGACCTGTCATTAGTAGGGTAAAACTGACCTGTCTTCCGAGGTTCTAGTTCCAGCACATGTTCCCTACTAGACCCAACGAAAAAAAAATCGGTCTGTCAATCATTGGCGTGTTGAGTCAAATTAAGCCGCACGCTCCACTCATGGTGGTGCCCTTCCGTTAATTCCTTTAAGCTTATGACTCGCGCTTACTGGGAATTCCTCGTTCATGGGGAAGAATTACAAGCCCCAATCCCTAGCACGACGGAGATTCAACGGGTTTCCCAACCCTTTCGGGCCAGGGAGGCATCCACGCTGATTCCTTCAGTGTAGCGCGCGTGCGGCCCCGGACATCTAAGGGCATCACAGACCTGTTATTGCTCAGTCTCGTGTGGCTAAATGCCACTCGTCCCTCTAAGAAGTTGCGCCGGCGCATCGAGGGACCGGCGAACTATTTAATAGGCTAGAGTCTCGTTTGTTATCGGAATTGACCAGACAAATCGCTCCACCAACTAAGAACGGCCATGCACCACCACCCACCGAATCACGAAATAGCTATCAATCTGTCAATCCTTACAGTGTCCAGATCGGGTGATTTTTCCCGTGTTGTGTTAAATGAAGCCGCAGGCTCCACTCCTGGTTGTGCCCTTCCGTCAATTCCTTTAAGTTTCAGCTTTGCAACAATACTTCCCCCGGAACCCAAATACTCTGCCCGCAGAGTCATCGAAGCAAATCCTGCGGATCGCTAGTCGGCATCGTTTATGGTCAGAACTACGACAGTATCTGATCGTATTCTCGCCTCTGAATTTCGTTCTTGATTATTGAAAACATTCTTGACAAATGCTTTCCCAGTAGCTCGTCTTGCGGCGATCCAAGAATTTCACCTCTAACGCCGCAATACGAATGCCCCCGTTTGTCCCTGTTAATCATTACCTCCAGTTCCGAAAACCAACAAAATAGAACCGAGGTCCTATTCCATTATTCCTTGCACCATTATTCAGACAGCCGAGGCCTCCTTTGAACACTCTAATTTTTTTCAAAATCAAAGCGCCGGCCACCCGGGACGCTCATCGAAGAGCACCCGCGGGAGAGAGCCGGCAGACGGTAGGGCAGGAGACAACGGGCAGTGAACCGGCAGAGGCGGACCGCCACCTGCGCCTGAGATCCAACTACGAGCTTTTTAACTGCAACAACTTTAATATACGCTATTGGAGCTGTAATTACCGCAGCTGCTGGCACCAGACTTGCCCTCTAATAGATCCTCGTTAAAGGGTTTAAAGTGTACTCATTCCAGTTACAAGGCCTCGAAAGAGTCCCGTATTGTTATTTTTCGTCACTACCTCCCCGTGCCGGGAGTGGGCAAGTTGCGCGTCTGCTGCCTTCCTTGGATGGGGAAGCCGTTTCTCATGCTCCCTCTCCGGAATCGAACTCTGATTCCCCGTTACCCGTTACAAACATGGTAGGCATGTCACGTACCATCGACATTTGATAGGGCAGACATTTGAAAGATGCGTCTCCGGCACATGAGGCCATGCGATCAGCACAAAGTTATCCAGATTCATCAGTGTGGACGTCGCAACCCCGCGAGGGGAAACGACAATTGGTTTTGAACTAATAAAAGCGCTCTTTCCGCGAGGGTCGGAGCTTGGTAAGCATGTATTAGCTCTAGAATTGCCACAGTTATCCATGTAGGATCGTGTCATCTAAGGAACCTCGACTGATTTAATGAGCCATTCGCAGTTTCACCGTGAGACAGTCTGAACTTAGACATGCATGGCTTAATCTTTGAGACAAGCATATGACTACTGGCAGGATCATCCAGATATCTGTCGGAGACGTTCCGTGTTTGCCACACACACCGGTCGGGGATGGACGTGTAAAAAGCCTCACGAGGACGGCCGCAGGGACCGACTGACGGACGGACGGTTGTCCCATTCCTCACTCCGTCGACCTAGTACTGCATGGACGGGGCCTCGTACACACACCAGCCGACCGACCGGGCTCGCTCGACGAGGGATGGCAGCGCTCTGTGCAGAACAGATCCCAACGGCCCCGGCGATGATTTTCACTTGGACTAGGGACGATTTTTGCCTCTTTGCCTGCCCTTCTCAGATAACTTTACCGCGATGAATTGTTCAACAAGTGTAGACTGGAATACATAACCTTGTATCGGATTCGTAAATTATGAGAAGACATTTGATAGTTTAGACAGGGAATCACTTTGGAAATTTCTCAGGCACTATTGAGCGTCTCTGATGTTCCCAAACATAATTAAGAAAACTGTAAAGTTCTACAAGATGAAGAGCTTTTGAAGACCCTTGAGGTAAGAACTGGGGTGAGACAGCGATGTATCTTATCACCATTCCTCGTTCCACTAGCTGTTGACTTGGTAATGAGAACATGGCTTATTCTTACTAAAAAAATTATTATCTGGGCGTGGCTGATGAAATGGCTCTTCTTTTTTCATAACCACAACCAAATACAAAATAAAATAAATCTGCTTACTGAATGGTTCCTCAAATTAGGAGTGTTCACAAAGAACAGATAAAGTATTTGTGAATAAAAGCACCAAACGACAGTGGTAATGTTTGTTTGTTTGTTTTTTTCTTGTTTTTTCTTGTTTGGGGGGGGGGGTGTAGGGGGGGGGGAGGGGGGGTGGACACGTTACTGTTAGAGAAATATTCAATCATATTTCTTGGTAGCAATATAGACAAGTTCGGAGGTACTGATAGATTTCATATTAAGAATACTGCAAAATGCAAAGAGGCTTTTATTGCATTATGTAAATTACTGGAAATCGAAAGAAATAAGTCTATCACAAAAATACAGATCTTCAAATACAATGTCATATTTTCTTTATTGTATGGCTCTGTGACATCGGGAACAAAGAGATGTACAACTAAAAAGATGCAGGCTTTCATTAATGGACACTTGCACCAAACTGAGGGAATAATATTGTTTTAAAAGTCACTAATATAAAACTGGGAAAGAACATGGCAAACGCCAGTGGGGATAGACGTGAAAATGAGACATTGACGATGAAAATGACAGCTTTATGGAAACCCCCTGATAGCATCACAGATCAGTCTCTGTTCTGGAATCGTCAGGACAAGAGAAGTAGAGGCAGGCCTAAACACTCAAAGTCGAAGCAACCATAAAAGTGGCATGAATTATATCAGTTACATTTATAACGAGCATATGTTCTGCACGGATCATCTAGTTGTAATTATATTTCGTTACTTTTCAATTGTCTTCGTGATAATTTTTGTTTAAAACATACATGACAAACCTCAATGAAATGTACAACATTCAGTCAACCCGGGTTGGGAAATCTCCCATACCGGAAGGAGTCACTGGCTTGCTCATGAATATTAATAATGAGTGACGTATTCCAGCTTTTAACACTTCGGCTGCTGTATCCCTTCGATTTCCCGTTAGCACGACAGCACTTGTATAGTTCTGCTCTGTTCTGAAGCGGTTTCATCAAAGATAGTTCTAGTTAATCCAGGCTTTTACGGTTAACTCGGCATTTAGATGTTAAAAGATAACTACGTGCGTCTCTCATTTTCCTCTGTATATATTTGTGAGTCGCATTGCCTTGAGCCTGTTCTGTGTTCACTAAATGAATGTCGAAAGAGCAGAGCTGTTAAGTGCTTGTCTCTCGGAGCAAGAGATCTAATTCGATCCCCGTTAGCAGTCTATAGTGGTGTAAACGTGTACCATACTAACGGCTACGGAAAAACAAAGAGGCGATGAAGGAAAAGCTAGTTACCGCCAGTCAAAATAAACTACCACGGGGTACAATGAATTAAGCCTCCAACACTCCATCCCCGATGGCAGGAGCAGATATAATATACCACAAATTTATTAACAGATCCCATTAACACGCGAGTTTAGCATATTGCGAATATAGTGTTTAACCTTATTGTTCTTAGCCAGCAGCCCACTGGGGGGGGGGGGGGGACGTGGTCTATGGGAGTGATGTGGTCTATGGAGGTGATGTGGTCTATGGGGTGATGTGGTCTATGGGGGTGATGTGGTCTATGGGGGTGATGTGGTCTATGGGATGGTGTGGTCTATGGGGGTGATGTGGCCGCCTTTACTTTCCCAGATTATTCTGGGATTAGTACCCATTTTTTGGCTGGGTTGACCCTAAGAATTGTTATGCGTTCGGAAAAAAGTACGCACGAACTGCGGACCGAATTCCGATTGCTCGGCTAGGATTAGGTGCACTGACCACTGCGTCTCTCAGCTCACAGGCGGCGGCGCTGCCATTGTTAAACGCTTTTATTTAACTTCGCTTGTTTAAACGCTTTTATTTAACTTCGCTTGTTTAAACGCTTGTATTTAACTTCGCTTGTTTAAACGCTTTTATTTTACTTCGCTTGTTTAAACGCTTTTATTTTACTTTAATTGTTTAAACGCTTTTGTTTTACTTCGATTGTTTAAACGCTTTTATTTTACTTTGCTTGTTTAAACGCTTTTATTTTACTTTGCTTTTTTAAACGCTTTTATTTTACTTTAATTGTTTAAACTCTTTTATTTTACTTTGTTTAAACGCTTTTATTTAACTTCGCTTGTTTAAACGCTTTTATTTTACTTTGATTGTTTAAACGCTTTTATTTTACTTTGATTGTTTAAACGCTTTCATTTTACTTTGATTGTTTAAACCCTTTTATTTTACTTCCCTACTTAGTTAGTTTGCTAGTTAGTTAGTTAGTTAGTCAGTCAGTCAGTCATTTAGTCAGTCAGTCAATTAGTTAGTTAGCTATTTGATGACCAATCAAAGTGGTTTGATTCAGGTGTCTTGCAAGTGGTCATCTACAGTACTGGTCCTACGCTTCAGACGAAGGCAAATGGATTGACCAATACAAAGCAGCGATGAATGAATTTGATTCAGCCACCTGACCAAAAAAAATGTTACAGAATTTGGGTCTTACAAATATGCAGAGAGGAAAGAAAAACACAGATTATGAAAACGGTTGCAATTAACGATAGTCAGATTGTGTTTGGGGGAGGGGGCGGGTAGGGGGGGGGGGGTACACTTCAGCCAGATATGATTGCTTTACAAGACAACTAGAGACAGACCAAATAAAAAACTGAGAAGAAACTTAAGGCCAACACAAGTAAATAGTGTTTTTAAAATTGTTTTATTTTCGGAACAAGCTTTTATTAAAGCCATTACTTCATTTTTGTTTTGGGGTCTATAGGAGATTCTTCAATGTTTAATTCGTGTTGTTCGTGATTTTTAAACTCAGTGTATCCTTCTTGTTTTTCCACTTGAATATTTCAGTATTTGAATCCTGGTATTCAATAAGAACTAAATGAACTAAGATCAATTCTCTTTCAACTATGCCAGCAGTACAAACACAGAAGAGTCGTAGTATAATGGGTCTCATCCCTCTATACAAAAAAACACAAGGCAACGAAGAGGCAGGCAGACTGGGGAATGAAGGTGGAAGGTTACCACAACCAGATTCGTATGACTTATGAAGAGTCAAAAATGTTTACTAGGGCCAGATTCATGGACAAATGGTAACCAAAGCATAATGGTTACACAAGAAAGTAAGTGCTACTGAAGATGTGTGCTACTGACGAGTTCACCTGTGGTATATGGAAAATTGCTGCTGAACATCTACTGCAGAACTGCCCAACATACGAGGACCAGAGAAAGCACATGTGGCCTTCACCATTGCCAACACTAGACAAGTTATATGGGAGTGTCACAGCTTCAGGATGACCGCTGCTTTCTTCGAACAAATTCAAGTCGACACCTGACAGTTTATAAAGAAGAAGAAGAAGAAGAAGAAGAAGAAGAAGAAGAAGAAGAAGAAGATGAAGAAGAAGAAAAAGAAGAAGAAGAAGAAGAAATCAGACAAGGCTACCAGATGCCAGGTAGCCAAAAGGCAGCTTGAACGTGTATCTGTTCTCTGTCTGGGAGTACCATTATGGTCAAAAGGCATGGAACAGACCATCTCTCCATCACATTAACGTTTGGTCCCGTATGCGGTTGGAATTGTATGGCCACCAGAAAGAAACCTCGATTATATACCTTTTATTAGGAGCGATTTACTAAGAACGACTATTTACTTTTTTACTAGGAGCGACTATATACATTTTTACTAGATATTCTACACTGAGGCCTAAGTCTGCATGAGCCGAACCACTGTCTGTGCTGTTCAGTTTCCGTGGCTTGCCCAGCCTTTCATCATTTTCTCGATCCATTGGAGCAGATAATAAGTCCATTGTACCGTACAGAGCAGTGTTTCTTAACCGTTTGATCTTGGATGAATGCCTGAAGCAATATTTATGTCTCAATGAGAATCAGTGTATAAATTATAGGAGAATGGAGTTTTGGAAAGGGAAAGAGTTTCTTTCAGACAGACTGTGATGGGAGCGACATTCTATAAAGGACATGCTACATAATGATGAAGTAATTAGTTCGGACTAATTTTTTAACTGCTTTATTCCATTAAAATAAATATGTTAGCATTATATTTCCCTAATATATTGTTAAAGCACTCTACAAACAATCCAAGTTAATGTTCATTTTTTTTTATTTTTCTTCCTCGTTCATCTTCAGACCTCAACTTCAATGACTCTAACGAAGGCAACAGTCGACTCAATGCTCTGTACGCTTCTGTACAGCCTCCCGTGGAAGGACACTGGATGTTGCTAAATGCTACTTATTTTGTCGGTATACAATGGACAAGACTGCAAAATATGTTCTGCCTTCATGGGAGCTGTGCCGCAGTCACAAAAGTATGTAGTGCCAATCTTGAATGTGTTGTACAGATGGCATCTAAGTCTGTTGTGACCTGTGCGTAGCCGGAGAATTATCACCTGGTCTCGCCTGGAGAGTTGATGGTAGGTATGTGGCCAGGGCGGTCTTCTTTCTATTTGCACTGTACATTGCCCTGATGAATGCTTTTGTCTCATTGTATGTGATTTCTGTATCACTCTGTTGCAGCATTCCTCCCTCTCTGGTGCGTATGTCTGTCTTCTCGTTGCCTGGAATGTTGCAGGGGGCTGGTATCCACTTGACTCTGCTTTTTTTTGTTGAAGCACTGGGACAGGCGTTCGAGCAAGTCTGCCAGAGCACCGAGTTCATTTTTGTGCTAAAAAATGTTCATTTGACAGATAGAACATCAAAGGTAAAGTGGGCTGACGAGAAAGAAAAAGTTGCGAGAGCGTCTACAAACGATTGAAAAAACAACGTCTGATCTGGATGGGTCATGAGGGCCGAATGAAGAAAGTCTTGGAAAACAGAACACATTAAAGAGACGAAAGGGCAAACCAAAACATACCTTTGTGATACGAGCGTGCAGAGACATGACGTTGAAGACTTATGCTGAGCTGAAGACGGCTGTAGGCGACATGGAAAAACATAATCCTGAGTTTGCATACTAGTCCCAGGATTGAATGACTTAATTACGATGAAATGCATATGTACTAATATCTGATCATAGTCATCTTCTGATTCATCAGTAATAAGACTAGTTGTAGCGTTGTCTGAGTATAGTAATAGTAGTTGTAGTAGTAGTAGTAGTAGTAGTAGTAGTAGTAGTAGTAGAAGTAGTAGTAACAGCAGTTCTAATAGCGGTAGTAGTAAGGAGTAGTAGTTGGAGTAGTAGTAGTTGTACTAGCAGTAGTAGTAATAGTAGTAGTAGTTGTACTAGCAATAGTAGTAGTAAATGTACTAGCAGTAGTAGTAATAGTAGTAGTAGTTGTACTAGAAGTAGTAGTAATAGTAGTAGTAGTAGCAAAAGGAGTAGTAGTGGTAAAAGTAGTAGTAATAGTACTGAAGTAGTAGTTATAATGGTAATAATAGCAGTGATAGTAGCAGAAGTAGTAGTAGTAGTAGTAGTAGTAGTAGTAGTAGTAGCAGAATTATTTTTTTTAAGTAGACGAATTGCTGATGTTACAAAAAAAGATATGAGAGTAAAACATTTCCAGATTAAAGTATTAACAACTAGACACATACACACACACACACATAAACACACACATAAACACACACAAAATACACACGCACACACTACACACATACTATACACTCAACGATCGAAAACAAAATCCATGCCCTTCTGGACGCAGGTAAACAAAAACGAAAATATTCCCAGATCATTGTTAGGTTGCCATGGCGCCCATTTAGCAACAATAACAGTTCGATATGAATCTCCCAACGTGTTTGCCTTACGTACTAGAAACAATTGTTGCCGGCTCGAATTTGTATTGTCTCACTGTTTTAGCTATCGGCTCAGTGTGTGTTCTATAAAAGATTCACATAGATGTTCGCCATCATCTTTATTATCAGCATTATCGTTACTATCATCACTTTCTTCATCACCACTATCAACATTATAATTATTATCATCATAACCATCATCATTACCAGCAACCACCACCAACAACATCATCATGACAACCACAACCACCACCAACAACATCATCATGACAACCACAACCACCACCAACAACATCATCATGACAACCACAACCACCACCAACAACATCATCATGACAACCACAACCACCACCAACAATATCATCATGACAACCACAACCACCACCAACAACATCATCATGACAACCACAACCACCACCAACAACATCATCATGACAAAAGCGTCGGTCATCCTGAGGCTGTCGACATTGCCATAGAGCTTGTCTTGCAGTTCCACTGGTGATGGCCACATCTGCTCTCTCTGATCCTCGTATGTCGGGCAGTTCTGCAGCAGATGTTCAGCGGTCATTTTACCAGTACCGCACGGGCATTCGTCGGTACACCCTATCTTCAATTTGTTGAATAGGTGGTACCTCAGTCTGTTGTGGCCAGTGCGAAGTCTGAAGACAACGACCTGCTCTCTTCGGTTCAACTGGTAATATGCATCGTTTTTGGTGTAACCAGTATGTTCGGTTTCCCATTTGGTCATGTATCTGGCTTTGATAAGCCGTTTTGACTCTTCGTACGTCATACTGGTATCTGTTTGTGGTAGTCTTGCACCTTCTTTTGCCAGTCTGTCTGCCTCCTCGTTGCCTTGGATGTTGCAGTGTGATGGGACCCACTGTACCACTACCCTTTTTGGTGCGGACTGCCGGCATTGTTGACAGAGTACTGCTCTTAAGTCATTACGCTCAGTGTTTTTCTGGCTTTTTAGCGCTGTGACTACGGCCAGAGCATCTGTAAGCAGGACTATATGGCTTTCATTTTCTTTATGTGTCACCATTTCTTCCACTGCCGCCCTCAGTGCCTCTGCCTCCGCGTTGAAATTGCTTGTGTACTTACCAGTAGCGAATGACAGTGTTATTTTTCTGCCATTTGGTAGGTTCAGGAATGCTCCTGCCCCTCCGTTCTGTGTAGTGTTTGTTACAGAACCGTCCGTGTATGCATGGGTCCAGTACATGCTTGGGTAGTTTTTCGATATAAAGCTTAGGGTAGTATCTCTCCTTTCTTTTTCAGTCTGGCAGTTATTGTTTCCAATACCTGGTATATTTTCTACCACCTCTGGAAATATATCCTGCCTCCAGGTAGGTTTTCGTACAGTGGTGATGGGCTTTGGTGTTGTTAGTGCGTTTATGGGATCTTCGTGCATCTTTGCTTTGGCTATTTCTGCAAAGTTTCTCCGCTTTAGTTTCCCATTTCCCAAATTGTTTAGTCTCTGGTGCATTGGATGGTCAGTCAGTCTTCGGAGTTTCTCTGACTGCAGCTGAGCCCTGCAGTCTCTTCTATCGGTCATGGGTTGCAGCTTTGTAATCTTTTCAAGTTCTACAATTGGCGTTGACTTCATGCCTCCTGTTGTAACTCTCATGGCTTGGTTTTGAAGTTTGTTAACTTTATCGAAGTTCACCTTTGTTGTCCATGCCGCAATGCCATACTCGAGAACTGGTCTCACTCTTCCAGTGTATAGTTTCTTTAGTATACCATCCCCCCAATCATCATCATCAACATCATCATTATCACCATCACCATCACCAACACCATCACCATCACCAACACCATCACAGCCAACAAAATTACACTCACGACAACCAACATCATCATCACAACCACCATCACCCCAACCATCATCATCATCAACATCAATACTAACATCTTCATCCCCACCACCACTCCCACCACTAAAACCATAATTATTATCAACATTATGATTACAATAATCACCACATCATCTTTATGTGGTCGACATCCTTCAGTTGTTATAAACCGAATCACAGCTCGCTGATCAACTCTGGACGGATTCCGTATTACACCCGCCATGTTTTCAACGGTCTGCTTGGGAAAAATGAGTTGGAGGATAATGAAATTTTGCAAACTTGTCAGTTGGTATGTGCTGTTTACACCAGAAGTGACGTCATCATGCGCATCGTACGTATGTTGATTTGTTGTAGTTTGGTCCGGTGTTATTTGAACACGCCTCTTATTTGTACAGGGCTACCTTTTAATTAGCATTTTAAAAGAGTTGTTACTCTTGCTGCTGTTTATTGCCCACAATGTGAAAAGTTTACTCTTATGTGCTCCATGAAAAGGACGTTAAGTGGAGGTTTGTAGCAGCTTTTCTCACACCCCTAGCATGCTGACCAAGGTCGGCCACGGTCCTTCAAGCTGTTGTGCTATGCTTGCCTTCACTTGCGTGACGCTCACCCCTACGGAGATCACGTCGATCCATATCTCGTCAGCCAGGCTATCTGGAAAACAGTTCGCTTCCATGGGGACGCTACATGGAAGATAGATTGTGAGCTTGGTCTGTATATTGTGCCTGAACCTGGCGGGACGTCCTGGTAAGTATGATCTTCCTGGACCGACTAGCATCTTAGTTCCACTTGCGGAAAGAGTAATCTTGCTCATTATGGGCATCCCACAACAAACAAGCTCCGGGATCAAGATGCTGAGCAGCGCATGAAGTGCAGAGATCAGCGACCCATAGCTGACTGCTAGTGTCAGGGCCAGCGAACCAGAGCTGCCAAGACCCTTCTACACCTCCACGCGGTGATCCTGGATAGCAGGCTGCAACAGAGCAGACTGGCTAAGGAGAAGGGATCGAAGAGGGAATACTAACCCGGTACTCAAAAAACGCTTGCTGAAGTCGGATGTGTTGGACCGAAAGGTGCAAATATCGCAGTCAAGCTGTAGACTACGACACAACGCATTCCGTTCTCTAGACTACATTCTGCTAATTAGGCCCGTGTCAGGATTTGGTAGCGGGAAATTGAGAACGAACGAAGCCAAACTAAGCCAAACAAGCTCCAATTCCAAGCTGATACAAAAACAAATACAGGTAATGGCTTAATGTTAGCACGAAGACAAAAACAAAACTGTACCTACGTAAGTAGGTCACTGAGTCATTACCTATTTGTGGTTTTATAGACTCGAGTGGGGAACTGAGATACTGAGACCGGTCTGACACAACATACTGACCAGGTCGTCGCGTCAGGGTCAGACACAACATACTGACTAGGTCATCCCGTCAGGGTCAGACACAACATACTGACCAGGTCGTCGCGTCAGGGTCAGACACAACATACTGACTAGGCCGTCGTGTCAGGGTCAGACACAACATAATTGCCAGGTCGTCGCGTCTGGGTCAGACACAACATACTGACCAGGTCGTCGCGTCAGGGTCAGACACAACATAATGACCAGGTCGTCGCGTCAGGGTCAGACACAACATAATGACCACGTCGTCGCGTCAGGGTCAGACACAACATAATGACCAGGTCGTCGCGTCAGGGTCAGACACAACATACTGACCAGGTCGTCGCGTCAGGGTCAGACACACCATACTGACCAGGTCGTCGTGTCAGGGTCAGACACAACATAATGACCAGGTCGTCGCGTCAGGGTCAGACACAACATAATGACCAGGTCGTTGCGTCAGGGTCAGACACAACATAATGACCAGGTCGTCGCGTCAGGGTCAGACACAACATACTGACCAGGTCGTCGCGTCAGTGGGCACAATTTACTGACCAAGACCACTATCTCTCTTCCCTTTAGCATTTCCTGGAAACATTCAGTTTTCAAGGCAGACTGATGAGATGTGAATCGACGTGATCCCCGTAGTAGTGAGCATCAAACAGATAAAGGAAAGCATAGCACAACCACCTGAAGGACCGTGGTTTATCTTCGTCAGTATTCTCGTGACGTGGAGAAAGCTACCACAACCCGCCACCTAACATCCATTTCAGGAAGCACAACAGAGTACAATTACTCATTGTGAGCATTCAACAACAAAATAAACTCCAGTGGACAAATCACAACCTTGATGATTTGGTAATATTTGACGAATGAAATCGACTAATCAGGATCTAGACGTCTAAGAACACCAAAAGTCAACTAGAAGGACAATATAAGAGATGAATTCTCGTATGTAAATCATTGGGGAGACTTAAATTGGGGTACTGATCTGGCTGTGTCACAACCTACGTCATGAGGGCCGAATGAAGAACGTCTTGGAAGACAGAACACTACTGGTGTGGAGTCCTTATCATAAAGTAGAAATAAGTATGCTAGAAAGGATAGAAAGAATAGCTATAAATCTGATCGTGGGATTCCAGAATTATAGTTATGAGGAGAGACTCATAAACAGATTAACTGGTCTACAGTTTTTAGAAGATAGAAGAATTCAAGGTGCCTTTATACACGTTCCGGATTCCGTGGCGAAGGGGTTAAGCCGTCGGCCTCGTGATCAGGTGGTGTGGGTTCGACTCCGGACTCCGCCGTCTTTTTCACAGGGGCTTTATGCGGAGTACCCTGCATCTCGTAGTCGCACCCTAGTCGTCTTGTCCTTGACTTGCCACTGGGGTCGGGCGGTACGAGACGAGAGAGCAAGGATAAAAAGTAGCGCAGTTAATCCTTACTAAAAATAGCGCTAGCAAAATTAATTATGCCATCATCGTCTACGATGGACGGCGGCCTTTGTCTTTTTACAAGTTTATAAATGAATCAATGGACAGGATACATGAGACTGGACCAATTTTGTTCAAGTATAACCGGATACAAGAACAAGAGGACACAGGTTAGAATTGTTTAAAGACAGGTCCAGATTAGATATTAGGAAATATGTCCAGATTAGATATTACGAAATGTCCAGATTAGATATTAGGAAATATGTCCAGATTGGATATTAGGAAATATGTCCAGATTAGATATTAGGAAATATGTCCAGATTGGATATTAGGAAATATGTCCAGATTAGATATTAGGAAATGTCCAGATTAGATATTAGGAAATATGTCCAGATTAGATATTAGGAAATATGTCCAGATTAGATATTAGGAAATATGTCCAGATTAGATATTAGGAAATGTCCATATTAGATATTAAGAAATATGTCCAGATTAGATATTAGGAAATATTTATTTAGTTAAAGAGTGGTCAATGCTTGGAATGCATTGCCACAGAATGCATAAAAAATTATATTGGTAATTGTTAGTATTCGTGGAGTGGAATAAACTTGACGTATACATACTCTGTAGCGCCTTCTAAGGAAATATAGTTAAGTTAAGTTAAGATGAGTTAAGTTAATACAGAAGCCAAGTCTGAAACCTGGCCACGAGAAAGGCAGTGGATAGAATAATTTACTGCTATTTCTGGCAAACCTCTACTCCTCAGCGCAGAATAGAAGTGATCCAGTGTAAGTAAAGAAGAATGCTCTACAAACAAGAGTAGAAGAGCAGTACGTAAGAAAGTGGCGAGCATGTCCCAAGAGAAGACTAATACCTCTGGGGTGGACGAACTTTAAATGTTTGGGTTAGTTAGTTTTATTTCCCCTTGTGCGGTTAAACGGCATTGGGAGCTTAAGTTGTCTGTCCTGCGCAAAGTGCTTGGCGCCGGCCAATGTGAGTCGTGTGGTTGCACAATTATTATGTCATCTATCCATCTGCCTCTCGGCCGCTCTCTTGCCGTGTAGCCAGATATCAGTGGAATTTGATGAGTGTGCATTCTCATAAAATGACCGAACCAACGTATTTTGAGCCTGGAAATGTACTTTGAAACAAAACGAAGTGCCGACCATTCTGCGAATGTCGTTGTTCCGAATTATGTCTTTCCTGGTAACACCGATGACCTTCGCTAAATACTTAATTTCACACCTCAAAATTCTGCTCTAACGCGCCCATGACAGAAGTAACACATAGTCGGCATAAATAAACTGTCTGCCAGCTGTTGCTTTATTGTTAGACTAATACTCGCGTGCCGAAGCAGTGGTGAGAGCTGATAAGTTATCAAAGATGCTTTTTGTCACCTAGTCTCTATTTCCCTGTCAATGCGTGGGTTCGATGCCTAAAAGTGTGCGGTGTCAATAACCTACTTAGCTGCAACGAGAATTCCTGAACCAAGACGTCACACTAAAAAATACATGAATAAAAAAATGAATTGACCATTTTTCCAAGGATCAAAACAGAGAAATAGTCAGAATGTTAAATTGAAGACAATTTAGGAAAACAAAGAAGAAACCCATAGGATGACATAGCAAGATGGACAGAAAGGCAAGGAGTATTTGAAGCTCTGAACAAATCAAAAGTCAATTAGTTGTTTTTATTTCTGATTTTGTCGTCTCACTTACTACCAGGTAATAGCCCAGTGTCGTGGTATGTATTTGTCTTTCCCATCGCTTGGGGCGTGAGTGACTGTTTTTCACATTTTACGGCAGGTTTCGTTTTTACTGTATATTCATCTTTTCCTTAGACTACGACGATCTGTTTTTCCTGATGTTCTCTTGTAGAAGGTTTTATGAACAATGTGGTCTCATCGCATTATCATAATATGGCTGGGTGAATTGACTGTCAACGCTATGAGACCTGACACGTGATCGTGATAAACACAAACACTTGTACCCATTTGATATGCTCCAGGACATCCTTCTACCTATCCAGGTGAAAACGATTTATCTACTTGTTTAATTCATGTATCATATCTCACGTATTGTTCTTAAAGCATTTAATCAAACCGAGAAGTCGTGCATTATCTATCATTTTTGAAGGAGTGTTGTTATTGTGATAATTATCTCTTTTGTTTTCGGTCTAGATCGTGTTTATCTTCAGTAGCTAAATTGTTACAAGGAACCAGTTGTGTGACGTACCAGACCAGTTGTGTGACAATCCAGACCAGTTGTGTGACATACCAGACCAGTTGTGTGACATACCAGACCAGTTGTGTTATATACCAGACCAGTTGTGTGACGTACCCGTACCAGACCAGTTGTGTGACGTATCAGACCAGTTGTGTGACATACCAGACCAGTTGTGTGACGTACCAGACCAGTTGTGTGACATACCAGACCAGTTGTCTGACGTACCAGACCAGATGGATTACGTACAAGACCAGTTGTGTGAAGTACCAAACCTGTTGTAAGAACGTACCAGACCAGTTGTAGGACGTACCAGACCAGTTGTGTGACATACCAGACCAGTTGTGTGACATACCAGACCAGTTGTGTGACATACCAGACCAGTTGTGTTATATACCAGACCAGTTGTGTGACGTACCCGTACCAGACCAGTTGTGTGACGTATAAGACCAGTTGTGTGACATACCAGACCAGTTGTGTGACGTACCAGACCAGTTGTGTGACGTACCAGACCAGTTGTGTGATGTACCAGACCAGTTGTCTGACGTACCAGACCAGATGGGTTACGTACAAGACCAGTTGTGTGAAGTACCAAACCTGTTGTAAGAACGTACCAGACCAGTTGTAGGACGTACCAGACCAGTTGTGTAACATACCAGACCAGTTGTGTGACCTACCAGACCAGTTGTGTGACGTACCAGACCTGTTGTGTGACGTACCAGACCAGTTGTGTGACGTACCAGACCAGTTGTCTGACGTACCAGACCAGATGGGTTACGTCCAAGACCAGTTGTGTGAAGTACCAAACCTGTTGTAAGAACGTACCAGACCAGTTGTAGGACGTACCAGACCAGTTGTGGGACGTACCAGACCAGTTGTGTGACGTAACAGACCAGTTATTCTGGTAAAAGGGCAAAAAATAAGATCCAGCGAATTACAGACCGGTGAGTTTAACGAGCATAGTCTGTAAATTGTTAAAGTCAATAATCCAAGAAAACATTGTAATGCATTTAGACAAATGTAATCTAATTAGAAATAGTCAGCATGGGTTTACTAGATGGATATCATGCTTAACAAATCTATTAGAATTCACGGAGGAGGTTAGCAAAATGATTGATAAAGGGCAGCCAGTGGACGTTATTTATCTAGATTTTGCACAGGCCTTTGATAGAGTACCTCATAAAAGATTATTTCAAAGTTAAAATCACATGGAATAGTTGGCGAAGTTGTCAAATGGATTGAAAATTGGTTAACGGGAAGAAAGCAGAGGGGTTGGCATAAATAAGGAGTACTCTGGGTGGTGTGAAGTGAAAAGGGAGTGCCGCAGGGCTCGGTTTTGGGACGAATTTTGTTCTTGATATATATAAATGAATTGGGCATGATTGCAAAATTCAATGATGACACAAAACTATGCAGTAATGTCTCATCAAAAGCAGAAGTGGATGTATTGAGGTCGGATTTAGATAAAATTCGAGAATTGTCTGTAAGCTGGCAAATGGAGTTTAATGTAGATAAATGTACAGTCATCCACACGGACAGATCCAATATGGAACATGATTACAGAATGGGAGAGAAAAATATTAGAATGATAGATAAGGAAAGGGACCTAGGGGTTATAATAGATCATACAGGTAAGGTGAGTGAGCAAGTCCAGATAGCAGTGAAAAAGACAAATGCAATGTTAGATATGGTAACAAGAAATATTAAACATAGGAGCAAGGAAGTGATAGCTGTATAAAGCATCAGTTAGACCTAGATTGGAGTACTGTGTACAGGTGTGGAGTCCTTATCACAGAGGGGATATAAACATGCTGGAAAGAATACAAAAAAGAGTGACAAAGCTGATAGTGGGATTCCAGATTACAATTGTGAGGAAAAACTCAGAAAAACCGGCCTACAGTGACTAGAAAAGAGAAGAATGTGTGGTGACTTAATACAGGTTTATAAGATGATCAGAGGAATGGATAAATTAGACTATAACAAAGTTGTTTTTTTAAAATACAGCCACCCACAATAACAAGAGGGCATAGCTACAAGCTGACTAAAGGGAGGTCCAGATTAGATATTAGGAAATATTTTTTTAGTGAGAGAGTGGTGAATGCTCGCAATGCATTGTCATTATAGGTAGTGGAGGCAGGGGACAGTTAATGAATTTAAGAATAAATTGGATGCGCACAGCTTTTAGAGCAAAGAACTGTAAATTAAACTGGTTGTATACAGATTCTGCAGGGTTTTCTAAGCCAGTATAAAAACGTTAAGTTAAGTTGTGTGTCATACCAGACCAGTTGTGTGACGTACCATACCAGTTGTGTGACATACCAGACCAGTTGTGTGACGTATCAGACCAGTTGTGTTACGTACAAGACCAGTTGTGTAACATACCAGACTTTCACGGCAATGGCATTGCCACTACCCTGCTTGATTGAGTACATTCTTTTCAGAATCAACAACACAGAAGTCATTCTGAGAATATGTCATTTGGTTCCTAACTTATTTATTTGGAGGATGATGAGGCTAACGTCTGGTCAAGCAAAACACACTGATCAGGCGTTAGCCAGGGTCAGGAGAAATATGCTGGCCAAGACCCTCATCTGAACTCCTCGTTGGTCGTCCTGGAAACGGGCTGTTGTCAAGGACAACAGTCTGGCTAACAAGGTGAGGTTTGGCGTGATCTCCGTAGTAGTGAGCGACACGCAGATGAAGCTAAGCATAGCACAACCGCCTGGAGTACCCCGGTCCATCTTCATCTGCACGCTCGGGATGTGAGGAAAGCTACTGCAATCCGTCGTTTAGTAGCCTCTCCAGGGCGCAAGCGTGGGCGCTGAATATGTAGACCCTGGCCTGCCCAAACTGCAGGATCCTCTCTTGACCTCGCTGGTGTAATCCAAAGGAATGCAAAACATGACAATTTGGCACCAGCTCAGCTGCAGGAGCTGCCTGAATGAGTTTGCAATTTTGAAACCATCCGCCTTAGCTGCTACCACTCTCGACTTTATATCTGGGTTTACTCCCGTAGCCATGCCCTATCTCGAGGTTTCCACAAGGCAGTAGATTCGTTTTCCGCAGATGCTAGTTACTCGAGACATCCGATGATACTCTTATCGTCCCAGGACTAGCCAGCACTTCCTGTCACTTGTGGTTTTAAAATCAGAGTTTCTCCTTTCCTAGGCAAACTGCCTGAACAGGCTAACGAACTTCGTCTACCCAGGTATAGAGTCAGAGTTTACCTTCTCTTAGATTGGCTGCCAACCAAGGCTAATGAGCCCAATCTGCCTGCCCAGTTATACCTCCGAATACTCGGTCGTGCCCCACAGCAGGCTGTATAAGAAACAGGGGTGCCCCTCATGAAGGTGCTGCTGGGGACACAATAATGTAGGAGAGGCCATTGCCATGGAGACTCCTACCCGGCAAGTCAAACAGTAAAAATCATTTTTACACTATAGTTTAATAAGTACGCCATGCCATTTACCCTTTAGAAACAATATGAAAGAAACATATATTTCGTATTGCTCGCTTACCTTAAAGCACTCGTTTTTGTTGATTATGAGGAGTGACGGATCTACATTTGAAAATGTGTTTTTTTTTATTGAAGAAAGGTTGAAGAAGATAGTGGAGATTCATCATCTGGTCCTTCGATGAATCTTATTAGTTTCCTCACATCCCGAGCGTGCTGATGAAGGTGGATAGCGGTCTTCTATGCGGTTGTTAAGCTAAGTTAAGTTCAGTAAGTCAAGTTCAGTTAAGCTAAGTTACGTTAAGTTAAGTTAAGTTAAGTTACGTTAAGTTAAGTTAAGTTAAGTTAAGTTACGTTAAGTTAAGTTAAGTTAAGTTCGGCTCACATACTGCCGAAGGTTGCGGTGGCACTGTATTTACATACGCCAGCACACTGGACGGCGTGGGCTTGTGGTTAAGTGGCACGGCTCACAACCGGAAGGTGCTGGGTTCGATCCCCATCACAGCACCGGCCGTTACCCCGGAGAAGCAAACCCTTAGAAAATGCAGGAGCGAGCAGACCCTTACATAAAATGTATGCTGAAGTCGGTTGCACTGGACCGATAGGCGCAAAATAAAAACCACAGTGCAACGCACACCGCCTTGGGGATTAGAGAAATACGGCGAACGCAAAAAAAACATAATTTAAAAATAGCCTAGCACACGACGTGGTGACAGCAGTGGCGAGCAGCCTGTAGACTTCAGCCTTCAAAACCCTTCGACTACCCCAGCAATGGGGAAAATGTACGAAATTGTTTTTGGTTTTTTAACACTCAACGCATGGAAGATGGTCGCATTCCCAAAGATACCCTCTATGGACAGTTGACGCATGGCGAGAGAACAGTCGGCCGAACACAGTTGAGGTTCAAAGATGTATGTAAGCGTGATATGAAGACCCTGGGCATGAGCCTGACATCCCGAGAAGACGAAGCTGCAGAACGAACCAAGTGGAGATGTACCCTCACGCTTGGTGAAAAAAAACCTCTTACAACAGAGATAGGTGAAGCGACAATATCGTAGGAGAAAGAAAACCAAATAAATTAAGTACATAGTTTTGTTTACCACACAATGTCGTATCACCCTATATAGTCAGTCGTGACTGTAAGGGGCTACAAAGGAACATAAACATATGGAATTGTGTATTTACGAGCCTATCCAAACAAGCATACCAGATAAGAGCACACCACGTGAAAGAATCTTATACAGATAGTGTCAATATAATAAGATAACATAGCAACACGTGATATCCTGTTGAGATATCGAACATCTTGTTTCATAGTGTGCTATCTCAATGGCTGGTGATAACAATAGCAAATTGTGATATCCCATATCCTGTATATTATTTTATAAAAAATTTTATTATAACCTTCGTGAAACTTACATATTTCAATGTCAATATATTTAAATTAATGTTATAAGGATTGCCCATGTTCAGTGTAATTAATGGTTAGATGTGATGATTCAGTTCCACATACGATGTCTAGTTAGTAAGTAAGTCACAAATAGCCTTTTTAAAAATTAAATGATATATCAACATGAAATCTGTTTGCAATTGCGCTTGTGGAGAGGAGACTAACGTCTGGTCAGGTAAAATATACTGAACGGAAAGGTAAGTCGCGGCCAGGTAAAATTTACTGAACGGAAAGGTAAGTCACGGCCAGGTGAAATATACTGAACGGAAAGGTAAGTCGCGGCCAGGTAAAATATACTGAACGGAAAGGTAAGTCACGGCCAGGTGAAATATACTGAACGGAAAGGTAAGTCACGGCCAGGTAAAATATACTGAACGGAAAGGTAAGTCACGGCCAGGTAAAATATACTGAACGGAAAGGTAAGTCACGGCCAGGTGAAATATACTGAACGGAAAGGTAAGTCACGGCCAGGTGAAATATACTGAACGGAAAGGTAAGTCACGGCCAGGTAAAATATACTGAACGGAAAGGTAAGTCACGGCCAGGTGAAATATACTGAACGGAAAGGTAAGTCACGGCCAGGTGAAATATACTGAACGGAAAGGTAAGTCACGGCCAGGTAAAATATACTGAACGGAAAGGTAAGTCACGGCCAGGTAAAATATACTGAACGGAAAGGTAAGTCACGGCCAGGTGAAATATACTGAACGGAAAGGTAAGTCACGGCCAGGTAAAATATACTGAACGGAAAGGTAAGTCACGGCCAGGTGAAATATACTGAACGGAAAGGTAAGTCACGGCCAGGTAAAATATACTGAACGGAAAGGTAAGTTACGGCCAGGTAAAATATACTAACGAAGACCCCACCTCGAGCCCTCGCAATTCCTCCTGGAAATGGACTGACATCATGGTAGTCTGGCTAATGAGGTAGGGGATCTTCATGATCCCCTAATTAGTGATCCACACGCATAGCACAACCGCTTGGAGAACCCTTGTCCACCTTCAACGGCACGCTCTGGATGTGAGGAACGCTTCTGTAACGTGTCTTTTAATGCCGTTTTCAATGCGCACAAAAAGCTTCCAAATTGTGTGCAATCAACAGCAACAAATATTGCACTTAAATTGTCTATTATTTCTCAACATGATTTGCACGTACACCGATAGCCTTATTTCTAGGGGTCTGACGCTGTGCAAAGAACACGACAAAGAAATGAATAAAGTAATATTTTCCGCTGTGCAGGCCGGTTTCTTTCTTTGTTACGAATGCCCAAAAGGAGAAAGTTTACTCTTTTGTGCGCCCTGAAAAGGACGTTAAGTGGCAGGTTGCAGTAGCTTTTCTCACATCCCTAATCTGCTGATGAAGGTGGACCGAGGTCCTTCAGGCGGTTATGCTATGCTTTGCTTCATTTGCGTATCGCTCACTAATACAGGGATCATGTGGATCTCTACCTCGTTAGCCAGACTGCCATGAAAATATACCGTTTCCCGGGAGGGCTACGAGGAAGCCGAGGTGAGGGTCTTGGCCAGTATATTTTGACCGGCCATGATTAACATGTCTGATCAGTATGTTATGTCTAACCAGACGTTAGTCTTCCTCTTCCTACCAGACGTTAGTGTTCCTCTCCCTAACCAGACGTTAGTCTTCCTCTCCCTGACCAGACGTTAGTCCTCCTTCCCCTGACAAGACGTTAGTCCTCCTTCCCCTGACAAGACGTTAGTCCTCCTCCCCCTGACAAGACGTTAGTCCTCCTTCCCCTGACAAGATGTTAGTCTTCCTCCCCCTGACAAGATGTTAGTCTTCCTCACTCTTACCAGCCGTTAGTCTTCCTCTCCCTGACAAGATGTTAGTCTTCCTCCCCCTGACAAGACGTTAGTCCTCCTTCCCCTGACAAGATGTTAGTCTTCCTCCCCCTGACAAGATGTTAGTCTTCCTCACTCTTACCAGCCGTTAGTCTTCCTCTCCCTGACCAGACGTTAGTCTTCCTCCCCCCTAACCAGACGTTAGTCTTCCTCCCCCTAACCAGACGTTAGTCTTCCTCCACCTAAACAGACGTTAGTCTTCCTCTACCTAACCAGACGTTATTCTCCCACCCCCCCCCCCCTGACCAGACGTTAGTCTTCCTCCTTCTGACCAGACGTTAGTCTTCCTCCTTCTGACCAGATGTTAGCCTTCCTCCCCCTACCAGATGTTAGCCTTCCTCCCCCTACCAGATGTTAGCCTTCCTCCCCCTACCAGATGTTAGTCTTCCTCCCCCTACCGGATGTTAGCCTTCCTCCCCCTACCAGACGTTAGTCTTCCTTCCTCCCCCTACCAGATGTTAGCCTTCCTCCCCCTACCAGACGTTAGTCTTCCTTCCTCCCCCTACCAGATGTTATCCTTCCTCCCCCTACCAGATGTTATCCTTCCTCCTCCTACCAGACGTTAGTCTTCCTCCCCCTACCAGACGTTAGTCTTCCTCCCCCTGACCAGACGTTAGTTTTCCTCCACCTGACCAGACGTTAGTCTTCCTCCCCCTACCAGATGTTAGTCTTCCTCCCCCTACCAGATCTTAGCCTTCCTCCCCCTACCAGACGTTAGTCTTCCTCCTTCTGACCAGACGTTAGTGTTCCTCCTCTTCCAGGCCGGTTGAGAAGTCAATGGTTTAGAAATCAGATTTAATTTTTTTTTTTATCGAATGAACTGGTCGACGGATAAACGAAACAGGAAACCGTGATATCGGATGTTGAGAGTGTAACATGTTACATGCCATAAAATGACAAAATTGGAAATGGATTAGCACATCGGAATCCATCATTTTGTTCACTGTGTGGTGTTATAATTATTATATCCTACCCTACATTGCTTCCTGTCCAACGCTGCGTGTCATCCATTTAATCCGGTTTTTGTTATCCCCGTCATTGACTGCTGTAGGCTACTGAGAGCTGCTCAACTATCGCCCTGCATTCAATATTACTAACATTTCAATACACATCCTATTCTCATGCAATCTGTCAATACCTCGTTCCTGGAGCCTCATTAGTGCACTTCTCGAGAGCCGCCAATATACAAGCAATCAAGGAGGGGGTGGGGTGGAGGCAGAAGAAATGGTGCTGCAGCCGGACAGAAGTAGTGAAGTCTACGACCCTGGTGAGTACTGTCCCTCTTTTCAGGAAAGAGATGACCAATGACTACCCTAGATTCATCAGTCCAAATCCCTGCAGTACCAGAATGACTGCACGATGGAGACTTCGGGGCGTAAACATTTTAATCGTACGCGTGTCACTTTGTGATGGAAGTACACGACTGGATGAGAAACTGGTTGTCTACAGACTCTTCGGAGTCTTCTTGGGGTCGTTGTAGTCGAGAGGTAAACCTCTCACCTCTCAAAGCGATGAAAAGAAACGGTGGGCGATCGAATGCCGCGAATTTTCAAGCGACCCCTAGTCTCAATGGATGTGGAACCAGCGCACCTGCATCCTGAGTTATCTCCACCCGTCTTGATTTATGTCTTGTCACTGGTCCAAGCTAGATGGGGACCAGAGAGTGAGGTTGATGACCAGCGCAGTTTACTCCTCACTGTAATCCAAATACAGCGCAAGTTACATCATCAAGACAAAAACCATCTGCTGATGTCGTCATCACCGCTTGAGATGGGTAAGTAACAACAAAGAGAACATAACATAACAAAAGATGGCTACGAACGGTTGTGCATCGAGCTTTCAACCGGATACAGTACAAGTGAAGTGATGCAAACACCACCACTTGAAGTCCTCACTGAAGTGATTTCTCACAGGGAATGGGACACGATGCAGTGATTGTATATAACAGATGTTGGCAAATTTGTTTAGGATCTAGGCGCCAGATAGGAAGTGTAAGAGGCTAGCATCGTGCTGGATGAAAAGTTGATTGTAGAGCTGTGCAACATGTCAGAGGATATGGGATAATTGCTTTAAAAAAATCAATTTTAAATTTGTTTCCGTTCTTCCTTATTTGTGTTCATGTCCTAATATGCTGCGTAACATAACGCCGACAGTCTGACCTTGAGATAGTATAGTGTGTCTCTTAACACGGAAAGGGAAAATACGAGATGGGGAGGAATTGTGCTCGTTAAAACACCGCTGGTCTTGAACAATTTGGAGTCACGACAACATTTCTCAGCGTGATTACGACCTGGGGGTCTGGATTTTGTTGTGCACTGCTTTTTACTTGTTGTACAGGGAAATTGGTTCGATGTAGTAATTGTATTTATTAAGTGTACAGAATAGTGAGGCAAACTTCAGTGATCATATAAACTAGATATACAGGAAAGAGAGGCAAACTTCAGTGATCATATAAACTAGATATACAGGATAGAGAAGCAAACTTCAGTGATCATATAAACTAGATATACAGGATAGAGACAAACTTCAGTGATCATATAAACTAGATATATAGGATAGAGAGACAAACTTCAGTGATCATATAAACTAGATATACAGGATAGAGACAAACTTCAGTGATCATATAAACTAGATCTACAGGATAGAGAGACAAACTTGAGTGATCATATAAACTAGATACATAGTGAAGGAAGGCACGCTTCAGTGATCATTCGACATGATTTGGACATGATTGCAAAATTCGCTAGTGACATAAAACTATGCAGTAGCGTCTCATCTAAAGCAGTAGTGGATGTATTGATGTAGGATTTCGATAAAATTCGAGAATAGTCTGAGCGCTGGCAAATGGAGTTTAATGTGGATAAATGTACAGTCATTCACGTGGGTATTCCAATGTGGAACATAATTACAGAATGGGAGAGAATAATATTAGACAGATAGATAAGGAAAAGGACCTAGGGGCCATAATAGAAAAAACAGGCAAAGTGAGTGAGCAAGTTCAGGTAACAGTAAAAAAGGCAAAAGCAATGTTAAGTATGATAAAAAGAAATATTAAACATAGGAGCAAGGAAGTGATTGTAAAACTGTTTAAAGCATTAGTTAAACCTAGATTGTGTACAAGTGTGGACTCCTTATTGTAGAGGAGATATAAACATGCTAGAAAGCAAACAAAAAAGAGCGACAAAGCTGATAGTGGGATTCCAGAATTACAGTTATGAGGAAAGACTCAGAAAATTCCGGCCAAGTGTCTAGAAAAAAAAAGAATTCGATGTCACTTAATACAAGTTCATAAGATAATCAAAGGAAGGGATAAATTAGAATATAAGAAGTTTTTTTAAATACAACCATCTTCAAGAACAAGAGGGCATCGCTGCAATTTAATTAAAGAATGGTCCGCATTAGGAAATATTTTTCTAGTCAAAGAGTGGTGAATAATTGGAATGCACTGACACTGGAAATAGTGTATGCAGAGACAATTAATGCATTAAAGAATAAATTGGATATGCATACCTTTAACAGCAAGGGAATTTAAATGAAACTTATATACAAACTCTGCAGTCTTCTAAACCACTATAAAGACGTTAAGTTAAGTTATCCTATATCCTAGATATACAAACATATATCATCCGACACAGGCAGAGAAAAAACTTAACAGCTTCTAGAGTTATTCCTAATATCTGTATGGGTACTGACTATCGACCAGTCATGCTGACACAAGTACTTCCTCACAGGACGAGTACAAAGACCGTAAAACCAGTTTTGTTAACACCCCTTCAAAAGTTAGGGGAGGAAGCTGTTTGGAATAGTGTATGTCGAGATGTTACAAATGTCTTTATGGCACTTACAGAAGAACCTAGGGAGATAAATAGTGAATGGGCTATCTTTAAAACAACTTTTACGACTGCGCTTCATAAGTACTGTGGAACAAAGAATTTACGTCACGAAAAATATCAGAAGCGAACAACTTGGTGAAGTGATGTGGTAAGGGCGGCTATACTGTCTAAAAAAGGAAGCTTACACGGATTGGTTGACCTCCAAAACGCAAGATCACTACATCGCCTACCAGACAGCAAGACGAAACACTAAAATAGTAATAAAACACGCCAGAGAAGAATATTGGAAACATTATGGCGAGCAACTCACTTCCATGTCAAAATCGCTCTAGAGAATTTTTCAAAAGTGTCAAGACGATGCGATTGAGAGAAGAGTGCTTCAATCCTACTACAGCCATCAATGACAAGTAGGGCTTTCCTATATTAATGAGCTCAGCAGAAGAGATCGGTGGAAGGAATACTTTCAAGAACTTTTCAACCTTACTACCTCCAGGGTGATTCTGTTGTTCTACCATGCAACCCAGATCACACGGAACCCGACATGATTCAAGAAACAGAGAGAGTTATAAAGAATAGCCCCAAGAATAAGTCACCAGGCAAGGACGGCAAAACAACGGAGGCGATTCATGCATGTGGCTCTGGCTAGATAGGCTCTATACAAAAGCATGGAAAGGCATACGCGTAACAGATGACTGGCAGCAACCTATAATCGTTTCAATTTGGAAGAAAAAGGGCGATAAAAGAAACTGTGACACGTACAGAGGCATATCGCTACTTAGCCACACTCGTAAAATTACTTACTTACTTACTTAGTCGCTCATCTTCTACCGTGAGGTGTAGAGGTTTGCCAAAGAGAACGCCACACTGCTCTATCCGCCGTCTTTTTCCTGGCCTCTTTCCATTCCAGCCCTCTATCACATAAGGACTGTCGTATGTTGTCTTCCCAACGTACTTTGGGACTTCCTCGGGGTCTGCAACCTCTGCACCTTGACTTTTGATCTCCCATGATCGCTTTAGTATCCGATCTTCCATTCTACAGACATGGCCAAACCACTTTAGTTGGGACTGCTCCACTCGTGTCTGCAGGGGTTGAACTTCAAGATTGCTACGTATTATCTGGTTACGGGTCTTGTCCCTTTTCGTCACCTGAACCGCCTTTCTTAGGTACCTCATTTCTGAAGTTTGTAATTGCCTTTCTTGGGCTGTAGTCATTGCCC
Organism: Ariolimax columbianus; assembly: GCA_036924085.1. Classification (NCBI taxonomy): domain Eukaryota; kingdom Metazoa; phylum Mollusca; class Gastropoda; order Stylommatophora; family Arionidae; genus Ariolimax; species Ariolimax columbianus. The sequence goes on from JAVGWX010000018.1 coordinate 23,935,101, forward strand.
ATGACTCACATCCATATGTCAGGACAGGCACATAGGCCGAGCAGTATACATCCATCTTTGTTTTCCTGCTTATTTCTCTTCTACTGAGGAAACCTCTGTTTATTGCATGGAACAGTCTACCTGCTGCTGCCCTTCGTGCAGTTAACTCCTCTTTGATTTCTCCCCTGCTGTCTATTACCACTCCTAGATATTTAAAGTTGCTGACATGCTCTAGTGCTCGTGATCAGGATAAAGCGTTTGACATGGTAGACAGGATTAAACTTTGGAAGACACTGGAAGATTATGGTGTACACGGCCAGCGTCTTGATAATGTCAGAGCACTGTATCGTTCGAGTACAAACGTCGTCAGAACGACTGATGGTGTCACACTTTTGAAATCGCTACAGGCGAGGGTGTGTACTTTCTCGTCTGTTGTTCAACAACTACATGAACAAAATCACACCAGAGACTGGTCAAATTGAGACATCTGAAGCAGAACATAACTCAATACACGAATTACTCTTTGCAGATGATCAGTGTTTGCTGTACGACGATGAAAACAAACTGCAAAACCACATGAACGCCCTTGCGACTGACTACCTGTGCTACACACACTATATAAGTCAAAATGATATTGCTCTTTAACAGGTCCATGAGTTTAAGTATTTGGGCATAATTTTTTCGGCAGACGGTAGGATCGACAGTGAAATTGAGACTAGATGTCAGAAAGCATATGCGGTACTTTACCAGCTGTCTCACTGCTTAGACACCCGGGCATTAATTTGGCAACAAAGCAATAGGGGATTAACAGTATATTTATGCCGACTCTGTGCTACCAGTGTCAAACATGGCCTTTGTCCAGGGCGAGTGAAAGCAGAATTTTGGACTTGTGAAATGAAATGTTTAAGGAGACCCGGTGTTACCAGGAGAGACAGAATGCGGAATGACGACATTCGAAGTATGGTCGGCACTACGTCTTGTGTCGAATACATTTCCAGGCATAAAATAAGTTGGTTTGGTCATCTCATGAGAATGCACCCTCATCGACTGTCAGCGATGGCTTATAACGCTGGTAGATCTAGCTACAGTGTAAGGGAGGAGGGGGGGGGCCGCGAGGCAGGTGGATAGATGACATTAGAGTGATTGTGCAGAGACACGGCTCACATTGACCGACGCAACGCACTTGGTGCAGGATAGACGACTTAAGCTGCCCACGACGCTCAACGGCACAAGTGGAAAGAAAACTAACTTACTCACTATACAGCAAAGGGTGTTGGGAACTCTGATGGGATCATATTTATTTAATAAAGAATCCCAATAAGACACAAAGTTGTTCTTGTTATTATAATACAAATGCCTACGCCACGAGCGCCCAGTCGTTGAACATAGCGAATTATTTTGTCAATTTTCGTGCGACTTTCTTGTTTCAAACGTGTTGATATCTGGGGTAGTTGTCTCGCCATATAGCTATCATGCTGGACGCAGAAGAGATGCAGACCAGCGGACATTGGACACCTACCCCACTGTGTCAACATCCCAGGTGGCGGGGAATGCTAGGCGTACCATCTCTGCATAGAAGCCAAGAAAATAAAGGGAGAAAGAGATACCCCACTCACATGCAAATGCTACGTTTCTGGCAGGACGTGACGATCCTGGGGTACAGACACACTGGACTGCCTCTCTTCCGGGTAAACCAGTACATATCATATATCTCATATATCATCTCACATATCTTCATCGCACCCTATAGACACGAGTAGTGAAGACTCGATAGTCTGGTAAGACAACTTCCATAAGAGAGACAACTCTGATCATAAACAACTGCTGCCTTGCAGATAGGCTGGGGATAGCCAAAGGCTAAGGAGGGCATCCCTACAGAAACGCCTGTTGAAATCGGATGCACGGGGCCGCAAGCCTAACAAAACAGTGCAACGTAAATCGCAGCATGATGACAGTACAACCGATTAGAAAAACGCATGGCACTAATACTGCGGAGTCCCGCCAGGCAGCGATAGTGCCGGGCCTCACGCCTCGTAGGGGCCCACCCTTGACTACTGGTGGTCACCCACCCATGTGTCGTAGAGGCAATGCACATGGCTATGGGGCAACCTTTATTGACCAAAAACTCAAGAACCTCAAAATACTACAGTGGAATGCGGAGGGAGTCATTAACAAAAAACTTTCCCTAACACATCACCTGCATGAAGGTAAGATTGACGTGGCATGAATAAAGGAAACGCACCTCAACAAAAACCATAAATTCTCAATCAGAGGATACCAGACCTTCCGTCTCGATAGAGAAGGCCACAAAGGAGGGGTCCTGATACTGACCAGAAACTGCATACCGAGTAGCGCGGTATCTGTCAATCACACCGGACAAGCAGAAATTGTAGGAGTTGACATAATGGCTCAAGAGACGAAGCTCCGCATTTTCAATCTGTACGGACCACCAAATAGAGACCTATCGCTCTCGAGTATGGAGGTCAGAGACTCCAACTGCATAGTAGTTGGAGATTTCAACAGCCACTCGGAGAGATGGGGATACTCTGACACAGACAGCAGAGGTGACGAAGTGGAAGATTGGTAGATAGATGCAAATCTCTCCCTAATCAATAGGCCGGAGGATAGCCCAAGCTTCTATTCAAGAACATGGCATACCACCTCGACTCCAGATTTGGCCTTCTCCACACAGGACATACACCATAAAATTGACCGCCAGGTGCTAAACCAACTGGCAGGTAGCGACCACAGGCCGATCAGGCTAACCATTGACATGGAAGTAGGCCCACAGGAAACAAAACCGCTACCACGTTGGAATTACAAACGAGCCGACTGGGACAGATTTGCAATCCTGACAGATGGGCTGTGTGAAACCATCAACACACGAAACACCAAAATGAAGCCCATGGTGGAAAGCCTAAGCAAGGCAATAATGCAATCCGCCACTGAAACCATCCCAAGAGGAGCTAGGAAAAACTATAAGCCCTACTGGAATGATGAGTTGCAGAAAGTGGAAGATGCAGTAACAAATGCTAGGAACACGGCAGAGCGAGAAAAATCCATGGAGGCAAACATCGCCCTCAAAGCCGCCACGGCGAAATAAAAACACACTCTTAAGCAAACAGCAAGAGAAAGCTGGAAAAATAAAACGGAAAGCCTAAACCTGGACAAAGACAGGAACAAGCTATGGAAGCTAGTCAGAGCCATGAACGACGAAACCCCGTCAAATAAACAAATTACCATCAAGTAGGGCGAGAACTTGATCACAGGAAAGAAAGCCGCAAACGCCTTTGTCGATCCCTATGCCAAAGCAAACAACATCGAGGTCCCTGCAGATAAGCATACAGACATTAGCGAAGAGCTAAAGGGGCACGACAACATGAATACGGCACCTGAAGAGCACATGATGGCCAAATTAACAATGCGCGAAATGGAAGAGGCTATGAAAACATTAAAGAAAAGGAAATCTCCCGGAAAAGACGGGATAACAAGCGAAATGCTGATGGGGCTGGGCCAAACAGCGAAGAGGAAACTGCTATCGGTCCTGAACCAAAGCTGGAAAAGGGGAATTGTACCCCAGGCATGGAAAGACGCAATACTGGTACCAGTACCAAAAACAGGAAAGGACAAAACAGATCCAAATGGATACAGGCCCATAAGCCTACTGAGCTGTGTCGGCAAGCTGATGGAACGGATGATAAACACCAGACTGATGTGGCATCTGGAAGAAAAACGAATACTAATTCCACAGCAAGCCGGCTTTAGACAGCACAGATCCACCGAGGACCAGGTCATCCTCATAGCCCAGGAGATAGAAGATGCCTATCAGGCACAGAAACACACAGTAGCTGTTTGGGTGGATCTGGAAAAGGCATTTGACAAAGTCTGGAAAGACGGACTTAGAGTCAAGCTAAGAAGAAGTGATGTTTGTGGGAAAATGTAAAAATGGATCAACCACTACCTCAAACAAAGAACGGCCAGAGTCCAAGTACATGGGCAGATGAGCAAAAAGGTGACACTCGAGCAGGGAGTACCCCAAGGGGGAGTACTGTCACCCACACTCTTCCTGGTATATATAAACGATATTACAGAGAATATAACAAGAAGAGTCCATAGCTCAATGTTTGCAGACGATCTGGCTATGTGGACCTCTGAAAAGAATCTCACCATAGCAAGAAATCGGATGCAGACGGCCCTAACATCGCTGGAAGAGTGGGCGAACTCATGGCTGGTCAAAATAAACGAGGAGAAAACCACATGCACAATATTCTCGCTCTCATTAAAACCCCAAAATACCAAATTAAGTCTAAATGGCAAATTCCTGCAGCCAAACGACAACCCAACCTATCTGGGAGTCACATTTGATCGGCGCATGACATGGAAAAGTCAGATTGAGAGAAACCGAATGAAAGCCAGAGAAAGAATAGCAATCATGAGGAAACTTGCTGGCACAAGCTGGGGAGCAGACGAAGGCATACTAAAGAAACTGTACACTGGAAGAGTGAGACCAGTTCTCGAGTATGGCATTGCGGCATGGACAACAGCAGCGAAGGCGAACTTCGATAAAGTTAGCAAACTTCAAAAATAAGCCATGAGAATTATAACAGGTGGCATGAAGTCAACGCTAATTGTAGAACTTGAAAAGATTACAAAACTGCAATCTATGACCGATAGAAGAGACTGCAGAGCCCAGCTGCAGTCAGAGAAACTCCGAAGACTGACCGACCATCCAATGCACCAGAGACTAAACAATTTGGGAAATGGGAAACTAAAGCGGAGAAACTTTGCAGAAATAGCCAAAGCAAAGATGCACGAAGATCCCATAAACGCACTAACAACACCAAAACCCATAACTACTGTACGAAAACCTATCTGGAGGCAGGATATATTTCCAGAGGTGGTAGAAAATATACCAGGTATTGCAAACAAAAACTGCCAGACTGAAAAAGAAAGGAGAGATATTACCCTAAGCTTCATAACGAAAAGCTACCCAAGCATGGACTGGACCCATGCATACACCGACGGTTCTGTAACAAATACTACACAGAACGGAGGGGCAGGAGCATTCCTGAACCTACCAAATGGCAGAAAAATAACACTGCCATTCGCTACTGGTAAGTACACAAGCAATTTAAGAGTGGAGGCAGAGGCACTGAGGGCGGCAGTGGAAGAAATGGTGACACACAGTGAAAATGAAAGCCATATAGTCCTGCTTACAGATGCTCTCGCCGTAGTCACAGCGCTAAAAAGCCAGAAAAATACTGAGCTTAATGACTTAAGAGCAGCACTCTGCAAACTGTGCCAGCAGTCCGCACCAAAAAGGGTAGTGGTACAGTGGGTCCCATCACACTGCAACATCCAAGGCAACGAAGAGGCAGACAGACTGGCAAAAGAAGGTGCAAGACTACCACAAACAGATACTAGTATGACGTACGAAGAGTCAAAACGGCTTATCAAAGCCAGATACTTGACCAAATGGGAAACCGAACATACTGGTTACACCAAAAACGATGCCTATTACCAGTTGAACCGAAGAGAGCAGGTCGTTGTCTTCAGACTTCGCACTGGCCACAATAGACTGAGGTACCACCTATTCAACAAATTGAAGATAGGGTGTACCGACGAATGCCCGTGCGGTACTGGTAAAATGATCGCTGAACATTTGCTGCAGAACTGCCAGACATACGAGGATCAGAGAGAGCAGATGTGGCCATCACCAGTGGAACTGCAAGACAAGCTCTATGGCAGTGGCGACAGCCTCAGGATGACCGCCGCTTTTTTCGAAAAAATAATGGTTACTGTCTGACTGCGTACGAAGAAGAAGAAACGTGTTGATACAAGGACAAAGTACAAGCATGCTTATATATTATTTGCGCGCCAATGTGTGCGCACGGATGAAAGTTACATCCATCTCAACGCGTGTTTATATCATGCGGCGCTACTTAGCGATATCTTCGAGATTGTGGAATATTTGTCAGATATTTTGCTGTTTGGACTGACATTGTGTAAATGTTTTGGTAGGGCGGACTAAATACAAAAGAAGGCCAGAACAACAGCCCCTGAATCGTAAGCTGAACATTCCTAATCTATACATTTGAAGACATCTGCTCTGTTCTCGGAGAAAATCGGCTGTTCAACAGCGATGTTTTATTGGGTTTTTACTTGTGTATGAGGGTTTATGTTTTTTGTCAAACACCGACCGTGCAAATAAGGACGATCGATACATGTCGCCTCAATCTACGTCATGTTATCAATAAAGCTAGAGCTGTCAGGACAGGTTTGTTATATGCAAACTTGTTGGCATTTCTGTCCACATACTTGCAATACGCTACTTCTAAATAATTTAAAAATTGTGTTCATGTAACAATAAATGCATGACCGATTCCATTCCAAGAAAATGCATTCAATAATATAGCAGCAGCTAAGGTGCCTTTCAAAGCAGCATCTGAATGCCGATAAACCATTTTCTGATTGGCAATCAGACCATGTGCCAGTGGGGTACGAAAAGAGAGCAAAGAAATGTTGCACTGAAACCTGTCAGGTTACCTTTCTGTAATTTGAGTAACGGTTCGGCTACCTCATCCTGTAGAAACTACAAGCCACTAGAAAAAGGAAAAAAGGCATCTTTGCTCTACAGTAGCGACTAAATAGTAGTAGATGTTACAACCCGTTAAATAAATTCCCAAAAGTTTATATTAGCTGCATATTGAAGTTATTTCCTTGGTATACACTCATAGTATGCACTACTTGATTACAATACCAAGATCCGGATGTGTTTTTGTTGTGTTTTTTAAACAGAGTAAAAACATAGAATAATCGGGTTTTTTGTGATAATAGTAACCAGAATTACCCACGAAAGCATTATAAACATCTTCATTCATCATATAGTGTCATAAAATATTAATTAAGCGGTCACATGACCCTTAAATTTACTGTTTGGACATGAGGTCTGAGCAGGCCTAAGAAACTATTATCAAAATAACGGCTCACTCCCTGCCTTGTGCAATACATGTTCACGTGAATGGCTTCATGAGTAAACCCTGAGGAAAAATCTGGAGCCGGTGTCCTAAGGAAGTCTAGTGGTGGTTTCATTGCTATTCTAGCACCTCCTGCGACGTCGCTGATTCCAGACCGTATCGGCTAATACTGATCGCCTGGATCAATTAGTTACATGGAAAGGGGGGACCTGCTGAACAGCTTCTTCTCCATAGCAATATGCCAATGTGTATGACCCGGAGAGGCATTCCAGTTTCACCCTGCGGTGTTGACACAGGACATGCATCAGCCGCTAAACTGGGATCATCTTCTTCTTCTTCTTCGTCATTCATCCTCAGATCAAGGTTCCGGTTTCTCTTACAAAGGATACCGTTGTTTGTAAGGCTGTTTTATCTCCATACAGCTTTTGTCTCATATCTTTCTCACGAAGCCAGTATTGCTCTAATTTTTCCTGCGTGAGCGTGCAGCTTTGCAGGATGTGTTCCATGGTCATGATATGCTCCCCACATGGGCACCTGTCATCTGTCCCAATCCTCATTTTTGTTGTAAAGATGACCCTTGAGTCTGTTATGCCCAGTTCTCAGTCAGAAGATGATGACTTGCTCGTCTCTAGTTAAGTTATAGTATCTGTCTTCTTTTCAGAAGTCGGGGTGTTGATCAGCTTTAATTATTGTCTTGGCCTCATTATATGTGATACTCTGGTCTGTTTGTGGGGATGCTCCTCCACTCTTTGCTGGATTGTCTGCAGCTTCATTGCCTTCAATATTGCACAGGGATCGGATCCAATGTATGACCAACCTTGGGTGTTCTGCTGAGAGCTGTGTCAGGGAGAAGATACATTGCTCGAGATTTTCATCTTTGTGTTGTTTTAGCGCTGCTAATTCTGACGCGGCATCAGTCAGGTATACTATGTTTTCTTGGTGGATATCTTTATGTTTAATTACAAGCTCAGCTGCAGCCTTCAGTGCCTCTGCTTCTCCACGGAAATTATTGGAATATGTTCTCATTGTTAATACTTGAGTTTTTTTCTTCTCCATTCCTTAGTCTGTAATAGACCCCTCCACCTCCATTGGATGTAGCTTTGTTAGATGAGCCATCTGTATATACGTGTGTCCATGTTTCTAGTGGGTATACTCTCCTAAGATATTCTTCTGTGATTATTCCACCTTGAGGAACTCCTTGTTCCATTTTCATCTTTTTGCTTAGGTGTCCTTGGAGTTGTCCTGTTATCTAGATAATCACTGACCCACTTGAATAGGTTGCTGGTTATACCTATTTGCAGTAGTTTTAGTTTTAACCCGCTCTTCCATATTTTATCAAAGCCTTTTTCTAGGTCTATCCAGATTGCCAGTGTTTTATTTTTTTATTGAAATGCATCTTCTATCTCCTGCGAGATATGTCACCTGATCTATGGTCGATCTGTTTCTACGAAAACCTGCTTCCTGGGGGATAAGTAAATTGAATGATGAAATATCCTGACCATGCTGGCTGGACCATCTGATAACTTGCATGATATAAGTGATGCCAGAAAGACACGAGTAATTAATAACGCGCAGAAAAGACTTAATGTGGACATTGTAGCACTGCAAGAAACTCGGTTAGACGGCTCAGGATCACTGCGTGAAATAGACTACGTAGTCTACTAGCATAGTAAAGACCCCCAACGAAAAGAGAGATCATGGCGTTAAATATTCAAACATCCATATAGGTCAAATGTTGAGTATCCATCGGAGTTTTCTAGAAAGATTTAAAACAATACTCACGTTTGATAGATGGACGAGTGCAGCGAGTAAATCATTTTCTAAGAAACAGATGAAGAAATAACACAAAAATCTATACATGGATGGAATATGCTTTGGTGGATGGAATGTGGATTGGTCGGATAGATGGATAGATGGTTCCGAAAGATGGATTGGTGGGTAGGATATAGATTTAAATGTGAATGGATGGAATAAGAGATGGTTTGATGGGTGAAAGAGACCAACATACTTTTGTCAACGGACTGTAGATAACGCCTATTTTAGAGAGGATAGGGACAATGAACAGAGTAAATATAGAGGCAAACAGAGGCAATGATACTTTAAGAACGGCGGAATCAAATACAAAATATTCATTAAAATAAGGCGAGGTTGGGGAGGGACGGTGGTTTCTTCTACTCCTCCTTCTTTTGTCGTCTCACTCTCTACCGGTTTGTAGCCCAGTGTCGTGGTATGTATTTGTCTTTTATCGTCTCACTCTCTACCGGTTTGTAGCCCAGTGTCGTGGTATGTATTTGTCTTTTATCGTCTCACTCTCTACCGGTTTGTAGCCCAGTGTCGTGGTATGTATTTGTCTTTTATCGTCTCACTCTCTACCGGTTTGTAGCCCAGTGTCGTGGTATGTATTTCTCTTTTATCGTCTCACTATCTACCGGTTTGTAGCCCAGTGTCGTGGTATGTATTTCTCTTTTATCGTCTCACTCTCTACCGGTTTGTAGCCAAGTGTTGTGGTATGTATTTGTCTTTTGTCGTCTCACTATCTACCGGTTTGTAGCCCAGTGTCGTGGTATGTATTTGTCTTTTATCGTCTCACTATCTACCGGTTTGTAGCCCAGTGTCGTGGTATGTATTTGTCTTTTATCGTCTCACTCTCTACCGGTTTGTACCCAAGTGTCGTGGTATGTATTTGTCTTTTGTCGTCTCACTATCTACCGGTTTGAAGCCCAGTGTCGTGGTATGTATTTGTCTTTTATCGTCTCACTATCTACCGGTTTGTAGCCAAGTGTCGTGGTATGTATTTGTCTTTTATCGTCTCACTATCTACCGGTTTGTAGCCCAGTGTCGTGGTATGTTTTTGTCTTTTATCGTCTCACTCTCTACCGGTTTGTAGCCCAGTGTCGTGGTATGTATTTGTCTTTTGTCGTCTTACTCTCTACCGGTTTGTAGCCCAGTGTCGTGGTATGTATTTGTCTTTTATCGTCTCACTATCTACCGGTTTGTAGCCAAGTGTCGTGGTATGTATTTGTCTTTTATCGTCTCACTATCTACCGGTTTGTAGCCAAGTGTCGGGGTATGTATTTGTCTTTTGTCGTCTCACTCTCTACCGGTTTGTAGCCAAGTGTCGTGGTATGTATTTGTCTTTCGCATCTCTCGTGGCTCGAGTAACATTTTTCCACATTTTACGACAGGTCTCGTTTACGCTTTCTATCCACCTCCTCCTCGGTCTGCCTCTAGCCCTTGTTCATAGTGTTCTCCTGTAGAACGTTGCATAAACAATATAGTCTGGTTGCATTCTCATAATGTGGCCAAACCAATTCATTCTCTGCTGCTCTATATGCTGTAGGCAGGGAATTGTTCCAACCTTCTCCCGAATACTCGAATTTGTGATTCTATCTCTTCTGGTGTTGTTAGTGACCTTTCATAGGCACCGCATCTGACAGGTGGTAGCACAGGGTTAGGATGAAGATACTGTTTATCGTCTGCTTTTTTGCTTTGGAGAGAAATCTTTGGGTGTCTTAGTAGTGCCTTAGTAGCGAGGTTCAGTGGATTACAAGAAAATGCAACAACAAAAAATAGAAAAATGTAGGGTAAGATGTCGCGCTAAGACGAAAATAGGAACGAAACCCACGTTACGACCAACAGGTCTTCATCGGGGACAATATTCTAACAAAAATGAGTTAAAAAATCATAGAGGAAGAGATAATACAATTAAAAAAACGATATGATCACATGAATAGGTGAGAAAAGATACTTAGCTGGATAGCACATACAAACTCGTCACTCGTCTCCTCGTCTGTGGACACGTCAGATGTAGGAGGACAAGTGCAAGATAACAATACCCATAGGGCGGAAACAATTGTAACATCAGCTTGGCCAACTTAGCCAGGGTCAATAGTGTGTTCCCGGTATAGCGTTGAGTCTGCTGAGAGGTCCTTCTTTTTTTCACTACATCATGAAGATCGGAAGTCTACCTTCTTCAGTACGCCTTGGATGTAAGAAGATACAAGAGAATGTTCAACAAGATGGAAGTACTCAGAAGAAGTAGCATAATAACAACACATTACTGTTGTTTTTGTTTACTGCCATTCTCCAACTGTGTGTCGTGGCTGCTGTTACGATAGCATTTGGAGTGGACTTATCCACAGGATATAACCGTATATACACACATGCATACACTCGCGCGGAATGTGTTCGCTGGTTTACAATGCTCACAGTTGAGAGGACAGCTGAGTGACAATGTGAATAGCTGGATGGGTGGTTGAGTGGGATGGATGGATCATTGGTTATGTGATAATATGAGAGGATGGATTGGGGGGGGGGGAGAGGGGTATGTGGATTGACGGGTTGGTGTGCGTGGTGATGGATACATAGATGGATGGATGGGTGTTTGAATGGGAGATTGGATACATGGGTAGGTGGATGTTTGGATAAATTGAAGAAACAGCTGGATTACGGATGAATAGATGTTTGAATGAACAGACTGAAAAATAGATAGACAGGCAATCTCAAGATAATTGTCTCTATCATGTTATTGGCTATATGTAGTGTCGCTGTCTCTCTGTCTTGTCACTGTCTCTCTGTCTTGTCGCTGTCTCTCTGTCTTGTCACTGTCTCTCTGTCTTGTCACTGTCTTTCAGTCTTGTCACTGTCTCTCTGCCAAGTCACTGGCTATCTGTAATGTCACTGTCTCTCTGTCTTGTCACTGTCTTTCAGTCTTGTCACTGTCTCTCTGCCAAGTCACTGGCTATCTGTAATGTCACTGTCTCTCTGTCTTGTCACTGTCTCTCTGTCTTGTCACTGGCTCTCTGCCAAGTCACTGTCTCTCTGTCAAGTTATTGGCTATCTGTAAAGTCACTGACTCTCTGTCTTGTCACCGACTCTCTGTCTTGCCACTGGCTCTCTGTCTTGTCAATGTCTCTCTGTCTTGTCACTGGCTCTCTGCCAAGTCACTGGCTCTCTGTCAAGTCACTGGTTTTCTTTAATGTCACTGGCTCTCTTTCTTGCCACTGTCTCTCTGTCTTGTCACTGGCTCTCTGCCAAGTCACTGGTTCTCTGCTAAGTCACTGGCACTCTGTAATGTCACTGACTCTCTGTCTTGTCACTGTCTCTCTGTCTTGTCACTGGCTCTCTGTAATGTCATTGTCTCCCTGTAATGTCATTGACTCTCTGGCTTGCCACTGGCTTTCTGTCAAGTCACTGGCTATCTGTAGTGTCACTGACTCTCTGTCTTGTTACTGTCTCTCTGTCTTGTCACTGTCTCTCTGCCAAGTCACTGGCTATATGTAATGTCACTGACTCTGTCTTGTCACTGTCTCTCTGTCTTGTCACTGGCTCTCTGTAATGTCACTGTCTCTGTCTTGTCACTGACTTTATGTCTTGTCACTGGCTCTCTGCAGTGTCACTGGCTCTCTGCAAGTCACTGGCTCTCTGTAATTTCACTGGCTATCTGCAATGTCACTGGCTATCTGTAGTGTCACTGACTCTCTGCAAGTCACTGGCTCTCTGTAATGTCACTGGCTATCTGCAATGTCACTGGCTATCTGTAATGTCACTGGCTCTCTTCCAAGTCACTAGCTATCTGTAATGTCACTGACTCTCTGTCTTGCCACTGTCTCTCTGCCAAGTTGCTGGCTATCTCTAATATCACTGACTCGCTGTGTTGTCATTGACTCTCTTCCAAGTCACTGGCTATCTGTAGTGTCATTGACTCTCTGCCTTGTCACTGGCTCTCTGCAAGTCACTGGCTATCTGTAATATCACTGGCTATCTGCAATGTCACTGGCTATTTGTAGTGTCACTGACTCTCTGCAAGTCACTGGCTCTCTGTAATGTCACTGGCTATCTGCAATGTCACTGGCTATCTGTAGTGTCACTGACTCTCTGCAAGTCACTGGCTCTCTGCAAGTCACTGGCTCTCTGTAATGTCACTGGCTATCTGCAATGTCACTGGCTATCTGTAGTGTCACTGACTCTCTGCAAGTCACTGGCTCTCTGTAACGTCACTGGCTATCTGCAATGTCACTGGCTATCTGTAGTGTCACTGACTCTATGCAAGTCACTGGCTATCTTCCAAGTCACTGGCTCTCTGTAATGTCACTGGCTCTCTGCAAGTCACTGGCTATCTGTAATGTCACTGGCTATCTGCAATGTCACTGGCTATCTGTAGTGTCACTGACTCTCTGCAAGTCACTAGCTCTCTGCAAGTCACTGGCTATCTGTAATTTCACTGGCTATCTGCAATATCACTGGCTATCTGTAATGTCACTGGCTATCTGCAATCTCACTGGCTATCTGTAATGTCACTGGCTCTCTTCCAGGTCACTGGCTATCTGTAGTGTCACTGACTCTCTGTCTTGCCATTGTCTCTCTGCCAAGTTGCTGGATATCTCTAGTATCACTGACTCTCTGTGTTGTCATTGACTCTTCCAAGTCACTGGCTATCTGTAGTGTCATTGACTCTCTGACTTGTCACTGGCTATCTGCAAGTCACTGGCTCTCTGTAATGTCACTGGCTATCTGCAATGTCACTGGCTATATGTAGTGTTACTGACTCTCTGCAAGTCACTGGCTCTCTGTAATGTCACTGGCTATCTGCAATGTCACTGGCTATCTGTAGTGTCACTGACTCTATGCAAGTCACTGGCTATCTTCCAAGTCACTGGCTCTCTGTAATGGCACTGGCTCTCTGCAAGTCACTGGCTATCTGTAATGTCACTGGCTATCTGCAATGTCACTGGCTATCTGTAATGTCACTGGCTCTCTGTAATGTCACTGACTCTCTGTCTTGTCAATGGCTCTCTTTCTTGTCACTGGCTCTCTGCCAAGTCACTGGCTCTCTGCCAAGTGACTGACTCTCTGTCACGTTAAAAGCTCTGTTAAGTCACTGACACGTTGTGTTATATGCTCCATTAATATCATTGTATTGTGTTTTTTCACTTACACCAAATGAAGTACATATTTTGTGTGTCCTGTGTTATCGATACCGTGCGTGCAGTCATTGAAGTCAAAATCGTTCCGGGATCAAGATGCTGAGCAGCGCATAAGCTGCAGTGGTCAGCGACCCATAGCTGACTGCTAGCATCAGGGCCAGTGAACCATAGCTGCCAAGACCCTTCTACACCTCCACGCGGTGATCCTGGATAGCAGGCTGCAGTAGGGCAGACTGGCTAAGGAGAAGGGATCGAAGAGGGAATGCTAACCCGGTACTCAAAAAATGTTTGCTGAAGTCGGATGTGTTGGACCGAAAGGTGCAAATATCGCAGCCGAGCTGTAAAACTTCAACACAACGCATTCCGTTCTCTTGACTACATTCTGCTACTTATGCCCTTTCAGGATTTGGTAGTCGGAGATTGAGAACGAACGAAGAAGAAGAAGAAGAAGAAGAAGAAGAAGAAGAAGAAGAAGAAGAAGAAGAAAATTGTTCCTTCATCACGATTTCAGCTCTAAACCGGGTTAGCAACGTATTTTCATGTCACAACATGAATTAATGACAGCATTATAAATGGATTTGTGCATCGGAATCCACTAGCCTATTCATTGCGCGGTGAGGTAGTTATTTTGTGCATTACATTACATGGTATCCAACGCATCACATCGTGCGTTCAAGTCTGTTGTTCTTGTTGTCTATGTCATTGAATGATGTAGGCCATTTTGACAACTATTCGTCTTCTTAGTTCTTAGTTCTGAGTTGACCTGTATTGCTACAGGGGCAGATACCCATGTGCAGGTCTTAGCTCTGGTATGTGCTGGATGTAACCGGGAGAAAGATTTTCTGCTTAACGGGCTAGGCTCGAGCAGCTTAATACTCCGCCTCGTTGGAACAATCGCTTAAGGAGGTTGGTTAACCGATTTGCGAGTTCATCTTAATAGACTCAAACACTAGAGCAAAGAGGACCACAGCCTGTTAGGCGCCATCTATGCTGCTCTAAACAAACCATGATCGGTGTTATGCCTTGCCACACAGTTTTCGATTCTTACGACATGCTCTCTGTGAGGCAGTGGTGCTATTCATGCCCTTGCCATACACAAAAACCCCGGCACACCCCTCAGACAAATACAATTCCGAACGTTTTCTACTATTAATCGAATCAACTTTATTTAAAAACTATGAGAAGTAAAGAGATACGACTGTCTTCCGCTTTTCACGGACATACTCTGACAGCACCTCAATCATCTTCCCCTGATCAATGCTCATAATGATATCGATGTGATAATATCTTGAAGTAATGAAATGATATAATATTACATATGATAATATTAGATAAGGCATTTGTCAACGAGGAACAATATGCTAAAGTTTACCATCAACGCATCTTGTACCTGACTCTATAGTGTCCCCCACTGGTGCTAACAAATTCACAAGGGCTAACTTTATTAGTACAAAACCAGCATAATTGTGGGCATAGTTTAATCATTGTTTCTTGTAAACCGTGATCCTTACAAGAGCCAGATCCAGCAATGATATCACATCATGATCCATGCACAGACCTTTGCCCTTTCCACAAAGGTCGCATGTGTTGGTGTATTCCAAGTTGATCTTGTTCACGTCACTCAAACACAAACCTTTCTCTTTCAAAGCGGCGCAGTAGGTGCGTACATCGATACAGATTGCCGGATCTTCAAACAAAGCAAGTCGCTGGAATGTTTGGTTCTGGGGCACCCGTATCCATCAGGTAGCAAGGTTTGAGCGGATCTGTCTTATTTCAACTGTCGCACCAACAATCGCAGTTTGGTCTACCTTTAAACTATCGTTATATAATATTACCAGCATTTTCTATACACAGCCTGTTTTCATATCATGCAGTAAATCAGCTGGGAAAACCACGTTCCAGCATCCTTATTAGTGCACTTCTCAAAGGGCAGCCAATTTACAAGTAAACAACAGGTGGCGGGGGCAGGGGGAGTGTACTGCACCCGAACAGAAGTAGTGAAACCTACTATTCTGATCACTACTGGTCCTCTGATCAGAAAAGAGGTGGCTAATGCCAACGCAAATCCATCAGCCTAGAACCCTCCGAGCCAGCATGACTGCGCTGGAGAGACTTCTTAAGGCCCAGACATTACAAGCATTTGCTGATCACTTTATTATTGTAGCGAAACTGCACGACTGGAATGGGAAATTGATTGTCTACAGACTCCAAACCAGTATAAAGACGTTAAATAAGTTTAGTTAAGAACAACTGGGATTGACCCTCAAGTCATCAGGGAATTTCGTCTGCCAAAAATTAAACAATGGAGCACATCCACGGAATGTGACCAGTAATGGCATAAGAAATACGAAAAGACACCATCATCAGCGAAAAAGCTTGCACACGACAAAAACTACCGTATATTGACATTTGCATAGCCTCAAAGATCGTTTAATGACATATTAAAACTCTCACAGATTGTATAATGACATTCTCAATCAGAGGATACCAGACCTTCCGTCTAGATAGAGAAGGCCACAAAGGAGGGGTCCTGATACTGACCAGAAACTGCATACCGAGTAGCGCGGTATCTGTCAATCACACCGGACAAGCAGAAATTGTAGGAGTTGACATAATGGCTCAAGAGACGAAGCTCCGCATGTTCAATCTGTACGGACCACCAAATAGAGACCTATCGCTCTCGAGTATGGAGGTCAGAGACTCCAACTGCATAGTAGTTGGAGATTTGAACAGCCACTCGGAGAGATGGGGATACTCTGACACAGACAGCAGAGGTGACGAAGTGGAAGATTGGGAGATAGATGCAAATCTCTCCCTAATCAATAGGCCGGAGGATAGCCCTAGCTTCTATTCAAGAACATGGCATACCACCTCGACTCCAGATTTGGCCTTCTCCACACAGGACATACACCATAAAATTGACCGCCAGGTGCTAAACCAACTGGCAGGTAGCAACCACAGGCCGATCAGGCTAACCATTGACATGGAAGTAGGCCCACAGGAAACAAAACCGCTCCCACGTTGGAATTACAAACGAGCCGATTGGGACAGATTTGCAATCCTGACAGATGGGCTGTGTGAAACCATCAACACACGAAACACCAAAATGAAGCCCATGGTAGAGAGCCTAAGCAAGGCAATAATGCAAGCCGCCACTGAAACCACCCCAAGAGGAGCTAGGAAAAGCTATAAGCCCTACTGGAATGATGAGTTGCAGAAAGTGGAAGATGCAGTAACAAATGCTAGGAACATGGCAGAGCGAGAAAAATCCATGGAGGCAAACATCGCCCTCAAAGCCGCCGCGGTGAAGTACAAACACACTCTCAAGCAAACAGCAAGAGAAAGCTGGAAAAATAAAACGGAAAGTCTAAACCTGGACAAAGACGGGAACAAGCTATGGAAGCTAGTCAGAGCCATGAACGACGAAACCCCGTCAAATAAACAAATTACTATCAAGCGGGGCGAGAACTTGATCACAGGTAAGAAAGCCGCAAACGCCTTTGTCGATCACTATGCCACAGCAAACCACATCGAGGTCCCTGCAGATAAACATACAGACATTAGCGAAGAGCTAAAGGGGCACGAAAACATGAATACGGCACCTGAAGAGCACATGATGGTCAAATTAACAATGCGCGAAATGGAAGAGGCTATGAGAACACTAAAGAAAAGGAAATCTCCCGGAAAAGACGGGATAACAAACGAAATGCTGATGGCGCTGGGCCAAACAGCGAAGAGGAAACTGCTATCGGTCCTGAACCAAAGCTGGAAAAGGGGAATTGTACCACAGGCATGGAAAGACGCAATACTGGTACCAGTACCAAAAACAGGAAAGGACAAAACAGATCCAAATGGATACAGGCCCATAAGCCTACTGAGCTGTGTTGGCAAGCTGATGGAACGGATGATAAACACCAGACTGATGTGGCATCTGGAAGAAAAACGAATACTAATTCCACAGCAAGCCGGCTTTAGACAGCACAGATCCACTGAGGACCAGGTCATCCTCATAGCCCAGGAGACAGAAGATGCCTACCAGGCACAGAACCACACAGTAGCTGTTTGGGTGGATCTGGAAAAGGCATTTGACAAAGTCTGGAAAGATGGACTTAGAGTCAAGCTAAGAAGAAGTTATGTTTGTGGGAGGATGTACAAGTGGATCAACCACTACCTCAAACAAAGAACGGCCAGAGTCCAAGTACAAGGGCAGACGAGCAAAAAGGTGACACTCGAGCAGGGAGTACCCCAAGGGGGAGTACTGTCACCCACACTATTCCTGGTATATATAAACGATATTACAGAGAATATAACAAGAAGAGTCCATAGCTCAATGTTTGCAGACGATCTGGCTATGTGGACCTCTGAAAAGAATCTCACCATAGCAAGAAATCGGATGCAGACGGCCCTAACATCGCTGGAAGAGTGGGCGAACTCATGGCTGGTCAAAATAAACGAGGAGAAAACCACATGCACAATATTCTCGCTTTCATTAAAACCCCAAAGTACCAAATTAAGTCTAAATGGCAAATTACTGCAGCCAAACGACAACCCAACCTATCTGGGAGTCACATTTGATCGGCGCATGACATGGAAAAGTCAGATTGAGAGAAACCGAATGAAAGCCAGAGAAAGAATGGCAATCATGAGGAAACTTGCTGGCACTAGCTGGGGAGCAGACGAAGGCATACTAAAGAAACTGTACACTGGAAGAGTGAGACCAGTTCTCGAGTATGGCATTGCGGCATGGACAACAGCAGCGTAGGCGAACTTCGATAAAGTTAACAAACTTCAAAACCAAGCCATGAGAATTATAACAGGTGGCATGAAGTCAACGCCAATTGTAGAACTTGAAAAGATTACAAAACTGCAATACATGACCGATAGAAGAGACTGCAGAGCCTAGCTGCAGTCAGAGAAACTCCGAAGACTGACCGACCATCCAATGCACCAGAGACTAAACAATTTGGGAAATGGGAAACTAAAGCGGAGAAACTTTGCAGAAATAGCCAAAGCAAAGATGCACGAAGATCCCATAAACGCACTAACAACACCAAAACCCATCACTACTGTACGAAAACCTACCTGGAGGCAGGATATATTTCCAGAGGTGGTAGAAAATATACCAGGAATTGCAAACAAAAACTGCCAGACTGAAAAAGAAAGGAGAGATACTACCCTAAGCTTCATAACGAAAAGCTACCCAAGCATGGACTGGACCCATGCATACACCGACGGCTCTGTAACAAACACAACACAGAACGGAGGGGCAGGAGCATTCCTGAACCTACCAAATGGCAGAAAAATAACACTGTCATTCGCTACTGGTAAGTACACAAGCAATTTCAGAGCGGAGGCAGAGGCACTGAGGGCGGCAGTGGAAGAAATGGTGACACACAGTGAAAATGAGAGCCATATAGTCCTGCCGACAGATGCTCTCGCCGTAGTCACAGCGCTAAAAAGCCAGAAAAACACTGAGCTTAATGGCTTAAGAGCAGCACTCTGCAAACTGTGCCAGCAGTCCGCACCAAAAAGGGTAGTGGTATAGTGGGTCCCATCACACTGCAACATCCAAGGCAACGAGGAGGCAGACAGACTGGCAAAAGAAGGTGCAAGACTACCACAAACAGATACCAGTATGACGTACGAAGAGTCAAAACGGCTTATCAAAGCCAGATACATGACCAAATGGGAAACCGAACATACTGGTTACACCAAAAACGATGCCCATTACCAGTTGAACCGAAGAGAGCAGGTCGTTGTCTTCAGACTTCGCACTGGCCACAATAGACTGATGTACCACCTATTCAACAAATTGAAGATAGGGTGTACCGACGAATGCCCGTGCGGTACTGGTAAAATGACCGCTGAACATCTGCTGCAGAACTGCCCGACATACGAGGATCAGAGAGAGCAGATGTGGCCATTACCAGTGGAACTGCAAGACAAGCTCTATGGCAGTGGCGACAGCCTCAGGATGACCGCCACTTTTTTCGAAAAAATAATGGTTACTGTCTGACTGCGTACGCAGAAGAAGAAGAAGTATAATGACATATTCCAATTCTCAAAGACCGCATACTGTCACGTGATATGGTTTTGGGACCGTCGGATAACACTAGAAGGCTTCATTTTTGGGGGGACAATTTTCGCAACTTTATATTTTGCTATGGTAGTTGACTTTCAAAGCTTTTACCTTTTTTGTTTGCTGGTTAAAAAATATGATTTTCTTGTGTGTAAAAACACAATTGAATAAAGAAAATTGGATGAAGATCTTTCTCAATAACCTACTTCACCTTTCGCTAAAAATCGGCCTGCTCCAATCGGCGTAATAAGACGATAAATCGTTCAAAATGTATTTGTTATCTAATATGCAATACTTTTACCAGCAAAAAAAAAAAAACCTATGTAGATGGACATGACGTATTCAGCATTCAAAAAATGGCTGCCGTTAGGGTATCCGTCCAAAAACAAAATTGTTTTTAAAAATCTAATTTGTAAGCCGAGTGTGTCAATTGTCATTTAACTGTGGCCCGCTAAAGGAAGTAAAATCTGTTTTAGCTAATGTGATAATTGTCTTAAACATTTGTTCTAAACCTTCCATCTTTCGTTATGAAGGCGCAATTGTACGAAAATGTCACTTGTTGTAATATATTTCTTTTTACCTTCCCTGACATTAAATCAATGTCTTCTCTTTTGCTGTGACAACCAATTATGTGTTTAAAACATTTAGACTTTGCCATTTATAATGTACATGACGTGCGAGTTGAGGAATTTTTTTGGTTTTTTGCTTAGATGTTTGCCTCACTAGTTTCTGCTGGCGAAGGCGCGCCATTTTCCACCCCAGACCGTAGTCCATTGGGCGATATAAGGACGCATAAGCCAGTGCTCGGATGAATATATGCGTCTGCATGTACCTATGCTAGGTTTGTGCGCCCTCAGAAGCTAGCCCAACCAAAGTGCAATGGAAGGGCCTCACCATGAGAGCGCGTGTGAAAGTTGTGCAAGAGTGTGACTGTAGGACAGAGTCAAATGAAACAGAGTGAGGGAAGAGGAGAGAGGGAAGAGTTGCCGCCAGGGTGAAACCCGTCTGCAGAAAGTCGTGCGAGTTGGGGAAGGTAACAAGATGAAAGAAGCAGCTGGTCACCCCACCCCACATTTGCTGCGGCTTAGCACATGAAGAGTTATCTTCATCCATGACGGAAATTATTGCAATTGGACTGAGCTGGACCTTTTACTATAAATAAATAATATATAGCGTCCTAAATGAGGTCTGATTAAAACGGAACCTTCAGCAAACCAATGGCTGCCCTTGTGTCCCGCTAGCGCAGCATGCAGACTTCTTATCTTCTACACATCCGGAATGTTTTGCCAGACTGTCTACCATTCTTCCCCACCTCCACTCCACTCAAGCGCATCCCCAGTACCCTCCTCGTGGACACAAGCATACTGTAACAAGCATACATCCTCCACGCGATGTTTTTAGGCGCAAGAGATCACGCCTCTGTGAGAATGGTAACAAACAGATCCATCTCGACAATGATCTGGCCCAGGTACCTACTCTCTGATTTTTTGCTGAAAAACAACAATGGACAGGTTCAACAATCCTTCCCCCTACTCTCCGGACATGCCTCCCCCCCCCCTTTCCCCCCCCCCCCCCCCGCCCCCCTACGACTATTGTCTCTAAAACTCTAAGATGTCACTTAAATGGACAAGATTTCCGGACAAACAGGAAACCAAGATAAATACAACGAAGCGCCTATTGGAGATCTCCAAAAAAATTACTTCAAGAAATGGAAGCACCGATGTGAAAAGCGAATGTAACTCAGAAGGGCCATATTTCTAAGGAGATTAGGTTCAGAAATAAGATGAAAATGTCTTTTTAAGTTCCAAAAATAAGCTCAAATATGCCCCAAATAAGCTAAAATGTGCCCCAAATAAGCTCAAATGTGCCCCAAATAAGCTAAAATGTGCCTCAAATAAGCTCAAATGTGTCCCTAATTAGCTAAAATGTGGCCCAAATAAGCTTAAATGAATCGTATTTACCTGTTATGACTTTTAAAGAATGCGACATAACTTCCATCTTACAATAACTAAAAATGTTTTTTTTTCGTGAATTGATATCTCACCATTGCCGGGATCTTTGTTTATGGCAAGGGCAAGAATAGCACCACTGCCCCACAGAGAGCATGTCGTAAAAGGTGACTAACTGTGCGACATGGCATAACACCGGCATGGTTAGGTGGTTTGCTAGATGGCGCCTGACAGATTTTGCCCTAGTATTTGAGTCTACTAATTTGGACTCGCACATCGGTTAACCCCCCTCCGCGGCATTTGTTCCAACTCATCGGAGTAATAAGCTGCTCGAGCCTATCCAGCTACGCAAGAAACCCTCCTCCTGGCTACATCCAGGTAACTCCAGAGCTGAGACCTGTACAGGTACATCCAGCTAACTCCAGAGCTGAGACCTGTACAGGTACATCCAGCTAACTCCAGAGCTGAGACCTGTACAGGTACATCCAGCTAACTCCAGAGCTGAGACCTGTACAGGTACATCCAGCTAACTCCAGAGCTGAGACCTGAACAGGTACATCCAGCTAACTCCAGAGCTGAGACCTGTACAGGTACATCCAGCTAACTCCAGAGCTGAGACCTGTACAGGTACATCCAGCTAACTCCAGAGCTGAGACCTGTACAGGTACATCCAGCTAACTCCAGAGCTGAGACCTGTACAGGTACATCCACTCATGTAGAAGTAAAGGTCGACTAAGACTAAGAATTGTATATATTATTTTTAAGATGGGCACGTATTTCTGAACATTAGTAAGATCCACTGTGGGCTTCATTTACTCGAGCAGCAGCTACAGTTCCAATACACGCAGTCATCAGAACACAATTAGAAGAAGAGGCTTAGTCGACGCCTTTATAGATGTTCTGTACTGTCTGGTTTCGTACATCTGTTGGTGTGAGACAGGGTTGTACACTCTCTCCAACGTTTTTCTATATATTCCTTGAGGGAATTAATAGTGAGGCACTTGAAGGTCACGTTGGTACTGTTAAGATAGGGGGCCGAACGATTACCAACCTTTATTTTGCAGATGATATCGACGGGTTGGGGGGTTCAGAAGCAGAACTGCAGGAATGGGTTAGAAGGCTCGATGAAACAGCTCTTGACTATGGTATGGAGATAAACGCTGGAAAGACACAATTAATTACCAACAACGCCGAGGGCTTAAACAGCAGGATAAAAGCTAATGGTCAGGAACTCGAAGTGGCTGGCCGTTTTAAATATCTGGGGTCGATTGTCAGTGATGAAGGATCAAAATGTGAGGTGTTGGCCAGAATAGCACAGACAATAGCAGCGCTTGCGCGGCTTAACAAAATCTGGCAAGATAAACTGTTAGCACTATGCACGAAAATCAGATTAATGCGTACATTGGTCCTATCAATATTCGTCCATGCTTGTGATACGTGGACAGTTACATCTGACCTTCAGCGAAGGATACAGGCCTTGGAGATGAGATGTTTCCGAAGACTTTTAAACGTCACGTAAAAAGATCGAGTTACAAAGGAGGAAATACGAGATAGAATTACAACAGCAATAGGGCCTTTTGAAGACCTCTTGGCAACTGTCAAAAGAAGGAAACTCATTTGATACGGTCACATATCGAGATAAAATGGTCTTGCAAATACGATCCTCCACGAAAAGGTGCAAGGCAAACGACGAAGAGGCCGTTCCAAAAAGAGGCGGGAGGACAACATAAAAGAATGGACCAATTTCCGACCAGAAGAGGCACAGGCAGCGGCAGCTGACAGAGAAGGGTGGCGTGTGGTTGTGAGGATGTCTTCCCCAACGACCTCACCGGTTACGGGATGACCTGACCTGTACCTTTCGGATCCAGCAGATGCTCTCATCGGTAACTAAGCTGCGCATCTACATAACTTGTTTCATCCCTATCCTGCGTTATGCCTAAGAGACATGGACTATACTGCAGCGTAACCAGAAGAACATCGAAGCCTTCCACAGGCGCAGCCAGATGTGTATTCTTGGCATCTTACGGGAAAGCCTAGACGGCATTTACACCACGCTACAACATGGTCATTTGTTCCTATTAGGGCATGTGAACCGACTTCCTGAGGACGGCCCATCAGCTCTTAAAGCAGTTCATAGATATAAAAAATTGATATGGCCGCCGCCCTCGTAACTCCTAGCTTTGCCAAACAGAAATGACTTACCTTCACTGCGTACAGCCTGGACCACAGCTATTCTTCGTGGACATAGTCGATTGGCGCGACGGGTCCTCGTTGCCTAAGCGGATTACTACTACTACAATTACTTCTATTACTACTACTACTACTACTACAACTACTTCTACTTCTACTACTGCTACTACTACTACTTCTACTTCTACTACTGCTACTACTTCTACTACTACTTCTACTTCTACTACTACTTCTACTACTACTACTATTACTGCTACTGCTTCTACTACTACTACTACTACTAATACTACTACTACTACCGCTGCTACTATCACTACTACTTGCACTACAAATACTGCTGCTGTTACTACTACTACTACTGCTACAACTACTACTGCTGCTACTACTAATACTACTATCACTACTACTGCTTCTACTACTACTACTACTACTACTATTTCTACTACTACTACTACTATTTCTACTACTACTACTACTACTACTACTACTTCTACTACTACTACTACTACTATTTCTACTACTACTACTACTATTTCTACTACTACTACTACTACTACTACTACTACTACTACTACTACATTTACTGTCACTACTACTGGTACTACTACCAGCACTTCTAATACTACTGCTACTACCACAACTACTACTTCTGCCCCTATTACTACTATTACCACTACTACTGCTACTACTATTACTGTCACTACTTCTACTACTGCTACATCTGCCAATACTACTTCTGCTACTACTACTACTATTCCTGCTACTACTATTTCTTCTTCTTTTTCTCCTCCTTTTACTTTTGTTCTCAAACTCCAGCTACCAATCCCTGAACAGGGTTTTGCAAAGAGCAGGATGAAGTCAGGAAAACGAAATGCGCTTGTCGCTAGTTTACAGCTTGACTGTGACATGTGCACTTTTCGGTCCGACACATCCGTCTTCGGCAGAGCTACTACTACTACTACAACTACTTCTACTACTACTACTACTACTACTACTACTACTGCTGCTACTATCACTACTACTACCACTACTGATACTACTACTATTACCGCTGCTACTATCACTACTACTTGCACTACAAATACTACTGCTGCTACTACTACTACTACTGCTACAACTACTACTGCTGCTACTACTACTACTACTATCACTACTACTGCTGCTACTACTAATACTACTATCACTACTACTACTACTACTACTACTACTACTACTACTATTTCCACTACTACTTCTGCTATTACTACTACTACTACTACTACTACTGCCACTACTAAAGCTGCTACTACTACTACTACTACTGCCACTATTAATGCTACTTTTACTACTACTGCTACTATTACTACCACTACTACTACTGCTACTACTACTACTACTACTACTACTACTACTACCACAACTACTACCACTACTATTACTACTATTACTACTATATTTTTCTGAACGCAATTTAGTTTGCTTTTTCCACGAAAGGTCGGATACTTTTTAATCAACCCTTCTACTATTACTTAGGATACAGAGTAAGAAGAAAGCGATCGTATCTCACGGACATGTGTTACTAAATGATAGGCACGACCCCAATTGGCTCTTCTCTCTTCACAGCTGTCACCGGGACTGAAGATGCTACATGGAAATAAACTGACAGCAGCTATCGACTCAAGGCTGGCTTCTTGCGTTAGGGTCAGCGAACTACAGTTGGCCACGACTCTGTCACGCTTCCAAACTGCGGTCTTGGAACAGGCTGTGCTGGTGTATTCTGGCTAAGGTGTTGTTTCTGCTGAATGCCCACAATGAGTTAAAATGCTCTTTTGTGCTCCATGAAAGTGCGTTAAGTTCAGGGTTCCAGTAGAGTTCTAATATCTAATCTGGACTTTTCTTTAGTTAATATGTTGCTAATTCCTATTGTTCATATAGGATGGTGTATTTTTAAGAAAAAAATGTATTATAGTGTAATTTATCCTTTCCTTTGATTATCTTATAAAACCTGTATTAAGTCACCAGAGGCCCTAGGTGGTTAAGAATATTCTAATATTATCTGATTCACCCCCATGCGTATGTGCTTGTTGTTGTTGTTGCTTAGATGTTTGCCTCACTAGTTTCTACTGGCGGAGGCGCGCCATTTTCCACCCCAGACCATAGTCCATTGGGCGATATAAGGAAGCATAAACCAGTGCTTGGATGCATGTGTGCGTCTGTATGTACCTATGCTAGGTTTGTGCGCCCTCAGAAGCTAGCCCAACCAAAGTGCAATGGAAGGGCCTCACCATGAGGGCGCGTGTGAAAGTTGTGCAGGAGTGTGACTGTAGGACAGAGTCAAATGAAACAGAGTGAGAGAAGAAGAGAGAGAAGAGTTGCCCCCAGGGTGAAACCTCTTCTACGAGTCATGCGTATGTGCGTCCATAATATTATGAAATAAATACGCACGCACACACATACATAAGCATGCACATATACCAACACATACAATCATGCACATGAATACACATAACAACAAAATGTAGGGAATTTGCAAACATTTTTATAAATTGTCCGAATATTGACCTCAAAATATTGTTAAAATGCAATGTCAATGTCATCAGATGTGTGTGTTCCTATCCAGAAATATTTAGCTATCTCTAGCTCAACTTATCTTTACGACTTTATACTGGTTTAGAAGACTGCAGAATCTGTATACAACCAGTTTCATTTACGTTTCCTTGCTCTAAAAGCTATGCGCATATAATCAATTATTAAATGCATTAATTGTCCTTGCCTTCACTACTTACTGAGGCAATGCAATCCAATTTATTCTTTTCTTTGATTATCTTATAAAACTGTATTAAATCATCTCGAATTTTTCTCTTTTCTAGATACCGTAGGCCGGTTTTTCTGAGTCTTTCCTCAGAACCGTAGTTCTGGAATTCAACTATGAGCTTTATCGTTAAATGTCTGTTTTCAAATACAAAATTCTTCTTCTTCGGCGTTCGTTCTGAAAAGGACGTTGTGTCGTAGTTTACAGCGAAGCTGCGATATCTACGCCTTTCTACCCGACACACCCGATTTCAGCTGACTTTATTTAGTACCGTGTCAGCCTCCACGCTGTGATCCTTTCCATTGGCCAGTCTACACTAGTGTAGGTTCTTTAGAGAGCTCCCACGTGGAAGCGGAATAAGGTCTTGGTCAGCTATTGTTCGCTCAACATGGTGCAAGCAGCCAGCTATTAGTCACTGGCTGCTGTCAGCTCATGCACTGCTGTTTTATGGCCCCAAACATACGATTTAACCCTAATTAACTAACAAGTGAAGTTAGATAAAGAGTTTAACAAGTGAAGTAACATAAAGAGTTTAACAAGTGAAGTTAAATAAAAGCATTTACCATGTGAAATTAAATAAGTGCTTTTAGCAAGCGAAGTTAAATGAGATCGTTTAACAGTGAAGTTGAAGATCTTCCGTGTGGAGATAGTAACATTTCATTCATGTGGAGATAGTAACATTTCATTCATGTGGAGATAGTCACATTTCATTCATGTGGAGATAGTAACATTTCATTCATGTGGAGATAGTAACATTTCATTCATGTGGAGATAGTCACATTTCATTCATGTGGAGATAGTCACATTTCATTCATGTGGAGATAGTAACATTTCATTCATGTGGAGATAGTAACATTTCTTCATCTTTGTCTTTCATCTTAAAAAGGGACGCTTTGAAACGTAGTGTGGTAGTTCAGAACAAGAATGTGATATCTACACCATTTGGTCCAACACATCCGGCTAAGCACGCACAAATTAGCGATCCTTTTATCTCAGTCAGGCTGTACACATGCAGCCATTTTTTTGCAATTTTGCAAACATGACTTCTGCATCAAAGCTCCCACGAGAAGACGTGAATAAAAGAAAGAACCATTCGAGCCAAATTGTAGGGACCCATTGAGAACCAACGACTGAGATGTTACTTCATGGAAGCAATCCATGAGAGGACATTCACGAGCATAAGATGCCGAACGTGTGACGAAGAAAAAGGACGTCATATATGTATTCTTCTTCTTCTTCGACGTTAGATCTTGTTGTTGTTGTTATTATCTGGTCGTTTGATCTTAAACACCCACTACCAAGCGCTGAAAATGGTGAACGGAATGCGTTGTGTCGTAGTTTACAACTTGCCTACGATATTTGCACCTTTCATCCGAGACATCCGAGTTTAGCAGGCATTTTTTTTAGTGATACTGGGCTAGCCTTCTCTCTTCGATGCCTTCTCCCTAGTCAGTCGGTCCTGTTGTAGCCTGTTAACCAACATCACCAAGTGAAGGTGGAGAAGGGTCTTGACAGCTCTGAATAGCTGACCCAGACACTGGCATTCCTCTTTGGATCGCTGACCCAGGGCATGCACTGTCAGTCAGATATAAGACGCTGTCTGCTCTGATCTCATTCCCCGAGTCTTCGGTAACAGAACGTACAGAGAATATACTCGTATATAATATTTGAAGTTGATATGGAAGTAGGCCCACAGGAAATAAAACCGCTCCCACGTAGGAATTATAAACGACTGGGACAGATTTGCAATCCTGACAGATGGGCTGTGTGTAACCATCAACACACGAAATAACAATATGAAACCAATGGTGGAAAGCCTAAGCAAAGCAATAATGCAAGCAGCCACTGAAACCATCCAAAGAGGGGCAAGGAAAAACTACAAGCCTTATTGGAATGATGAATTGCAGAAAGCGGAAAACGAAGTCTCAAATTCTAGGTACATAGCAGAGAGAGAACAATCTATGGAGGCAAATATCGTCCTCAAAGCCACCACTGCGAAATACAAATACACTTTAAACCAAATAACAAGAGAAAGCTGGAAAAACAAAACAGAAAGCCTCAATTTAGACAAAGAAGGGAACAAACTATGGAAGTTAGTCAGAGCCATGAATGACGAAACTCCATCAAACAAACAAATTACCATCAAGCAGGGCGACAACATGCTCACTGGAAAAAAGGCAGCAAACGCCTTTATAGAACATTATGCCAGAGCAAAACCACATTGATGTCCCTACAAATAGGCATACAGACATTAATGAAGAACAAAAGAGGCACGACAACATCAAAATGGCACGAGAGGAGCACATGATGGCAAAACTAACAATGAATGAAATGGAAGAGGCCATGAGAACTTTAAAGAAATAAAAATCGCCCGGAAAAGATGGCGTAATAAACGAAATGCTGATGGGGTTGGGCCTAACAGCCAAGAGAAAGTTACTATCAGTCCTGAACCAAAGCTGGAAAAGGGGAATTGTACCTCAGGCATGGAAAGACGCTGTACTTATACCAGTACCAAAGAAAGAGAAAGATAGAACTGATCCAAATGGATACAGGCCTATCAGTCTACTGAACTGCGTAGGAAAACTGATGGAGCGTATGATAACACCAGACTGATGTGGCATCTGGAAGAAAAACACATACTAATTCCACAGCAAGCAGGCTTTAGACTGCACAGATTCATTGAGGATTAGATCACTCTCATAGCACAGGAAATAGGGGATGCTTACCAGGAGAAAAAAACACACAGTAGCGGTTTGGGTGGATTTAGAAATGGCATTTGACAAGGTCTGGAAAGAGGGACTTAAAGTCAAGCTACGAAGAAGTGAAGTTTGTGGAAAAATGTACAGATGGATCAGCCACTACCTCAAAAACAGAACAGCCAGAGTTCAAGTACAAGGGCAGATGAGCAAAAAGGTGACACTTGAGCAGGGAGTACCCCAAGGAGGAGTGCTGTCACGCACACTCTTCCTTGTGTATATAAATAACATCGCAGAGAATATACCCTGGGACAAACTCTGGGAGTGCCTGACAAGGAAGAACATCACAGGACCCTGATCTCTGCCATACAGAGTTTCTATAAAACATGCAGAAATTATGTGCGGACATCAAATCAAAAGTCAGGGGAGTTCAAGACCAGTAGCGGAGTAAGACAGGGGAACATTCTATCACTGTACCTTTTCATACTCTTCATGGATGAAGTCATCAAAGCCTGCAAGGAACGGACAAAAAAGTATGAAGTAGGGTACTGGAGGATGAGACCAAGTCACATATCGGAACTAGCATTTGCAGACGATGTGGCCCTGATCACGAAAACCGAAGCACATCTCCAGATCAACTTGCAGGTCTGGGAAGAAGAGTTGAAGAAGAGAGGAATGCACATCAGCAACTCCAAAACAAAAACCATGATGATCGCCAGAGATGAAAAGAGACATCAGATAACCCTGGGAACACGAGCACTAGAGCAGGTCAGCAACTTTAAATATCTAGGAGTGGTAATAGACAGCAGGGGAGGAATCAAGGAGGAGTTAACTGCACGAAGGGCAGCAGCAGGTAGACTGTTCCATGCAATAAACAGAGTTTTCCTCAGTAGAAGAGAAATAAGCAGGAAAACAAAGATGGATGTATACTGCTCGACCTATGTGCCTGTACTGACATATGGATGTGAGTCATGGGCAATGATTACAGCCCAAGAAAGGCAATTACAAACTTCAGAAATGAGGTACCTAAGAAAGGCGGTTTAGGTGACGAAAAGGGACAAGATCCGTAACCAGACAATACGTAACAATCTTGAAGTTCAAACCCTGCAGACACTAGTGGAGCAGTCCCAACTACAGTGGTTTGACCATGTCTGTAGAATGGAAGAAGATCGGATACCAAAGCGGTCATGGGAGATCAAAAGTCGAGGACGCAGACCCCGAGGACGTCCCAAAGTACGTTGGGAAGACAACATACGACAGTCCCTAAGTGATAGAGGGCTCGATTGGAAAGAGGCCCGGAAAAAGACGGCGGATAGAGCAGTGTGGCGTTCTCTTTGGCAAACCTCTACACCTCAGGGTAGAAGAGGAGCGACTAAGTAAGTAAGTTAGTAAGTAATTTTACCAGTGTACCAGAGGAGTGACTAAGAAAGAGAATATACCAAGAAGAGTCCACAGCTTCATGTTTGCAGACGATCTGGCTATGTGGACCTCTGAAAAGAATCTCACTATAGCCAGTAAACGGATGCAGCAGGCCCTAACATCGCTAAAGGAGTGGGCGAACTCATGGCTGGTCAAAATAATTGAGGAAAACACGTGTACGATATTCTCGCTTTCAAACAAATCCCAAAACACCAAAATAAGTCTTAACGGCAAATATCTGCGACCAAACGACAACCAAAACTATATGGGAGTCACATTTGATCGTCGCATTACATGGAAAAGTCAGATCGAGAGAAACCGAATGAGAGCCAGAGAAAGAATGGCAATCATGAGGAAACTTGCTGGCACAAGCTGGAGAGCAGACAAAAGTATACTAAAGAAACTGTACACTGAAAGAGTGAGACCAGTTCTCGAGTTTAGCATTGCGGCATGGACAACAGCAGCAAAGGTGAACTTTGACAAAATTAGCAAACTCCAAAACAAAGCCATGAGAGTTATAACAGGAGGCATGAAGTCAACGCCAATTGTAGAACTTGAAAATATTACAAATCTGCAATCCATGACCGACAGAAGAGACTGAAAAGCCCAGCAGCAAGCAGAAAAACTCAGAAGACTGACATACCATCTAATGCATAAGAGACTGAATAATTTTGGATATGGGAAACTAAAGCGGAGAAACTTTGCAAAAATAGCCAAAGCAAAAATGAACGAAAACCCTATGAACGCATTAACAACACCAAAGCCCATCCCTACTGTACGCAAACCTACCTGGAGGCAGCATATACTTCCAGAGGTGGTAGAAAATATACCAGGCATTGGAAACAAGAACAGCCAGACTGAAAAAGAAAGAAGAGACATAACCCTGAGGTACATAACGAAAAACTATCCAAGCTTGGACTAGACCCATGCATACACCGACGGCTCTGTAACAAACACAACACATAACGGAGGGGCAGGGGTATTCCTGAGCCTACCAAATGGTAGAAAAATAACACTATCAGTCGCAACTGGAAAATACGTCAGCAATTTCAGAGCGGAGGCAGAGGCACTGAGGACTGCAGTAGAAGAAATTGTGACATGCAAAAGAAATGAAAGCCAGATAGTCCTGTTTACAGATGCCCTCGCCGTAGTCGCAGCACTAAAAAGCCAGAAAAATTCTGAACTTAATGATTTAAGAGCAGTACTTTGTCAACTATGCCAGCAGTCCGCACCAAAAAGAGTAGTGGTACAGTGGGTTCCATTCCACTGTAACTTCCAAGGCAACGAGGAGGCAGACAGACTGGCAAAAGAAGGTGCAAGACTACCACAACCAGATACTAGTGTGACATACGAAGAGTCAAAACGGCTTATTAGAGCTAGATACATGACCAAATGGGAAACCGAACATACTGGCCACACCAAAAACGATGCCTATTACCAGTTCAGCAGAAGAGAGCAGGTCGTGGTCTTCAGACTTC
The DNA here is from genome assembly GCA_036924085.1 of Ariolimax columbianus. NCBI lineage: Eukaryota > Metazoa > Mollusca > Gastropoda > Stylommatophora > Arionidae > Ariolimax > Ariolimax columbianus. Next base: position 23,967,585 of record JAVGWX010000018.1, read on the forward strand.
GCACTGGCCACAATAGACTGAGGTACGACCTATTCAATAAATTGAAGATAGGTGGCACGGACGAATGCATGTGCGGTACTGCGAAAATGACCGCTGAACATCTGCTGCAAAACTGCCCGACATACGAGGATCAGATAAAGCAAATGTGGCCATCACCAGTGGCAACACTAGACAAGCTCTATGGCAGTGTCGACAGCCTCAGGATGACGGCTGCTTTTTTCGAAAAAATAAAGGTTGACGTCTGACAGCGTACGAAGAAGAAGAAGAAAGAAGTATCTAATATTTATTATTGTTCATCTAGATTGAGGACGTCGATCCTGTTCTTGGCCCTTTGTTTCAGGTTCCTGATTGCAAGTATTCTTAGAAGTCCCAGGCGTTGACAAAGTTTGGCCGACTAGATGAAAATAAGATAAAGAAGGTTTGAGTACATTGGCACAATTGTAAGCAGCAATGAAGACTGCGTGAAGAAAGTCAGACGGAGAATGGCTATGGCAGTACAGAGGCTGAATAAAATGAGAAACGTATGGCAGAACTCTAATAAAATGATGAAAATAAATGTCCTGCGTACTTGTATCATCCCGGTGGCAACGAACGGATGTATAACGTGGACCAACACACGAACACTTAAGAAAAAGATTGAATCTTTTGAACTAGAATGCAACAGATAAATGCTCAAATTACCATGGATAGAGGAAAAAAATGCAGATATCCTAAAAGAACTGGATATTGAGGAAAATGTGATAGTAAATAATATCTTCGCTATAAAACTAAAATATTTTTGCGCACATCAAACGCCATAATGGCCTAGAGAGAACGATACTGGAGGATATGGTGCCTGGAAGGCGGGACAGAGGCAGACCGAGGAGAAGATGGATACAAGACGTCACGGAGGTCCTGAAGATGACATCGACAAAGGCGGGAGTTATGGCTAGAAATCGAGTCTTACAGACCGGCTGTTGTGAGAGAGACGTTCTGGCCATAGATCGAGAGTCTTACAGATCGACTGTTGTGAGAGAGACGTTCTGGCCATAGATCGAGAGTCTTACATCGGCTGTTGTGAGAGAGGCGTTCTGGCCATAGATCGAGAGTCTTACAGATCGGCTGTTGTGAGAGAGACATTCTGGCCAGAGATCGAGAGTCTTACAGATCGGCGGTTGTGAGAGAGACGATCTGGCCAGAGATCGAGAGTCTTACAGATCGGCTGTTGTGAGAGAGGCGTTCTGGCCATAGATCGAGAGTCTTTTGATCGGATGTTGTGAGAGAGACGTTCTGGCCATAGATCGAGTCTTACAGATCGGATGTTGTGAGAGAGACGTTCTGGCCATAGATCGAGTCTTACAGATCGGCTGTTGTGAGAGAGACGTTCTGGCCAGAGATCGAGAGTCTTATAGATCGGATGTTGTGAGAGCGACGTTTTGGCTAGAGATCGAGTCTTACAGATCGGATGTTGTGAGAGAGACGTTCTGACCATAGATCGAGTCTTACAGATCGGCTGTTGTGAGAGAGACGTTCTGGCCAGAGATCGAGAGTCTTACAGATCGGCTGTTGTGAGAGAGACGTTCTGGCCAGAGATCGAGAGTCTTACAGATCGGATGTTGAGAAAATTATGTACAAACTACTTGGCTGTAGTACAGGAACTAATTATTACTGTAGAAAATGATTAGCAACACAGCAAGTCAATGTCAGCAGGATGTAGTCTTTACAGATGTAATGTCAGTTCTGTCAGCAGGTTGTAGTCTTTACAGATGTAATGTCAGCTCTGTCAGCAGGTTGTAGTCTTTACAGATGTAATGTCAGTTCTGTCAGCAGGTTGTAGTCTTTACAGATGTAATGTCAGTTCTGCAAGTCCTCAAGAATGATAAACTGCCAGAGCTTTGCAAAGCCTTGGGCGAACTAAAAGCCAAAAGAAGGGTAGTGCTACAGTGGGTACCATCCTACTGTGGCATACCAGGAAATGAGACAGCAGACAGGTTGGCAAAGGGGAGCGCAACATGATAACAAAACGAACAAACAATCACCTTCCAAGAAAAGAAGACCGTTATCAAGACATAAGGAAAGTTGACCAAATGAAAGACAACTATCACTGTCTTTATCGAGCAGAACAAGTGATCCTGTTCCTCTTGAGAATATGAAAAACAGGCTGAATAACCTTTTACACCGGCTAAAATTGGCTCCATCGTCAATGTATATGTGTGGGAAGGAAGCACGGACATCCGAACATATCCTACAAGACTGTTATATGCTTAGTCAATTGCGTACTGAGCACTGGCCCACAGAGACGAATTTCCACACAAAGCTGTTTGGAAGCGTTGAAGAACACTCCACTACGGCAACCTTTATCCAGAGAACTGAGCTTTACGTGTAGAAGAAGTAGAAGAAGAAGAAAACGAAGAAGAAGAAGAAGAAGAAGAAGAAGAAGAAGAAGAAGAAGGAGAAGAAGAAGAAGGAGGAGAAGATGATGATGAAGAAGAAGAAGAAGAAGAACAAGAACAAGAACAAGAAGAAGAAGAAGACACCAACGCAGTTCTCTCTGGATACTGACTGTGTTAGAGAAGTCTGAATAACAAGATGGAGGAATCGACGCGATCCCCGCAGTAGTGAGCGACATGCAGAGGAAACCAAGCATAGCACAACCGCCTGGAGAACCCCTGTCCACCTTCATCATGAAGCTCGGAATGTGAGGAAAGCTAATGCAAGCCGCCACTTAACGCCACATTCATGGGGCACAAAAGAGTAAAGTTATTCGTTGTGGGCATTCAACAACATCAAAGGACTGAATAATTGAAAGCCTAGGCCGTAACTTCAGATTGAATCTGAGGTTGAAATTGGGGAAAAAAACAAACAAGGTAAACTTAAGACGAACAACAAATCAGTGTAATGGAGGCCACTGCTGAAAGAAAAACAGCGAGAGATTACAACACGTGATAATAGAAGCGTCCTACGATTGGTTGTTTTCGTTGTGGACACCATTCGTGCGAAGTTAATTAAACTATTGGAAACTTCTCTTTCCTGGTAGGAAGAGCGGCTTTTCTTAAATCCTGACACGTACTTGAGAAGATGGACCGGGGTCCTCCTGGCTGTAGTGAAATGCTAAGCTTCTCAGGAAGCTTACCACGACAAGGATCACAGTGTCGAATCCGCACTTCGTTGGCCAGGTTACTTTAACACTAGTTTCCAGGAGCACGACGTGGATGGGAGGTGGGGTGGTGGTGGAGGAGGGGTTCAGTATGTTTTATCTGAACCCTGATGTTACTCTTCGTTCCGCCTCGTCGGGTGATATGGGGGACTAGACGAGACAGAATGAGAAATGATGACATCTGGCAGACTTCGATAACGACGCGACACATATACACACACACATACGCCCACGCACACGCACACACACATACACATACATACATACACTAACACACCGACACACATACACAAATACACACATACATACACACACATACACACACATACACTCACATATACACCCACATATACACACACATACACACATATACACACACTCATACATACACACACATGCACACACATATAAACACATACATATATATACGCACAAACTTACATATACACACACATGTACACACATCTATACACATATACACACATACATATATACACACACGTATACACACACATATAAACACACGTATACACACACATATACACACACATACACACACATACACACACATATACACATATATGCACACACATACACACACATATATGCACACACATACACACACATACACACACATATACACATACATACCCACATACATTTACACACATACACATGCACATATACACAAATATACACACACACTTACACACATTCATATACACATACACACACACAGTCTTGGACTGTTTGTGCCAGCTCAGTATACTTCTTTAAAGCGTCTTTGACATATGCCTCAAGCTTTCTCTCTCTCTTGCTCTCTATCTCTCTCTCTCTTTCTCTCTCTATGTTTGTCTCTCTACCTCTCTCTCTCTGTGTTTGTCTCTCTAGCTCTCTCTCTGTGTTTGTCTCTCTAGCTCTCTCTCTCTGTTTGTCTCTCTAGCTCTCTCTCTCTGTTTGTCTCTCTCTCTGTTTGTCTCTCTAGCTCTCTCTCTGTGTTTGTCTCTCTAGCTCTCTCTCTCTGTTTGTCTCTCTATCTCTCTCTCTCTGTTTGTCTCTCTAGCCCTCTCTTTGTTTGTCTCTCTAGCTCTCTCTCTGTTTGTCTCTCTAGCACTCTCTCTCTGTTTGTCTCTCTAGCTCTCTCTGTTTGTCTCTCAAGCTCTCTCTCTCTCTCTCTGTTTGTCACTCTAGCTCTCTCTATGTTTGTCACTCTCACTCTCTGTTTGTCTCTTCAGCTCTCTCTCTGTTTGTCGCTCTATCTCTCTCTCTGTTTGTCTCTCTAGCTCTCTCTCTCTGCTTCTCTCTCTAGCTCTCTCTGTTTGTCTCTCTAGCTCTCTCTATGTTCGTCTCTCTAGCTCTCTCTCTGTTTACCTCTCTAGCTCTCTCTCTGTTTGTCTCTCTAGCTCTCTCTCTCTGTTTGTCTCTCAAGCTCTCTCTCTCTCTCTCTCTGATTGTCTAGCTAGCTCTCTCTGTGTGTCTCTCATGCTCTCTCTCTGTTTTTCTCTAGCTCTCTCTCTCTGTTTGTGTCTCTAGCTCTCTCTCTCTCTCTCTCTGTTTATCTCTAGCTCACTCTCTGTTTGTCTCTCTAGCTGTCTTTCTCTCTGTGTTTGTCTCTCTAGCTCTCTCTCTATGTTTGTCTCTCTCCCTCTCTGTCTGTCTCTCTCTCTCTCTCTCTCTCACACACACACACACACACACACACTGCCATGAATGAGTAGGCCTGTCTCTACGTCTCTTGCCTCTGGAGTTCCAAAACAGAGACTGCCTTGTAACTGCCTTATTAACATTTTCTTAATGGCCGATCTATCCAGCAGGAACGCCTACTTTTCATGGCCTGTCCTTCTTCTTCTTCTTCTGCGTACACAGTCAGACAGTAACCATTATTTTTTCGAAAAAAGCGGCGGTCATCCTGAGACTCTCGCCACTACCATAGAGCTTGTCTTGCAGTTCCACTGGCAATGGCCACATCTGCTCTCTCTGATCCCCGTATGTCGGGCAGTTCTGCAGCAGATGTTCAGTGGTCATTTTACCAGTACCGCACGGGCATTCGTCGGTACACCCTATCTTCAATTTGTTGAATAGGTGGTACCTCAGTCTATTGTGGCCAGTGCGAAGTCTGAAGACAACGACCTGCTCTCTTCGGTTCAACTGGTAATAGGCATCGTTTTTGGTGTAACCAGTATGTTCGGTTTCCCATTTGGTAATGTACCTGGCTTTGATAAGCCGTTTTGACTCTTCGTACGTCATACTGGTATCTGTTTGTGGTAGCCTTGCACCTTCTTTTGCCAGTCTGTCTGCCTCCTCGTTGCCTTGGATGTTGCAGTGTGACGGAACCCACTGTACCACTACCCTTTTTGGTGCGGACAGCTGGCACAGTTTGCAGAGTGCTGCTCTTAAGTCATTAAGCTCAGTGTTTTTCTGGCTTTTTAGCGCTGTGACTACGGCGAGAGCATCTGTCAGCAAGACTATGTGGCTCTCATTTTCACTGTGTGTTGCCATTTCTTCCACTGCCGCCCTCAGTGCCTCTGCCTCCGCTCTGAAATTGCTTGTGTACTTACCAGTAGCGAATGACAGTGTTATTTTTCTGCCATTTGGTAGGTTCAGGAATGCTCCTGCCCCTCCGTTCTGTGTAGTGTTTGTTACAGAACCGTCGGTGTATGCATGGGTCCAGTCCATGCTTGGGTAGCTTTTCGTTATGAAGCTTAGGGTAGTGTCTCTCCTTTCTTTTTCGGTCTGGCAGTTTTTGTTTGCAATACCTGGTATATTTTCTACCACCTCTGGAAATATATCCTGCCTCCAAGTAGGTTTTCGTACAGTAGTGATGGGTTTTGGTGTTGTTAGTGCGTTTATGGGATCTTCGTGCATCTTTGCTTTGGCTATTTCTGCAAAGTTTCTCCGCTTTAGTTTCCCAGTTCCCAAATTGTTTAGCCTCTGGTACATTGGATGGTCCGTCAGTCTTCGGAGTTTCTCTGACTGCAGCTGGGCTCTGCAGTCTCTTCTGTCGGTCATGGATTGCAGTTTTGTAATCTTTTCAAGTTCTACAATTGGCGTTGACTTCATGCCACCTGTTATGATTCTCATGGCTTGGTTTTGAAGTTTGTTAACTTTATCGAAGTTCGCCTTCGCTGCTGTTGTCCATGCCGCGATGCCATACTCGAGAACTGGTCTCACTCTTCCAGTGTACAGTTTCTTTAGTATGCCTTCGTCTGCTCCCCAGCTTGTGCCAGCAAGTTTCCTCATGATCGCCATTCTTTCTCTGGCTTTCATTCGGTTTCTCTCAATCTGACTTTTCCATGTCATTCGCCGATCAAATGTGACTCCCAGATAGGTTGGGTTGTCGTTTGGCTGCAGGATTTTGCCATTTAGGCTTAATTTGGTACTTTGGGGTTTTAATGAGAGCGAGAATATTGTGCACGTGGTTTTCTCCTCGTTTATTTTGACCAGCCATGAGTTCGCCCACTCTTCCAGCGATGTTAGGGCCGTTTGCATCCGATTTCTTGCTATGGTGAGATTCTTTTCAGAGGTCCACATAGCCAGATCGTCTGCAAACATTGAGCTATGGACTCTTCTTGGTATATTCTCTGTAATATCGTTTATATATACCAGGAAGAGTGTGGGTGACAGTACTCCCCCTTGGGGTACTCCCTGCTCGAGTGTCACCTTTTTGCTCATCTGCCCTTGTACTTGGACTCTGGCCGTTCTTTGTTTGAGGTAGTGGTTGATCCACTTGTACATCTTCCCACAAACATCACTTCTTCTTAGCTTGACTCTAAGTCCATCCTTCCAGACTTTGTCAAATGCCTTTTCCAGATCCACCCAAACAGCTACTGTGTGTTTCTGTGCCTGGTAGGCATCTTCTATCTCCTGGGCTATGAGGATGACCTGGTCCTCAGTGGATCTGTGCTGTCTAAAGCCGGCTTGCTGTGGAATTAGTATTCGTTTTTCTTCCAGATGCCACATCAGTCTGGTGTTTATCAGCCGTTCCATCAGCTTGCCGACACAGCTCAGTAGGCTTATGGGCCTGTATCCATTCGGATCTGTTTTGTCCTTTCCTGTTTTTGGTACTGGTACCAGTATTGCATCTTTCCATGCCTGGGGTACAATACCCCTTTTCCAGCTTTGGTTCAGGACTGATAGTAGTTTTTTCTTCGCTGTTTGGCCCAGCCCCATCAGCATTTCGTTTGTTATCCCGTCTTTTCCGGGAGATTTCCTTCTCTTTAGTGTTCTCATAGCCTCTTCCATTTCGCGCATTGTTAGTTTGGCCATCATGTGCTCTTCAGGAGCCGTATTTATGTTTTCGTGACCCTTTAGCTCTTCGCTAATGTCTGTATGCTTATCTGCAGGGACCTCGATGTGGTTTGCTCTGGCATAGTGATCGACAAAGGCGTTTGCGGCTTTCTTACCTGTGATCAAGTTCTCGCCTTGCTTGATAGTAATTTGTTTATTTGACGGGGTTTCGTCGTTCATGGCTCTGACTAGCTTCCATAGCTTGTTCCCTTCTTTGTCCAGGTTTAAACTTTCCGTTTTATTTTTCCAACTTTCTCTTGCTGTTTGCTTGAGAGTGTGTTTGTACTTCGCCGCGGCGGCTTTGAGGGCGATGTTTGCCTCCACGGATTTTTCTCGTTCTGCCATGTTCCTAGCATTTGTTACTGCATCTTCCACTTTCTGTAACTCATCATTCCAGTAGGGCTTATAGTTTTTCCTAGCTCCTCTTGGGATGGTTTCAGTGGCGGCTTGCATTATTGCCTTGCTTAGGCTCTCTACCATGGGCTTCATTTTGGTGTTTCGTGTGTTGATGGTTTCACACAGCCCATCTGTCAGGATTGCAAATCTGTCCCAGTCGGCTCGTTTGTAATTCCAACGTGGGAGCGGTTTTGTTTCCTGTGGGCGTACTTCCATGTCAATGGTTAGCCTGATCGGCCTGTGGTCGCTATCTGCCAGTTGGTTTAGCACCTGGCGGTCTATTTTATAGTGTATGTCCTGTGTGGAGAAGGCCATATCTGGAGTCGAGGTGGTATGCCATGTTCTTGAATAGAAGCTAGGGCTATCCTCCGGCCTATTGATTAGGGAGAGATTTGCATCTATCTCCCAATCTTCCACTTCGTCACCTCTGCTGTCTGTGTCAGAGTATCCCCATCTCTCCGAGTGGCTGTTGAAATCTCCAACCACTATGCAGTTGGAGTCTCTGACCTCCATACTCGAGAGCGATAGGTCTCTGTTTGGTGGTCCGTACAGATTGAAAATGCGGAGCTTCGTCTCTTGAGCCATTATGTCAACTCCTACAATTTCTGCTTGTCCGGTGTGATTGACAGGTACCGCGCTACTCGGTATGCTGTTTCTGGTCAGTATCAGGACCCCTCCTTTGTGGCCTTCTCTATCTAGACGGAAAGTCTGGTATCCTCTGATTGAGAATTTATGGTTATTGTTGAGGTGCGTTTCCTGGATACATGCCACGTCAATCTTACCTTCATGCAGGTGGTGTGTTAGGGAAAGTTTTTTGTTAATGACTCCCTCCGCATTCCACTGTAATATTTTGAGGGTCTTGAGGTTTTGGCCAATAGTCGTTTCCCCATAGCCATGTGCCTTGACTCCACGACACATGGGTGGGTGACCACCAGTAGTCAAGGGTGGGCCCCTTCGAGGCGTGGGGCCCGGCGCTATCGCTGCCTGGCGGGTCTCCTCAGGATGAGCGCCATACGTTTTTCGAATAGGTTGTGCTGCCATCATACTGTGATTTACGTTGCACTGTTTTGTTAGGCTTGCGGCCCCGTGCATCCGATTTCAACAGGCGTTTCTGTAGGGATGCCCTCCTTAGCCTTTGGCTGTCCCCAGCCTATCTGCAAGGCAGCAGTTGTTTACGATCAGAGTTTTCTCTCCTATGGAAGTTGTCTTACCAGACTATCGAGTCTTCACTACTCGTGTCTATAGGGTGCAATGATGATATGTGATATATGAGATGGACTGGTTTACCCGGAAGAGAGGCAGTCCAGTGTGTCTGTATCCCAGGATCGTCACGTCCTGCCAGAAACGTAGCATTTGCATGTGAGTGGGGTATCTCTTTTTCCCTTTATTTTTTTGGCTTCTATGCAGCGATGGTACGCCTAGCATTCCCCGCCACCTGGGGTGTTGACACATTGGGGCAGGTGTGCAATGTCCGCTGGTCTGCATCTCTTCTGCGTCCAGCATGATAGTTATGGCTGATAACGTACAGAGGTAGATATCGTAACCGGAGTGCATTTAGCCAGAGGACAAGCCTGGTAATGTCACAGAGATGTTGATCGCCTGGTGTGCGGACAACTCTCATGGTCAGTGGTTGAGTCTTGACAGTTCACAGTGTGGTGGCTGCTCTACTGTTTTCGACACCCCGACCAGGTTCTAAGTCTTTGGTTGGTGTTTTTCGCACCCCATCGCCGTATAGGGTGAGTATCAAGCAGTTGTCCGCCCGCTTTGATTTGCGGGCGGCAAGGACCTCTTACTGTGGCTCTACCTGATAGGGCTGGGGCGCAAGCCCCAGGTCCCGAGCATGTAGGAGCCTCCCATTGCAGTGGTGCTGAGATTTTGGGCGGGATTGCGGCTTTCAAGGGTTCGGCCGTAATCCCCCACATGGTAGCCTCGCGCCCTTGGCTTATCAGCCTGGTACGTGAACCAAAGTGTCTGCGGCTCCTCTCGATTTGAGCTGGTTTTCCGTTGCAACGCCCTGTCATTTGTAGGGTAAAACTGACCTGTCTTCAGATCTATTTCCAGCACCCGTTCACTATTTGGTCAGACGAATTTATTGAGGGCTTTTGTTTGTCAATGACCAGGTATTTGAAATCTGCGGTTTCTGCGGAGTTAAACACGATTTCCGTAGCGTTCTTTCATTTGAGTGTTTGAGAGCTGACTTGTCGTCCGTGAGTCTAATACCAGCGTACGTTCATTATTAGACCCAAACGGCAGTGCTCTCAATTTGTCAGTTGTTCTACAGTATTGGCGTGTTCAGTCAAATTAAGCCGCAGGTTCCACACCTGGTGGTGCCCTTCCGTCAATTCCCTTAGCGAGACAATCAAGTTTCTTAAAGGGTAGCCCCAAAAATTTTCGAGGGTCTAATTCCAGCACATGTTCTCTATTAGACCCCACGAAGGTGTACTTTTTGATAGTCATTCTGCAGTATTGGCGTGGTAAGTTAACTTAGGTCTCAGGCTCCACTCCTGATAGTGCTCTTCCGTCAATTCCTTTATCAAACACTGGATGCAGACAAAACCGAGCCACAGGGGACATAAGCCCAGATTTCTGGGGGTCTAAGTCCAGCACCAGTTCCATATTAGACTCCAGAAGAGTGGTCTCGGCATGTCAATCATTTCAGTGTTGGCCGTGTTGAGTCAAATTAAGCCGCAGGTTCCACTCCTGGTGGTGCCCTTCCGTCAATTCCTTTAAGTTTCAGCTTTGCAACCATACTTCCCCCGGAACCCAAACACTTTGGTTTTCCGGAAGCTGCCCGCAGAGTCATCGAAGCAACTCCTGCGGATCGCTAGTCGGCATCGTTTATGGTCAGAACTACGACGATATCTGATCGTCTTCGCGCCTCTGACTTTCGTTCTTGATTAATGAAAACATTCTTGACAAATGCTTTCGCAGTAGCTCGTCTTGCGGCGATCCAAGAATTTCACCTCTAACGCCGCAATACGAATGCCCCCGTTTGTCCCTGTTAATCATTACCTCCAGTTCCGAAAACCAACAAAATAGAACCGAGGTCCTATTCCATTATTCCATGCACCATTATTCAGGCAGCCGAGGCCTGCTTTGAACACTCTAATTTTTTCAAAGTAAACGCGCCGGCCACCCAGGACGCTCAGCGAAGAGCACCCGTGGGAGAGAGCCGGCAGACGGTAGGGCAGGAGACAACGGGCAGTGAACCGGCGCGAGCCGGACCGCCCGCCTGCGCCTGAGATCCAACTACGAGCTTTTTAACTGCAACAACTTTAATATACGCTATTGGAGCTGGAATTACCGCGGCTGCTGGCACCAGACTTGCCCTCCAATAGATCCTCGTTAAAGGGTTTAAAGTGTACTCATTCCAATTACGGGGCCTCGAAAGAGTCCCGTATTGTTATTTTTCGTCACTACCTCCCCGTGCCGGGAGTGGGTAAGTTGCGCGCCTGCTGCCTTCCTTGGATGTGGTAGCCGTTTCTCATGCTCTGTTTGTCTCTCTAGCTCTCTCTCTGTTTGTCTCTTTAGCATTCTCTCTCTGTTTGTCTCTCTAGCTCTCTCTGTTTGTCTCTCAAGCTCTCTCTCTCTCTCTATTTGTCACTCTAGCTCTCTCTATGTTTGTCACTCTATCTCTCTGTTTGTCTCTCTAGCTCTCACTCTCTGTTTGTCTCTTCAGCTCTCTCTCTGTTTGTCGCTCTATCTCTCTCTATGTTTGTCTCTCTAGCTCTCTCTCTCTCTCTGCTTCTCTCTCTAGCTCTCTCTCTCTCTCTGTTTGTCTCTCTAGCTCTCTCTATGTTCGTCTCTCTAGCTCTCTCTCTCTGTTTGTCTCTCAAGCTCTCTCTCTCTCTCTCTGATTATCTCTAGCTCTCTCTCTGTTTGTCTCTCTATCTCTCTCTCTGTGTTTGTCTCTCTAGCTCTCTCTCTCTCTCTGTGTCTCTCTAGCTCTCTCTCTGTTTTTCTCTAGCTCTCTCTCTCTGTTTGTGTCTCTAGCTCTCTCTCTCTCTGTTTATCTCTAGCTCTCTCTCTGTTTGTCTCTCTATCTCTCTCTCTGTGTTTGTCTCTCTAGCTCTCTCTCTCTCTCTGTTTGTCTCTCTAGCTCTCTCTCTCTCTGTTTGTCTCTCTAGCTCTCTCTCTGTTTGTCTCTCTAGCACTCTCTCTCTGTTTGTCTCCCTAGCTCTCTCTGTTTGTCTCTCAAGCTCTCTCTCTCTCTCTCTCTGTTTGTCACTCTAGCTCTCTCTATGTTTGTCACTCTATCTCTCTGTTTGTCTCTCTAGCTCTCACTCTCTGTTTGTCTCTTCAGCTCTCTCTCTGTTTGTCGCTCTATCACTCTCTATGTTTGTCTCTCTAGCTCTCTCTCTCTCTCTCTGCTTCTCTCTCTAGCTCTCTCTCTCTCTGTTTGTCTCTCAAGCTCTCTCTCTCTCTCTCTGATTATCTCTAGCTCTCTCTCTGTTTGTTTCTCTATCTCTCTCTCTGTGTTTGTCTCTCTAGCTCTCTCTCTATCTGTGTCTCTCTAGCTCTCTCTCTGTTTTTCTCTAGCTCTCTCTCTCTGTGTCTCTAGCTCTCTCTCTCTCTCTGTTTATCTCTAGCTCTCTCTCTGTTTGTCTCTCTATCTCTCTCTGTGTTTGTCTCTCTAGCTCTCTCTCTCTGTTTGTCTCTCTAGCTCTCTCTCTCTCTGTTTGTCTCTCTAGCTCTCTCTCTCTCTGATTGTCTCTCTAGCTCTCTCTCTCTGTTTGTCTCTCTAGCTCTCTCTCTCTCTGATTGTCTCTCTAGCTCTCTCTCTCTGTTTGTCTCTCTAGCTCTCTCTCTCTCTGATTGTCTCTCTAGCTCTCTCTCTGTTTGTCTCTCTAGCTCTCTCTCTCTCTGTTTGTCTCTCTAGCTCTCTCTCTCTCTGATTGTCTCTCTAGCCCTCTCTCTCTCTGATTGTCTCTCTAGCTCTCTCTCTCTCTGATTGTCTCTCTAGCTCTCTCTCTTTCTGTTTGTTTCTCTATCTCTGTTTGTCTCTCTAGCTCTCTCTCTCTGTGTTTGTCTCTCTAGCTCTCTCTCTCTCTGTTTGTCTCTCTCTCTCTGTTTGTCTCTCTAGCTCTCTCTCTGTTTGTTTCTCTAACTCTCTCTCTCTGTTTGTCTCTCTATCTCTCTCTGTGTGTCTCTTTACCTCTCTCTCTCTGTTTGTCTCTCTATCTCTCTCTGTGTGTCTCTTTACCTCTCTCTCTCTGTTTGTCTCTCTAGCTGTCTCTCTATGTTTGTCTCTCGTCTCTAGCTCTCTCTCTGTTTGTCTCTCCAGCTCTCTCTCTCTGTTTGTCTCTCTAGCTCTCTCAGTTTGTCTCTCTAGCTCTCTCTCTGTTTGTCTCTCTAGCACTCTCTGTTTGTCTCTCTAGCTCACTCTCTGTTTGGATCTCTAGCTCTCTCTCTCTGTTTGTCTCTCTAGCTCTCTCTATCTCTGTTTGTCTCATTAGCTCGCTCTCTCTCTGTTTGTCTCTCTAGTTCTATCTATCTCTGTTTGTTTCTCTAGTTCTCTCTCTCTGTTTGTCTCTCTAGATCTCTCTCTCTGTTTGTCTCTATAGCTCTCTCTCTCTATGTTTGTCTCTCTAGCTCTCTCTGTTTGTCTCTCAAGCTCTCTCTCTCTCTGTTTGTCACTCTAGCTCTCTCTATGTTTGTCACTCTATCTCTCTGTTTGTCTCTCTAGCTCTCACTCTCTGTTTGTCTCTTCAGCTCTCTCTCTGTTTGTCGCTCTATCTCTCTCTCTGTTTGTCTCTCTAGCTCTCTCTCTCTCTGCTTCTCTCTCTAGCTCTCTCTGTTTGTCTCTCTAGCTCTCTCTATGTTCGTCTCTCTAGCTCTCTCTCTGTTTACCTCTCTAGCTCTCTCTCTGTTTGTCTCTCTAGCTCTCTCTCTCTGTTTGTCTCTCAAGCTCTCTCTCTCTCTCTGATTGTCTAGCTAGCTCTCTATGTGTGTCTCTCTAGCTCTCTCTCTGTTTTTCTCTAGCTCTCTCTCTCTGTTTGTGTCTCTAGCTCTCTCTCTCTCTCTCTCTGTTTATCTCTAGCTCACTCTCTGTTTGTCTCTCTAGCTGTCTTTCTCTCTGTGTTTGTCTCTCTAGCTCTCTCTCTATGTTTGTCTCTCTCCCTCTCTGTCTGTCTCTCTCTCTCTCTCTCACACACACACACACACACACACACACACTGCCATGAATGAGTAGGCCTGTCTCTACGTCTCTTGCCTCTGGAGTTCCAAAACAGAGACTGCCTTGTAACTGCCTTATTAACATTTTCTTAATGGCCGATCTATCCAGCAGGAACGCCTACTTTTCATGGCCTGTCCGACAGGTATGTGTCCGGAACTCTCCTATAGATCCACATTAGTCATCTTATCAGACTAGTTTAATCCTTCTTTTCTGCCCAGTCATTATCTAATGAAAGTCTACACTTTTGTTATTATCTGTGAGTGGACCGCAACGACTCCAGGCCATTCAATTTAGTGGAGCGTGTATCTAGTCGACAGAGAGACGACTTGCAAGATTGGGATTACAATGTACCAGGATTCTTCTTCTTCTTCTTCTTCTGCGTACGCAGTCAGACAGTAACCATTATTTTTTCGAAAAAAGCGGCGGTCATCCTGAGGCTCTCGCCACTGCCATAGATCTTGTCTTGCAGTTCCACTGGTAATGGCCACATCTGCTCTCTCTGATCCTCGTATGTCGGGCAGTTCTGCAGCAGATGTTCAGCGGTCATTTTACCAGTACCGCACGGGCATTCGTCGGTACACCCTATCTTCAATTTGTTGAATAGGTGGTACCTCAGTCTGTTGTGGCCAGTGCGAAGTTTGAAGACAACGACCTGCTCTCTTCGGTTCAACTGTACCAGGATTCGAATTCACGGACATACATAAAGAAATCCAAGCAATGGTTTGTGCCCTGGAAGAACTGCTGCTCTAGTTGACCCAGCTGTAAATCGGTACCTGATGTAGTAGTTAAGAAGGCAAAAACAGCAAGGACGGGAACTGGCCACCCCACCTCACATAGGATGTGGCTTAGTACATGAAGAATTATCTTCATCCCTGACGGCAATGGTTGCCATGGGACTGCGCTCTAACTTCACCTTTACTTTACATTGGAGCTGAAGATGGTTATCTTCGTGGTGAATTTAACTTTTTCTGATTTTCATAAAGTAACTGACGTTTTCTCATCAAGAGCCGAAAGCATCGTGATCTTTACAGACTCATTATCTGTCCATCAAGCTCTAGAAGATGGTGGTCATTGTAAGCCTGAACGTACCCAAATATCCTTAAATGCGAACCAACTACGAAGTCAGAATAGCTGTGCAATGGATTTCTGGTCACTCAAATACACCGGGAAATGACAAGGCAGACGGACAAACTAGGTAAGAAGGGATCAAGTCAAGAACAACAATACACACCAACAACCATACGGACAGTCAAACAACTACTGAAGACTGCGAACAGAGAGACTTGGTTGAATAGATGGGCAATGGAGAATCATCATCATCATCAGTCCCATAACCAAGAAGGTCGTTGCGGCATCGTTATTGCAGTTTGTAGTACCAGCTCAAGCCATAAAACAACGGTGCGTCTTGGGCCACTACACACCTGACGGACCCCTCATCTCTCTCCAAGTGGCAGTTCATTATAGGTGTGTCTAAATTTCATACGACAAAGCTGACACTGTCTTCAGCTAGGACGAAGGGAGCCAATTTCGTGAAGTTCAGCTGTGTGAACTAGACCGTGAAGTATGACATATGTTTAAGCGTAGTGCTATTCATATAGCCGATGTCCATTCCAAGATAATCGGACGGAAGAAAACACACAAAACGAACGAATTAACCAGTCCAAATGGAAAACAACACCACGTTTCCGTGAACACAAGTGTAAGTCGTTGACTAGTGTGAATTCCTGGCTAATCCATGGTCCGGTGGGATCTATAATGAACTAAAACAGAAGCGCAATGTAGACCCGCAGCCAGTTATGGCGCATTCTTTGCAGCTCACTCCCATCTTTGCTGCTCATTTGGGAATACGGGAGAGAAATCTGCAAACGTATGGCCATGTCAAATTCCAAAGAAAACATTAACCTTCTGAAATGGAGAGATCTAAGAGACATTTTACGCCTCCGCACTCAACACATACAACTTAACAGTCACTTGATCAGAATCCAACTAAAACATACTCCAGAGTGCCGACTGTGCACACATCCCTTTGAAACTGTTGTGCGCCATCTTTTTTGAATGTCTGGCACTTACAAGTGTCAGGAAAGAGCTTCTTACTCCAAGACCAAACAAATAGAACACTTCGTACGGAATTAAAAAACAGCTCACAAACACTTGTAGAAACCACTATTTGGCCTAATACCAAAGGACATGAGCCTACAGCCTGCTGGATCAATAAACAACCAACAAACCTAACGTAATAAAAATCACTCATAACCTGTTGTATATGTACTCTGACATCTGTATCCATGCCTCCCACCCTTAACTTAACTTAACGTCTTTATACTGGTTTAGAAAACTCTACAATCTGTATACAACCAGTTTTATTTACATTACCTTGCTCTAACAGCTACGCGCATCCAATCTATTCTTAAATGCATTAATTATCCCTGACTCTACTACTTCATTTGCCAATTCATTCCACGCATTCACCACTCTCTGACTAAAAAAAATGTCCTAATACCTAATCTGGACCTTCATTCAGGATATTTGTAGCTATGCCCTCTTGTTCTTGTAGGTGGTTGGATTTTGAAAAAAACTTGTTAAAGTCTAATTTATCCGTTCCTTTGATTATCTTATAAACCTGTATTGTCACCTCGAATTCTTCTGTTTTCTAGACACTTCAGGCCGGTTTTTCGGAGTCTTTTCTCATAACTGTATTTCTGGAATCTCTCTTTCAGCTTTGTCGCTCTTGTTTGTATCCTTTCCAGCATGTTTATATCCCCTCTACGATATGGACTCCAACCTGTACACAGTACTCCAATCTAGGTCTAACTAATGCTTTATACAGTTTGACCATCACTTCCTTGCTCTTCCTGTTTAAAATATCTTTTTATCATACCTAACATTGATTTTTGCCTTTTTCACTGCTACCTGGACTCGCTCACTCTCCTTACCTGTATGATCTAGTATTACCCCTAGGTCCTTCTCCTTTTCTATATTTCTAAAATTGTTCTCTCCCATTCTGTAATTATGTTCCATATTGGATCTACCCATGTCAATGACTGTACATGTATCTACTTTAAACTCCATTTGCTAGCTTATAGGCCATTCTCGAATTGTATCTAAATCCAACCTCAATATATCCACTTCTGCTTCAAATGACACCCTACTGCATAGTTTTGTGTCATCAGCAAATTTTGCAACCATGGATCCCATACCAATTTCCAAATCGTTTATATATATCAAGATCAAAATTGGTCCCTGTGGGAGGGTGTCACCCAACACAATCTGATCATTGATAGTTGTGGGTCGAGATGATTAGCAGTGCACAGCAGTGTAGCGGTCAATGATCCGAAGCTGAATGCAAGTGCTAGCGTCAGGGCAGCGAACCTGAGCTGCCAAGACCATTCTCTGTCTCCCTGTGGTGTTCCTAGATAACAGACTGCAGCAGGGTTAACTTACTAAAGAGAAGGTGTCGAAGATGAATAAGACTATAGCAAGTTGTTTTTTTTTAATACAGCCACCCACAATAACAATAGAGCATAGCTACAAGTTGACTAAAGAGAGGTCCAGATTAGATATTAGGAAATTTTTTTTAGTCAGAGAGTGGTGTCTGCTTGGAATGCATTGCCAGGAGAGGTAGTGGAGGCAGGGACAGTTAATGCATTTAAGAACAAAGAGGATGCGCATAGCTCTTAGTGCAAGGTGATGTAGTTGAAACTGGTTGTATACAGACTCTGCAGGGTCTTCTAAACCAGTATAAAGACGTTAAGTTCAGTAAGTTTAAGAGGGAAGGCACAGGGTAGACTAACTAAAGAGGGTAGACTAACTAAAGACAAGGGATCAAAGAGGGAAGGCATAGGGTAGACTAACTAAAGAGAATGGATCGAAGAGGGAAGGCACAGGGTAGACTAACTAAAGATAATGGATCGAAGAGGGAAGGCACAGGGTAGACTAACTAAAGAAAAGGGATCGAAGAGGGAAGGCACAGGGTAGACTAACTAAAAAGAATGGATCGAAGAGGGAAGGCACAGGGTAGACTAACTAAAGAAAAGGGATCGAAGAGGGAAGGCACAGGGTAGACTAACTAAAGAGAAGGGATCGAAGAGGGAAGTCACAGGCAAAGATGCAGCTGACACATAGTTTGATGAGCCGTCAAGCGTTATCTTGCAGAAGCAGGACGCTCTTTGTAATCAAATCCGACGTACAATAATCTTCTTGAAAATGCAAATGTTCATGAATAATAGTATTCCCCAGTACCCAGAGAAAGGCTTGCCTTTTGTGTAATTGCACTTGTTATGCGTAGATTTTCCCGGAAAAGGCGTTCCATAATCTGAATATACAAAGGAATGACTGTCCTAGGTTGAGAGCCACCATGGCCGGAATCATCACTCACGGATGTACGGTCTTCTCTAAAACGTTTACACCATTCAAATATATTCTGTAAATTTCCGCAGGTTTCAAGCCTTCTTTCACAACAAGTTTCATCACAACACGCTGTTTCACGTAAAGCACTAACAGTGATGGCTGCCATTTTCTTTAGCTATCACATGACTGGCACATGGTAAGTGGGCCACCTAGCAGTAATATGACTAATGATAGTAGTTCCAGTGCGCTATAACCCATTCAGGTAGATCTAGAACAAAAACTCCCGGTTTCATTTGAACGCGCCTAGTATAATACATGTGATTTCAACACTGAAAACTAATATAGAATGCAATGCGTGAGTGTTTAGACGTCATAAAGGAAGCAACACAAAGATAGCCATTTCACACATTTATGATGACTCTTTGAGAATCACAAGGATAATAAAGTCAAATTAAAATCCAGTATCCAGAAAGAAAAAAAAACTAACAAAAACATTCCCCTTGACTCGAGTGAAAAAGTCAAAACTTGAGTGGAGCGTGGTGGGAAATGGAAGCGATATATATATATATATATATATATATATATATATATATATATAGAGAGAGAGAGAGAGAGAGAGAGAGAAAGAGAGAGAGAGAGAGATTAATAGTTATAGAGCTCCCAAAAAAAAAACCAAAATTAACCTACCTTTAGTTTACTTAAGTTTTAGTCGAAGAATTAACTACATTGCACAAGGTTTAACCCGTAAGTGCTCTGTTCTCCAAATGTTTGGAGAATCTAGGCACAATGCACGAACTCTGTAGGACCGACGAGGACCTTGTAATAAAGTGGCTAAATTGTCCACATAATGTTGAATGCTGCTCGGCCAGCGGCCACAAAGCCTATTCTTTTCGATTACCAACTGCCGATGGATTTTTAACGTGCACGACACTGCACACGGGCGTCCAAACTCTACTACTCAGAGATCAAGAGAAATACTAGAAAATCCAAGGGAGAATGAAATAAATATATGGCTTCCACATAAACCTTAGAGGAGGCCTGGCAGCACGCAGTTACAACTGGACATGGTGGTGTTTATCCGACGCAACGGGCCCCAGACGCCTAAGCGAACAGTGTTGTTGTTCTTGTTGTTGTTGTTGTACGACAACGCGAAACTCACCCGTGACGAGACAGCCAGTGATAAAAAAAACATAGTTAACCATTTCACAGAAATTTGACTCTGAGAAAGCACAAGGTCTCAGAAAATAGTATCCAGAAAAGAACTAACAAAAACGAGTTCATGATTCGACGAAAAAAGTCAAAATTTTAGTAGAGGGTGGTGGGAAATGAGTGGGACAGAGAGTGAGGCAGAGAGTGAGAGAGAAAGAGAGAGGGAGAGAAAGAGAGAGAGAGGAATAGTAATACTGCTCCAGACAACAAAAACCGAATTAGTCTACCTTTCACAATTTAACGTGCCAGTGGGACAACGCGGAACTCACCTGTGGCGAGACGGGGCGATGATAACAAAAGCACGTCACAGGCTCAGCTTTAGGGCCACAAACCAGCACGTTATTTTAGCGTGGTCTTTATGGTCCTAACTTCGAGTTAGTGTAGTAAAATGTGTGTGGCGTTTCGGACTATATCTGGGCTCTCTCAGTCTGAGTGACTCATATTCTCGTGTGACAGGACCGTTCCCAGTGAATATAGTTATTAGAAGTATTGCCGTGTCGGTGTAGATATATTGAGAATCAAATTGTGTGTTGGAATTCAAGGTGTGTAAATATATTGTTAAACTTTGTGAGTTTATTTCGTTCTCAATTCTTCCTACGATTCCGGTAAATAAAAAACGGGTTATTTACCCCTGTTGTTGGGAAGGTGGGCTAACGTATAGTCAGGCAAAACATACTGAGTAGGCAAGTTAATCAGGGTCAGGTGAAACATACTGGCCAAGACCATCACCACCACTTCCTCGTAGTCCTCTTTAAAAACGGGCTGTTTTCACGGCAGCCTGGCTAACAGGTGAGGGATCGACATGATCCCCGTAATAGTGAGCGACACAGGTGAAGTCAAGCTTAGCTCAACCGCCTGGAGGACCCCGGACCACCTTCATCAGCACGCTCGAGATGTGAGGAAAACTACAATAAACCGTCACGTAACGTCATTTTCAGGGCGCACAAAAGTGTAAATCTACTCATTGTTGTCATTCAACAACTCTTGTTAGAAGCAAATATTTTCTTAAATTGATCGAGGAATATCTCTTCAAATACACCATTCCTTTGTTGTAGTTTCTCCTTTTCCCATCACTATACCATTCCTTTGTTGTAGTTTCTCCTTTTCCCATCACTATATCATTCCTTTGTTGTAGTTTCTCCTTTTCCCATCACTATATCTTTCCTTTGTTGTAGTTTCTCCTTTTCCCATCACTATATCTTTCCTTTGTTGTAGTTTCTCCTTTTCCCATCACTATATCATTCCTTTGTTGTAGTTTCTCCTTTTCCCATCACTATATCTTTCCTTTGTTGTAGTTTCTCCTTTTCCCATCACTATATCATTCCTTTGTTGTAGTTTCTCCTTTTCCCATCACTATATCTTTCCTTTGTTGTAGTTTCTCCTTTTCCCATCACTATACCATTCCTTTGTTGTAGTTTCTCCTTTTCCCATCACTATATCATTCCTTTGTTGTAGTTTCTCCTTTTCCCATCACTATACCTTTCCTTTGTTGTAGTTTCTCCTTTTCCCATCACTATATCATTCCTTTGTTGTAGTTTCTCCTTTTCCCATCACTATACCATTCCTTTGTTGTAGTTTCTCCTTTTCCCATCACTATACCTTTCCTTTGTTGTAGTTTCTCCTTTTCCCATCACTATATTTGGTAGCGTTTGAGTCCAACGTTTCATTTTCCTTACCTTAACCAGCATTTAGGGAATCATAAATCCCTATGCTTGTAGTGCGATTACAGTAACAACGACTTTTGCATGATGAGGTTGCCAGCCTTAAGCACAACCTTTCTTCAACACCTCGTACGACGTGTTCGGAAGGAAGAAGTGGCCCTATTAATTACGTTCGCCCCGGGAATGACTCGGGTGCTATTGTGTTTAATTAATTAAGGTGTTATTTGTTGCTATATTTCTGTATCGAATAATATCGTATGCTTTACTAAGCTATCATTAAAATTCAGATGGCTACTCAGCACCCCATTCATCTGCGGTGTGATATACAATCATGAATTGGATTGCCTTCAACCTTAGAGGGGTTATACTGCACGAAAAGTCACATTACGACAGTGTGGAAGTGGTGTTTTCTTATCTCCGTCACACAGTGTTGTTCCGGAAACCACTCGCTCTCAACTTCCTATATTGTACTTTCGCGCATCAAACTGGCAAACCGCACACGTCTCCATAAATGACAATATTTAATTCTTGAATACAATACATGTCAGTATAATGTTTCGCTCGATTTTTTTAAATTATGCATCATGAAATATGAATTTCTAACATAAAACTATTTAGATTAAGGTCTGTAGTCAGCGTGTAAGTAAAGCCAAGTTAAATGTATGAACTAATGTGTGTATGTATACCTTCCAGTTAAAACCCATTAACACATACGTAATTGTACATGTACGCATTAAAAGACGTGTAGACTTTAGTGTTTTAAAAATCAAATTGTGTGATTCGCGAAATGGATGTCTTAACATGTGATAAAAATCATGATAGTCAACATGGAAGTAACACTTTTTTAAATTAAGATAAGATATTGCACGTGACATTGTTCACAGTTTTCTAAAAATACAATTTTTAAAAATGTGTGTAACATGTATGCGAAACAATACTTCCATAAAATATTAGATTGTCTTATATAGTTGTAATTTTAAGAAGCCCGTATTGTATAATTGTCATAATAATTTTCAAATTTGGGGTGTAATTTTAAGAAGCCCACATTACATAATTGTCATTATAATTTCAAATGTGGGGGTAAAACAATTTATGACAAAATACAAGATTGTCAAAAGAAATGTTCCAATTATGTTGTATACAAATTCGTGGTGAAATATGTAATTGTCAATACGAGCTATAATTATTTTCTACATAGATCTATAATAACAAAATACGCTCGTGTGATTGTCATTAAGTTGCAATTCTTATTCTTAGGCGACCTGTACCTGTACAGGGGCAGATGTCCATGTGCAGGTCCCACTTAGGCGACCTGTACTTGTACAGGGACAGATGTCCATGTGCAGGTCCCACTTAGGCGACCTGTACTTCTACAGGGGCAGATGTCCATGTGCAGGTCCCACTTAGGCGACCTGTACTTCTGCAGGGGCAGATGTCCATGTGCAGGTCCCACTTAGGCGACCTGTACTTCTACAGGGGCAGATGTCCATGTGCAGGTCCCACTTAGGCGACCTGTACTTCTACAGGGGCAGATGTCCATGTGCAGGTCCCACTTAGGCGACCTGTACTTCTACAGGGGCAGATATCCATGTGCAGGTCCCACTTAGGCGACCTGTACTTCTACAGGGGCAGATATCCATGTGCAGGTCCCACTTAGGCGACCTGTACTTCTACAGGGGCAGATGTCCATGTGCAGGTCCCACTTAGGCGACCTGTACTTCTACAGGGGCAGATATCCATGTGCAGGTCCCACTTAGGCGACCTGTACTTCTACAGGGGCAGATGTCCATGTGCAGGTCTCACTTAGGCGACCTGTACTTCTACAGGGGCAGATGTCCATGTGCAGGTCCCACTTAGGCGACCTGTACTTCTACAGGGGCAGATGTCCATGTGCAGGTCCCACTTAGGCGACCTGTACTCTACAGGGACAGATGTCCCAGTGCAGGTCCCAGCTCTGGCAGTGAGATGGATATAGTTGGGAGGAGAATTCCCTGCTTAGCGGACTAGGCTTGAGCAGCTTATTGCTCTGCTGCGTTGGGACAAGTGCCGGGGAGGGAGGTAAACCGATGTGCGAGTCCATCTTAATGGACTAAAATACTAGAACAACGTGGACCCGCAGCCTGTTAGGCGACATATCTTATGTTCTTAATAAACCCACCTAACCATGTCCGGTGTTATGTCATGTCACACAGTTAGCCGCTTCTAACTCAATGCACTCTGTGAGACAGTGGTGCTATTCTTGTCCTTGTCATTCCCAAAGAGCCCGGCAGACCCCTCAGTTCATCCAATTCTATAAAACACATATATGTAATCTTCTTCTTCTTCTGCGTTCGTTCTCAATCTCCCGCTACCAAACCCTGATAGGGCTTAAGTAGCAAAATGTAGTCCAGAGAACGGAATGCGTTGTGTCGTAGTTTACAGCTTGACTGCTATATTTGCACCTTTCGGTCCAACACATCCGACTTCAGCAAGCATTTTTTGAGTACCGCGTAAGCATTCCTCTTCGATCCCTTCTCCTTAGCCAGTCTGCCATGCTGCAGCCTGTTATCCAGGATCACCGCGTGGAGGTGTAGAAGAGTCTTGGCAGCTCTGGTTCGCTGGCCATGACGCTAGCAGTCACCTATGGGTCGCTGACCATTGCAGCTCATGCGCTGCTCAGCGTCTTGATCCCCAAATATGTAATAAAAATTTACATTTTTACTTTAAAAAATAAGAGCTAATTCTGAGTGACATAGATATGTAATAAAAAAACGTGATTTTCATAACATGTTTTAACTCAGGTGCACATATGTCTGTGGCAAAGAAATATGATTATCAGCTGGAATCTCTGAGAAAACACAAAAAACATTGCGAAATCTGTGGTGCGTATATATGTGACAAAATACAAGAAAGGCATTCAAAAGTTATAATTCTGATTAACAGGATTTAGGACATAACTAGTTCCAATTTTATGAAACAGGAATCTATGTCAAAATCGTGATTAACATAATCATTCTAATTTTTTAAGAACAGGAATAAACACATGTGTTGAAAAAAAAAATCTACTGTATCAAGTTTACACCAGTACGAACAGTGGAATTCCTGACAAGTTATTTTGTTTTAGCTTTTTTCCTAGCTCTTCCCGTCAATTCTTCTCAGCGGCTGGTAAGTACGTCCAAGTGGGCATAACTGTGTATGGTGTGTAATTATCGAATGAAGCGCGTAACTGCACGCTGCGTAGTTTTGTTGTGAAATAACGAACACGTTGACACTTGTCCAAGTTCCGTTTTATTAGGCGTGATTTTAACAAGTTCGGCGTTTGAAATGAAATACGGTTGAGATGAAGCAGTAGATAACGGGTAATTGCAGTTTTCTGATTAATAATCGAGAGGGGGAGGACCTGTTACTTCGAGTGATGTTACCTTATAGGAAATAGATATCCATTCATGTACAGATACGGCTTCAATGGCAATGGTGGGGTCGCTAGCTTCATGCAATCCTTCCTCAGTTCCCTCGTTCGAATTGCTTGGAGGTTACAGCTGTTTTAGTCGTTTCAACACAGGTACCGCTTTAGTACCTCGTTAATTAAGTCTCAGATGCAACAGACCAGACTGGCTATGGAGAAGGGATCGAAGAGTGAAGGCTAACCTGGTACCCAAAAATGTCTGCTGACGTTGTATGTGTTGGATAAATATGTGTAAATATCGTAGTCGATCGGTAAACTACGACACAACACATTCCGTTCTTCAAGCAACATCCTGGAACTTACAAAGCCCTTTTCAGGGCTTGGTAGCGGGAGTTTAAGGAAGAACGAAGAACCGAAGAAGGCTAATCTATCCAGTGGTACACATAAGCGCCGATCGTTTGTTCGATGGCGCGGTAGCTCCCGAGTTTCTCGGGCCGCGAGCTTAAAGAGGTCGGCTCGATCTCGGTCGTCCCACCATTAGCTTCTCTTGTAAAGGGGCAGTGGTTAGTGCTCTGGTTTCCCAGTCAAGCGATCAATGTCCAATCCTCATTTACGGCGTGGGCTAGTGGTTAAGTGACACGGCTCACAAGCCGAAGGTGCTCTTGTTCGATCCCCATCACAGCACCGACCGTTACTCCGGGGAAGCAAACCCTTAGAAAACGAAGGAGAAAGCACAGACCCTTACATAAAATGCATGCCGAAGTCGGATGCACTGAGCCGACAGGTGCAAAATGAAAACTACAATGCAAAGCACACCGCTTTGGGGAATAGAGAAATAAGGCGAACGCCAAAGAAACATTTTTTTTTTTTAAGACGAATACCGAAGAATAAAAATTTAGAATTGTTCACAAAAACTGAAACATATGGCTTGGCTTGGCTTCGTTCGTTCTCAATCTCCGACTACCAAGCCCTGAAAGGACTTAAGTAGCAGAATGTAGTCCAGAGAACGGAATGCGTTGTGTCATAGTTTACAGCTTGACTGCGATATTTGCACCTTTCGGTCCAACACATCCGACTTCAGAAGCATTCCTTCTTCGATCCCTTCTCCTTAGCCAGTCTGCCCTGCTGCAGCTTGTTATCCAGGATCACCACGTGGAGATGTAGAAGGGTCTTCACAGCTTTGGTTCGCAGGCCCTGACGCTAGCAGTCAGCTATGGGTCGCTTACCACTGCAGCTCATGCGCTGCAACTGAAAGATATATGGACAAGCCAACTAAAAATAGGTAAATAACGAAATAGGACAGACAAATATTCACTGTCGAAAGGTTAAGGAAGCGAAGCAGAGAAAGCTTGAAGGAATTTGCATCACTGACTTGTTGGTTATGGCTTTGACAGCAGTCTATAAACTTGTGTGTCCACGGAAAAAAAATCAGTTTATTAAATGAGTGAACAAGCCTTTATTTTCAATCTTTTGGGGACAACCAATATGATATGATTCAGAACATAACAGAAATATAACAATTACAAAGAAAGGCCGCAGGACATACGATGGACGTTCAAATCAGTCCATGATTTTTTTTTCTAGTTATACCTGAATGGATTTTAGCGTGCTGGCACTACCATTATTAGTTAGGGGCACTTGTGCCCTATTACTGCTAGGTGGCCCACTTGCCATGGACCAGTTACATATACATAAAAATGGCGGACAACACTGTTAAAACTTGCAAGGAACAGCGTGTTGTGATGAAGTTTCTTGTGACAGAAGGTGTGAAACTTGCGGAAATTTACAAAGGACTGCAATCACAATCCAGTGATGAAATAATCAGCCGCAGCAAGACATTTGAATGGTGTAAATGTTTTAGAGAAGACCGTACATCCGCGAGTGATGATCACGTCATGCTCCTGCAAGATAACGCTCGACCTCACACGAGTCACGCTCACGGCACTATGTACCATCTACAACAACTTGCTTCTAGCAATTTCCACCTGTTGGAACCCCTAAAAGAATTCCAGTATTTCAGCACTGATGACGAAGTGAAACACGCTGTCTTGGATTTGTTCAGACATACTGACAAATCTTTCTACTCTAAAGCTTTTAAAACATTACTTAAAAGCTGACATAAGTACAAAAACGTTATAACGAAAAATAAATGCCATTTTGACTACTTGAAGAAAAAAAAATGCATTTTTAAAAAAAGTCCCGGTTTGATTTGAATGCCCCTCGTACATATTTTATATCAGTTCATTTTTATTGTTTTCCTCTTGCTATTTTGTTCTACTGTTCTTGCTTTGCAGCGTAGCATAGAGGAGGAACGAGTATACTTCTAGTTGACGCTAGGTGGGAGGGTTGTGCTGTAGACATGTACTTTTGGAGTGTTTCTTTGATCCCCTCTATCCATCGTTGCCGTGGTCAACCTCTTGCACTTAGCCGTCAAACCTCAATGTAGTATGATTTCGTTAGAGGTTAACTGCGTCCTTGTCAGACGACCAAACCCCATCTATGTGTGTCAATATAGTAGTTAATCGATGTAGTACCCACCATGATTCTCAGCGTGCTGTTGCGAATTTTATCGCGAATGCTTTCCTGTTGCACATTATACACATCGCATCTTACACACAGGTCTTGATCTGACATTTCTGCATATCTAATAGGGTCCATGTTTGACACTGATAACATAACGTAGGGATTATCAATGTGCGTATCGGCATCTGTCTAGTGGACTTGGTAACACTCGGCTATTTCCTTAGTGGAGCTTGTACGACACAAAAAAGACATGAGAAATCTTATCATCCTAAATTCTGCAATATCCTTCAAAGTTGCACGAAGGACAAACTACATAATCCTTTAACAATTAATCTAGGGTTCATATGGGTTGCCTTCAATCCCCTTATCTGTTCCTCGTGGCAGTTGATTGGATTATGAAAGAAACTACAACCTTCGAGAAATGGAATCCAGTTGACCTTAAAGAGCAAGAAGACATGGACTGCACACAATTTCACTGCATCATAGAGGGATATATATTTATATTGCATCTGTCCATCTAGGATTAAGACGCTGAGCAGCGCATGAACTGTAGCTGTCAACGATCCAAAGCTGACTGCTAGCATCAGGGCCAGCGACCCGTTGCTGCCAAGACTCTTTTCCACATCCACCGGCTGATCCTGGATAATAGGCTACAAGAGAGCAGACTGACTAAGGATAAGTGATCGAAGTGGGAATGTTAATCCGGTACCCAAATATGCCAGCTGAAGTCGAATTGGAAAAGGTGCAAATATCGCATGCAAAGGTGACTTGGTAGCGAGAGTTTGAGAACGAACGAAGAAGAAAAGAAAGAATATATATTCGTCTTCAAAATCGAATATATGTATCTTCACTTAAGCCGGAATCATATAGCTCCCACGCGGCAATTGATATTTTCCCGTTAACTAATACACTATTGAAAGGTACAGCCAATTCGATTTACGCAGCGCCCTTCTAAAGACATGTGTCTTGCCAGTACAACCCACCTAGCTTGTAGTGTGGGCCATCGCGATAACTATTGTGACCATATATGCGTTCGTGTTGTCCTTGTTTCTGTATTATGAAAGGAATAATAGAGGAAATGCATTATTCTGTTGTTAATTAACGTCTTCTTGACAATTATTAAAAGTCTACGCCTTCCTTTGGTTTTTAGCAAATGTCCCAGTACTCTCTTGGCGTTTAGCAAATGCCCCAGTACTCTCTTGACGTTTAGCAAATGTCCCAGTACTCTCTTGACGTTTATCAAATGTGCCAGTACTCTTTTGACGTCTAGAAAATGTCCCAGTACTCTCTTGACGTTTATCAAATGTTCCAGTACGCTTTTGACGTTTAGCAAACAACCATTAGCTCTCTGTGATGTTTTGCTAACTTCCTGGAGATTCCTTAATAGTTAGCGAACCACCAGATCTTCAGTGATGTTTAGCAAACTTTCCGTACTTTCTTGACGTTTAGCAAACCTTTCCCTACTTTCTTGACGTTCAGCAAATCTTGCCGTATTTTCTTGACGTTTAGCGAAACTTCGCGTACTTTTTAGATGGTTAGCAAACCTTCCCATACTTTCCTGACGCTTAGCAAAACTTCCCTTAATTTTAGCAAACTTCCCGTACTTTCTTGACATTTAGCAACATATTCTAATTTTCTTGACGTTTAGCAATCTGTCCATATTTTCTTGACGTTTAGCAAACCTACCCGTATTTCTTGATGTTTAGCAAACCTATCCATACATTTTTGACGTTTAGCAAACCTATCCTTACTTTTTTGACGTTTAGCAAACCTTTCCGCACTTTCTTGACGTTTAGCAAACCATCCCGTACTTTCTTGACGTTTAGCAAACCATCCCGTACTTTCTTGACGTTTAGCAAACCTACCCGTACTTATTGACGTTTAGCAATCCATTCCGTACTTTCTTGACGTTTAGCAAACCTACCCGTACTTATTGACGTTTAGCAATCCATTCCGTACGTTCTTGACGTTTAGCAATCTGTCTGTACTTTCTTGACGTTTAGCAAACCATCCCGTACTTTCTTGACGTTTAGCAAACCTCCCCGTACTTTCTTGACATTTAGCAACATATTCTAATTTTCTTGACGTTTAGCAATCTGTCCGTATTTTCTTGACGTTTAGCAAACCTACCTGTACTTTTTGATGTTTAGCAAACCTATCCATACTTTTTTGACGTTTAGCAAACCTATCCTTACTTTTTTGACGTTTAGCAAACCTTTCCGCACTTTCTTGACGTTTAGCAAACTATCCCGTACTTTCTTGACGTTTAGCAAACCATCCCGTACTTTCTTGACGTTTAGCAAACCTACCCGTACTTCTTGACGTTTAGCAAACCTATCCTTACTTTTTTTAAGTTTAGCAAACCTTCCCGCACTTTCTTAAAGTTAAGCAACATTGCCCGTATTTTTCTGACCTTTAGCAGACTGCCCGTGCTTTCTTGATGTTTAGCAAATTAGCCGTACTGTCTTGATGTTTAGCAAACTGACCATACTGTCTTGATGTTTAGCAAACTGACCGTACTTTCTTGATGCTTAGCAAACTGACCATACTGTCTTGACGTTTAGCAAACTGACCGTACTTTCTTGATGCTTAGCAAGCTACCCTTTCTTTCTTGACTTTTAGCACTAACTGTCCGTACTTTCTTGACGTTTATCGAACCACCCGAGCCTTCTTGACATTTAGCGAGCCGCTCATGCTTATTTGACGTTCAGCGAACCGCCTGAGCGTCCTTGACGCTTAGCAAACCTACCATGTTTCCTTAACGTGTATTAAACTTTCTTGAAGTTCATTCACATTTAGCAACCTTGACTTTTACTATTGTCTCCCAAATCTCCTTTTTCTTGTCCCTTTTGCCGGATTATAGTATCATTACTACAGATTACCTCCTTTAGGAAGCATTTGCCAAAGCACATTCCGTTGCTCTTGCGGTGTTGGTTTCTGGCTTGTTTAACACGATCAGTGTCTGCTTCCTGAGTTACATTCAATCGTCTCGGCTGCTGGTCCAAGGTAGTGCGAGACGAGAGAGTGAGGTTGATGACCAGCGCAGTCACTATAATCCAGACACAGCGCAAGTTATATCATCAGGACAGAGAATGTTATAATAACCACGATTCTCAAAGGCACAGTCCCTTACATCATCAAGATGTAGCCCTCATCGCTTGCGATGGGAAAGTAAGTAAGGGATTATTTATTTATTCTGTTTCTGTTTCTAAGAATCGACGTCACTGCAATCCGGGCATACCCATAGGTGCTGAGTCTCTCTCTTCAAATGGCTTAAAGTATGGATGCTGATGGTCCCTATTTTATTTACTGATTGATTACCTCAACTAATGACTAATCCCCCCCCCCCCCCCCCGACAAACTTCTCAGATCCTTTCATGGTACTAACTCCATGTTCGGATCCTTTGCTATAGGGAACAGATATTGGGACAAACTATAACCAGAACATACATGTGGTTGTCACGCGAGCCGACCGACAGTGCCCCAAGTAACGACACAAACAAACCAGTGACTCACGATCTATGGCTGCACAGCCTAATTGCCTCTGTTATCTGTTGTCTCGGGTCGTGTCTATGATTCTAGACATCGGGTTTCACTTACTAACCCCTGGAGTGTGTATTATCGTCAATGTGGCCCGTGTTACACATTCTGTTGGTTTTTCTCTTCTCTTCTTCTTCGCCATCTGCGTCTTGTTCCAACTTTTTAGTTTTTATATTATGGCAGCCAAAAACTGGTGGTGCCAGTACAGCCTTCTTGGCATGTCATTGTTATTGTGGTTGTTGTTGAATGTCCACAATCTTCTTCTTCGCCATCTGCGTCTTGTTCCAACTTTTTAGTTTTTATATTATGGCAGCCAAAAACTGGTGGTGCCAGTACAGCCTTCTTGGCATGTCATTGTTATTGTGGTTGTTGTTGAATGTCCACAATCTTCTTCTTCGCCATCTGCGTCTTGTTCCAACTTTTTAGTTTTTATATTATGGCAGACAAAAACTGGTGGTGCCAGTACAGCCTTCTTGGCATGTCATTGTTATTGTGGTTGTTGTTGAATGTCCACAATCTTCTTCTTTTTCGCCTTGCTTGTTCTTGTTACATCAACACGTGAAGGCCAGTTCTCTGGATAAAGGCTGCCGCAGTGGAGAGTTCTTTGGGGCTTCTAAACAGCTTTGTGTGGGATATTCGTCTCCATGGGCCAGTGCTCAGTATGCAGTAAGCATATAACAGTCTTGGAGGGTATGTTCGGATGTCCATGCTGCCTGCCCACACATACACATTGACGATGGAGCCCATTTTAGCCAGTGCAAATGGCTATTCAATCTGTTCTGTCCTATTCTCAAGCGGAACATAATCACTTGTTCTGTCGATCAAGACAGTGATTGTTGTCTTTCGTTCGGTCAACTTTCTTTATTGCTTGGATAAATGTAATCTTTTCTTGGAAGACGATTGTTTGTTGTTCGTTTCGTTCTTGTGTTGCTCCCTCCTTTGCCGACCTATCTGCTGTCTTATTTCCTAGTGAGTAGGATTACTCTTTTGTGCGCCTTAAAAAGGACGTTGGTTGTCGTAGCTTTCATCACATCCCGAGAGTGCTGATGAAGGTTGACCGAGGTCCTCTAGACGGGTGTGCTATGCTTGGCTTCATCTGCGTGTCTCTGACTACTACGGTAATCACGTGGATTCCTCACCTTGTTAGCTAGACTGCTATGAAAATAGGCCGTTTCCAGGGAGGACTGCAGAGAAGTCAAGGTGAATGTCTTGGCCAGTATATTTTGTCTGACCTTGACTAACATATCTGATCAGTATGTTTTGCCTACCAGACTTTAGTTCTTCTCACCCTAAGCATGTTGTAGAAGATGACTAAAGAGAGATGTGCATTGAACAAGCAATCTCAACATGCAAAACCATTTCTACTGAAACAGCCTCTGCAATTGTTCGGGTACAGGCTTCCTGTAAACGACGAGTTATAGTTGCGGACCTATGCTTCATTTTGAGAAAAAAGGTTAAATAGCATAATCATCATAAAAAAGGTTGAAGATACGTGAACATACGTACGATGCGCATGATGACGTCACGTCTTGTGTAAACAGCACATACCAGTCGTCAAATTTGCAAAATTTCAATATCCACCGACTCATAGTTTCCTTAGCATATCGTTGAAAACATGGCGGATGTGATACAGAATCCGTCCAGTTGATCAGCAAGCAGTGATTCGGTTTCTAGCAGCTCAAGGATGTCGACCAGTTGACATTCTTCGCAGAATGCAGGCAGTGTATGGTAACAAAAGTATGTCGAAGATAACAGTGGAGAACTGGATAACGATGTTTAAAGAAGGACGTAAGTAAACTAAAGATCTTCCGTGACCAGAGCAGGTGCATATTGTTGCTTTAACTCACGTCCTGGGTAATAAACTCTGGACGGAATCGTGTCATACCCGCCTTGCTTTCAACGGACTGGCGAGAAAACTATCAGTCGGATGATAACGAAATTTTGCAAACTTAACGGTTGATATGTGTTATTTACACCAGAAGCGACGTCATCATGCGCATCGCACGTATGTTCACTTGTTTTAGTGTGATCATTTTGGTCAGTGTGGTTTCATTTGATCATGCCTCGTATAAAATCGTCTTGTTTGCAATGTCTCTTTTTCTCGTCACGTATTCCCATACACCTCTAGGTCGTACACCTCTAGGGGGGCATTTCTCGCTATTTCTTCATGAACATTTTGCCCCCACTTCTGTCTGCCCAAGGCTTTACCCGTCCACGTTCGAACCATCTGTCCGGCTCTTATTGGGCGACATCTGTTGCTCTCACCAGGGGCTGTACCTTTGAGATTCTTGTTTGTCAGTATACCCGTTTGTATTACATGGCCAAGCAAAGATGAGCGAAGACCCTATGAACACCATAACAACACCAAAGCCCATCCTTACTGTACGCAAACCCACATATCATTCCGGAGGTGGTAGAAAATATACCAAATATTGGAAACAAGAACAGCCAGACTGAACAAGAAAGGAGAGACATAATCCTGAGGTACAAAGCGGAAAACTACCCAAGCCATGCATACACCGACGGTTCTGTAACAAACACAACACAGAATGGAGGGGAAGTGCTACTCTTGAGCCTACCAAATGTAGAAAAATAACACTGTCAATGGCAACTGGAAAATTCTCAAGCAATTTCAGAGCGGAGGCAGAGGCACTGAAGGCTGCAGTAAAAGCAATGCTAATAGGCGAAAGCAATGAAAGCCAGATAGTCCTGTTTACAGATGCTCTGGCCATAGTTACAGCACTAAAACGCCAGAAAAATACTGAACTGAATGATTTAAGAGCAGTACTCTGTCAACTATGCTAGCAGTCCGCACCAAAAAGAGTAGTGGTACAATGGGTTCCATCCCACTGTAACATCCAAGGCAACGAAGAAGCAGACAGACTGGCAAAAGAAGGTGCAAGACTACCACAACCAGATTCTAGAGTGACCTACGAAGAGTCCAAAAGGCTTATTAGGGCCAGATACATGGCCAAATGTGAAACAGAACATACTGGCTACACAAAAAATAATGCCTACTACCAGCTGAACAGAAGAGAGCAGGTCGTGGTCTTCAGACTCCGCACAGGCCACAACAGACTGAGGTACCATCTATTCAATAAATTGAAGATAGGTGGCACTGACGAATGCACCTGTAGCACAGGGAAAATGACCACTGAACATCTGCTGCAAAATTGCCCGACATACAAGGACCAGAGAAAGCACATGCGGCCATCACTAGTGGCAACACTAGACAAGCTCTATGGCAGTGTCGACAGCCTCAGGATGACAGCTGCTTTCTTCGAACAAATTCAAGTTGACGTCTGACAGCGTACGAAGAAGAAGAAGAAGTATTACATGACCGTACCACTGGAGCTGATTTGTTTGAACAGCTGATAGAAGGTCGTGATAAGGTCCGACAAACTGTGTAATGGTGATTCATACGTTGACATTATAGTGATGGGACGGCCATGTGGTCGCATACCGGATAACAGATGGATACGGACAGTGACATCCTGGTGGCCATACAGCTACAGACGCTCTTGCGCACGAGCGAGGCTGAGGTAGAAAGATGGCCTGAAGGGTTCAACGTGGAAGACAAAGACATAAGCAGGAAATGAGTTTACTCAACATTCGACTACCTGGCATCAGACGCACTTGCTTGATTGAATATCAGTATTTATAAATTTAGAGACGTTGGCATTTGTGACACGGTCTCTGTATGTTATTAAAATGATCCGTCTTTAACATCTTATTTCCATCGCCTAAATACATCGCACCGATTCAGTATTCAGCGTTCATGTCTCACACGCGTAGAGGTTCACAGAGAGGATTAGTGTTTGAATTAGTTTAATCTCAATTTTAAATGAGATGTTGTATGTCTTTCTACGATGGTTTTATAGAATGTTTGCATTAGTTTAATCTCAATTTTAAATGAGATGTTGTATGTCTTTCTTCGATGGTTTCATAGAATGTTTGCATTAGTTTAATCTCAATTTTAAATGAGATGTTGTATGTCTTTCTACGATGGTTTCATAGAATGTTTGCATTAGTTTGATAGTTAGTAGTTTAGTTAGGTTTTCTTCCATTTATGCCGTTAAGCGAAGTGGAAAGCTTAAAGTCGTGTGTCCTGCGCCAAGTGTGTTGCGTCGGTCAATGTAAGCCTGTGTCGCTGCACAATCACTCTAATATGATCTACTTCCCTGTCTCATGGCCGCCCTCTTGCCCTGTAGCCATATCTACCAACGTTGTAAGCTATCAGTGGAAGATGATGTCGGTGGATTCTCATTATTGTTTTTTTTTTGTTTTTTTTGCATTCGCCTTATTAATCTATTCCCCAAGGCGGTGTGAGTTGCACTGTGGTTTTTATTTTGCGCCTGTCAGCCCAGTGCATCCGACTTCAGCATTCATTTTTATGTAAGGGTCTGCTTCTTCCTTAATTTTCTAAGCGTTTGCTTCCCCGGGGTAACGGTCAATGCTGTGATGGGGATCGAACCCAGCACCTTCGGTTGTGAGCCGTTTCACTTAAACACTAGCTCACGCCGTGCCCTCTCATTAGTTTGATCTTAGTTTTAAATGAGTATGTTTTCCCCAATGTTTTCATTTATGTGCGTATAGTTCTTGCTTGTGCAGACCATATTCTAAGCTCTGCCTTGGTACCCTCTACCCCAGTTGCAGATCCTAGAAACTTGAATTGTGTAACTGTCTCAAACTGTTTGTCGTCTGTATTGACTACGTCATTGAATCCTTTCTTGATGTTTGTCTTTCGTTGTGTCTGTTCGGGGTTTCGTTTCGCTGCCATATTTCTTCGATGCGGTAACAAACCTGGTCATTAGGATTTGCAGCTATTTTACATTACCAGCCTTCACATCTAATATCCTGTTTGAAATTGTAAAGGGAACAAAGGAAACGATATGAGCCATTTCAAATTAAACTATTTTCGTCCTTTTATTAAATTTATTATTATTGTTTTCGTTACAATGTTATTAGTATATATATTTGAAGCTTTCATTGTTACTAATAATAATTTTATTATTAAAGTTCTTATGAATGAATTAGGAATTGCAACACATTACATTGCACTTCGTAGTATGTTATTGAGTGTTTTAACATGACTACACTCTCACATGTTCTGTTATGAAATGTTGGATTTAACACTTGTGGAATGTTTTTATTGTTGCTTGTCCTGTTACGGGTATAACAATTGAGGTGTATGAGATGTTTAGGGCTAAAAGAGGAAACATTATATAACCCAGCGGAAGGCAACGAAAAACTATCGCTTTCTTACTTACTTTCCGTGTCAAAACACCACGTTATATAGCTTGCTTCCAGTATCCAGCGACATGGATTGCCTTGTCATTTGCCTCCAGCATGTCGCACCTATTGTATGTTTCCTGGAGGTTGGAGCAGGTCGTCTGGTGGTCTGGGTTCTGTATTGCGTTAGTCATATGTGCCATTATCTGTGTATCCCCATCGTTTCCTATTCCTCTGGCACCGTGATACACTAGTTCGGAGTCTGGTCAGCGTCTTCCATGTCGTGTATAGTAGATTATGTCCTGGGGTAGGTTCCTCCCGAAGTTCCATCTCTGGGGTCTGCATCAATTCATGCCATCTCTCGATGCGGTGACTTACAGGGTTTGTCTGTATTGGCTGTTTTGATTTTAGGAATCGATGTCTGGATTTGAGTCTTGTGCTCTGTACCTGATGTCCAAACATTGGGTGATTTGAGTCTTGTGCTCTGTACCTGATGTCCAAACATTGGGTGATTTGAGTCTTGTGCTCTGAACCTGATGTCCAAAAATTGGGTGATTTGAGTCTTGTGCTCTGTACCTGATGTCCAAACATTGGGTGATTTGAGTCTTGTGCTCTGTACCTGATGTCCAAACATTGGGTATATTGGGTCGTGATCCTGTTTTTCTTGTTTGATTTCTGTTGCGACGCTTCTTCGAATCTCGGCATGAGCTATGCTAATTATGGGGTATATTTTATCAAAACTACCGCTGTGCTATTTATTTGTGTCATCCCATAGTAGCTACACGACTGTCTGGGAATGAAGTTGTTAGAGATTTCAGTATAATAAGTCAGGGTTTGTCCCAAAGTAGCTACACGACTGTCTGGGAATGAAGTTGTTAGAGACTTCAGTATAAGTCAGGGTTTGTCCCATAGTAGCTACACGACCGTCTGGGAATGAAGTTCTTAGAGACTTCATTATAATAAGTCAGGGTTTGTCCCAAAGTAGCTACACTACTGTCGGGGAATGAAGTTGTTAGAGACCAGTTTAATAAGTCAGGGTTTGTCCCATAGTAGCCACACTACTGTTGGGGAATGAAGTTGTTAGAAACTTCAGTTTAATAAGTCAGGGCTTGTCCCATAGTAGCTAACACTACTGTTGGGGAATGCAGTTGTTAGCGACTTCCATATAATAAGTCAGGGTTTGTCCCATAGTAGCTACACTACTGTCTGGGAATGAAGTTGTTAGAAACTTCAGTTTAATAAGTCAGGGCTTGTCCCATAGTAGCTAACACTACTGTTGGGGAATGCAGTTGTTAGCGACTTCCATATAATAAGTCAGGGTTTGTCCCATAGTAGCTACACTACTGTTGGGGAATGAAGTTGTTAGAGACTGCAGTTTAATAAGCTACAGGTATGATCTGGGGTGGCCAGTTCTTTCCCTAGCTGTTTTTTTTAAAATTTTACTAGTCATATTACAGGCACCCATTTACAGCTTGGTCGACTGGAACGTTTGTTGGAGTTGAACCCCACACCTTTGCAGTGAGAAATGAGTGTTATCCCACAGCTGTAGTATTTCTTGTTTAATCTTCACTCAACGCATTATCAAAATAAGGTTGTGGAGATCAACGTTCGCCTACGCCAGTCGGTATGGCATTTGATATAAGGAATTTGCATTTGATGACTATTACTTTTAGTATGAATTTTTAAATCATTCTTAACGGAAACGTTTCGAGTGTGTGCATATGAAGGATACATTGATTGACAAAAATAACAGAAATGAGGAAGCAGAAACTGGTCAAAGAGGGAGGAGGCAAAACCTAATCTTGAGACAAAGATACAAATGAAGAAATACAGAAACTGATGCAAATTAACTTTCAAGACAAATGAAGAGAATACGTATAATCTAATATACCAAAAGCATACTTCTCCTGTTGAGCCTGATCAAGGAGCTAGACAAGGACACCGGCGCCAGAATTCAACTGTGTGGCACTCTCTTAGACAGATTCCCCACGACTTCGAGTGTCAGGCAGGGATGAGCTCTTGCCTCCAACCTTATCTGCCTGGCAGTCGACTAGTTTCTTGGCCGCCTCAGCGCGCGTCAGTACGGTATATAAATTGATCAGTCAATCTCCACTGATTTCGTTTACGCGGACGACAGTACTGTTCGGACAGACAGCTCTGCGATGCAGCGCTCTCTGAAAATGTTAGACAGTGAAACGCCCTCCCTAGGCCTGTCTATTTCCTCCGCCAAGACCAAAATTCAGAACCTCATATCCCAGGGTTTTTACACTCAAGGTCACACTGCGCAGGGCACCAATGAATTTATCTTACTCGGTAGCATTATATCATCTGATGGGCGCAGCGGTCCCGATATGTCAAGGCGGATCGAACTAGCTGCGGGATCAAGATGCTGAGCAGCGCATGAGCTGCAGTGGTCAGTGACCCATAGCTGACTGCTAGCGTCAGGGCCAGCGAACCAGAGCTGCCAAACCCTTCTACACCTCCACGCGGTGATCCTAGATAACAGGCTGCAGCAGGGCAGACTGGCTAAGGAGAAGGGATCGAAGAGGGAATGCTAACCCGGTACTTAAAAAATGCTTGCTGAAGTCGGATCTGTAGGCCGAGAATCCCTTGAATAATTAGAGTAGATTTTTAACTTGAATTTTGCCCGAGCAGGGGCCGTTATGCCTACTCTTTTTGATTTCTAACTGCAAAGGTATTTTTAACGTGCGCGCTACTGCACACGGGTGTCTGATCTCACTACTCAGAGATCAGGGAAAATATTTACGTGAAAAAATCTCGATGACTCCACCGGGATTTGAACTCACTGCCTCGAGACCACTAGGTCCCCCCCCCCCCCCTCCCCTATAGATAGATATATAGACAGACAGACAGATAGGAGAGGGCTTCAAATGAAAACCTTAAAAGTGGGATAGAAATTAGAAACACATGCATTTGTATTGTAACCTGTTAATATGGTTGTTAAGGATGTCAACAGTGTCCTGCGCGTGCCATCAGAGTGCAGACGAAAAACAGGACGTCATAATTGCAGTTACAAAATGGCTGCCCAACTATTGACATGCACCAAAGAGGAACAGAATTCTGTTTTCCGTTTTTGCAGGCAGCAAAGAATTGAGACCTATAGAAATACATAGGCGAATGAAAATCTAGTACGCTGATGCATACCTTTCACTTGCAGTGAAAATTTGCCGCAACCGACTTTGGGGTCGTTACTCGGTGTGCCTCACCCGATCGGGAAAGTCTGTCACAGTACTCACACCGTTTTGGGAATTTACTGCTCCCCTCATACACTTGCTATAGGGAAAGAGACGCATCACCGCACTGAAGAAAGAGAATCGAACCCATCATCTATACCACGAGAATGGCCGATCTACCACTCTCTTAAGTATACTTACATCTGTGAGTACTATTGCAACCATAGGAGCGCGTGGCCGAATGGTTTCGATGCCTGCCTGCCGACAAGGAAGGCAGCGGTTTGAATCCCCAGTATGGCCGATGTTGTTTTTCTGTTAGGGGTTAAATAAACATAGCCAACACACGACGTGGCGACAGCAGTGGCGAAGCGGTCTGTAGTCATCAGCCTTCAAAACCCCTCGACTACCCCAGCAATGGGAAAAATATCGAATGACAGTTTGTTAGGTTTTTTTTTTTTTTTTTAGTTTTCTTATTGCAACCATGTTTTCTGTAACAATTGTTTACTGCGGTGAAGTTGCTAGCCCCATGCACAACCACAATTAGATGCCTTCTACAACCTGCTTGAAACATTGTCAGTGGTTATATTGTTTCGTTCCTGTGTACCACTCGTTTGAAAATCTAGATTACTTGGGCGAAAGTCAAAATTACTTGGGCGAAAGTCAAAATTACTTGGGCATAAATACAACATTGACACATCTGCGCCACTGCAAAAAATATTACAAGTAAATTTTGAAAAATTTATTTTTCACTCCAAGCATGGGTTTTTTTTTTGTTTTTTTTTTTTAGTAATACATGAGTGAACTTATTTGTATCTTACTGTTTCTTTAGTGAATTGGTATATTGGTACTTTTTAAAAATGTATTTATTATTGTTTTTTTACCGAACGTTTGAAGCGCGTTCACCTGTGTCGTTCCTCACTTGATGCTTTTGTTATAATCCTAACGCAATTGAAGAAACCAAGTTAGTCAACATTTATTGTCGACTTTATTCTTTGAAAATAGTCATGCTGATTTCTTCGTACGCCATCAGACGTCTATTAGAATGTGTTGACAATGCTATAGAGTTTGTCTAGTGTTGGCACTGGTGATGGTCACATGTGCTTTCTCTGGTCCTCGTATTTCGGGCAGTTTTGCAGCAGATGTTCAGGATCATTTTTCCAGTATCACAGGTACATTCGTCAGTAGTACCTATCTTCAGTTTATTGAATAGATGCTACCTCAGTCTGTTGTGATCTGTGTGGAGTATGAAGACCACCACCTGATCTCTTCTGTTCAGCTGGTAATGAGTATCATTTTTTGTGTAGCCAGTGTGCTCTGTTTCCAATTTGCCCATGTATCTTGCAAGATAAACGGCTATGCACGAACATCGGATTAATGCGTACATTGGTCCTGCTAAAATGCCTCTGTGCTTGTCAGATATGAATAATTACAGCTGACCTTTAGCGAAGGATACAGGCCTTATAGATTATATGTTTCCGAAGTCTTCTAAACGTCACGTACAAAGATTGAGTTACAAATTAGGAAATGCGAGAAAGAATTACAACAGCAATAGGGCCTTTTGAATACCTCTTGGCAACTGTCAGAAGAAGGAAACTCGTTTCGTACGGTCACATATCGAGACGAAATGGTTTTGAAAATACGATATTGCACGGAAAGGTGCAAGGCAGACGACGAAGAGGCCGTCCCAAATAGAGGTGGGAGGACAAGATAAACGAATGTACCAATCTTCAACCAGAAGAGGCACAGTGAGTGACCACTGACAGAGATGGATGGCGTTGAGTTGTGAGGATGTGTTCATGTGTGCCCCAACGACCTCACTGGTTACGGGAAGACCTGACCTGACCTTAGTAAACATGTTCTACTCTTCATAAGTCAGAATTGAATCTGGTTGTGGTAACATTCTACCTTGTTCTGACAGTTTGCCCGTCTCCTCGTTGCCTTGAATGTTACACTAGGGTGGAGTCCATTGTATTATGACTCTTCTGGATTTGAACTGCTGGCAGTTGTCGGAGTGCTGATGCCAGGTCATTTAGGTGTGCATTAGCGCAGTAATCACGGACAGGGCATCTGTAAAAAAATAATTTCCCGGCTTTCATTGCTTTCGCCTGTCACCATAGCTTCTACTGCAGTTTTCAATGGCTCTGTTCTGAAAATACTTGATAATTTTCCAGTTGCCACTGACAGCGTTATCTCTCTACCATTAGTTAGGCTCAGAAATTGCTCTACCTCTCCTTTTTCTATTGCGTTTGTTGCAGAACCGTCAGTGTATACATGGGTCCAGTTACCTGATTCATCATCAATATTTACTTCCGGTGGTTCATCATTTTCCAAATCAATGAAAGCACGGGACTGATATTAGAGGACTTCAAGATGCCGATAACTAAATATTGAAAAATACGTTTTTCAGTAAAAGATTTTGAATTACCTGTCCATGATGCGTCACAATTTGCTAGATTAATGGGTTGTACAAGTAATCGCCGTGTACACAACGTCAGATCTCTGTGCTTTGGGGAAGTTGGTTAAAATATGAGAAATAGAAGTCCCCGCAAACAGACAATGGTCATGTCAAGTTATATAAAAGTTGTTATTATTGTTGTTTAAAAACTACAATGAGTATGTTTACTCTATTGTGCATCCTGAAAATGGCGTTACGTGCCGGGTTGTTGTAGCTTTCCTCACATCATGAGCGTACTGATGAAGGTGGACTGTGTCCTCAAGGATGCGCAATGCTGGACTTGATTTGCATGACGCTCACTACTATA
This sequence comes from Ariolimax columbianus, assembly GCA_036924085.1. Taxonomy (NCBI): domain Eukaryota; kingdom Metazoa; phylum Mollusca; class Gastropoda; order Stylommatophora; family Arionidae; genus Ariolimax; species Ariolimax columbianus. Next base: position 24,009,435 of record JAVGWX010000018.1, read on the forward strand.
GGGATCATGTCGATCCACATCTCACCAGCCAGACTACTTTGAAAACATCTGTTTGCGTTGACTTATATTTCTCATATTGTAACCAACTTCCCCAAACCCCAGAGAGCTCAAATTGTGTACACAGTCTATACCAACGCGACCTGCTAATCTATCAAAACTAGCCCCGTGTAGTCACAAAATCCAATGAAAAACAAGTCTTAGTAGAAAAAAAATGTGTGCCAAAAAAAAGCAGTTTCTTTTATATTTCCTTGTTAAAATTAAAATGTGTGTGCTGTTCCGTGACCCGAAACAATATAGACACGCCCCAATAACTCAACGTCACAAGGCGTGTACGTTGGTGGAAGTGAGGTATTTTTCGTTCCGTTTTTCCATTGTTTGTGTGTGTTTGTTTTTCCTTGCCTCTTGTTTGTTTCTTCTTCACTTTTGTTGAATTAATCACGATTTTTGGTCTTTGACGTTTGGTTTGGTTTATGCAACAGACGTTTTTCCCCATTTACACGTTCGTTTATTGTGTGGATTACATTCATTATATACTAGTCGTCCGATTAGCGTTGCATGGCAACGGTCAACATACAGAAGCTCGCTTGGTACGGCCACATATCGAGTCTTTTGTTTGTTTGTTTCTTAGACGTTAGCCTCACTAGTTTCTACTGGTGGAGGCGCGCTTTTTTCTACCGCAGACCGTAGTCAATTGGGCGATATCAAGATGTATAAACGCGTGCTTGGATGTATGTGCGTGTCTGTATGTACCTAACCTAGTGTTTCAGTGATGCAAAATGTTTCATGACATTTGTTGATCCTATTGTTCATCCTCTTGTTTATCATCTTGTTGATCCTCTTGTTCATCCTCTTGTTGATCCTCTTGTTCCTTCTCTTGTTGATCCTCTTATTGATCCTCTTGTTCATCCTCTTGCTATTCCTCTTGTTGATCCTCTTGTTGATCCTCTTGTTGATCCTCTTGGTAATCCTCTTGTTAATCCTCTTGTTGATCCTCTTGTTGATGCTTTTGTTGGTCCTTGATCTTTTTGTTGATAGGTGGTCTCCCAATAATTGAATTGCTCAGTCCTCTCTATAGATTTAGCGGCTCGAATCTCTCTATCAAATATATGCACTCTGTGAATTGCCTATTCATCTATTGTGATGTTGTTATCTAACAGACGGTCACTCGTAGACTCAAAATGTCACTCATATCCATATCGTGTACCCAGAATTGGTGCATGTGAGGCCAGGATTTCAGCTCTTTCGTTGTCCCGATCCGCATACTGACCATGGGCAGTAGATGCACACCAGCTCGTGTAGGTTTGCTGCCTCTACAGCTGTCATTCACTCATGCCTTAGTCAGTACTTCTGTACCATCCGAAGTAATGACTGCAAGTCTGACGCGATGACTGCTCCTGCTGTTGCTGTTGTTTGCGAATGCCCACAATAAGTAGGTTTCTCTATTGTGCCCCCTGAAAAGGACGTTAAGTGGCGGGTTGTAGTAGCTTTCCTCACATCCGGAGTGTGCTGATAACGGTGGACATGGGTCCTCTAAACGGTGTTACTATGCTTGGCTTCATCTGCATGTCGCTCACTACCACGGGAATCATCGATCCCTCACCCCGTTAGAAAGGCTGACATGAAAACATCCCGTTACAGGTAGGGCTACTAGGAAGCCGAGGTGATGGTCTTCGCTAGTATATTTTGCCTGACCCTGACTAACACGTCTGATCAGTACATTTTGCCTGACCTTGACTAACATGTCTGATCAGTATGTTTTGCCTGACCCTGACTAACATGTCTGATCAGTATATTTTGCCTGACCCTGACTAACATGTCTGATCAGTATATTTTGCCTGACCCTGACTAACATGTCTGATCAGTATATTTTACCTGCCCAGACGTTAGTCTTTCCGGACTGCTCCTGTTAAAGAAATGACTCTTCTTTAACCCCGTGGCGTGGCTAAGATGCAACACTGCAAGAGCTGATAGCAGCCAACGAACCATATCTGACCAAGACTCTTTTCTGCTTCCACGCGGCGGTCCTGAAAACAGGCTGCACTAGTGTAGTCTGATCAAGAGAAATTGTCACAGTAGAAATTCAAACCCGATACTTAAAAAAAAATCCTGCTGAAATCGGATGTGTCGAGCCTTAATGCGCAATATCTCAGCTTTGTAAACTACAACATAACGACCTTTTCAGGACGAACGCCATAGGAGAAAATAAGAAACCCCGGGGCGTACTGAAGAACACCCGAGTTCCGTTAATTGTATTGCAATGCACAGCTTCAGAGTGGGATTGCTACTACAAGTAGCACAGTGGTGATCCCCTCCTTTGTGATCAGGCAGCTGTAACATATCATGTTTTCAGGTACATGGGGTCGACTTGAGGTGGTATCAAAGCACCTGGTATTACCGCTAGTCGTGTCAATCATCTGACGTTTTTAAGATGTTCGGAGCCAGCAATTCAAAACTCCATTCTCTTTTATTTATTGTAACTTATCCGCACTGTCGAACCGTATCACCGTCTTCTGCTGCTGTAATCATGCGCGATGATTCCAGTTGTGGCAAATGGGTCTGGTCTGTTAGGATTTGGAAATGGTTGATATAATTACAAAGGTTAGGTTGGTGGTTCAAGAGAGTGCTAATGTATCGTAAGAATAATCAATAGTTAAAACAAACAAATTAATTGTTAACGGGCGTCAGACGCATCAAAATACGGCAGCAGCGAATGGAAGCTAAGATCTGCAGTTTCATTCCAGCTGAGTGAATGTATCTTCTTCTTCTTCTTCTGCGTACACAGTCAGACAGTAACCATTATTTTTTCGAAAAAAGCGGCGGTCATCCTGAGGCTCTCGCCACTGCCATAGAGCTTGTCTTGCAGTTCCACTGGTACTGGCCACATCTGCTCTCTCTGATCCTCGTATGTCGGGCAGTTCTGCAGCAGATGTTCAGTTGTCATTTTACCAGTACCGCACGGGCATTCGTCGGTACACCCTATCTTCAATTTGTTGAATAGGTGGTATCTCAGTCTGTTGTGGCCAGTGCGAAGTCTGAAGACAACGACCTGCTCTCTTCGGTTCAACTGGTAATAGGCATCGTTTTTGGTGTAACCAGTATGTTCGGTTTCCCATTTGGTCATGTATCTGGCTTTGATAAGCCGTTTTGACTCTTCGTACGTCATACTGGTATCTGTTTGTGGTAGTCTTGCACCTTCTTTTGCCAGTCTGTCTGCCTCCTCGTTGCCTTGGATGTTGCAGTGTGACGGAACCCACTGTACCACTACCCTTTTTGGTGCGGACTGCTGGCACAGTTTGCAGAGTGCTGCTCTTAAGTCATTAAGCTCAGTGTTTTTCTGGCTTTTTAGCGCTGTGACTACGGCGAGAGCATCTGTCAGCAGGACTATATGGCTCTCATTTTCACTGTGTGTCACCATTTCTTCCACTGCCGCCCTCAGTGCCTCTGCCTCCGCTCTGAAATTGCTTGTGTACTTACCAGTAGCGAATGACAGTGTTATTTTTCTGCCATTTGGTAGGTTCAGGTATGCTCCTGCCCCTCCGTTCTGTGTAGTGTTTGTTACAGAACCGTCGGTGTATGCATGGGTCCAGTCCATGCTTGGGTAGCTTTTCGTTATGAAGCTTAGGGTAGTGTCTCTCCTTTCTTTTTCAGTCTGGCAGTTTTTGTTTGCAATACCTGGTATATTTTCTACCACCTCTGGAAATATGTCCTGCCTCCAGGTAGGTTTTCGTACAGTAGTGATGGGTTTTGGTGTTGTTAGTGCGTTTATGGGATCTTCGTGCATCTTTGCTTTGGCTATTTCTGCAAAGTTTCTCCACTTTAGTTTCCCATTTCCCAAATTGTTTAGTCTCTGGTACATTGGATGGTCCGTCAGTCTTCGGAGTTTCTCTGACTGCAGCTGGGCTCTGCAGTCTCTTCTATCGGTCATGGATTGCAGTTTTGTAATCTTTTCAAGTTCTACAATTGGCGTTGACTTCATGCCACCTGTTATAATTCTCATGGCTTGGTTTTGAAGTTTGTTAACTTTATCGAAGTTCGCCTTCGCTGCTGTTGTCCATGCCGCAATGCCATACTCGAGAACTGGTCTCACTCTTCCAGTGTACAGTTTCTTTAGTATGCCTTCGTCTTTAATGAAAGCGAGAATATTGTGCATGTGGTTTTCTCCTCGTTTATTTTGACCAGCCATGAGTTCGCCCACTCTTCCAGCGATGTTAGGGCCGTCTGCATCCGATTTCTTGCTATGGTGAGATTCTTTTCAGAGGTCCACATAGCCAGATCGTCTGCAAACATTGAGCTATTGACTCTTCTTGGTATATTCTCTGTAATATCGTTTATATATACCAGGAAGAGTGTGGGTGACAATACTCCCCCTTCTTCTTAGCTTGACTCTAAGTCCATCCTTCCAGACTTTGTCAAACGCCTATTCCAGATCCACCCAAACAGCTACTGTGTGTTTCTGTGCCTGGTAGGCATCTTCTATCTCCTGGGCTATGAGGATGACCTGGTCCTCAGTGGATCTGTGCTGTCTAAAGCCGGCTTGCTGTGGAATTAGTATTCGTTTTTCTTCCAGATGCCACATCAGTCTGGTGTTTATCATCCGTTCCATCAGCTTGCCGACACAGCTCAGTAGGCTGATGGGCCTGTATCCATTTGGATCTGTTTTATCCTTTCCTGTTTTTGGTACTGGTACCAGTATTGCGTCTTTCCATGCTTGGGGTACAATACCCCTTTTCCAGCTTTGGTTCAGGACTGATAGTAGTTTCCTCTTCGCTGTTTGGCCCAGCCCCATCAGCATTTCGTTTGTTATCCCGTCTTTTCCGGGAGATTTCCTTTTCTTTAGTGTTCTCATAGCCTCTTCCATTTCGCGCATTGTTAGTTTGGCCATCATGTGCTCTTCGGGAGCCGTATTTATGTTTTCGTGTCCCTTTAGCTCTTCGCTAATGTCTGTATGCTTATCTGCAGGGACCTCGATGTGGTTTGCTCTGGCATAGTGATCGACAAAGGCGTTTGCGGCTTTCTTACCTGTGATCAAGTTCTCGCCCTGCTTGATAGTAATTTGTTTATTTTTACGGGGTTTCGTCGTTCATGGCTCTGACTAGCTTCCATAGCTTGTTCCCGTCTTTGTCCAGGTTTAGACTTTCCGTTTTATTTTTCCAGCTTTCTCTTGCTGTTTGCTTGAGGGTGTGTTTGTACTTCGCCACGGCGGCTTTGAGGGCGATGTTTGCCTCCATGGATTTTTCTCGCTCTGCCATGTTCCTAGCGAGTGAATGTATGAATACACTGCAATTCCAGTTTGCTTTATCGTTAGCTTTCAGGTAGTCACATCACATTTTTCGACATAAACTTGGTGGTCTTTCTCATATTTCTCTCGTCACAATAAAGTTCCACAAACCAATAATTACATCTAATTTCCTCATAAAATTGGCGGTCTGTCTCATATTTCTCTCGTCACAATAAAGTTCATTAAACCAATAATTACATCTAATTTCCTCATAAACTTGGCGGTCTGTCTCATATTTCTCTCGTCACAATAAAGTTCATTAAACCAATAATTACATCTAATTTCCTCATAAACTTGGCAGTCTGTCTCATATTTCTCTCGTCACAATAAAGTTCACCACAAATAATTACATCTAATATCCTCGTAACTTTGAAGACCTGGTCCATATTTCTCTCGTCACAATAAAGTTCACTAAACCAATAATTACATCTAATTTTCTCAATAAACTTGTAGATCTAGTACATATTTCTCTCGTCACAATAAAGTTCACCACCAATAATTACATCTAATTTCCTGAATAAACTTGTAGATCTAGTCCATATTTTTCTTGTCACATAAAAGTTCACCCATTTCATAACTACATCTAATTTCCTCACAATTCGTTAGATTTGTCTCATATTTCTCTCGTCACAATGAAGTTCACCACACCAATAATTAAATCTCATTTTTCATAAGCTTGGCGATCTGTCTCAAATTTCTCTCTTCACAATATCGTTCACAACGCAAATAATTACATCTTTTTCTTCATAAACTTGAAAATCTGTCTCATATTTCTGTCGTCACAAAAGCTTTCGCCCATCCCACAATTACATCTAATTCTTACATCAACTTGAATCTTTTTTTTTTCTTTAGAATCTGGTTGTACACAGACTCTGCAGAGTCTTCTAGACCATTATTGCGACGTTAAGTTAAGTTAGTTGACAGTCTGCCTCAAATGCCATTATTATACGGTGCAGAAACATGGACAATGAACAAACAGTTGAAAGACAAATAGAGGCTGTCGAAATGTGGTTATACAGAATAATGCATCGCATTTCTTGGAAAGAGAAACTAACAAATAGGTGTGTTTTGATGAGAGTAGACATGAGTAGAGAACGTTTGACAGACCTTAACATTTGGCACGTCAAATATTTTGGTCATATAACACACGACACGATACGTTATTGCAAACAATACTGCAGTGTACAGTTAAAGATCGGAGGACAAGATGAGGGCAGTTCTTTAAGTAGTAGAGCTTCATCAAAAGATGGTCTAATGTCAGTCTGGCTGGGTGTACCGTCAAGACAAGAGGCGGACAGCGATATAAGTAATAGTGCTTCATCAAAAGATGGTCTAATATCAGTATGACTGAGTGTACCGTCAAGACAAGAGGCGGACAGCGATATAAGTAGTAGAGCTTCATCAAAAGATGGACTAATGTCCGTCTGACTGAGTGTACCGTCAAGACAAGAGACCAAGAGACAGAGGGTTTGGCAGATCCATTGCAGCCAACCTTCGTTGCAAAGACGGCACTTGAGAATTGAATTGAATGTGTATGCATCATTACTATACACTTCGATGAGCAAACAGTTGGATGGCAAACTAGAGGCCCCGTGAAGTGTGGATATACAGAATAATGGATTGCATTTCGTGGAAAAAAAAGCAAACAAATAAAGAAGCGCTGACGACATTGGGAAAAGAAATAGACAAAGACATTCACATTTAGCAAATAAAATATTTGGGAACGAAACAAGTAAGTAAGACCCTCCCATGTCACGAGAGTGTCAATTTCTAGAACAAACGATTAAACTATCACATTGCTCCCATAAATTGTTAGCTTAGAACTTGAATTCACCCATAATTGCAGTCATTATTCCCCAACACCACACCATATCATTATAATGTTTTCCATTATCTGGGAACCGCGAGGAAAACTATAGGATTGAAGAATAAATTTCGCTCCCCCAGCAGTGAGAAGCCTAGAGTTGTTGTTTTAACCTCTGATAAAACTTCTTCTTCTTCTTTTGTCATCACTCTTTCTATCGGGTTGTAGCCCAGTGTCGTGGTATGTATTTGTCTTTCGCCTCTCTCATGGCTCAAGTCATATTTTTCTCTATTTTACGGCAGGTCTCTTTTATACCGTCTATACACCTCTTCCTCTGTCTACGTCAAGCCCTTATTCCTAATGTTCTCTTGTGGAAGGTTGCATGAACAATTGCAATGTGACCAAACTAATTCATTCTCTGTTGCTATGTACTGTAGGCAGGGAATTGTTCTAACCTTCTCCTGAATACTCCTATTTGTGATTCTGTCTCTCATGGTGTTGTTAGTTTCGTAGACACCGCATCTCTCAGGTGGCTAACTTTCGTTTCTGGGCCTTATTCAATGCCCATGTCTATCACTGGTAGCACAATGTTGGGATGAAGATATTATTTATCATCCGCTTTTTTGCTTGGAGAGAAATCTTAGGGCGTCTTAGTAGTAGAGACAGCTAGTATGTGACAAAACTGGTATCTGATAAAACACTGGACACAAAAAAACGTCAAACGAACAAGTGCTTAAAGATATAGGGTCACTAAGACAACTAATGATAAGTATACGAAAAAGTAGATCTCTCATCAGATCGAATGTGGGTAGGTGCGCAAGTATTGACATGCGTGTACTCGTTTTAGTTCCTTCTCGTTCAATGGCGTTATTTTGGTCATGTAACAAAACACACCTCGTTGTTGAAGACCATACTAGAGCGTAGGGTGAAAGGCAATCGTTCAAGAGGAGACAACGTTTTAAGTCGGTGGATAACATCAAGAGAGGGACTGGAAAAATCCTGTCAGGTAGCAACATTATGACAAAAGATAGAGAACACTGGAGCCGACCTTCGGTGCGGAGATGGTCCTTGAACTGAACTGATCTCGTTCACCTTTACATAGCAATTTGAAGAATTGTGTTTCTTAGCTACTACCATTACTTCTGATATATTTTTATTTAAGCTGCATGTGTGTATGAGTTGTGCTGAGCGACTGGTAGGTTGCTACATCTCGCTCCCGTTGTAAGAGTATATAATGTGTGTTTCCATGATTATTTTCGGATACTCACGATACTTTATAGAAAGAACTGAACACACTTGTGAAAATTGTGTGATAAACAAACTAAACCAATGTTTTTCGGCTATATATTTGTGTTTCAAACGGCAAAATGTGCAGTCTTTAGTTTGATTCAATGGCGTCCATTAAATGATGGATGACCAGTCAAGTGTATCTGGGTCAGCATAAACTCCAAACATGAGAAGATGCTGCACAGGACCGTCCAACCTGGCACACTGATTTCCGCAGAGGAGCAGCATCAACCGAAACACCGAAAAAGACTGCAGAGGTACAGCGGAGGCAGAATAGAACACCCGTGAACTGTAACCGTCTCGCGAAGCGAACAATCTATGCCCTCACTTCCTGTCATTTTGCAGATCCCATATTGGACTCGTCCGCCACCGTCGCACCCATCCATAACTCCGACTCACATAATACTCAACTGAAAGGACTGGTTGAACGAAAACAGAAAAGGTCTTCATCAGTCGTGATGGACGAACACTAGCTGAGTCCCAAAGGCGACGGAGTCGCCGGTGAACAAAGACAAAGTCCATTCTAGTGGTCATCTTGACACACATACTCCAAAAAATACCCTGATGGCGTTACTACTGTCAGAAACAACAGGCGTGAATAAACTCATAGAACAGCCACGAGAATAATAGGTTCTTAACAGCCACGTGACTACAGTAAGCATACGGGAAAGGACAAGAAAAGCAACATACTCTAAGGGAAGGAGAGACAGAACTAGAAAGCAGAAGAGAAATCGTACGTAACTAGGTACATTGCCGTGGAGCCGCAGTGAAGTTATAAACAACAAAAACAGACGAGATAAATAGGTGAACCTTTGCAATAATTGCATGAGCAATCGGAGTTGGATGTTCTAACAATGTCCGGCTTCAAGAGGATCTCGAGTACAAACGAGAGGGCGAGAGTCACCTTGCGCTATCAAGTATGTATGTATGTATGTATGTATATGTGTGTGTGTGTGTATGTGTGCGTATGTGTGTGTGTTTTGTGGGTGTTGGGTGGGTACTTGAGTCTTAATTCATCCCAAACAGAGTTCTCCGTATTTGACAGCTGATTACTGTAATGGAGCATTCCATTTCGGGTTAGTAAGGGGACATGTCTCTACAATTGTATTTTAAATAAATAAGTAAAAAGTGATGTAAAGAAAGAAGTGTAGAAAATATAATTAAATTCAGTTTTGCGAAGGGTTTGGGTTAGGGTATGTATGTACGAGGCGTGTTCAAATGAAACCGGACTTAACTGCACCAAGTGAACGAAGAGGAGGGTGATTCGTTTCTTTTGCGCATAGGTGAATACGCCTCAGTCGATATCTTTCAGCTGTTAGAAACCGAATCACTGCTCGCTGATGCTGATCAGCTCTGGGCGTATCACGCCTGTCATGTTTTCAGCGGTCTGATGAGGAAATTATGATTCGGAGGATAATGAAATTTTGCAAACTTGACGGGTTGATATGTTTTGTATACACCAGAAGTAACGTCATCATGCGCATCATAAGTATGTTCACTTGGTGCAGTTAAATTCGGTTTCATTTGTACACGTCTAGTATGTATCTGTGTGTCTGTGCGTACATGTACGTATGTGTTTATCTATATAACATTTATGTGCTGCAACCAGGATTGCGAGACCCAGAGACCCAAAAAATAAACTTAAGCACAAGTTTCATAACCGGATGTAAACTAAGTCGGCGACCCATGCAGATGAAAGTGTCAATCATGGACTATACAATCTGCATGGCTTAAAAACAAAGTAAACAATGGAACGATTCGCACAGCATGAGTTGTACTTTGTTGAAACGGGCTTTTTCCAACGACGCGAGGAAGGGTTTAGAAGACGGGTTCCCAACCCATGGGTTGCGACCTTATAAGGGTTTTCTGTGGGGTCACCTGCTGAAACATTCGACTTTTAAAAAATATTTATTTTAAAGTAATGTTTATTGATCTACATCAGGCATAGGACAGTCTGAAGAAAGGGCCTTGTGATGGAAAATGGGAATAGAAGGAAAGATGATCGAATGAATACAGGCCTTCCTGACCAACAGAACCATAAATACAAACTTTCCAGGGGCAACATCAAGTAAAAGGATGTTAGAAGAAGGACTGCCACAGGGTTCTCCTCTAAGCTGCACACTTTTCCTCATCTATATAAATGACATCACTAGACATCTAAACGTTTCAAAAGCATTGTTTGCTGATGATCTCGCCATTTGGACCACAGAGAGATCTCCCATTTCGGCAAAAGCCAAGATCAACAGAACGCTACTAACAGTTTCATCAGACTGTGAACTGTGGAAACTAAAGATAAATACACAGAAAACCATATAAACCATCTTCTCCCGCAGTAATAAAGAAGCAAAGAGATCCATTAACATCAAAATGAATGGGGAAGTACTAGTAAAAGAGGATACCCCAGTTTATCTGGGAGTAACACTGCACAGACAGTTGAAATTTGGCAGCCACATCTGCAACGTTCGAAGTAAAGCAACCACGCGTTTGAACTTAATCAAACGACTTGCTAGTACAAATTGGGGAGCTGATAAACAAACTCTTCGGCAACTATACCTTGGTTATGTATGACTGGTGATGGACTACAACCTACCCATACAGACGACTGTGAGTACAAATAACATCTCATCTATTGACCAGATTTAGAATCAAGACCTCAGACTAATTTGTAGGGGGATGAGATCAACACCTACAGCGGCGTGCGAGATAGAGACCAACATAGAACCGCTAGATATCAGGAGAAAGGGGGCACTGACTGATGCAGTAGAGAGATACAAGAGAAAAGAAAATAGCCATCCACTTAAGGTACAAATAGACACTTGGAAGCACACGAGATGATTGAAGCAATTGTCGTCACAAGCAGTATGCTACCAGGACCCCAAGTAATATACACTCACTACGCATCCTTGAACTCATCATATCAGGAATTAGAAATAGAAACCTAGAACTGACTAAGCTTCTGATGGATCTGGAAATCCTTGTGGCACTTATCCAGGAAACAATGCTGCCAAATGACACCCACTTCCACATCACAGGCTTTACTGTGTACCAATGCAAGTGCATAAAATGTCAGGGATTGATGACATTTGTCCGGAATGATATCCAGGGCAGAGTTTTCCGCTCTTGAAACAAATGACGAAACTGACCTATAGGAGGTGATAGTCTGGATTGGGGGAAGACTGCTAAAAATACTTAACATATACAACCCACATAGAGCACACCTCACATTGCAGATTTCTGCGACTCCAGCCGGTCGGGGGAAGACGTTTGGTGCTGAGGAACGATTTGTGTAGTATCTTGTGGGCAGGAGTTTCCTGGTCCAACTGTACAACATGACCGAACAAAGGAACTCGGCGCCTGTCAATTGTTTCTGAGATTGGGTGGAGGTCTGTTTTAGCAGAGACCTCCACGTTGCGGATGTAGTCATGCCATCGGCTGCCCAAGAAACGCCGCTGGTTGCGCTTCCAGTCTCGACATGTCATGTTTCAGCAATGTCCCGGTTTCGGAGCTGTGAAGCAGAACTTGGACCATGCAGGACTGCTAGATACGGATTTATGTTCCAAGGGAGATATCGCCATTACTCCACACACGTCGGAAGTCGTGCATAGCAGACGCAGCTAGTCCAATCCGCCTTGAAATATCTGGACCTCTGCGCCCATTGGATGATATTATGCTACCGAGATAGATGAATTCGTTGGTGCCCTCCGCAGTGTGACCTTGAGTTTCAGTACTCTGATATTGTTATAAGTTTACTCACATTTATGTGGAGAACAAGCATATGCAGCTTTTTCGCATCTCAACCTAACCAGCTGATTCAGAGGAACGGCATTAGCCGTTACAGCATGGAAACAGCGACGTTTCATCAGTTGACAGAATAAGGATAGAGCCACAACGAGACTGTCTTAATGATACCAATAATAGCTGATATGCAGGCATAGCTAACATATGTACACTCGGCCAGTAGCCGGCGATCCCAATATATGGGGAGGCTGCGGGGCATAGGGTGAAACTCACTCGGTTTTCATAATTCCAACCGTGTTCGATTGCCGCCGTGTCCAGATTGGTAGACACTGGGTTTTTTCTTGAGCGATTGCTCCTAGTAAGTAATGTAATCTTAACTTAACTTAACGTACTTAATCGTACGGCACACTTGCCAAGAAACTTATAACAGCCAAATAGACGACGGTTGTAAGAAGCGAAGTTCTGTAAAGGACTTATATATATGCTGCCACCGCCATCTCAACAACAGACTAGCTTACTGACCGTCTGTCAAGACGCTAAAGGCCATAACACTAACAATAACATAACATGTATATATGTGTATGTGTGTGTGTGTCTCTCTCTCTCTCTCTCTCTTTCTCTCTCAATGGTAATGTTCATGACACAACGCTCTCGGATTTTAGGAGAAAATTTAAAGGTGTTGCATTTACTACACAGTTTACTATTTGTCGCCATGGTAATGTTCAAGACAACTCTCGTAATTTGTTTTGCTCCGCACCAAATGAAGCTCACATCGCGATCTCCAAGATTCTTACCGACTGACACTTACGACAATGTCGGTCAACAGTAGAGTTACTCGCTACTAACACTGCCAGGTTGGAGAATATTGACGGAGCTCTTTGGGAAATGTTGTATTAATCGATCAATGTTAGTCAAATAATTCATGTACATGTTTTTTTTCGTAAATTGAGTGCAACACGATATGGCGTATCCCATTATATCTAGTCTGGCAATCAGGCTAAGACGGAGCTTAGCCCACAGCCTCTAGTTGATCGATCAATCAATCAATAAAAGCTCGTCCCGCTTCTAGGGTACAGGCCATTGATAACCCTCTTCCAGTAAGTTCGAGCTTGAGCTGTCCTTTCTGCTTCTCTCCATTTGAGGTCCAGGGATCGAACATAATTTTCAGTCTCTTCTCCTTGTGTTTCTTGGTCTACCTTCTTCCATTTTCCCCGTGGATTCCATGTCAAGGTCTGCCTAGCCATGTTCGATGATGCTTTCGCAGAGTGTCTCCTATCCAATCTCATTTGGTTTGTTGCTTGTGGTTGTTATTGGCTTCTTTCCAACACGTCTTCGTTCCCCAACATGTCTTCGTTCCCCAACATGTCTTCGTTCCCCAACATGTCTTCGTTCCCCAACATGTCTTCGTTCCCCAACATGTCTTTGTTCCCCAACATGTCTTCGTTGCCCGACATGTCTTCGTTGCCCGACATGTCTTCGTTCCCCAACACGTCTTCGTTGCCCGACATGTCTTCGTTCCCCAACACGTCTTCGTTCCCCAACATGTCTTCGTTCCCCAACATGTCTTTGTTCCCCAACATGTCTTTGTTCCCCAACATGTCTTTGTTCCCCAACATGTCTTTGTTCCCCAACATGTCTTCGTTCCCCAACATGTCTTCGTTCCCCAACATGTCTGGCCAGCCTATACCCATTATCCTCATTGTATATTTATTTTAAGATATTTCCTTTCAATTGCTGTTGTTGTTCTCTGTGGGGTAGCGAGGTCTGGGCTGGACGTCCCGCTCGTTAAAGGAAAGTGAAGCGTCTGATATAGCCTCTCCTTTCCAGGTGTAGAGATCGTCGCTGGATTCACTGTTCGGCTTGCCGTTAAGTAGTTTCCATGACAATGGCCTCTCCTACATTATTCTGTCCCAGCAGCACCTTCGAGGGGCCCGTTGTTTCTTAGATAGCATGCTGTGGGACGCGACCGAGTACCCGGCTGTATAACTGGGCATGCAGATTGGGCTCTTTAGTCTTGGTTGGCAGCTAATCTAAGAGAAGGTAAGCTCTGACTAAACCCGGGTAGAAGAAGCTCGTTAGCCTGTTCAGACAGTTCGCCTAGAAAGGAGCAACTGATTTTAAACCCACAAGTACCTGAAGGTGCTGGCTAGTATTGAGATGATGAGAGTATCATCGGATGTCTCGAGTAACTAGCATCTGCGGGCAAAGACTCCACTGCCTTGTGGAAACTTTCGGAAAGGGTATGGCTTCTACAGGAATAAACATAGACAGAAAATCAGGAGTGGTAGCACCTAAGGCGGATGGTTTCAAAATTGCGAGTTCATTCCGACAGCTCCTGCAGCTGAGCTGGTGCCAAATTGTCATGCTTTGCATTCCTTTTGATTTCGCCAGCGAGGCCCAGAGGGGGATTCTGCAGTTTTATGCAGCCCACGGTCTCCATGTTCAGCGCCCAGGCTTGCGCCCTGAGAGGCTACTCACAGGGTGCCACACGCATGGTCTGCAAAGACTGAGGCGCCTATTAAAGTTCTCTAAGCCTTCACTCCAGGCATGCACACTTACTTGACATGGAATTGACAGAATATTAAATTGGTATTAGTGTTTATTTCTTTTTAGATCGTCATTTTGCAGCTTATTACTCTTGTTACAATATTATTGTGTTCAACATTATATACCAAAGTATGTCTGTCTAGCACACACTTTTCATTCCATTCAAATAATTTTCATACAACAATCGTGGCACATTGATCATAAATAAAAGCAGTAAATACTCTAATAAAAGCTATCACATCCTTCTACACACCTTTCTATGACGTCCTGCAAACTACTTATAATTATCTTCTGATTGACAACCGAAGACACGCAATATTTTATTAGATGTAGATCTAGGATTCTTAGTCTTCTGAGATTGTCCTGGAAATGTGTGTTGTACAGCAGTTTACAGCTGGATTGCGATATTTGAGCCTTTAGACCCAAAACATCCGATTTTAGCAAGGTGTTTATGGAACGGCATCTGCCGTCCCTCTGTCGATTCTAAATCTCTTAACCAATCTGCTCGGTTGCAGTCTGTTTCCAAGGACGCCACTTGAAGGGGGAATAGGGTCTTCGTTAGTTATGGATCGCTGACCTCGATGCAAGCGGCCAGCTATGAGTCACTGGCTGATGTCAGCTCATTCTCTGCTGCATCTTCTGTCTCTAAGATTATTCCATAACGAACATCTTAGCCTAGGATTTTATTGCTGTTTAGATAAAAGATGTCCCCGCGTATTTTTATTCACTCGTAGTTTCTTTTTCTTGGTTGTTCACCCTCAAACTGTCGCTACCAAGCCCTGAAAAAAAGCAGGATGTAGTCCGGAGATCAGAATGTGTCGTAGTTTACAGGTTGACTGTGATTTTTCAACTTTTGGTCTGACACTCCCGACTTCAGCAGGCATTGTTGTGTACTGGATAACGATGTCCCACTTAAGATATGTTCTGTTCAATCACAACATGAAACAGTTAATTGAGTTTAAATATGCATGCAGTCTCGTGTGGATTACTGTACGTTCACAAAAAACATTCATTCAATATCTCTCCTATACTTATACACAATAACATTAGCCAGTATTTGTTTGCTATGAAATTATATAAACATTTCGCGTCAGCGTTACTATAACCCTAAACAAATATCAAATAATCCGTCCAGAAACGCCTATACTAATCCTCCAACTATCCATTTAATAATCCATACTTTAATCCGTCTAATAAGATACACTCTAATCCAGAAGCTATAGTTCTCAATATCTGTCGTGTATTTCTTAATCGTATTAAATTCTGGTTAACAAATTCTTAAGCAGCATTGACAAACATGCGTTCATAATGCTTGCCTTGGGTAGAGACATGTCACATTCTCATGTAATCCATCTTAGCAGCGCGTACGGTTTGACGTCTGGTTCATTTTTGTTGTTGGAAGTCGTAATTTTATTATAAAAATACTATTCAAGAGAGCATCACTTAAAAAATTGAAAATGTCGTACGACTTTATTTCCATTTCTGGGGTAATCGAAGGATGTTTAGGCTGAAGACTAAAGGCCGCTTCGCCACTGCTGTGGCCACGTCGTGTGCTGGCTTTGTTTGTTTATTTCACCCCAACAGAAACACAATAAATGCCTTGCAGGGAATTCCATCCGCAGTCCTCCTTGTTGACATTCGGCAACGCGCTCCTCTAAATTGTCACATAATTGGATGATAATGGTGAATGACAAACAAAAAGGATTCAATTGTAGCTTTTGAAAATGCGTTTTCTGTTGGTAAGAAGGCATAGGCGACTAGCAAAACTAGGAGCAAGCATGGTTCAAATAAACACATCAGCCAATATGCATACAACAAATCAAATAATTCCACTACCTCAAAGAGAAATGGCTAAACCGATGGACGCAGGGTCTACTGGACGTGTAATGTATAAAGAAATCACACACCCAAATAGAAATGGCATCATCAACAAACTGCAATGCAGAGAGCAAATCACAATATTCTAATTAGGACACAGCATATCAGACTAAACAAATACATAAACAAGTTAGATTCTACACACGAATTTAACTACAGAAACTGCATCTATCCAGACAGCGCACAATGTGTTGCTAGCTTGCCCAAGAACTAGCCACAGACAGAGAAAAATGATTACCTGGCACCCCAAACAATCAATAATACATTATACAGCTCCACTCACCAGCTACAGAACACATGCACTTGCTTCCACTTGCCATTGAGTGCAAATGAGCTAATCGCTTGACAAAGTCTGGTTAATCAACAGCAATAATCCACCATTTTGTAAATGTTCAATGTTTTTAAAGATCGTGTACATTTCCTTATAATATTTAATTCTGTGTCTCAATCTACGTTGTATGTATGAAAAAAAAAAAGAAGATTTTAGCTTCTGTTATCGAAGATAAAAAACAGCGTTGTTGTTGTTGTTTTTCTTGAGTGTTTACTCTTTTGTGCCCCAGGAAAGGGCGTTAAGTGGCGAGTAGTAGTAGCTTTCCCCACAGCCCGAGCGCGCTGATGAAGGTGGACAGCGGTCCTCCAAGCAGTTGTACTATGCTTATGCTCACTACTACGGAGATCACGTCGATCTACCACCTGGATGAAAACAGACCATTTTCAAGAACAACTACATGAAAGTGAGGTAGAAGGTCTTGGCCAGTATATTTTGCCTGAACCGTACTAACATGTCTGATCAGTATGATTTGTCTGGCCAGACTTTAGTCTCCTTACCCCAAACAACAGCGATAAAATACTTAGTACGTATGCAGTTCGGGATGTAGGAATAGCCACTGCAACCTGCAACCATGTAAATTCAACACGAAAAGCGTCGTACAATAACATCAACATCATCAACAACATCAACAACAACCAACATCAACATCAACAACATCAACATCAACAACAATATCAACAACATCGACAACAACCAACATCAACATCAACAACATCAACAACAACAATATCAACAACATCAACAACAACCAACATCAACATCAACATCAACAACAATATCAACAACATCAACAACAACCAACATCAACATCAACAACATCAACATCAAAAACAACAATATCAACAACATCAACAACAACCAACATCAACATCAACAACAATATCAACAACATCAACAACTACCAACATCAACATCAACAACAACAATATCAACAACATCAACAACAACCAACATCAACATCAACAACAACAATATCAACAACATCAACAACAACCAACATCAACATCAACATCAACAACAATATCAACAACATCAACAACAATCAACATCAACATCAACATCAACAACAATATCAACAACATCAACAACAACCAACATCAACATCAACAACATCAACATCAACAACAACAATATCAACAACATCAACAACAACCAACATCAACATCAACATCAACAACAACAATATCAACAACATCAACAACAACCAACATCAACATCAACATCAACATCAACAACAATATCAACAACATCAACAACAACCAACATCAAGATCAACATCAACATCAACTACAATATCAACACCATCAACAACAACCAACATCAACATCAACATCAACAACAACAATATCAACAACATCAACAACAACCAACATCAACATCAACAACAATATCAACAACATCAACAACAACCAACATCAACATCAACAACAATATCAACATCAACAACAACCAACATCAACATCAACAACAATATCAACATCAACAACAACCAACATCAACATCAACAACAATATCAACATCAACAACAACCAACATCAACATCAACATCAACATCAACAACAATATCAACAACATCAACAACAACCAACATCAACATCAACATCAACAACAACATCAACAACAATATCAACAACAACATCAACATCAACATCAACAACAACATCAACAACAATATCAACAACAACATCAACAACAACATCAACATCAACATCAACAACAACGTCAACAACAACAACATCAACAACATCAACATCAACATCAACAACAATATCAACAACATCAACAACAACCAACATCAACATCAACAACAATATCAACAACATCAACAACAACCAACATCAACATCAACATCAACAACAATATCAACGACATCAACAACATCAACATCAACATCAACATCAACAACAATATCAACAACATCAACAACAACCAACATCAACAACAACCAACATCAACATCAACAACAACAACAATATCAACAACATCAACAACATCAACAACAACATCAACATCAACATCAACATCAACAACAATATCAACAACATCAACAACAACCAACATCAACATCAACATCAACATCAACAACAACATCAACAACATCAACATCAACAACAATATCAACAACAACGTCAACAACAACGTCAACAACAACATCAACAACATCAACATCAACAACAACATCAACATCAACAACAACATCATCAATAACAACGTCAACAACAAGAACAACAAAACCTCTACCAAGCCCTGAACGTTCTCAAACTCCCTCTACCAGCCTTTAGCAAGCACTGAAAAGTACTTTGCAAGTAGCAAGGTGTAGTCTGTAAAACGGAATACAGTGTGTCGTAGTTTACAGATTGACTGCGATATTTGCGCCTTTCGTTCCAACACATCCTTTATCAGCAGACATATTTGTGTAGCAGATTAGCCTTCCCTCTTCGATCCCTTCTCCATACCCAGTCATTCAATGTGCTAAATCTGTGGCCACAACCATATCCATTGGATGTATTAACTGTCGGGGAAATGTTAAACAATTTGATGCCTCGAAGCCTCATCATATTCCCTTCCTTACGACATTTCATTGTTTGTCTACCTGCAGCACATGTATTTAATATCTTCACAGTATCATAAGAAAGCTAGGAAGTAATGAAGTCTATAAATGTATCTGGATCGAACTCAGCCTATATTCCCTAGTCGCAAATGTTTAATGGCCTAAGACAAGCCTAGTTGTGACACCTTATTTTGGAATGTCTCGCTGTTCTAGGACCTTAACTCATCTCTCTTCTTGTGCCAAAGCACTTCCGTCATCAGGAGGTCCGGTGTTTTTTGTAATTGAAGCCTGCCCATTACTTTCTTTTCTTTTCTGTTTTTCTTTATATATGTATGTTACCAAGTGCAGATCCATACTTAGTGATCGCTGGAGCGAACAGACCTTCTATGTTTATATTACAACATGGCTATATTACACTTGTGTAGACATGATCGCATAATGTAATCTGGCCTCATAGCTGTCATGTAATTTAGCTCCGTATTTAACGGCCAAATCCAGGATATTGAATATTTTGTTATTGTTATGTAGAACCGACATCACTGTGTTGTTTGGCAGACCTTTGTGGCGACCAACTATCTTTGGACAGATGATTACGTTTATAAATATTGATCGTTTTTGTAGTTAGTTGGTTGTACACACTTTCGATAATTTTTGTCTGCCGAGCATTTTTTGCTTTTTTACACGTTTGATTTCATATTGGCATTCTGTGAATGGATGATGCAGTTTCACCTTAATTATGTCTCTCTAATCCATTCTTCTTCTTCTTCTTCTTCTTCTTCTTCTTCTTTTTCTTCTTCTTCTTCTTCTTCGTTCTCAATCTCCCACTACCAAACCCTGACAGGGTAAATAGCAGAATGTAGTCCAGAGAACGGAATGCGTTGTGTCGTAGTTTACAGCTTGGCTGCGATATTTGCACCTTTCGGTCCAACACATCCGACTTCAGCAAGCATTTTTTGAGAATCGGGTTAGCATTCCCTCTTTGATCCCTTCTCCTTATCCAGTCTGCCCTGCTGCAGCCTGTTATCCAGGATCACCGCGTGGAGGTGTAGAAGGGTCTTGGCAGCTATGGTTCGCTGGCCCTGACACAAACAGTCAGCTATAGGTCGCTGACCACTGCAGCTCATGCGCTGCTCGGCATCTTGATCCCCATTATTCTCCAATTTCTTCGTGTGCATCTTTCTTATTCTTCGTCCTCTTCTTTTGCTGAGTGAAAATGACGTGTTCTATCGAAGAAGACGGAATATTCGCGCATTTCGGAACATTCAACACACCATTGTTGGGACAAGCTTTACCTTCTCTATTCTATCCCTATTCTCGTAGCCAGACTGCACGAATGCAGTCTGTTTATAGGATCGCCGCTTGAGTGCGAAACATGATGTATGTATGCGGCCTCTGTAGTAGCTTTCTGAGTCCTGTAAAAAAACAGTCAAGTGGAAATTCAGCAGAATTAACCGCTGGTTGTAAATAGAGTCTTTGAAGACTCTATTGTACTAAGCCACAGCCTGTGAGAAGTGGGGTGGCCAGTGCCCTTCCCTGCTGTTTTTTACTTTTCTTAACTCATGCGTCAGGTACCCATTTACAGCAGGGTTGACTGGAGAAGCGGTTCCCGATTCTTTTAGTGGTCTCTGGACGCGATTCGAACCGTGGCAAACTGTTACCACAGACAATAGCGAATTGCTCCCTTTGAACTGAGCTAACGAGCCTCTCCTCTAAAAATATATAAAAAATTTTACACGAGATCTTCGTCGCACACTCCAACGGCGACATAGAAAACCACTCCATACCAGCAGGAGAGAACTCTACCAATTTCAGATTCTGATAAGCCAAACCAGAACTACAAGGAAACCGGCCATTCTAACAGACTCTATACGCGTACTACCAAACCTAGATAGATTCTTACACGAAATAGAATATAACATCGGTTTGCTGTCCCAAAAAAACTGATCTAACCCTACATTAGATTCCCGCCAATAGGAGGATCCTTGGGAAGGTGACGGCAAATGAGCTAGCAAAGACGGATGTGGCAGCTAACAGACTCTCCATCCCCAGAGCTATAAAGAAGGTATGACACTCATCAAACGATTCATGATGACGTAATGTCAAGATAACACAAAGAATACAAGCCAGACAATTACAGCATAGACAAAATTGGCAGACTCAATTGGACATTGCAGACTCAAGACCCACCTACACAGAACAGGTCTTATAGACAACCCCACGAGCGATTGTGGAGCATCGAAGCAAACACCAGAACATGTCCTGCATGACTGTCCCACTTATGCAGACCAAAGAGAGACAGTCTGGACCGTGGAAGCGACCATGCTTGAAGAGCTGTGGTGGACCGGCGAAGACCTGAAACACAGTCTCCTTCGCGAACCTCGCTGGGCTAGAAAGCATGGCATCAGCTGATCGATGAAGAAGGAGAGGAAGAGGGAGGGGAAGAAGGAGAAGAGGAAGAGGAAGAAGGAGGTGAAGAAGAAGAAAAGGAAGAAAGAGAATAAGAAGAAGAGGAGGAAGAGGAAGAAAGAGAAGAAGAAGATGAGGAAGAGGAGGAAGAGGAAGAAAGAGAAGAAGACGAGGAAGAAAGAGAGGAAGAAGAAGAGGAAGAAAGAGGAAGAATAAGAAGAGGGAGAGGAAGAAGGAGGTGAAGAAGAGGAAGAAGGAGGTGAAGAAGAGGAAGAAGGAGGTGAAGAAGAACAATAAGAAGAAGACATGATATATGATACATAAACAGAAGAATTAGAAACTGGATTTGCGACAGATAAGGAGAACAAAAATGGAAATATGTGAACACTGCACTAATAATTGATATATGTGCAGCAGGTTTTACTGTAAAATGCGCATGTGAAACCAGCAGGACAGGTACAATAATATCATCTGTCGAATTTTGTAAAGAGCAGGCTTATTTTTCTTCATTTCTTGGCTTTTATTTTGAGGTTATCATGGACGAATTCATATATTTAATACCGACATCGCCTGTCGGTTTTTTTTGTCCATTTCGGACGTAATCCTGGCATGTTGTGTTCTTACGTTTAAGTGAACAATTTGTATAAGTGTATTCCAGCTTTCGAATTTTCATTATCTTGAAATTTGAATGTAAGTACAATGTATGTGTATTGAAGCGTCTGTCTAGTGTAATGACAGAGCACTCAGCTTTCACGACAAAGGTATTAAGTTCAAACTTCCGTCACATTGCAGTCGACTCCGCTGTAAATGGGTGCCTTGTATACGATTAGTGAAGTAAAAGACAGCCAGGAAAGGAACTGGGCACCCTAGCTTGTACAAGCTCTGACTTACTATACTGAAGTCTCTAACCACTGCATTCCTCAACAGTAGTGTCGCTACTATGGGACAAACCTTGACTTAGAATATTGATATCTATAACGACTACATTCCCGTACAGTAGTGTAACTACTATGGGAGAAGCCTTGACTTAGTCTACTAAAGTCTCTAACAACTACATTCCAGTACAGTAGTGTAACTACTATGGGACAAACCTTGACTTAGAATATTGATATCTCTAACAACTTCATTCCAGGACAGCAGAGTAATTACTATGGGAGAAGCCTTGACTTAGTCTACTAAAGTCTCTAACAACTTCATTCCCCGACAGTAGTGTAACTACTATGGGGCAAACAATGCTTTATTATACAAAGATTAATCAAAAAGCATCTAACCTTAGCTTAGAAAATAACTTATTTAGGCCCATGCGTGGGTCACAACACTGTCTTAATCGATCATCCAGTCCATGTATCCTTCCCCTAACCGATTTGTTTTCTCAAACAAAGTAATGGACAAGTGGGATACTCAGTCTACTCACCAGACGGGGCTCCCTGCCACTTTTAGCTCTTTCCAAGACTCGTGCCACTCAAAGGGACAAATGCAACGAAGTGCTGAAGGAGACTCCAACAAATTGCTTCCTACTTCCTCTTCTGCGTCTCTTCTCAATCTCCCGCTACCAAACCCTGAACATGGCTTTCCAAGTAGCAGAATGTAGTCCGAAGAACGGAATGCGTTGTGTCGCTACAGCTTGACTGCGATATTTGCACCTCTCGGTCCGACACATCCGTCTTCGGCAGGAAATTACTTCCATAAATCGTGGACGCTTCTGGAAGAAGTGTGTAAACTCAGAAAAGTTTCATTTCGAATATGATTCAGTTTTCATCTAAATAGGTTTTATGTCAGCCTAACGGACATTTTTTTAAATCAGCCTTCGAATACACACACACACACACACACACACACACACACACTTGCATTCCGTGTTCCAGTCACAACAACATACATCTTATTTATAATGTTCGACCATTCAAGTTGCCGTGTCTTTCCCCCCTCAACATGTTACTCATATTGCATGTTTCCAGAATGCTTGGGCAAATCAGCTTGTATTCTGGGTCGTGTGTTGCGGTACAGTCGCTGGGTTCCTCATCCCTGTATCCCCATTACTTGATTTTCTGCATCGTTCTTACGCCAGTTCGAAGTCTATTAAGTGACTTGCATGCTGTTTCAGGTAACTGGTGTCCAGGGACAGGCTATTCTAGAAGCTCGATCCAGCAGAACTGCGTCAGCTCATTCCATTTTAGACGCAGTGTTCTCTGGGACTAGTCTGTAGTTGATGTGTTGACTATAAGAAACGTCGTCTAAATTCCAATCGTGTGCACTGCACAAACATGGTGTGCTTATACGAGAATCAGACAGCCAAACGGACGAACAGACAGACAGGGGAGAAGAAGTAAAAGGGCAAAATAGAGAGACGAGAATACTGAGAATTACCTAGACAAGGCGATTACAACTTGATTTTCAGTCTCTTCTATAGCTAAGTACTTTTCAGCAATGCTCAGAAGTCAAGGCGTGTAATATCCCGATGAGCTATTGAAGAGCTATTTATAAAACCGTACGTTATGCAAATAAGGTCCAGTCTGTGGTTATAATACGGATACACTGCCGTAAAAAGCCTTAACCTTGTTGAACGAAGGACGACCTGAAAATGAAACGAGAACTTATATTAGCTTTCACCGGGGCTGATCCAAGATAGCAACGAATAGAGCCGTTATTGGAACTTCAAGGAGATCGTAAAACTTGGCTAAAGATGGTTGTACATGGAGTTGGCAAACTCAAGGTGTCTATTTGGCTCTTTACATAAATTAACGTTACCGCAGCAGGGGAGCACTTGCGTGGACACTGTTTTAAAGCGATAACTGGCACCTGCGTTAATCTTGTCCACACTGCGATCAGACAGTCCGGATCGTAGCTGGGTGCCTAAAGCCGGTCCTTGTAGGAAAAGCATACACCATACTTGACACAGCTACTACAGAAAATGAGACTAAAATCTAGACGTGTCTTACAAAAAAAACCGCCTCAAGAACTACAGTAAAGCGTCGCCTTGAGAAATGGCGATTCAAACAAAAGACACTATAGATAACGTTGCAAGAGTAGGTTGCACCCAAAACTCACCTACCATTTCCAAACCCATCTACATTATGTAGCATGTCTTTTATAAAACGTCGCTCCCATCAAAGCCTGGCGGAAAGAAACTTTCCATTGTCAAAACTCCAACCTACGATACAATCATACCCAGGAATTCCTGGATATCTTGATGCCATCATCTTCTCGGTCTACCCCTGCCTCTTTTACTTGGCACTATACCTGTTCTCTCTAGACCGTTGTGTATCTTGATGTGACCAAAGTATTTCAATGTTCTGGCCAAAATGGAATTGATAAGCCAGTTATTCTCCATATTAAACTCCTACCAAATGTCTATATTTGTGGGTTTTTTTTCTTCCGTCAAGGAGTTCTAAAACTCTTTCTGTAACATTTTTAATCCAAGGACTCTATTCTTTTTCCAGATTCATTCATGATTGGCAGCCATACGCTGCCACAGCAAAAACCCACGCTCTCAGGACTTTCACTTTTGTTTTCTGTTGGTGTTCCACCATAATTTCTTTAGCCTCTGCGTTGCCAGTATGTTTGGTTTAGTTTCGTCGAAGAATCGACGTCATTGCACACGGTTCAACCAATAAGTGCTCTGTTCTTCTCCATATTTTTTAGAGAATCAGCAAAGTGCACGAACCCGTAGCACCGGCAAGCGTCCCGTAATAGGTTGGCTAGATTTTTAACATCATTTTGAATTTTGCCCGGACAGCGGTCGTTAAGCCTACTCTTTTGCATTTCCAACTTCCGAGGAATTTTTAACGTGCGCGACACTGGACACGGGCATCCGATCTCTGCTACCCAGAGATCCGGAGATATACCAGAAAGGAAACGTGAAAAAATCTCTGTCTCCACAGTGATTTGAACCCGCAACCTCCATGGTACAATGGATAAAGTATGCTTCTGTGCAATGGTGATTTAATTAGCAATTCGTTTTGCGTAACGAGGTCTGATACACACTGTGATCCCTGTAAGACGCCTAACAATAATCTGCAACTATTAGGGCACAGGCCCATTTTCATCAGAATGTCTTAGAATAACAGAAGAGTCAAAGAAGCCCGTTACCAAAAAAAAGGTTGCTGAAACGAAAATTAACTCTTCGCATTTTGATCCTTTCTCACTGACAATCGAACCCAGATATTTAAAACGGCCAACCACTTCGAGTTCCTGGCTGTTACCTTTTATCCTACTGTTGAAGCCCTTGGCGTTGTTGGTCATTAATTTTGTCTTTCCAGCGTTTATCTCCATAGCTCAAGAGCTCTTTCATCGAGCCTTCTGACCCATTCCTGGAGTTCTGCTTCTGAACCCGCAAACCCGTCCAACTCATCTGCAAAACTTAGATTGGTAATCGTTCGGCCTCCTATCTTGACAGTACCAACGTGACCTCCAAGTACCTCACTCATAATACCATCAAGGAATAAATTGGAGAGAGTTGGAGAGAGTGTACAACCCTGTCTCACACCAACTGATGCGCCAAACCAGTCCACGCGCCTCTCATTCATAAGAACTACACTGGACGCCTTGTCATACAAGTGTTGAAGGACGTTTATAATATTTCCGTTGATTTTATACATCCTCATGGTTGCCCATAGCGCCCTATGCCATACTCTATCAAACGTACTAATGAGCGACACGAAAACGAATCAAAGCATAGCATAGAGCACCCATGTCCACCTCAATCAGCAGGATTGGGATGTTAGGAAATCTACTGTAACCATCCATCTTAAGCCTTTATCAGGGCTGACAACAGAGTTCACATACTCATGGTTGCCCATAGCGCTCTATGCCATACTCTATCAAACGTACTAATGAGCGACACGAAAACGAATCAAAGCATAGCATAGAGCACCCATGTCTACCTCAATCAGCAGGATTGGGATGTTAGGAAATCTACTGTAACCATCCATCTTAAGCCTTTATCAGGGCTGACAACAGAGTTCACATTCTCATCGTGAACATTGGACAACAATATAATCCCTTTAAGATGGTGCTGATGAACGATTACAAAGTCGCCGTCCTCTTTTGATCAATGCCTATTTGAACCCCGTATTCTTCACCGTTCAGTTACGTTATTTGTTTTGCACAGCGATATCAGACACCTATATATAGAGAAGCCAGCTGTGTTTATAAGAAAACTCTTAAACCAATATGCCAAACAAGGGATTTGGAGCGTGCGTGTGGACACTGGCCCCGAAATGGGAGCAAGTAATTCAAACACTGTAACATGTCAGTTATATCGTATAACACTTCTGGGCAGTTTAGCTTCTGGCCGGCTAACTCATCCTGTTGACAATATAAGCCACGTGAAAATCAGAGGAAGACATGCTACTAATATCAGAAATAGAGAGATCAAGTCAAGAGATTATTATGGGACATAGTCTTCCCAGAACGTAGTCTTCGCCACTGTAGGTCTGTAATCTTCTCGATTTATGACGAGTCGGCCGCGTCTCCGTCACGTCAGCTCTGTAAACATCTCAGTTCAGGGCGAGTCAGCCCGCGTCTCCGTCACAGCAGTATCTCGGTTTAGGGCGAGTCGACTGGCGTCTCGATCACAACAGCATCTCGGTTTAGGGCGAGTCAGCCCGTATCTCCGTCACAGCAGCATCTCGGTTTAGGTCGAGTCAGCCCGTGTCTCCGTCACAGCAGCATCTCGGTTTAGGGCGAGTCAGCCCGTGTCTCCGTCACAGCAGCATCTCGGTTTAGGGCGAGTCAGCCCGTGTCTCCGTTACAGCAGCATCTCGGTTTAGGACGAGTCAGCCCGTGTCTCCGTCACAGCAGCATCTCGGTTTAGGGCAAGTCGGCCGGCGTCTCGGTCACGTCAGCTCTGCAATCATCTCAGTTTAGGGCGAGTCGGCCCGCGTCTCCGTCACGTCAGCTCTGTAATCTTCTCGGTTTAGGTCGAGTCGACCCGCGTCAGACCACATACTGTCTTTATTGTCCTGATGCCCTCTTCGTCGTGAGTCGATCTCTTTCCCTCCTCCAAGAAACCATGCCCTTCATTTTCACTCTCTCCATACCTTTATGTCTCTTTACATTATCGTTAACTAGAAGCCAGTTTTTGTATGTAAGAAAAATACGATCGTAAAATGTGTTTATTTGTCTTTTTTTCTGTCCATAATATTTACAGCATATATCCGTAACACTTCATTTCAAGAGCAGCGATTTATTTTATATTTGTTGTTGTTGCAATTGGTTGGATTAATGTCTATGTCTCATAATTGTTTCTCACCGCTTGGAAAATGCATGCCCTGATCAGTTGGATTTTGTATATTTTAATGGCAACCTACCGTACAATACATGCTAAGAAACTTATAACAGCCAGTTAGGTTGGCGGTCATAGTTTACAGCTTGACTGAGATATTTGCACCTTTCAGTCCAACACATCCGACTTCAGCAAACATTTTATGAGTACCGGGTTAGCATTCCCTCTTCGATCCCTTCCCCTTAGCCAGTCTGCCCTGCTGCAGCCTGTTATCCAGGATCACTGCGTGGAGGTGTAGAAGGGTCTTAGCAGCTCTGGTTCGCTAGCCCTGGCGCTAGCAGTCAGCTAGGTGTCGCTGACCACTGCAGCTCATGCGCTGCTCCGCATCTCATATTTGATGTATTATTTCTAAACTCGTAAACTCATCGCAGACGTGAACCGGGTCATATGCACACTCCAAGCGATGAAGATTTAATTACGCTGCTATTAAACACATTTTACGACATCATCTCAGCGTGGCAGTGACCATATTATAGTTTTTGTTACATAACACATTCAGGTCGGCCCGTCTTTCAAACTCAGTCCTTACACGGGATTATTTTTCGATGCGATCGGTCCTCCACGTACTGAAGGTAATGGCAACCTACCGCACTGTACACCTACCAAAAACTTCAAACAGCCAAATAGGTTGACGGTTGTAAGAAGCCACGTTCTGCAGAGGACATGATACTTACATTTATTTTTCTGTTTATTAGAAACAACCAAGTTATTTAAAATTATATACATATATACATATATACATACATACATACATACATACATACATATATACATACACATACACACGCACGCACGCACGCACACACACACATCTCACGCACACACATCTCACGCACACATAAATGACTAAACCATGGTAGTCTTCGCTACGTAACGAGTATAAAATATATACACACATATACATACATGCACATATGTATATTTATATATACACGCACACAATTCGCAGGGCCTTCGGTAGTGAAGACTACGACGGTCATGTTCGTCACTTCGAAGATGGTCGCGTCCACAAAGATATCCTCTTTGGACAGTTGACGGATGACAAAAAAACAGTCAAGCCACCACGGCTGAGATTATTAGATTTGTGTAAGCGGGACATGCAGGCACTGGATATAGATCTGATATCCTGGGAAGACGATGCTGCAAACTGATCCATATGGAGATGCGCCCTAATGAACCACTTCAGACTGTGTGGAAAGAAGAACATGCAATACTGAGAGATAAACAAGAGAAAACGACGCAAAGAAAATAGAAAAGAACAAAAACTCCTTAGAGATTCACCACTCCAAAGTCGCATCATCCTATAGCCGATAGTGACTGAAAGTGACTACTATACGATATAATATCCCCTTAAACACAAACGCGTACATAGCCGGTTCTAATTCAAATTTACTTTTTATCTCTCCAAATCTGTTTGTGAAGTTTGTATTTGCTTATTCGTATGATTTCAGACAACTTCTTTTTTTAATTAACGTAAAAAAACAGTTCATCAGAACTTGTATCTGAGATATTTGTCAAAATTGCGGTTCAGTCAATAAAATTAGCCCCTCTTGGCAAGAATATATATAATACGGAAACTACAGTTTACGTAGGGGGAATAATTAGAATATCTGCTTACTTAAACTTTGTCTGCCGTTTAAATCCATATTTGCACGTAAAAGCCATACGTTTATAGACCATCTACCCGTATTACGTTTTTGACATTGTTTTGTTATCTTTATGCTGATTAAGGCATGTTTATTTGTTTTTTTGGTTTGTTTAAAGGTTTGTCTTTCTGGATTCTACTGGTGAAGACCAACCCTTTCTACCTCATACATTAGTCCTTTGGGCGATATCAGCAGGATACGGTAAGTGCGTGTATCTGTTTTTAATGTGGACGTATTGTCCAGTGTGTGGATGCGTGTTTGTATCTGTTTGTAATGTGGACGTATTGTCCAGTGTATAGATGCGTGTTTGTATCTGTCTGTAGTGGGGGCGTATTGTCCAGTTTATAGATGCGTGTTTGTATCTGTTTGTAGTGTGGACGTATTGTCCAGTGTATAGATGCGTGTTTGTATCTGTTTGTAGTGTGGACGTATTGTCCAGTGTATAGATGCGTGTTTGTATCTGTTTGTAATGTGGACGTATTGTCCAGTGTATAGATGCGTGTTTGTATCTGTTTGTAATGTGGACGTATTGTTCAGTGTGTGGATGCGTGAGTCCTGAGTGGTTTGCCGGGGTCTTTGTGTATGGCAAGGACAAGAATAGCACCACTGCCTTACAGAGAGCATGTCGTAAGAGGTGACTAACTGTGTAACATGGCATAACACCGGTCATGGTTAGGTGGTTTGTTTAGAGCAGCATAGATGGCGCCTAACAGGCTGAGGGTCTACTTGGCTCTAGTGTTTGAGTTTATTTTCTAAGGACTCAAGTTTTACAACGCAAGAAATAACTTTCTTTCCGAAATACCACAGCAACGTATTAGTCGATATATTAATCTCTAAAACGTGTCTATCTTTATCTGATTGAACTCTAGCTTACGTTTCACGATATTTGTAGAATTAGTCGTTTACAAAAGCATAATCGTACATACGAGTGCATGAGCTGCAGTGGTCAGCGACCCATATCTGACTGCTAGCGACATGGCCAGCGACCCATAGCTGACTGCTAGCGACAGGGCCAGCGAATAAGAGCTGACTGCTAGCGACAGGGCCAGCGAACAAGAGCTGACAAGACCCATCCTTCTACACCTCCACGCGGTGATTCTGGATAACAGGCTGCAACAGGACAGACTGGCTAAGAAGAAATGATCGAAGCGGGAATACTAACCCGGTACTCAAAAAATGCTTGCTAAAGTCGGATGTGTTGTACCGAAAGGTGCAAATATCGCAGTCAAGCTGTAAACTACGACACAACGCATTCCGTTCTCTGGACTACATTTTGCTACTTAAGCCCTTTCAGGGTTTGGTAGCGGGAGATTGAGAACGAACAAAGCCAAGCCAAGCGATCTCACATACTGTGATACACAAGCAAAATGGGGGGGGGGGGGGGGGGGGCTAAGTGGCGTCGAGGTAAGGTCTCCACCTCCAGTGCCGGAGATCGAGTGTTCGAATCGCGGTGGTGACCGGGAATTTCATGTGGATCTTCTGGTAAAAATTCCCCTGAGCTCTGGGCAGTGAGACCGGACACCCGTCTTCGGTGTCGAGCACTTTAAAAAGTCTTTGACTGTTGGAAATTGAAAAGAGTATGCTTATAACGGCCGCTGGCCAGACAAAATTCAAATTAAGAATCTACCCAAGCTATTTGTACCTTTCCCCAAGCAGTTTGTTAAGAGAAGCTATAGATGGCGCCTAACTGGCTGCGAGACTAGTTAGCTCTAGTGTTTGAGTCTATTAAGATAAACTCGCACATTGGTTGAACCACCCTCCAATAAACTGGTTGTATACATACTCGGTAGAGTCTTCTAAACCAGTTTAAAGTCGTAAAGTTAAGTTAAGGCCATATATATGTGGTCAGGTCACTTTTCCGTATTGTCATATTAATGCTATATGATATCAGAACTCTCTGTTTCTCTCTTGAAATGCAAAAATTTGGGTTCTCCAATTGTTTATCGAAAGGTAACCAGTTCTCCGTGATGGTTTATCATTTTACTTCAGAGAGTAGCCAACGCGCTAACAGCCCTGATTTATTACAATGTTCTTGGCAGTAAACAAGTACGACGCAATATCGACTAAAAAACATGGTATGTAATTACATACTGTATTTCGTAATATTTCATGTGTATTATATGACATCGCGTGCACTGACTTTGACAATGCACGGTATGTTCTTTTATATCGCAACTCGTGCGTGTGCAGCTTATTCTTCCTGTGTAGTTAGTAACTTTTTGTCAGAATTTACAACTGCTCTCCGCTGTGATTTTCAGTACATCCGCTTTTGGCAAATATTTTTGGAAAGGGATGGAAAATGGGTATTCTTCTTCTTCTTCTTCTTCTTCTTCTTCTTCTTTTTCTTCTTCTTCTTCTTCTTCTTCTTCTTCTTCTTCTTCTTCTTCGTTCTTAGACTCCAGCTATCAAAACCTGAAAAAAGGGTTTTGCTAATTTCACGATGCTGTCTGGAAAACGGAAAGCTTTGTGTGTAGTTTACATCTTAACTGCGATATTTGCGCGTTTCGGTCCCATACATCCGACTTCAGCATGATTTTGTTTTTGGATTCAGCGTTAACTTCCCTCTTCGATCTCTACTCCTTAGCCAGTCTGTTCTGTTGCAGCCTGTTATCCAGGATCACGATGTGAAGGTGGGGACAGATCTTAACAGCTCTGGCTCTTGGACCTGACGCTAGCAGCCTGCTTTTGGTCGCTCACCGCCACAACTCATGAACTGTTCAGCATCTTGATCCTTGTCCTTTATCAAGTATACCCGTGGTTGACGAAGAGATGCGGACCAATGCATATATGTACCTTCGTTACAATCTCTCGAGTGGCCAGAGGTGCCGTCACTACACATGAGTTGGAATTGCTGCCTGAGGAATAATGAGATGGCTGATTCATATGTGTGTACTACGTCTCTAGCAGAACTTGCTGATCCTGGGACACCGACATACTGTTTTGCTTTCCTTAGTAGATACTCCAAAGACGAGTCCCCATCTTCGCTGCCTTATTGCATCTAAAATAAAAGACTTTAAACAAACTCCAACTGACGAAGACGTGTCCTTTGTCCGGGAGGCAATTAACTGGCTATCAAAAGATACCATTTCATAGCTAAGGGATTATATCTTCATTATCATCAAAATAGTTTTAGTTAATGCTTTTCTTTTTTTTAATAATTCAACAATCAAACTGTCCAGATGGAGATATTTTCCAAATGCAGGCCCTGCATGTTCCCGGGGTATGTCCGATGGCCCGCCACAATTGTTAGTTGTCGATCACAGTTCTAACAATCTATCCCCTATGTAGGTCTCGTTTTGCAATAGTTCGATTAACGACAATTCAGTTGTACGACATTTAGTCGTATCTCGCCGTGTACCAATGATCATGAAGTATTGTACGTCCATCGCCTGATTATAGTAGTATTTGAGCATTCGCTTTTCACTGCGTAGGTGCGGGGTTCAATTCCATTAACTATCAAGATTCAGTCGAGTGAGGTACCTGAATTACCGTCAAGTAAGGAAAACGCAGTGAGGAGCTGAAATGCCATCCCACCATACAAGATGTGGCTTTGTCTCGTATACTGAAGTCTCTAACAACTTTATTTCCGACCACCGGTTAACTCTGCTGAAGGACACCATTGACATTTACTGCAGTTTATCAACTGAAGTTAGCTAAACGTCTTTATACTAGTTTAGAAGACTGCAGAGTCTGTATACAACCAGTTTCTTGGATGACGGTTAACCGATGTGCGGGTCTATCTTAATAGATTCAAACACTAGAGCAAGATAGTTCTGCAGCCTGTTCAGCGATATCTATGCTGCTCTTAACAAACCACATAATCATGGCCGGTGTTATGCCATGCCATTTAGTCGACTCTTACAACATGCTCTGTGAGGCAATGGTGACAATATTGTATCTGTCGTTCCCAAAGATCGCGGCGCAGTACTTATTTTGTAGAATGTCAGGTTATATACAAAGTATTCTTTTGTGATACGTGTCTAAGGAGTATATAGACTAGGCCGCTTGGCTTCCACAGCAAAGGAACATATTGTTGTCCATGTCGTCACACT
The DNA here is from genome assembly GCA_036924085.1 of Ariolimax columbianus. Classification (NCBI taxonomy): domain Eukaryota; kingdom Metazoa; phylum Mollusca; class Gastropoda; order Stylommatophora; family Arionidae; genus Ariolimax; species Ariolimax columbianus. The sequence goes on from JAVGWX010000018.1 coordinate 24,043,239, forward strand.
CTTCATTGTGCTTTACTCTACCTGGTACCTGAAATGCAGGAAAGAAAAGGCGTAACAGGTAGATCGAGTACTGATAACTCCACCTCACAAACGACAGACAACTTATAACGAATATCCCTGAAACTTATTTCCCGTCTCTAGTGACCTACCATTTTAATAATTTGTAGATCGTCTTCTGTTTTGCCATAACTGGAACACTCAAGTAAGGACTTTTTTTTTCAACGTTTCTGGCCTCAATCTACTTCCGAATCACGTAACGTCGCGTAAAGTCACCAGAAACTAATCGATATTTGTAACAGCACAAATCAATTGCAGGCATGGGGAAATCAACCGGGTGCAAAAGCAGTTTGCATTCCGAGAACAATGGTATGTGTGCTACAAACATGTAAGAAATTCCACGACTGAGCTTTAGATGAATACAGCTCTGCAAAATCAATTTCAAGTCTACAAAATGTATTGTCCATTAGATTTACAAAATAGCATTTAGAAAAGTCTTGTTCGTCCAGTTTTTAGAATAGAAACACACGGCTAAGTGCGGTTTAGATACGGCGTCGGAATAAAAACATGAACACAGCATACGTTACGATCGAAACGCTTTCATCCGGGACAAATATCAACACAACTAAAAGCATTTGAAATCATCTAACTGGTGGGGGACGTCGTTGGCTAGTGGTTAAGTGACAAGGCTCATAACCAGAAGGTCCTGGGTCCGATTCCCATCACAGCAACGGCCGTTAACACTGGGAAGCAAGCCCTTAGAGAATGCAGGAGGAAGCAGACCCTTACGTAAAATGTATGCTGAAGTCGGATGCACTGGGCCGACAGGCGCAAAATAAAAACCACGGTGCAACGCACACTGCCTTGGGGATTAGAGAAATAAGGTAAAGGAAAAAAAAACATCGCCTATTACAACTAAAACGCCTTCATCTGGGACCAATAGCAACACAAATAAAAGCATATGACATCATCTAACTAACCGTTAGATTATCGATGAACACGTAGATGTACTTAACTACGATTCTCCATCTTGAAAGTAGATCGACAAACACTAGTCCTTAGTCTTAGTCTACCTGTACTTCTACAGGGGCGGATGTTCGTGTGCGGGTCCCAGCTCTGTCATGAGCTGGATGTAGCAGGGGGAGGATTGCCTGCTTAGCGGGCTAGGCTCGAGCAGCTTATTACTACGTAGCGTTGGGACAAGTGCTTCGGAGGGTGGTTAACCGATGTGCGAGTCCATCGTTATAGACTCAAACGCTATAGCAAAGTAGACCCTCGGACTGTTAGGCGCCATCTATGCTGCTCTTAACAAACCACCTAACCATGGCCGGTGCTATGCCATGCCAAACAGTTAGTCTCCACTTACAACAAGTTCTCTGTGGGGTAGTGGTGGTAATTTTGTCCGTGTCATACACAAAGACCTCGACAGACCACTTGGACACTAGTCCAATAAAACAAATTTTTAGGAGAGACAACTCTGACAACAAACAATTGCTGCCTTTCAGGCAGGCTGGGGACAGTCTATGGTTACTGAAGCAGCTTCAAACAAATACGTGCTGGTAACGGCTACACTGAGTCCTATGGTGGAGAACGTATTGCAACGTAACCTGTTTCGTGAAGCCATCCGCAAACATGATGTTATTGGAGCAATTACCGATGACGAACGAAGAAAGAAGAACATAAAAAGGCGTGTTGTGATAATATAAATAAACAATATCAAATCAGCATATGATTACACACAACGAAAGTGATTTACGTGGCCAGATGATTAACCATACTAGTAAGCGAATGGAAATGAATGGGGATGCTGACGTCTTCCGGTGCGTACTGGATGCGCGCACTTGCCCTCCGTCCGTCCCTGTCCGATATTTCAAAGTGCTGGTCTGTAGATTCCTGGTTCATTGTTTGGAGTATCCGCACCTATCTCCGGCTAGAGAAGTAGGGGCAGACTTAAACACTCATGGAGAATGGAAGTCAGACAAACCTAAATTCGGCAGGAAAGACAAAGGGGACCTGGGAATGACTGCGCATGACGGGAAGACTTGGCGAGTAGTTGATGAGGAGCCAACTTGTGTAAGGAGTTGACGAATTTTGATTAAAGCGTATAAAAGGTCACACGATGCATTGCAGCGTGTACTCTCGATGCAAGTAATTGCACAGCTTTCTCATCATCATCATTATGTAACTCTCACTCCAGTTGGCGTATTATAGGCTCAACACTGTATTTGGTTTACCCTAACTACCTGTTATCAAAATGTGAGGTGTTGGCCAGAATAGCACAGACAACAGCGACGCTTGCACGGCTGAACAAAATCTGGCAAGATAAACGGTTGACATTATGCACGAATATCAGATTAATGCGTACATTGGTCCTCAATATTCCTCTATGCTTGTGAGACATGGACAGTTACAGCTGACCTTCAGCGAAGGATAAAGACCTTAGAGATGAGATGTTTCCGAAGACTTTTAAACCTCACGTTACAAATGAGAAAATACGAGATATAACTACAACAGCAATAGGGCCTTTTGAAGACCTCTTGGTAACTATCAAAAGAGGGAAACTTGCTTCGTACAGTCATATATCGAGATCAAATGGTCTTGCAAATACCATCCAGCACGGGAAGGTGCAAGGCAGACGACGAAGAGGCCGTCCCAAAAAGAGATGGGAGAACAACATACAAGAATGGACCAGTCTCCTACCAGAAGATTCACAGACAGCGGCCGCTGACAGAGAAGGGCGGCGTAGGTTTGTGAGGATGTCTTCAAGTGTGCCCTAACGACCTCACTGGTTACGGAGTGACCTAACCTGAGCCGAACTACCAATAAGGATTCCTGAATGCATGTGTTTGCAGTGCGGTTTCGAATAACAGTGTGTCTTACATAGTGTGATTGTTAACCTTCTGCGGATACTTAAAGCTTTCCTTTGGGGATCTCGTTCAGTCCTGATTGTGGAGGATAGAATATAACCACTTTATCTCAATTCATGTAGTAAAATGCGACTAAAGAGAGTTGAGCATTGATCTTTTCATTATGTAGCATGTTCTTTGCAAAACATCGCTCTCACAACAGTCGATCAGTAAGACTAAGTATAACTCCCGCCTCGTTTGCTGTCATCTTCAGAATCTCCGTGATGTCTTATGTCCATTTTGTCCTCTGTCTGCTTCTGCCCTACTTTCCAGGCACCATGCCCTCCAGCATCGAGTATCAAGCGAGCATTGATCTAGTAAAATTAATTGTTACTGAAACCACCACCGCAGAATCTCGCAAAGGAGTCCAATTATAGTAACGGCCGGATGCTCCGACTGGAATGAGAAAGGACAAATGACTTAGTTAAGCTTCAATATCGGCCAGATTCTATGCCAGTTATTGATTTGCCGTATCACATCTGCATGAAAATAGCTCCTATAGTTTTCTTCCAATTCCTATTTTCAGCACTGAAAAATACCAGGAAGTGCAGATGTCTGTGTAGCTAATGATTGCAGTATTCCTCAGTGGTTTTAATCATTTCGTAGACCAGTACGCCTGAATAAATTGGAAGAGATTTATAGAAGCTGACAGGAATAAACATGAATCAGGGTTCGGGGAACCGCACGAAGAATGTCGATGTAATATTATAAGGGACGTTGTCATCAAAGATTAAATGGTTGAGACTTCAACGTTCAGAATCTAGGAAGACCCCCCCCCCCCCACCCCCCACCCCAAACAGGCGCAGATGATAGATGCTACCAACAATCCAGAAAAGACCAGTTTATCATACTTCGTCTCCGGACTGACCACAACAGAATGTGTCACCACCCAATTCAAATTAGGTACGATCAGCCTATGCTACTGCGGCCTGGCAAACACGACAGCAGAGAATGTACTTCAGGACTGTTTCCAGCATACAGATCTCATGACGATGTGTCGACATCCGCTCCCATTTTTCAAAAACTACCGTGCAAATTAAAGCAGACGTTTTTGTGTAGTTTTTTTGGGGTTTTTTTTTGTTTTTTTGTTATTTGGTGGGGATGGGTGGAAGATCCAAAGTGACAGTCTAATACTAAGTGAGCAACTATGGAAGAAGAAGGTGGAGAATAAGAAGAAGAAGAGGAAGAAGAAGAAGAAGAGGAGGAAGAAGAGGAAAAAGAAGAGGAAGAAGAAGAGGAAGAAGAAGAAGAGCAAGAAGAATAAGAGGAAGAAGAAGATGAAGAGGAAGAATAAGAGGAAGAAGAGGAAGAAGAAGAGGAGGAAGAAGAGGAAAAAGAAGAGGAAGAAGAAGAGGAAGAAGAAGAAGAAGAGCAAGAAGAATAAAAGGAAGAAGAAGATGAAGAGGAAGAATAAGAGGAAGAGGAGGAGGAAGAGGAGGAAGAAGAAGAGAAGGAGGAAGAAGAAGAACCAACAAGAAGAAGAAGAACAACAACAAAAAGAAAACAACAAAAACAACAACAACAACAATAACCAACAACAACAAGACGAAGAACAAGAACAATAACAAGAAGAACAAGTCAAAGAAGATTGTTTTCAGGATCTCAGCGTTATCGTAGCGTGGCCGAATGGTTTCGATGCCTTTCTGCCGACAATGAGTGCTGCGGATCGAATCCCCGGTAAGGCATGTGTTGTTTTCCTGTTGGGAGTGAAATCATTTTTTTTTAAACATAGCCAGCACACGGCGTGGCGACAACAGTGGCAAGGTGACCTCTAGTCCTCAACTTGAAAACCTGATTACCCCAACAACGGGAATAAAGTCGCACGACAGAATGACCTCTACCTTACCCCATCAATCGAGTCAGGTACCAATTTACTTCTGTTTAAATTGAAGTATGTCGAGACCGAGGTTCGAACCTGGACGAGATGCAGTTACTCTAACCTCTCCTGTAACGTCAAGAAGTGGGTTATACCTCATAGATCGAAGACTGCTGTCACAAACAATAACAGCCTCCAGGGTGGCAGGTATGGGCAGAGCAGCTCAACCTTACATTGTTTTGGTGTTTTCTTTCCAGTACAACAATAGCGTTTGCGCGCTTACAAGGGGGCGTAGAATCTGATCAGCGACTTTGATTGTGTTTGTGATCGGTTGATTGCTGTCTGACTGTGACAAAAGGAAACTGTTTCTGATATCCAGTGGCGTAACCGTCGTTCGTATGGGCTAGACACAGTTTAGTGAGACACTAATTGACGCTGGGAATCTATTCTCTTTTGGTGCTTAAAGTACTTGTTTTAAATGTTGCGTATATTTTATTTTTCATTAGTAGTTAGATGGAATCCGTATAAAAGGAAGTAGAGGTGTCTCTTGATAAGTAATTTATATTAAATATGGCGCCTAACCGGCTGCGGGTCTGTTTTGCCCTCGTGTTTAAGTCTATCATTGATGTCCCCATGTCACGGGTGTGACTGAAGTTAACACTAATTGTTGTTGTTGAAGGAATGCTTACAATGGGTAGATTTACTCATTTGTGCGCTCTAAAAAGGACGTTTAGGGGTGCTTTGTTGTAGCTTTCCTACCATCCCGACCGTACTGGTGAAAGTGGACTGAAGTCGTCCAGGTAGTTGTGCTATGCTTGGCTTTACCTGCGTGTCGCTCACTACTACAGGGATCACGTCGAATCTTCACTTCGTTATCCAGGCTGCCACAAAAAGAGCATGCTTCCAGGAAGGGCTACGGGAAAGCCAAGGTGAGGGTCTTGGCCAATACATTTTGCTTGACCCTGACTAACATGTCTAGTCAGTATTGCGTCCATTTTCATTGCATGCCACGACCGGAATCTCCTTTCAGCCATAGGTTAATGGTCCCTCACCTTGACCTACAGATGTGGGCACTAGTCAGCAGCAGCGTCTTCTAGTCTACGTGTGGGGGCTACTGCTGTCGAGAAGTACGACATTCGCCTCTCAAATCGTCAAGGAAACGGGGGACGATCGAGTCCCACAAGTTTCAAACGACCCCTGGTCTCACAGATTGTACGACCTGAATGTCTGCATCTTGAGCTACTCCCAGTCGTCTTGAGTGTATGTCTTGCCACTGGTTCCCGGTAACTCAGAACGAGACAGTGAGATTGATGTCCAGGGCAACTTCTTTCTCACTATAATCCAAACAGCGCAAGTTACATCTTCAGGACGAGAACAGTCTGATGATGTCGCCATCTTGGCTTGCAATGGGCAACTTACTTACTTACTTTCACGGTCCAGTGCACACAGCTGAACTTGACGAGAATAGCCTCCTTGGCCCTGTTTGCTGACAGTGCTAATTTAGGCGTGGTTAGGAACTATTTACATAGGCCAACAGTTAACCACCCTCTGCAGCCATTTCCCAGTTCACATAGTATCCGGCCTCCAGTTAGCAGCCTGCAACAGACTTAGTTCGACTAACTAACTTTGAATTCCCAATTTAACTTAACTTCATTAAACTGGTTTAGAAGGCTGTACGGAGTCTGTAAACAACCAGTTCGTTTCACTCCACCGATACTGAAAATACTGAGCATCCAATCTATTTTTGAATGCATTCACTGACTGCACTTTAACTACATCCTGCGGCAATGCATTCCAAGAACTCAACTCTCTGACTAAACAAAATATTTCGTAATATCTAATATGGACCTGACTTTAAACAATTTGTAATTGTGCCCTCTTTGTCTTGTTGCCGGTCGCATATTGAAAAACTTTGGACGTGTTGGTAGTCCCTCAAGGCAATATGTATATATATATATATATATTCTATGGACAGAAAGGGAACATTCTTTTTTATCATAAAAATAGACAGCAGTAGATACATGAATACATTATAACTGTCCGTTGTTGTTGATGACAAACACCGACATCATCCTTGTATGTGTTCTGTTTTGTTTTGGTTTTCTGTACTTGCTGCCGTGTTGCGGCCCGTGTTTGCTGGACCTCATGTGGCTTATCAGTTCAATGCGGGCACGGAATATATTCTTTTGCACCGTTTGCACACTATGTCTTTTGCAGTCGGGGAGGGGGGGGGGGGGTGTTTCCCTGCACTTTCCTTCCGAATCAGGCGTTTCAGTTATGCTGTCTCCATACGGTGACTCTCCTCTTCTGCAACGCCTAGATACATATCAGATTAAAAACACTCATAAAATAAATACTATGGACCTTGATATAATGAGAGAAATGAAAGATTATCTGCAATAGAGAAATGTGTGATGTCAACCTAGATAACATGAGAGATGTCTGAGATTAGGACTGTCCATAGCAAATGCTTCTTCTTCTTTCGCTTGGTGTATCTCAACATCTGCAAAGTTGTCTATTGTACGAGCCTCACTGTCTTCTGCAGCTCACACATAGGTCCATATAGTTTTCCTTCCAGTGTCATTTCTTTTGGCCAGTATGTCCGCCTCAGTATCTCATACTCTGGACAGTCCTGAAGTATATGCTCCGCAGTCTGGGGTGACTGTCCACATGTACACATGCTTGAGCTGCCAATCCTAAATTTTGTGTACATGTGGCTGCGGAGTCGGTTGTGTCCCGTTCCGAGTATGACAATCTGCTCTTGCCTATATATATTATGATAGTCATATAGCAAATATTGTTATCTACGGTATAACGTTAGATAAATTTGTACATCAAACCTGTCCTTTTTTTATGTATTGATTGTCAATCTGCTGACGACATTACCGATCTGGCTGGAACAAAACCTGAGCTTGCAATGCTGTCCACAAATTTGGGATGGAAATCGGTGCAGAAAACGAGTGTGATTAGGGTCAACGCCCTAAAGGGTATTTTAAACCTGATTAGGGTCAAAGGTGAACCTCTGGAAAGTGTTACGCGGTTCATATATCTTGGAGCAGAAATGAATGTGGAGGGGTCTAGAGCGGAGATCCAGTCAAGAACAGCGATGGACATGGTCGCCCTGACCAGACTGCGAATAATCTGGAAAGACAAGAACATTAGCCTTAAATCGAAGCTTACTTTAATATAGACAATGGTCACCTCGGTATACCTCTACGCGTGAGACTTGGAGTCTGGCGGCTGCCCTAGAGCGTAAAATTTGCACAATGGAAATGAGATGTTTGCGAAAAATTCGTGGCATTTCATATTTGGATCGCGTTACAATCTGGAGTGTTCTTGAAATTGTTAGACAGGAGTTAGGCCAGTATAAAAACCTACTGACTATAGTAAAAACACGAAAATGTATATGGTATGGATATATATCACGATCGATGGGGGCTGACCAAGAGCGTCCTGCAAGACACTGTGCCTGGGAAGCGTGGGAGAGGGAGACCAAAAAAGAGATGGGAGGACAAAATCAAAGATTGGACGGGAAGGTCTATAGCTGAAACTAATGCCCTGACGACAAATCGAGACGTATGGCGGGAACTGGTTCGACACACGGCAATAACAATGCCTCAATGACCTTCTTGGTTACGAGACATATGATGGTGATAATTTTCAGTTCCTTACTTCGCTGCCATTTTTTCTCCTAACAGTAAACCCAGTACCAATTTACTTGTGGGTCCACTGAAAGGTGGCGATTACAAGAATCTCAGATATGTTGTCATTTCCGTGAGAAGTTGAAGCTCTACCATGCTGCCACTCGTCTGAGATTGTCAAGAGTGTTTTTTTTTTTTTGTTGTTCTCCTGCTCGGACGCCCGTGTGCAGTGTGTCGCACGTTAAAAATCCCTCTGCAGTTGGAAATCGAAAAGAGTAGGCTTAACGGCTGCTGGCGGGGCAAAATGTTAATATTATGTTAAAAATATAGCCAATATATTACGGGATGATCCCATGTGCTACAGAGTTCATGCATTGTGCTAAGATTCTCCAAAATATATGGAGAAGAACAAAGCACTTATGGGTTAAACCAGAGCCTACTGAGTTGGGACCCGTTCAAGGATGACCACCCCTTGACAAACAGCGGGCCGAACTAACAACTGCACATACAGGCCTTCTGACTCACGGAGAAGTCCCTTTGAAACGTCACATTCCGCGGCTGACTAAATAACGAAACTTGCATGTGCCAACTATCAGTGCAACTATAGCAGCATTTTATGGAAACAAAGATGGATTTGCAGTTGGTTTTAGGTTAGGATTCTGTGAAATGATCACTCTCAACAGTGATGTGTTGTGTTTTGTACCGTGAATTGGTTTTATTTCTCTGTGTGGAGCATGGATTTAAATAATAAACATTGTGACAATATGAGTTCTGCTATTTAGTCGGCTTTGGAATGTGACGTTTGAAAGAGATTTTCTCGGTGAGTCAGCCGGCCTATCTAAAGTAAGCTGTGGTTAAACCCTGTGGAATTATGTTGACTCTTCGACTAAACTAAACTATCTCTCGTTCGACTTGTTTTCAAAGCTCCGTGTAATAAATTCATAAAAACAACGACTACCTTATTGCCTTATAAATCCAAGATCGATGACATAAAAGCGACATAAAGACATGTTCAAAGACTTAACGGCTGCACAAATACCTCAACGGTGTAGCATAGGATGCACTAAAACAGGTTCAGTTATCTAAGCATCGTGCTGCAGTAAAAGCTGCATTTGCACTTAATGGCAAAACATACAATCAATCAATCAATCAAAGCCCGTCGTTCCTCACTGTATATAGACGATTGGTAACATCCCGCCAGCATACACGATCCTGTGTTGCTCTTTTTGACACTCTCCAGGTCTAATCATTTAATCTTAGTACCTTCTCACATTCACTTCTTCATGTATTTTAGGGTCTACCTCTCTCTCCCTCTCTCGCTGTCTCTCTTTCTTTCTTACCTTGAGGATTCCATATAAGAGCCTGTATGTTTACGTTCCTTTCATAGTATATGTCATATTCAGTCCCATTTTCTTCGTTCATTTGTTGCTATACTGGTTGTTGTTGGCTCCTTCCCAAGTGTCTTTATTCCTCATCGTGTCCTGCCACTTTATGAACATTATCACCCTTAGACATATGTTAACGAAGAACTGAAGTCTTTGTTGTGTGGCCTTGGATGTTCTCCATGTCTCCGTTCCATACAGCAACACCAACTTGACACTTGTCTCCGTTCCATACAGCAACACCAACTTGACACTTGTCTCCGTTCCATACAGCAACACCAACTTGACACTGGCGTTAAATATTCTAACTTTGGTAGGAATCTAGATTTCGCTAGATCTCCCTCCGTGTGTTATATAGTGTCAGGAATGCCCCTTGCCCCTTTCCAGTTTTGATCATTATATCTGCATCAGTACCTCTTGTATCAATCGTGCAGCCCGAATAGGTAAAGGTGTCCACTTGTTCCAATTACTTCCCTTCTAGTATGATTGGTTCTTTGCTGATAGTTAAGAAGCTTGATTTTTCTTCATGTTGATATTCAGTCCCAATCTGGCTGATTGTTCTTTCACCCCATCTAGTTTTTCTTGCATTTGGCGATGACTGTGTGACAAATGTACCAGCACGTGTTTTTCAGCTGTTGTCTAGTGCCATACAAATTTTATATATTTATCTGACCTTGGAAGAAGACGCATTTTCCTAACATCATTAAGCGCAGATCACTCATACAGGTGATGATTAACGGTTTCGTATTAGTTGTGCACAGAGCTGGCAGAGTGAGTTGTGGTTGGATACTGTTCAAGTTATTGTTAAGGAGATGTTTTGAGATCTCAGCCAGAAAATCTGATATTTCCTTGTGAGTTGATGTCATTTGAATTTAGGATTGCCCTCCTCCTTCTTCTTTGTTCGCTCTCAATCTCCCGCTTCCAACCCCTGAAAAAAGCTTTGCAAGTAGCGGAATGTAGTCCAGAGAACGGAATGCGTTGTGTCGGGGTTTACAGCTTGACTGTGATATTTGCACCTTTCGATCCAACACATCCGACTTCAGCAAGCATTTGTGAGTAACGGGTTGCCCTCCATCTTCGATCCCTTCTGCTTAGCCAGTCTGCTCTGTTGCAGCTTGTTATCCAAGGTCACCGCGTGGAGGTGTAGAAGGGTCTTGGCAGCTCTGGTTCGCTGGCCCTGACGCTAGCAGTCACCTATGGGTTGCTGACCACTGCAGTTTATGCGCTGATCAGCGTCTTGATCCCAGGCTTGCCCTATTTCTATAGACCTCCCTCCCCGAGGATTATGTATGCAGTAAAGTAACTGTACCAAGAAATTGTGAGGCGCAAAACCTCATAAAAGTATTCAAGAAAATAACCTAAGATCTTCACTAAAAAAAAAAAATCAAAGATCCAAAGATTTGAACGGGAAGTTCCGATCACAAGATCTTCACGAAGTCAAGCAGTATTAGCAATTGGGCTAACAATAGAGACAGAGCGTGTCATCTCGGACAGCTGCGATATCTTTAAATTGGAAGTATTAGGTAGATTATACCTCTTTCGGTAGCTTAGTTGAATGTACTGTAAGGTGTTCTCGATATACACTTCACTGATTCGCTAAGATCCAGCTCCATTTTCTGGGCTCTCCTTACCACAGTTAGTGTTACTGTTGTTCTTGTTTTTGTTATTGTTATTGTTGGTGCTGTTGTTGTTGATGTTGCTGTTGTTGTTGTTGTTGCTGTTGTTATTGTTGTTCAATACCCACAATTAGTAATATTACATTTGTATGCGCCCTAAAAAGGGCGTTATGTGGTGGGTTTCAGTAGCTTTCCTCACATTCTAAGTGTGCTGAAAAATTGTGGAGCGGGTCCTTCTAAAAGTGGTGCTTTGCTTAGCTTCATCTGCGTGTCGCTCACTAATCCGGGATCACGTCGATCCCCGACTTCGCTATCTTTGCTGCCATGAAACAGCCCGTTTCCAGGTAGACCTATATTGATGTGAGGATCTTGGCCAATATATTTTACCTAACCGTGACTAACATGTCCGATCAGTATGTTTTATTCTCCTCTCCTCACCACGGAATAAATAGTCGCCTGGCAAAATAATTATTATCTTTCAATTTTATAAGTATAGTTTTTATTTGTTATTGGCGAAAGCGGAAGGGGCGGGATACCGGAAGGTTATTTTCGAGTCTTAACCATGTGTTGTCATCGCCAGCTTGACATACCACAGCCAACTCAGAACTAGCTACGAGCCAGGTGAATTCCTCTAACTAAAACAAAGCATTGAATGCAAAGAAATAATATTGAACGAATTTTGGTGGCAGTACCAACTGCGTCATCCTGTTAAGGGGCAGCAGGGACTGAGATTTGTTCGTACATTAGACGATAAATATATTCGTTGCCCGCAAGCACTGCTCGTCGTCACTTGGCGGTCAAGTTTTGAAGTCTCAGTGGCGCCCCCTTCATGAATGTCGAGACAGGATACTCCAGACCGTTACGCGCATAGCTTTTAGAGCAAGGTAATGTAAATGAAACTTGTTGTATACAGACTCTGCAGAGTCTTCTAAACCAGTAAAAAGACGTTAAGTTAAGTTAAGTTCAGTTAAGTTAAGTTAAGTTAAGTTAAGTATAGCATCTTTTATTCTTGATGTCTCGTATCTCTGAACACCCTAGTCTGTGCGATTGGTGGCCATTGTTTTTCAAGTCAATATGGTTAATTATGCACTGGATCAGTGTTCTCTTAAATGTGTTCTTGTACCGTTTCTGATGTCCATCGTTGGCTCTCTTGCCATTTTGAAGATCACCATATAATAGCTCCTTTGGTAGACGTTAATCCGACATGCGTACGACACGGCAAGCCAATTTCAGCTGTGCTGCACATATCATGGTATGTGTACTGGACATGCCCGATCACGCTAACACATATGTATTTGGCACAATGTTCTGTCATATAATCCTCAGTAGTCAGTACATGTGGAATTGGTTTAATTACCCAACATGACGACTATAGACGGTCCAGGTTTCACACGCATATCAAATAGTGGGTAGAACAACTGCAACGTGGATCTCAATTTGTTTTTTAGGCCTGATCCCTCTCCTATCCCACACCCTACTACGAAGACTACCAAATGCCATATTTACCCTAGCTAATTTTGTATTCACCTCATCATTTACGTAATTAACCTGAAACAGAGTACTGCCAAGGTCTGTAAATCTGAACATTTTTTTCAAAAAGTGTTATAATAATGTTAACTTATGATAAATAAAGAGGTTTATCAGGTGTAGATATGGGACAAGTGGGAAGCAGAATACACATGCCATTAACCAATTGACACATATTACAGACTCTCCGCAGGTCAACAGGTACTAATCTTTAGCTATCTCTGTACAGGTCACACTAGACTGAGATACGATTAATTCAAGAAACTAAAATTAGGACTTATAGATGAATGTGTTTGCGGAACTGATAAAATGACTGCTGAGCATATGCTACAAATGTGTACATATGACGAACAGAGAAAGAAACACAATACCATTCCAGAACTATGAAGGTACCAACAGCATCAGTTTAACCACAGTGGTTTAGATATATTAAAGTTGAGGTAAGATGAGACTAACGTCTGCTCAGGCACAACATGCCGATCAGAGATGTTAGTCAAGGTCAGGCAAAACATACTGATCAGACATGTTAGTCAGGGTCAGGCAAAACATACTGATCAGACATGTTAGTCAGGGTCAGGCAAAACATTCTGATCAGAGATGTTAGTCAGGGTCAGGCAAAACATACTGATCGGACATGTTAGTCAGGTTCAGGCAAAACATACTGATCAGACATGTTAGTCAGGGTCAGGAAAAACATACTGATCAGACATGTTAGTCAGGGTCAGGCAAAACATACTGATCAGAGATGTTAGTCAGGGTCAGGAAAAACATACTGATCAGACATGTTAGTCAGGTTCAGGCAAAACATACTGATCTGACATGTTAGTCAGGGTCAGGCAAAACATACTGATCAGACATGTTAGTCAGGGTCAGGCAAAACATACTGATCAGACATGTTAGTCAGGTTCAGGCAAAACATACTGATCAGACATGTTAGTCAGGGTCAGGCAAAACATACTGATGAGACATGTTAGTCAGGGTCAGGCAAAAGATACTGATCAGACATGTTAGTCAGGTTCAGGCAAAACATACTGATCGGACATGTTAGTCAGGGTCAGGCAAAACATACTGATCAGACATGTTAGTCAGGGTCAGGCAAAATATACTGATCAGAGATGTTAGTCAGGGTCAGGCAAAACATACTGATCAGACATGTTAGTCAGGGTCAGGCAAAAGATACTGATCAAACATGTTAGCCAGAGTCAGGCAAAAGATACTGATCAAACATGTTAGTCAGGGTCCCAAGGCCAGAAGAAACGATACAAAGACTATGAAAGCATGTCTGAACAATTTCCCCGTTTGTGTCGCCTTCTGGAAGTTGCTTGTTCCGGACCGCTCAGCCTGGCGCACTGCCATCGCAGAGGGCACTCACATAAACGACCAGAAAATCGTCTTCGCTAGCCGTAAAGTATGTTAGAATGCATGACAGTCTCACATGCAGTAGTTTGTTTGCACTTAGACCGAATTTTCAGATCTAACTGTGCAGTCGCGTGCGGTCACATCTCACCATGCATATATGAGTCTGTCGCCGTCATTCCTTACGTTAGCCAACTATTATCAGTATTATTTCAGTTGTGACTGCACTCCATATAACCAACTGACTTAAACGACCATTTTCAATTATGGCTGCACACAGGTTACCGACAACCAACTCACACGAACCGCATTTTTCAATTACACATACATGACAATTAACTCGTTCATACGACGTCTTTCAATTACACATACATGACAATTAACTCGTTCATACGACGTTTTTCAATTACACATACATGACAATTAACTCATTCAAACGACGTCTCTAAATTACACAGAAACCTCAAGTAGCTGACAGTTAACTGATTCAAACTACGATTTTTTTTAAATTCCGATAAACACCTCCTAGAATGTGACTGTATGCAGCCTTCCCGAAAGACAGTAGATGGTTTATAATCAAATTTTGACTTCGTCTAGAAAAATGACTACCCCATATATGATTTACCAGCTTCATCTAATCGGAAATTCTGATTGTATGGGTCCAAACACGTATACAACAACGCTGTTCCTGTTTATGGGGACAGTTTCGTCTTAAGAAGGTCAAGGACTTTCTTTCATTCTTGCTAAGAACTGTTGTCTGCGCTGTTCAACAATGGCGACACCCTGTTGGTTATATTTGAGCTGGGCTTACGTTATCAGAGACTATGTTAAGGGCATGCCTTTAAAGTATTACGTTGTGATTGAGAGCCCATTGTTAATTCCACTTTTATATTTTTTAAACCATAACAAAAAGGTTACTATCGTGTCTCCCGTTGTTTGACATCAGCTTTAACATTCCTGTATTCTGAGCCCAGGACAAAATTTGAGGACATCTAATTTAGTCCCTTTCCTGTTTTTTAGGGAGACTGTCTCCTGTGGAGACTATGACATCATTTAGGACCAAATATAACAGTCCAGGTACTGTTCTGTCTCCTGGGGAGGCTATGACAGCATTTAGGACCAAATATAACAGTGCAGGTACTGTTCTGTCTCCTGGGGAGGCTATGACAGCATTTAGGACCAAATATAACAGTGCAGGTACTGTTCTGTCTCCTGGGGAGGCTATGACTGCATTTAGGACCAAATATAACAGTCCAGGTACTGTCCTGTTTCCTGGGGAAGATATGACAGCATTTAGGACCAAAAATAACAGTTCATGTACTGTCCTGTTTTTTTATGAAGCTATCACAGCATTTAGGACCAAATATAACAGTCCAGATACTGTCCTGTTTCCTGGCACGCTATGACAGCATTTAGGACCACATGCAACAGTCCAGATACTGGCCTGTTTCCTAAGGACGCTATGGCAGCATATTTATAAGACCAAATATAACAGTTCATGTACTGTCCTGTTTCCTAAGCAGGCTATGACAGCATATATATATATGATCAAAAATAACAGTTGATATACTGTCCTGTTTCCTGGGGAATCTATGACAGCATTTAGGACTACATGTAACATTCCAGATACTGTCCTGTTTCCTAAGGGCGCTATGACAGCATACATATATAGGACCAAATATAACCAGCGAGCTGCTTTCCTGTCATCTAATAAACTAAACATTCTTTATTCTGATTTAATTGCCAACCCGGCAAAGCTTTTAAGACAGTACAGACGTTCTTGTCAGCCTACATGCCACTTCATTCGAGCGTCTGGTTGGACTGGGCTTGGCCTTACAGAGTTTCTAGAAAGTTGTAAGCTCTCGTTTCGTGTCTAATGGTCAGATGTATTGCGTTCCGTCAAGAAAGTAGTATGTTACAACATTCTATGACACCATGTTCTGGTGGAGGTACGTTGCTTATTCTGCTTCTCTCTTTTACTTCGTATTTTTCTTCTTATTTTTCATCTTTTTCTTCTTCTTCTTATTATTATTATTGTTATTATTCGTCTGCTTCTTCATTTTCTTATTATTCATTATCTTCTTCTTATAATCACTGATTAAACAAGATAATCTCGCTTGCATTTTTGTAAAAATGTATGAGATAGTGTTTGTACTTCTCAAATGAGTACCATTTTTCGGGATGAGAGGAAACTACTATAACTCACAACTTAACGCCCTTTTTAAGAAGAGTAAACTTACTCATTGTGGGCATTCAACAACAACAACAACAACACCATACTCTCTGTGTGGCAGTGGTGCTATTCTTGTCCGTGTCATACACGAAGACCCCAGGGTGCATCACTCGGGACAATGTTTGACGTTCAAAGAGCATATACAGTTTCTAGATCTTTCTTACATACTTAGAAGGCTACTACAAACTGGACTAGCTTTTTCTACGGTAGAATGGCGTCGTGTGGAATTTCATGAGTTTAAGATGATTATATCCACACAGAACCCGAAGGTGCTGGGTTCGATCCCCATCACAGCACCGACCATTTCCCCGGGGGAGCAGACCCTTAGATAAAATGCATGCTGAAGTCGGATGCTCTGGGCCGACAGGCGCAAAATAAAAACCACAGTGCAACGCACATTAGAGAAATAAGGCGAACGCAGAAAAACAAAGAAATTATATCCATACTCTTAATAGCCTCTTTTGACATCCTGTTGAGGATTCCGTGGCCGTCTTTTTTATGGGTGCTTGATGCGGAGTCCTCTGCATCTCGTAGTCGCCCCCTAGTGGTATTGTCCTTGACTTGCCACTGGGGTCGGGTGGCTCGAGACGAGAGAGTGAAGATAAAAAGTAGTGCAGTTAATCCTTACTAAAAATAGCGCCAGTAAATAAATTATGCCATCATCGTCTGCAATGGACGGCGGCCTTTGCCTGTGTCGTGTAAAAGCCCTGTTGTGGACTGTCACACACCTAAACTTCACAGAAAGCAATCGGTTAATACTGGCTATACCAAATATAGTAACAAAAGCGGTTCAGATAAATAAGATCACTGTGACCGTCCAAGCATGTCATGTAGATGACGACTAAAGAAGGTTCTACGTGTGGTTAGCAACATTATCATGTGAAAGCCATTGCTACTGAAAAGCCACTACTCGTACTCAGGCTTTCTGTAAATAGACCATCTGTTTGTAGGGACCGTATGCTTGACTTGGAATGGAAAGTTCAATCATTGTCACTGACGCCATCATTGTCACTGACGCCATCATAATCACTGACATCATCATTATAACTGACGTCATCATTATGACGCCATCATAATCACTGACGTCATCATTATCACTGACGTCATCATAATCACTGACGCCATCATAATCACTGACGTCATCATTATCACTGACGTCATCATAATCACTGACGTCATCATAATCACTGACGTCATCATAATCACTGATGTCATCATAATCACTGTCGTCATCATTGTCACTGACGCCATCACTATCACTGACGCCATAACTGCTTCATTCTGTATTAAATATTATTGCAGCGCTAAGGATTGTATTCGGTGTCTTGTCACAGTACGCCCCATTTTACCAACAATAGAATGTGGTTCACGAAACATAGTATTCCTTCATATTAAAAAAATTATTCCTCAAATTGTTTTTGTGTCAAATTATATTTAGAATTTGACTAGTATATATAGCAGAATAAAGCACTGATCACATTCAAAGTATTCCTCAAGTTGTTTTTGTGTCAAATTATAAATAGAATTTGTAATGAGATATAAAGTAGAAATGAGCACCTCTCCCTTTAAAACAGGTATTCCTCAAGTTGTTTTTGTTTCTGTTTCTAATAATCGACATTACTGCGCTCTGGTCATACCCATGGGTGCTAAGTCTCTCTCAGCAAAGGGACCAGGGTCTGGATGGTGATGATACCTGTAACTCGCTGATTGTACCCATTCGAGCTCCGCTTGAACCTCGTTTAATGTCGAAAATTTGAAACCTATGGATTCCTTCTCATCTATTTTGTTGTCCTCATCCATTAGACAGTTGTTGAGTGATTTCAAACAGTGGCACTCTTTTGTTTTTGTTTTTGAAAAGTTTTTTGTTTTTTTTAAATTAGGATCTCTAGCAGAAAAAAACTTGATCATCTAAACAAAAATAATTGAAATATCACTACGTGTTATAACAGTTAATGTTCGATAAATCCCGCAGTGAAGTACAATGTCACTTTATATCGACGAAAGGATTTTTAACTACGTTTCGGGATCAAGAAGCTGAGCAGCACATGAGCTGCAGTGGTCAGCGACCCATAGCTGACTGCTAGCGTCAGGGCAAGCGAACCATAGCTGCCAAGACCCTTCTACACCTCCACGCGGTGATCCTGGAAAACAGCCTGCTGCAGGGCAGACTGGCTAAGGAAAAGGGATCGAAGAGGGAATGCACCCGGTACTCAAAAAATGATTGCTGAAGTCGGATGTGTTGGACCGAAAGGTGCAAATATCGCAGTCAAGCTATAAACTACGACACAACGCGTTCCGTTCTGTGGACTACATTCTGCTACCTAAGCCGTTTCAGGGTTTGGTAGCGGGAGATTGAGAACGAACGAAGAAGAAGAAGAAGAAAAAGAAGAAATACGTTTCATAGAATAATTTCTGTTGTTTATTGGAGAGAAAAAGTTTAATTTAAGATTGATCTTTGCCACAAACGGTGAACAGTTTTGAACTGTCGTATTTATGCTTTTCTTTCCTTTTTCGTCTTTCTGCGCCGTTAAATGACGTGGGGAGATTAACTTGCCTTTCTTGGGAAAAGTGTTTAGCGTTGGTTTTTGTAAGGTCGTGTTGATGTAAGGCTGTGTTGTTGTAAGGCTGTGTTGTTGTACGGTCGTGTTGTTGTAAGGTCGTTTTGCTATAAGGTCGTGTTGCTATAAGGTCGTGTTGCTATAAGGTCGTGTTGCTGTAAGGTCGTGTTGATGTAAGATTGTGTTGTTATAAGGTCATTTTGCCGCAAAGTCGTGTTGTTCTTTGTAGACATCATGTTATGCCATCTATTTATCTGCCACGCTATCTTCCTCGTGTCATTCAGCCAAATCGTAATCAAGTGCACAATGATAGTTGATTACTTTGTATTCTCGTGAAATGACTTGAACATCTGATTTTTTTTGGTCTTGCAATGTATTCAGCACAAGGGCTGGTACTGAGCATTTGTCGGTCCTTATGTATCAGCAGCCGCGTAGCGCAGTGGTTAACGCGCTGGCTTCGCATCTGAGTGGTCCTGGTTTCATTCCCCAGTTGAGGCGGTAATGCTTTTTCAGACCGCAATGGCTCCCGGGTCGACCCAGCCTTAAATGGGTACCGGTTCAGTCCAGGAAGTAAAAGTGGCGAGGGAGAGGAGATGGCTACCGCCCTCATATAGCCGAGCCTTTGAAATGTGAGATCACTAACACCTCACACCCCTACGGCAGTAATGCTATGGGTTACTTTACTTTACTTACTTTACTATGTATCAGTGTATCTGCTGGAAATAAAGATGCTGCGCAGTGCTAGAGATGTAGCAGCCAGCGGCCCAAAGCTGACTGCTAGTGTCAGCTATCCAGAGCTGCCAAGACCCTTCTCCACCTCCACGTGGTTATACTAGATAACAGGCTGCAACCGTGCAGGCTGACTAAGGAGAAGGGATCGAAGACCAAAGGCTAACCCGGTTTTCAACAATTTCATGTTTCTTCTTCTTTTTCTGCGTTCGTTCTCAATCTCCCGCAACAAAGCCCTGAACAGGGCTTTGCAAGTAGCAGAATGTAGTCGCTAGTTTGCAGCTTCACTACGATATTTGCACTTTTCGGTCCGACACATCCGTCTTCGACAGTATTTCACGTTAAAACCGGATATGTAGAACAGGATGTTGCAAATATAGTAGTCAAACTGTGACACAACGCAGTCCGTTCTCCAGACTACTTCCTGCTCCTTGTAAAGTTCTGTTCAGGGCTTGGTTGCGGGAGATTGAGAACGGTCAGGGCTTGGTAGCGGGAGTTTGAGAACGTTCAGGGCTTGGTAGCGGGAGTTTAAGGACGAACGAGGACAAAGAAAAAAAGAAGTATATCCAGTGACGATAGCAATGACTTTTCTTAGAAATATCATTATACATGTTGTCATTTTGATGAGTTACCACTTGGATGAGGACCACGTTGGACATTGATTGAACGGATTTGCTTTACATATACTGTTAATTACGTGTTGCATTTTGCCAAGTTGAAATTATTGTGTTTAACATTTTGCAGACACATCTATTCAATTAGACCGGACAATAAAGGGTTAACACGCGAAACGAATCAATTAGAAGGGACAGTAAAGAGTTAAGTGGAGGGTGATAGTTAAGTGTCAGTCTGGTGTTTAAGTGGGGATAACAGTTTAGTTACCGTCTGGTGTTTAGGTGATGGGGATAATTAAGTGATAGTCTGATGTTTAGGTGGCCGTGACAGTTACGTGACAGTTTGGTGTTTAAGTGGTGGTGACAGTTACGTGACAGTTTGGTGTTTAAGTGGTGGTGATAGTTACGTGACAGTATGGTGTTTAGGTGGTGGTAATAGTTAAACGATAGACTGGTGTTTAAGTGGTTGAGATAGTTAAGTGACAGTCTGATGATTAAATTGTGAAGATATTTAAGTGACAGTCTGTTTTTAAGTGGTGGGCATAGTTAGGTGACTGTCTAGTATGAAGTGTTGGGCATAGTTAGGTGACAGTCTGGTGTTTAAGTTGTGGGGATAGTTAAGTCACAAACTGGTGTTTAAGATGTCGTGACAGTTAAGTGACAGTCTGGTGCTTAAGTGGTGGTGATAGTTAAGTCACAGTAGATGTTTTTTTCACAAAACGTTGCCATTGCTATGCCCAGTCTTCCATCTTCCGTAAACATTTTAACCAGGTATTAGAACTGTCGGGCTTGTTTAAATCTGTTGTTGTTCCCATGTATGTTAAGAGAACCTGATATTCCTCTCTTTGGTTCCTATATGTTAAGAGAACCTGATATTCCTCTCTATGGTTCTCATGTATGTTAAGAGAACCTGATATTTCTCTCTATGGTTGCCATGTAAGTTAAGAGAACCTGATATTTCTCTCTATGGTTCCCATGTATGTTAAGAGAACCTGATATTCCTCTCTATGGTTCCCATGTATGTTAAGAGAACCTGATATTTCTCTCTGTGGCTCCCATCTTTAATGAGCTGTTCGTCATAAATCTGTATTAACAAGAATAATGTGTCTGCT
Source organism: Ariolimax columbianus (assembly GCA_036924085.1). NCBI lineage: Eukaryota > Metazoa > Mollusca > Gastropoda > Stylommatophora > Arionidae > Ariolimax > Ariolimax columbianus. The sequence continues at coordinate 24,064,726 of JAVGWX010000018.1, forward strand.
TCGTTCCCGCTACATGCAAAAAAACATCTAAATACAAACAGTATTCTGAAACTGTGCGCGAATTATTTTCAAGCTACACATAAACCGTTGAAACATCTAAACACAAACAGTATTCTGAAACCGTGATATGCATGGATGCCTTTGTTTGCTTTCTTTGTTGAAATTCCTTTAGCGACTTGGTATATGTTTCATGCTGTCTCTGTAGCCTCGATAAAACTTCTTCAGTGTACACTTTCACACGTCAAATTGAATTTATTAAAGTATACAGAAATCTGCATGAAGCTTTTGTGTCGGCATAAATATAATGTTTACTGGGGTGAACTGAGACGCTAGTCCGGTCAGGCACAACGTACTGACCAGGACGTCGCGTCAATGTCGGGTACAATATACTGTCCAAGACTACTATCTCTCTTCCATGTAGTGTTCCCTGGAAACTGGCTGTTTCTAAGCCTGTCTGACTGACAATATGTAGATCTATGTGATCCCAGTGGTAGTGAACGTCACGCAGATGGATTCAAACATAGCACAACCACCTGGAGAACAAGGTTCCATCTTCATCAGCACGCTCGGGGTGGCAGGAGAGCTACTACAACCCCTTTTTAGGGCGCACAAAAGAGTTGGTTGGTTGGTTATTGATCCAGCGGCATTTGGGATCCTGTCCTTTGGCCCATTACCATATAGTGGTATCTGCAAGTGTTTGTAAGCTGTTGTTTAGTTCCATAAAAAGTGTTCCATTTGTCTGGCCTCGGAGGAAGAAGCTTTTTCCTAACTCGGGCAAGCGCCGAACATTCAAAAAGATGATGTTGTTGTTCTTCTTCTTCTTCTTATTCTTCTTCTTCTTCTTCTTCTTCTTCGTCTTCTTCTTCTTCTTCTTCTTCTTCTTCTTCTTCTTCTTCGTACGTTGTTAGACGTCAACTTGAATTTGTTCGAAGAAAGCAGCTGTCATCCTGAGGCTGTCGACACTGCCATCGAGCTTGTCTAGTGTTAGCACTGGTGATGGCCACATGTGCTTTCTCTGGTCCTCGTATGTTGCGGAATTTTACATCAGATGTTCAGCGGTCATTTTCTCTGTACCACATGTGCATTCGTAACTGCCACCTATCTTCAGTTTATTAAATAGATGGTACCTCAGTCTGTTGTGGCCTGTGCGGAGTCTGAAGACCACGACCTGCTCTCTTATGTTCAACTGGTAATAGGCATCATGTTTTGTGTAGCCAGTATGCTCTGCTTTCCATTTGGCCATGTATCTGTCCCTAATAAACCTTTTGGACTCTTCGTAGGTCACACTAAAATCTGGTTGTGGTAGTCTTGCGCCTTCTTTTGCCAGTCTGTCTGCCTCCTCGTTGCCTTGAATGTTACAGTGGGATGAAATCCGCTGTACCACTACTCTTTTTGGTGCGAACTGCTGGCATAGTTAACAGAGTACTGCTCTTAAATCATTGTTCTGTATTTGTCTGGCTTTTTAGTGCTGTAACCACGGACAGGGCATCTGTAAACAGGACTATCTGGCTGTCATTGCTTTCACCTGTGAGCATTGCTTCTACTGCTGCCCTCAGTGCCTGCCTCCGCTATGAAATTGATTGAGAATTTTCCAGTTGCCACTGGCAGTGTTATTTTCTACCATTTGGTAGGCTCAGGAATACACCTCCCCCTCCATTCTGTGTTGTGTTTGTTACAGAATATTCGGTGTCCGCATGTGTCCAGTCCATGCTTGGGTAGTTTCTCGCTATGTGCCTCAGGGTTATGTCTCTTCTTTTTTTTCAGTCTGGCTATTCTTGTTTCCAATACCTGGTATATTTTCTACGCTGGAATGATATGCTGCTTCCAGGTGGGTTTGCGTACAGTAGGGATGGGCTTTCGTTTTGTTAATGTGATCATAGGCTCTTCGCTCACCTTTGCTTTGGCTATTTCTGCAAAGTTTCTCCGCTTTAGTTTCCCATTTCCAAATCTATTTAGTCTCTGATACATTGGATGGTCTGTCAGTCTTCTGAGTTTCTCTGCTTGCTATTGGGCTCTGCTGTCTCTTCTATCGGTCATGGATTGCAGATTTGTAATCTTTTCAAGTTCTACAATTGGCGTTGACTTCATGCCTCCTGTTATAACTCTCATGGCTTGGTTTTGAAGTTTGAGATGATGTCCAACAGTTTCATAGGGATGTATGCACAGCCGGCACTCTGGAGTATGTTCTGGTTGGATTCTGTTCAAGTGACTATTGAATTGTATGTGTTGAGTGCGATGTCGGAAAATGGTGCTTTGATGTCTGTTTTTCAGGAGGTTGATGTTTTCTTTGGGATTTGAGATAGCCATACGTTTGTAGATGTCTCTCCTATTATTCCTCATTGGCCATCTATTCAACCAAGCCTCTTTGTTCGCAGTCTTCAGTAGTTGTTTGACTGCCTGTAGTGTGGTTGGTGCAACAACTGTTTATCAGTTGTTGCTTTGTTGCCAATCTAATGTTCGGGTGAAAAAGCAGTGGGGAGAGCTGATGTCACCTATCCTCGATTCCCCAGTCTTTTTTTTAACTTTACGTCTTAATACTGGTTTAGAAGACTGCAGAGTCTGTATACAGCTAGTTTCTTTTGCATCCACTTGATCTAAAAAATAGCAATGCGCATCCAATCTATTCTTGAATGCATTAATTTTCCCTGACTCCACTATTTCTCGTGGCAAAGCATTCCAAGCATTTACCAATCTCCGACTACAAAAATATTTTCTCATGTCTAATCTAGACCTTTCTTTAATTAATTTGTGGCTGTGCCCTCTTGTTCTTGTCGTTGGTTGTACTTTGAAAAACTTGTTATAGTCTAATTTATCTATTCCGTTTATCATTTTATTCGGTCTCCAGACTCAATAGCCTGATGATGGTGACCTATTTTGTTAATATAGAAACGAACAACAGGACTCTAATTTATGTAAAAGAATAACTTATCAGAGAACATATTTTGTATTAATTCAATAACCTTTTATTAGCTGAAATTACACTGAGAAACTCAGAGCTGAAATAAACTACCACTTTTACACCATTTAACTTAACTTAACGTCTTTATAATTGTTTAGAAGACTCTGCAGAGTCCAACCCTACCGTCTTTCGATAAAATACTTCCCAAATACCTGAACGTTGACTTCTGCTCGGTAAAGTCACGGCTTCTCAACAATTGAGACTGACAGTTTCCATTAAACAAGCTCGTTATATATCTCTGGGGCGTTGGTTGAGTGCAACTGAAAACTATAAATCTGTTGTCTACACTAGCGAAGAATTGTCCTTTAATATTACTATCACCGCAGTGTTTCTCTTACTGTCAAGACTGTCAGATCGTGTCCATTTATCACACACAAATATAGCCCGGTTGGTTTATATTGTCGTGTGTTTCAGTAGCGTGTTGTGGTCATTAAGGCACGCGCCGAGATTCATCAATGTTCACATCTGAAAAATGACGTTTGTCAAAGCATTTCCTTTATTCAGCATGAAAATGCATTTTGAGGGCCGAAAATCACAAATAGCAAACTACAAAGCATATGAGAATTGGCATGAAACGTAAATAAACAGTTAAAAGACAATGTTATCTTCTTTATTCTTAATAACTGAACTCACTAGTTTGTGAGGGGCGGAGAGAAGACTAGCGTCCGAGCAGGTGAAAAAAATACGAATCGAGTTATGTTAGGGTTAAGTGAAACTTAGTGATCAGGCTATGTTAGTCGGTGTCAGGTGAAATATACTGATCAAACTATGTTAGGGTCAAGTGAAACTTACTGATCAAACTATGTTAGGGTCAAGTGAAACTTAGTGATCAGGCTATGTTAGTCGGTGTCAGGTGAAATATACTGATCAAACTATGTTAGGGTCAAGTGAAACTTACTGATAAAACTATGTTAGGGTCAAGTGAAACATACTGATCAGACTATGTTAGTCATCGTCAGGTGAAACATATTAATCAGACTATGTTAGTCGGCGTCAGGTGAAACATACTGATCAGACTATGTTAGTCAGCGTTAAGTGAAACATACTGATCAGACTATGTTAGTAGGCGTCAAGTGAAACATACTGATCAGACTATGTTAGTAGGCGTCAAGTGAAACATACTGATCAGACTATGTTAGTCGGCGTCAGTTGAAACATATAAATCAGACATGTTAGTCAGCGTCAAGTGAAATATAATGATCAGACTATCTTAGGGTCGAGTGAAAAATGCCAATCAGACTATATTAGTCAGCGTTGGCTGAAATATACTGATCAAGACCCCTGCTTACTTCCAAACAGTTCTATCTGGAAACAAAATGTTTCATGGCAGTCTGGCTAACGTGGTGGGGGCCGGTACATGGAACCACATAGTGATAAGTTTACCGAAGTCTCTATTGCACTACAGCTAGAAAACACCTACCCACCTTCTCAAGTAGACCTCGTGATGTGAGAAGAGCCACTGTAAGACATGTAGTCAAAAATAAATTCAAGTACGAGTGACATTAGCAATAACAATATTCTGTGACCTACGCATAACTTGCGGAAACCTCAGCAAGGAACATGTCTAACTCATTAAGTTTAATTAGGTCAAGCTGTTCTTGTGAAACGACAACGAAATATGGTTTAGCTTTATCATTCCACTTAGGGCCCATTGTGAATATACTAAAGCTCATTAACAAGTAGGTTACGGTAGTCGCAAAAATATGTACGATTACTGTAAACATCTCTTATAGTCAAGCCTGAATGAAAATCAAATGAATGGCTTGGCTTCGTTCGTTCTCAATCTCCCACTATCAAACCCTGAAAGGGCTTAAGTAGCAGAATGTAGTCTAGATAACGGAATGCGTTTTGTCGTAGTTTACAGCTTGGCTGCGATATTTGCACCTTTCGGTCCAGCACATCCGACTTCAGCAAATGATGTTGTTATTGTTTCATATCAAGCAGCATCCAGGCTCTTGACCTTTGGTCCAATACCAAGTGATTGAATCTGCTCGTGAATGCTAAATGTTGTCTAGTGCCATACAAAGTGTTCCATTTATCTGGCCTCAGGGAAAAAAGCATTTTCCTAATATCGTTGGACGAAATATGACGATAAAGGAAAAAACGCAGACAAAATTTGATAAAAGAGGTTATATTTTTAAAACAGACGAAAGTCAAGGGGATGAAAATCAATACCATCATCATTGGCGCCTCAGTCTTTGAGGCGTGGCGCCCTATGAGTTTTGTCCAGCTCTGTCTCCTGTATTTCGACACAGTCTGCTATCACTGTAAAGACCGATCCGCAAATGACAGTCCTTGCCACATATCGTACAACCATGCTGAGGAGGCTGACCTGCAGGAGTGTTCCTTGATCCCTTCAGTCTTTCTTATCTCTCTACAGTCAGAAGGCCCCTACGAACGTCAGCAGCCACTATGCCCCTTCCAACTGACTGTCTCCGAACAGCTCGATGCTGAACAATTGTTTCCCAGTCCTCGGAAGTGATGTCGCATGACTTCATGTCCCTCTTACATACGTCCTTAAATCGCAGTGTGTGATGGCCGATTCTTCTATCTCCAATGGCCAACTGTCCATAAAGAATATCCTTCGGCAGCCATTTTTTTCCGCAGGCATGCAGTATAGTGTTTAACACTAATGCACGATACACTTTTACATTGAGGACGACACTCGTGCCATGTCAGCTTCAAAAATTCGCTGGCTGTCCTTCAAACGCAGAGCTTGCTTTTACAATCATGTTCTTTGTCTCGAAGTTTGGGGATGAAGACTGACGTCTGGTCAGGCAGAATATACTGATCAGACATGTTAGTCAGGGTAAGGCAAAATATACTGGCCAAAACCCTCAGAGTGTCGTCATCGTAACTCTCCCTGGAAACGGGCTGTTTTCATGGCAGCCTGGCTAATGAGGTGAGAAATCGACGTGATCCCCGTAGTAGTGAGCGACACGCAGATGAAACAAAACATAGCACAGCCGCCTGGAGCACCGTGGTCCACCTTATCAGCACGATCGGGATGTGAGAAAAGCTACTGTAACCCGTCACTTAACGTCCTTTTCAGGGCGAACAAAAGAGTAACCTACTCATTGTGGGCATTGAACAACAACAACAATTTCGGAGTCTATATTAGCTTCTCTGGTGAGGGTACTGTCTAGGTGGGTGGGGGTAATGTCTAGGTAATTGAGGGTACTGTCTAGGTAGGTGAGGGTACTGTCTAGGTAGGTGAATGTACTGTCTAGGTAGGTGAGGGTACTGTCTAGGTAGGTGAGGGTTCCGTCTAGGTAGGTGAGGGTTCCGTCTAGGTAGGTGAGGGAACGGACTAGGTAGGTGAGGGTACTGTCTAGATAGGTGAGGGTACTGTCTATGTTGGTGAGGGAACTGTCTAGGTAGGTGAGGGTACTGTCTAGGTAAGTGAAGGTACTGTCTAGGTGGGTGAGGGTACTGTTTAGGTGGGTGATGGTACTGTCAAGGTGGGTGAGGGTACTATCTAGGTGGGTGAGGGTACTGTCTAGGTAGGTGACGGTACTATCTAGGTAGGAGAATGTACTGTCTAGCTCGGTGAGGGTACTGTCTAGGTAGGTGACGTTACTATCTAGGTAGGTGAGGGTACTGTCTAGGTAGGTGAGGGTTCCTTCTAGGTAGGTGATGGTTCCGTCTAGGTAGGTGAGGGTACTGACTAGGTAGGTGAGGGTACTGTCTAGGTGGGTGGGGATACTGTCTAGGTAGGTGAGTTCACTGTCTAGGTAGGTGAGGGTACTGTCTAGGTAGGTGAGGGTACTGTCTATGTAAGTGAAGCTATCGATAATATTAGCGAGTACGGACGTATATGGTGAACACAGAGAGAGGACAGATCTCCGATCATTGTATAACTTACCTGATCTGAGATTTTTACACTTTTTTTTTCATAGTCTACTTATATGTGTCGCCCTCTCCCCAACAAAACTACAGGCCGCCTTTTTCTCGATCATCAGACATGGACAGGATTATTAGGAGCGACATCTAGTAGTAGTAGTGGTGGTGGTGGTGGTGGTGGTGGTGGGTGGGTGGGTGGGTTGGGTGGGTGGGTGGGATTATGGTAGGTAGGTAGGTAGGTAGTAGTCCGCCTGGGTATTTGTGTATGACAAGGACAAGAATAGGACCACCGCCCTACAGAAAACATGTCGTAAGAGGCGACTAACTCTGTGACATGGCATAACACCGCCCATGGTAAGTGGTTTTTTTTGTTAAGAGCAGCACAAATGGCATCTAACAGGCTGCGGGTCTACTTTGCCCTAGTGTTTGAGACTATTAAGTTGGACTCGCACATCGGTTAACCACCTTCCGCGGGACTTGTTCCAACGCAGCGCAGTAATAAACTGCTCGATTCTAGGAAATCCCCCTTCCGGCTACATCCAGCCAATACCAGAGCTGGAACCAGCACAGGGCAATCCGCCCTAGTAGAAGTACAAGTCCACTAAGACTACGTTTAAAGATTATTATTAATGGATGTGTCGAGTAATCGCAGGTATCAGAGCCGACAAATCATATATTTTTGCCAGTTTAAAAGACAGGATACTCTTATAAGAATAGGTACATACAGACGCACACATGCATACAAGCACTGGTTTATGGGTCTTAATATCGCCCAATTGACTACGGTCTGGGGTGGAATAGGCGCGCCTCCGCCAGTAGAAACTAGTAAAGCAAACACGCAAAATTAAAACAAAAAAAGCACAAGGTATATATTTTTGCCAGTTTAAAAGACATGACACTCTTATACGAATAGGTACATACAGACACACACATGCATCCAAGCACTGGTTTATGCGTCTTAATATCGCCTAATTGACTACAAGCTGGGGTGGAATAGGCACGCCTCCGCCAGTAGAAACTAGTGAGGCAAACACGTAAAATAAACACACAAAAGCACAAGGTATATATTTTTGCCAGTTTAAAAGACATGACACTCTTATACGAATAGGTACATACAGACACACACATGCATCCAAGCACTGGTTTATGCGTCTTAATATCGCCTAATTGACTACGGTCTGTGGTGGAATAGGCGCGCCTCCGCCAGTAGAAACTAGTAAAGCAAACACGTAAAATAAACACACAAAAGCACAAGGTATATATTTTTGCCAGTTTAAAAGACATGACACTCTTATACGAATAGGTACATACAGACACACACATGCATCCAAGCACTGGTTTATGCGTCTTAATATCGCCTAATTGACTACAAGCTGGGGTGGAATAGGCACGCCTCCGCCAGTAGAAACTAGTGAGGCAAACACGTCAAATAAACACACAAAAGCACAAGGTATGACACTCTATATGGGGGAGGATAACATCAAACGATGAATACGCAACGTTCTGTCTTTTTGTACCACCATGGCGAGAAATATAGAGGACTTCCATTGCAATCAACTTTCATTGTGGATGTGGAACTTAAATTGAATTGAATCAGGGACCACCATATTTCGTCTTTATAACGATAGTGTTGCTAAGGTTACCATGGCCATGAACATGTGGCTCAGACGGGCAAATGTTTACACGTTTAAATGTACTCTAAGTTATCATTTCAAAAGCTACTTTGTTACGAGAAATTTGCTTACGTTATATTTTCAGCAAAATATCCCCTCTCATTTCAAACAGCCAGCTCTTGAATGTGGTGTCTAACAAGCTGACTATTGCTTGACGGTGGGGCTGAAATAAAATTAAAAACTAGTACCAACAACGTTGCAAAAAAAAAAAGTGGCAGAAGTCGTAAACAACATTCAAAGGACTGGTACCCGGAAACAGGTCATAAATAAAAAAGATCTTTGACCTTTTTACATGATACGGTTGTCACATAAATGGCTGCACTTTTAGTCGAGTTTTGTATGGAAGCTTTCAATACTATTAATACACTATTCGTGCAGACTTCTTCGACTAATCAGAGGGTTTGGCTTAAAGAAAAGACTGCATGTTCGCAGTCAGGCTAACAGTTAAGCAGAGGCATACGGTTAGACACAGCAATGAAGTTGAACATACATGCAATAATATTGGCAGACCATGGTACAGTTTGATAGACATTCTCGCATACAGTTGAATAGACAGGTATTATTTATGTATCTTTTTCTAAGAATCGACGTCACGTTACTTCTCATAGTTCCTCAGTCTCTCTCAGCAAATGGGGCAGGATATGGATGCTGATGGTCCGTGCGGCTCGCTGGTTGTACACTCTCCTGCTCCGTCCTCTCATTGTGCTCTGTTCCGCTCGAACCTCGTTTGATGTCGAAGTCTGTGGATTGCTGATTATGGAATAAATATAGAGAATATCTACAGAATGATGAAGAGACAGAAGGTCGGACAAATGCATTAGTGCAGATGATGATAGATTTGTGAGTGACTATGGAACAGGGGAGAAAGTGTGTCCTGTCTGGAAAGATCTAAAGAAAGCGTAATCAACACCTGACTGGGACTGGAGTATATCTACGCTTGGCTGGCTGCATGAATGTAAAACGGAACACTAATGGGAATTGCCCCTGCGTGTTGATGTTGGTTACTAGAATCCATAATCAAGATGATCAAGGATATATATATACTGGGCGTGTTCGAATGAAACCGGACTAAACTGGACCAAGTAAACATACGTACGATGTTCATGATGACGTTACTTCAGGTGTAAATAGCACATACCAACCGTCAAGTTTGCAAAGTTGTATTATCCTCCGACTCATAGTTTCCTCAGCAGATCACTGAAAACATGGCGGGCGTGATATGGAATCCGTCTAGAGTTGATCAGCGAACGGTGATTCGGTTTCTACCCGCTGAAGGATCTCGACCAGAATGCAGGCAGTATATCGTGACAAAAGTGTGTTGAAGACAACGGTGAAGAACTTTACAACGATGTTTAAAGAAGGACGTGAGTTAACGAAAGATCTTCAGAGATCAGGTCAGGCGCATATTGTTGCGTCAGAAGATGTCATCGCCAAAATTAATGCAGCAACTCGGGTGGACCGTCGCCGGAGCTTACGTTTGCTAGCAGAGGAATTTGCTGTGTAGCTAGGGACAGTTTAAATGGTGATTAGCAATAAACTAAAGTATCGGTACCTATTGTAAACACTTTCCGATACTCAGGTAAACAGACTGACAGACATTCTAGCACACTGACAGGCAGATAAATATGTAAACGGACAGACCGACAAACATTTATTTATATATATTTATAGGAAACTATATAGACATAGAAGCAAACATATGAACACAAACATATATATCTTGAAGGACGCTCTATGGATAGACAGAAACATATGTGGACGCACGTACATGGAGGTCTGTAGACAATATAGCCATTCTAACATACAGTTGGACAAAACTATTGATACAGACATACTCTATATATTGACGGGTGAAGACCGTTCAATACCTTCTTTGTTGGTTGCCCGCTGTCCCTTGTCCAGCAAATCTGCCTGCTTCCACTATTTGCTTTCCATCATAATGAGAACTGGTGGATGCGGAGATTCCAGAATTGAGATTATAGCAAGAACAGCTATGACCTTGGTTGTTCTTACCTACCTGATGCCTTGTGGAGGGACAAAAGCATCGATCTGAAATCCAAGTTGAGTTTAATGTACGCACTTGTCACTTTCGTGTACCCTTACGTGTGCGAAACGTGGGACTCTGACAGCGGTTCTAGAGCGAAGAATTTGTGCAATGGAGATGAGATGTCTGCGTCGAATTCTCGGCATTTGGTATCTACACCACGTCCCTAATAAGGCAGCTCGTGACAGCGTTAAGAGACCGCTCGACCAATATAAAGACATATTGGCTATGCTGAAAGCACGCTACCTCACATTGTATGATCATATTTCAAGGTCGTCTGGGTTGATCAAACTAATATGGTATGGGCATTTTTCAATATCGTCTAGGTTGACCAAGACGACCCTGCAAGGTACTGGGCCTGCGAAGCGTAAGAGAGGGAGGCCGAAACAAGATGGGAAGATAACATCAGAGAGTGGACGAGAAGGTACACAGTTAGAACAAATATCCTGGCACAAAATAGAGTAGAGTGACGGGAACTAGTCCAACAAACTGCAGTATTGGTGCCCCAATTACCTTTCAGGTTACGGGACTGATGATGATGAAGGAGGACAGTAATAGATTAAGCAATCACATTGATGCCTATAATAGCCGCCAGAGCGAGAGTGGGCGGGTGGACTTGAATATTAAAATGCAATGAATCACGACGCCAACTCATTCAAGCGACGTTTGCCGCAGGTGATATTTGAAATAAGAATTCCCACCTACTGTTTTGCCGCGAATTTTCGACGGCTACACTGTCAGTTACCAATTCAAGCGAGGCTCACAAGCAGGGGTTGTCAAGGCGTTTCGATACATTACACTCTTTTCTTCCTTGAATTGTTCTCTTTAATTTCTTCTTCGTCAACACAGTTTGATCGAGGTTGTTAGCGGGAGCCGTGTAGCGCAGTGGTTCGCGCTCTGGCTTCGCATCTGGGTGGTTCTGTGTTCATCCCCAGTTGAGGCGGAAATGTTTTTTTTTCAGACCGCAACGGCTCCCGGGTCGACCAAGCCTTAAATGGGTACAGGTTCAGTTCAGTCCAGGAAGTAAGAGCGGCGAGGGAGAGGAGATGACTACCGCTCTCATATAGCCGAGCCTTTGAAATATGAGACCGCTAACACCTCACACTCCTACAGCACTAATGGTATATAGGAGCATACAGTAATGCTTACTTTAATTTTTACGTTGTGTTGCTTTTGACAGTTCAATTAGAACCTTTTCGTCACTCTTCTGTGTGTTCTCAGCTGATTTACCTCGTTCTCTGTTCTCTCGTTGCTCCGTTCTCTGATTCCCTTGCCTAAGGTTATGATGACTCTCTGGTACTCTATCATTCTATCACCAGTATGGACCCATTTTTCCCCTTTAAAAGCTTTTCCAGGCTGTATCAGCTAATTTCGTTCCCCTGGAACAATTAACTGCTGCACTGGCAATAGTGAGTTCTCAACAGAAAGATACCGCTGCTTGTGACCTGGAGAAGCCTTTCAGCTCCACTCTGTGGTGTCGTCACCTCCACTCTGTGGTGTCGTCACCTCCACTCTGTGGTGTCGACCCAACATGGGAAGTGGAACGTTAACGCAGCAAGAAAGAACAAAAACATAATTAGAGCATTACCACTTCAAGGTTATACCACCCAATAGTCAGCCGTGGGGAGATGTAGTTTTCTGTCCAGGGCCAGATACATCACTGAAGAAGTCGTTATACCATGACGATTTAGTATATCCACAACATTTCCTATCCATCTAGTTCTTGATCAGCCACCTTTTCCGGAAATGCGATCGCCGTTCGTTATAGACACACAGGGATAGTTGGTTGCCGAACCACTTTATTCTCCTCTGATCAATATATTCAGTGCAGGGTTATGCTTTCACGATGTTTTACGCCTCTTTATTGCGTATTCTGGCTCTCCTATCTACGTTGATGGTTTCCTGGACGTATCTCATCTCACACAAGTCAGTCATGGCAAAACTGAAAGATACTACTACTACTTCCCATTTCAAACTCTTTGTTTTGCGCTGGCTCCAATTTATGAATATCTGCACCTGTGATGTAGTTGTTCTCGCTGCTGTCCATGTTTAAGAGCTATGCGATATAACGGAAAAAACATTGGAGTACAAAAGAAGGAAACTCGCTTGGTACGGTCACATATCGAGATCAAATGGTCTTGCAAATACAATCCTCCACGGAAAGGTGCAAGGCAGACGACGAAGAGGCCGTCCCAAAAAGAGATGGGAGGACAACATAAAAGAATGGACAATTCTCCGACCAGAAGAGGTACAGGCTGCTGACAGGGAAGGGTGGCGTGGTTTTGTGAAGATGTCTTCAGGTGTGCCCCAACGACCTCACCGGTTACGGGATGACCTGACCTGACCTGAAATTGGAGTTGAAGATATTTGTGTTTGTGTCGAACTTCATTTGTTTTGATTTTCCTAAGTTACGTCAATACAACTAAAACTTCTCATTACAAAGCGATATCTGCGCAACTCGATCGGACACCCGTTTTCAAAAAAACTTTACATTAACTATTCCCAACGTTTGGTTTTCCCCAGTCTTCCTTCAAGGCGGCAGGAGATTTTTTAGTCAGAGTTTTACATTACCTAAATTAACTCTTTTCAAGTCTAACGCTTATCACTTACCCGAGATGCAAGTTCCTCGATTGGATCTAAATGCCCTTAGTACCCAAAAAAAATAAAATTTAAAAAAAAATTTAAAATTTTAAAAAAATTACAAAAAAAAAAAAAAAAGATTAGAGACCCATTTTCCCTCAATGTATCTCTTAAACACAATAAAAAAAACAATAAAAGAGAGTTGTGCATTGGGCAAGCACCCCATCGCGTAAGTTAAATTGCAATAAAAATTACCGCTGCAAAAGCACACAAAGTGCTTTGACGCAGACTTCAAAAAGAAGCCCAACAGTAGCGGGGACCTTATACTTTAACTGGGGCGGAAATGTGACAAGTCGGCTGCCTGTAGATTTCTCCAGTGCTTCTCGGTGCTTCAAGACTTTATCATCAAGGTGTCAGCCTTACAATCATAGTAGTTTGTATTACAATAAGCTGCACGAGTGAACTGTTGCAGCTGATAATATCATTCCATGAGGCCATGGAAAAAACAGTTAAATCTGATGACAATACGAGGCATGTTTAAATGAAACAGGACCAAACTACAACAAGTGAAAATACGTACGATGTACATGATGACGTCACTTCTTGTATAAACAGCACATAGGAACCGTAAAGTTTGCAAAATTTAATTATCCTCCGACTCATAGTTTCCTCAGGAGACCGTTGAATACATGGCGGGTATGGTACGGAATCCCTCCAGAGTTGATCAGTTAGCGGTGAGTCGGTTTCTAACAGTTGAAGGATGTCGACCAGCTGACATTCATTGCAAAAATGTAGGAAATGTAAACAGCGTTCGGTGACAAAAGTATGTAGTATGAAGCGAGTTATGCAGGTACTGGGTCTGGCATTCTGGGAAGTCGAAGCTGCAGAACTATTCAAGTGTAACTGCACCCTGACGAGTCATATCAACATGGAGAAATAAAACGTCAATGCTGCAATGCAAAGGAAAACCAAAAACTCGGTAAAGACTTCAAGATGACATCATTCTATAGTCAGTCATGACTGAAAGGGGCTACTTTATTTAATCATAGCTGAAAGGGGCTACTTTATTCAATTATGGCTGAAAGGGGCTACTACATTCAATTATGGCTGAAAGGGGCTACTACATTCAATTATGGCTGAAAGGGGCTACTTTATTTAATCATAGCTGAAAGGGGCTACTTTATTCAATTATGGCTGAAAGGGGCTACTACATTCAATTATGGCTGAAAGGGGCTACTACATTCAATTATGGCTGAAAGGGGCTACTTTATTTAATCATAGCTGAAAGGGGCTACTTTATTCAATTATGGCTGAAAGGGGCTACTTTATTTAATCATAGCTGAAAGGGGCTACTTTAGTTAATCGTAGCTGAAAGGGGCTACTACATTCAATTATGGCTGAAAGGGGCTACTTTATTTAATCATAGCTGAAAGGGGCTACTTTATTCAATTATGGCTGAAAGGGGCTACTTTAGTTAATCATAGCTGAAAGGGGCTACTTTATTCAATTATGGCTGAAAAGGGCTACTTTAGTTAATCATAGCTGAAAGGGGCTACTTTATTCAATTATGGCTGAAAGGGGCTACTTTAGTTAATCATAGCTGAAAGGGGCTACTTTAGTTAATCGTAGCTGAAAGGGGCTACTTTATTCAATTATGGCTGAAAGGGGCTACTTTATTTAATCATAGCTGAAAGGGGCTACTTTATTCAATTATGGCTGAAAGGGGCTTCTTTAGTTAATCATAGCTGAAAGGGGCTACTTTAGTTAATCGTAGCTGAAAGGGGCTACTTTATTCAATTATGGCTGAAAGGGGCTACTTTAGTTAATCATAGCTGAAAGGGGCTATTTTATTCAATTATGGCTGAAAGGGGCTACTACATTCAATTATGGCTGAAAGGGGCTACTACATTCAATTATGGCTGAAAGAGGCTACTTTATTTAATCATAGCTGAAAGGGGCTACTTTATTCAATTATGGCTGAAAGGGACTACTTTATTTAATCATAGCTGAAAGGGGCTACTTTAGTTAATCGTAGCTGAAAGGGGCTACTACATTCAATTATGGCTGAAAGGGGCTACTTTATTTAATCATAGCTGAAAGGGGCTACTTTATTCAATTATGGCTGAAAGGGGCTACTTTAGTTAATCATAGCTGAAAGGGGCTACTTTATTCAATTATGGCTGAAAGGGGCTACTTTAGTTAATCATAGCTGAAAGGGGCTACGTTATTCAATTATGGCTGAAAGGGGCTACTTTAGTTAATCATAGCTGAAAGGGGCTACTTTATTCAATTATGGCTGAAAGGGACTACTTTAGTTAATCATAGCTGAAAGGGGCTACTTTATTCAATTATGGCTGAAAGGGGCTACTTTAGTTAATCATAGCTGAAAGGGGCTACTTTAGTTAATCGTAGCTGAAAGGGGCTACTTTATTCAATTATGGCTGAAAGGGGCTACTTTATTTAATCATAGCTGAAAGGGGCTACTTTATTCAATTATGGCTGAAAGGGGCTTCTTTAGTTAATCATAGCTGAAAGGGGCTACTTTAGTTAATCGTAGCTGAAAGGGGCTACTTTATTCAATTATGGCTGAAAGGGGCTACTTTAGTTAATCATAGCTGAAAGGGGCTACTTTATTCAATTATGGCTGAAAGGGGCTACTTTATTTAATCATAGCTGAAAGGGGCTACTTTAGTTAATCATAGCTGAAAGGGGCTACTTTATTTAATTATGGCTGAAAGGGGCTACTTTAGTTAATCATAGCTGAAAGGGGCTACTTTAGTTAATCATAGCTGAAAGGGGCTACTTTATTCAATTATGGCTGAAAGGGGCTACTTTAGTTAATCATAGCTGAAAGGGGCTACTTTATTCAATTATGGCTGAAAGGGGCTACTTTATTTAATCATAGCTGAAAGGGGCTACTTTAGTTAATCATAGCTGAAAGGGGCTACTTTATTCAATTATGGCTGAAAGGGGCTACTTTAGTTAATCATAGCTGAAAGGGGCTACTTTATTCAATTATGGCTGAAAGGGGCTACTTTATTTAATCATAGCTGAAAGGGGCTACTTTAGTTAATCATAGCTGAAAGGGGCTACTTTATTCAATTATGGCTGAAAGGGGCTACTTTAGTTAATCATAGCTGAAAGGGGCTACTTTAGTTAATCGTAGCTGAAAGGGGCTACTATAGTCAATTATGGCTGAAAGGGGCTACTATAATCAATTATTACTAAAAGGGGCTACTATATTCAATTATGACTAAAAGGGGCTACTACAGTCAATTATTACTGAACGTGGATACTTTTGTCAGTCATGACTGAAATGGCTACAACTATTATAGTATTCCTTCTCCGAGATAAGCTGCCTTCCAGACTGATGAATCTGATCTACAGGAAGGAGATACTCGACTGCCGCCCCTCTTCTCTAAGTTTAAGAGTGTCTGTCGCTACGTGGCACGGAGTGTCATTTTTGATGTTTGTTGTTATTTGATTAGCGTGCCTTGTTGGCAGTTAAAAGGAGGGGAAGACATCCTTAATCCCATTTATCATTACCGCAATTTTGAATATAACACAAAAGACTGTAGCCTAGGGCGAAATACAAAAAGGATCGCCACAAAAAAAGCTATCTTGAACAAACATGACGCCGGTGTGAGAGATCCCGAAGGAAAGTTGAAGAATGGCGTGCATGCTTTGAAATTCAGTGATTCGAACGTTTTGTTAGCTTAGCGACAGACTACTCGAAATTCAAGTCTTTCGACAGTTTACCCCTGTCTACTTGTTATAAATTGGCACCTAGATTACCGTTAAGGGAGGAAAATGCAGAGAGAAAGGGAACTGGCTACCACGCCTTACAAACAAGCTGTGACTTAGTGCAATAACGTTTCTAATAAATCATTTGCCTGCCAGAATTGGTACTGCCTTCACCTTTATCAATGATTCTCAAAACCTTCTGACATGAGGTCATACTAAAAGTGTGCCTTGATGATGATGATGATGACTACTCGCTGTATGTGAAAGTTTCTCCAAATTCACCTTTTTTCTCAACGTATTTCACAAAACTAACATCATATTCAAACGTGTTTTACTGAATTAACAAAGTCAAAATTATAGTCAAAACTTGTTTTTACTATATTAACATATTTTCAAAGTATTTCGCATAACTAAAATTACACTTAAAAGTGTTTTACAAAATAAAAATTATTTCTCATAGTGTTCCACCGAATTCACATAATGTAATTATTTAACAACATTAACATTAAGGGCTTAACAAAATTAACATCAAGGGCGTAACAAAATTAACATTAGGGGCGTAACAAAATTAACATTAAAGGCGTTACAAAATTAACATTAGGGGCTTAACAAAATTAATATTAAGGGCGTAACAAAATTAACATTAAGGGCGTAACAAAATTAACATTAAGGGCTTAACAAATATAACATTAAGGGTTTAAGAAAATAAAAATTATTTCAAAATAGCATTACAAAATGCAATCGTTTCAATGTTTTGTCATTATTTCTCACAAAGTGTTTCTCACCAAATAAACCGTAATTTGCCTTAAGCACGGGATGTTTGGGACCCTAAGTATGTCCTATTTGTGACTCAAACATACAGACAACAATAGACAAATACGCGGAACTATTACTGCAATTCAGTTGGAAATGACATTAATATATGACTCATCTTTCTAGTTTGATTAATTATCTGTATTTTATCACGGCCATCTTGATAATACGGCTGTGTCACCACGTTTGTGACGTCACGAAATGGGTTGGATGTAAACATTGGTGACTGGTTGGAGTTCTATGGTGACACGTTGGTTGTTAGTGACAACGACCACATCGACAAGTATTTTTCAGCGATGGATAAACATAGATAACGAAAAACAGAAAAGAAAATGAAGTAATATATTTTATGTTTGATCTATCGTGATAAATAATGGAGTTTAATATAGATAAATGTACAGTCATCCACATGGGTAGATCTAATATGAAATATATATACAGAATGGGCGAGAACAATATTAGAACGATATATAAGGAAAGGGACCTAGGGGTTATAATAGAGCATACAGGTAAAGTGAGTGATCGTCCAGGTAGCAGTGAATAAGGCAAATTCAATGTTAGGTATAAAAAAGAAATATTAAACATAGGTGTAAGGAAGTGATTGTAAAACTGTATAAAGCATTCTTTGGTTATACCTGGATTGGAATACTGTGTACAGGTGTAGAGTCCTAATCGTATAGGAAATATAAACATGCTGGAAAGGATACAAAGAACAGCGACAAAACTGATGGTGGGATTGCAGAATTTCAATTATGAGGACACTCAGAAAAACCGGCCGACAAGTACCTAGAAAGAAGACGAATTCGAGGTGACTTAATACATGTTTATAAGATAACCAACAGAAAGTATAAATCAGGCTATACTTCACTATACCAAGTTTTTCAAAGTTCAACCGGCTACAAGAACTAGAGGGCACAGCTTCAAATTATTTAATGACAGATACAGATTAGGTATTAGGAAATACTGTTTTAGTCAGGGAGTGGTAAATCATTTGAATGCATTGCCACATGATGTGGTGGAGGCAGGGTCAGTTAATACATTAAAAAATAGATTGGATGATCTCGATCACTATTGGTGGAGTGTAATAAACTGGTTGTATACAGAATAAGTATAACCTTCTAAACCAGTATAATGAAAGTTAAGTTAAAAATTGCATGAAAGAAGCTAATATTATTATTATTAGGTATATCATAATCATTAACAAATATCTACTCACCAGATTAAGAATTTCTGTATTTTCCTTGCAGTTCCCCGGTGACTTTTTGGGTGTTTCCTTTTGGTCATAGTTTCCTTGTTCTTGACATAGTTGTTTAGTAGTATGTTCGCCATTGTTGATATCACAGTATTAGAACAATCAATAACACTGGTACCATACAAAAAAACAATGGGGATTTCCAATATCTACCCAACCATCTTCTTCATCTAGTTTGATGTTAACAAGCTTTTTCAAGACATCCTTGTTGTGTTTTACTTGAAGATAGCTCTTTTCATATTCAGAAGATACCAGCTTTTCAAATATGCTATAACAAATAGCATAAATTTACAGTGGGTGGTGAGGAAATAGAACAGAATAGAATCATGGACGATTACCAAAACTTTCAGACAAAGAATCGAGTCCTCCGAGTCAAAATGTTATAGAAAGATCCTCAGAATACCCTGGACAGAGCAAAAGACAAATGTAGACATTCGGCAAGAATTGGGAATAGAGGAGAAATGGTTTATTAATTCCATTTTGGCCAGAAAATGTAAATCCTTTGGTCACATCAAGAGACACAACGGTCTCGAGAGAACAGTGATGGAAGGTATGGTGCCAGGCAAAAGAGGCAGGGGCAAACCAAGAAGACGATGGCACCAAGACATCCAGGAAAGCCTGGGTATGACTGTGACGGAGGCTGGAGTCTTGGTAAGAGAACGAGTTTCTTTCAGACAGACTGTGATGGGAGCGACGTTCTATAAAGGACATGTTCCATGATGAGATCATGATCATTGTTTATGTCTGTGCAGCTGATGGAAGGTATGGTGCCAGGAAAATATGAAATGTAAACTCTAACATACATCAAAGCTGGTATGACACGTTCATCAATCTTCCCTAAATTCACATCAGCATCTATGATTGCAAAAAATGGCTGAATAACAGCATTAGTGTTTTGTACTGTATCATCTAAATTATCAAACAATTACCTAAAGTTCGTGAAGCCATTTGTAAGCATTAAGGTTCTCTGAACACGTAGCTTTCTTTCAGATTCATATTACTCTAGCAGTGAGAAATGGTAGTTGCCTCCTGACATTTGTCTATATTCACTAAATCTTTCTTCTAAATTATCTGTCTGAAATTTTCCTGGTAACACATATTTGCATTTTCCTTCAGTAATAAGGTATTTGATAACTTCTACAATTGCCATACTGTAAGGTCGAAGGGGAAAAACAGTTTCTTTTGTAAATTTATTTATCCGTACAAAGATTGAAACAAGCAAACTACCCAAGATACCCTATACTTGAAAACTGGTTGCGGTGTACAAAGATTGAAACAAGCAAACTACCCAAGACACCCTATACTTCGACACTGGTTGCGGTATACACAGATTGAAATCTAGACGAAGTTTTCTACAGTCAACACGCCTCTACAGACTAGAATTGAAAAAGTAAATGAACTGACACAGATCCTTAAGCTCAAACTGCGGGAGATACCTTCGCCTGGACACCAGTTGCCCTACGCAGAATGTAAGTCACTAAATAAACTCCGAACCGGTGTATGACGGTGCAGGAAGAACTTGAAGAGATGGTGAATACATCAAGAATGAGATGTACGACTGGGGAGTAACCCAAGACTACATGATGATCTGCTCAAACATTATGAATACATGCAACATGGATGACATTTTGAGGAAGGGAATGACAAGGCAATCCAAGAGGACGAACATTAGAAACATGATGCCTGACATTAAGGACAGGACAGGCGAAATAAGTAAGCATCATAATTATTCACTGTAGAGAAGCAAAAAACAAAAGTCAAGGTCACGGTTAACGTATTGATCAAGACTCCACATACCATTCCGTCGTTCTCTCTGCAAATTAGGTGTGTCATCAGCGTGGTCATCGAGCTGGTGATGGGCACTATAATCTGTTTAGTAGCTCTTCATGAACATTGTTATCTTTACTTAAAAATTAAATTTGATTCACAATGTCATACTTCTTCTTCTTCTGCGTACACAGTCAGACAGTAACCATTATTTTTTCGAAAAAAGCAGCGGTCATCCTGAGACTCTCGCCACTACCATACAGCTTGTCTTGCAGTTCCACTGGCAATGGCCACATCTGCTCTCTCTGATCCTCGTATGTCGGGCAGTTCTGCAGCAGATGTTCAGTGGTCATTTTACCAGTACCGCACGGGCATTCGTCGGTACACCCTATCTTCAGTTTGTTGAATAGGTGGTACCTCAGTCTGTTGTGGCCAGTGCGAAGTCTGAAGACAACGACCTGCTCTCTTCGGTTCAACTGGTAATAGGCATCGTTTTTGGTGTAACCAGTATGTTCGGTTTCCCATTTGGACATGTATCTGGCTTTGATAAGCCGTTTTGACTCTTCGTACGTCATACTGGTATCTGTTTGTGGTAGTCTTGCACCTTCTTTTGCCAGTCTATCGGCCTCCTCGTTTCCTTGGATGTTGCAGTGTGACGGAACCCACTGTATCACCACCCTTTTTGGTGCGGACTGCTGGCACAGTTTGCAGAGTGCTGCTCTTAAGTCATTAAGCTCAGTGTTCTTCTGGCTTTTTAGCGCTGTGACTACTTCGAGAGCATCTGTCAGCAAGACTATATGGCTCTCATTTTCACTGTGTGTTGCCATTTCTTCCACTGCCGCCCTCAGTGCCTCTGCCTCTGCTCTGAAATTGCTTGTGTACTTACCAGTAGCGAATGACAGTGTTATATTTGTGCCATTTGGTAGGTTCAGGAATGCTCCTGCCCCTCCGTTCTGTGTAGTGTTTGTTACAGAACCGTCGGTGTATGCATGGGTCCAGTCCATGCTTGGGTAGCTTTTCGTTATGAAGCTTAGGGTAGTGTCTCTCCTTTCTTTCTCACTCTGGCAGTTTTTGTTCGCAATACCTGGTATATTTTCTACCACCTCTGGAAATATATCCTGCCTCCAAGTAGGTTTTCGTACAGTAGTGATGGGTTTTGGTGTTGTTAGTGCGTTTGTGGGATCTTCGTGCATCTTTGCTTTGGCTATTTCTGCAAAGTTTCTCCGCTTCAGTTTCCCATTTCCCAGATTGTTTAGTCTCTGGTACATTGGATGGTCCGTCAGTCTTCGGAGTTTCTCTGACTGCAGCTGGGCTCTGCAGTCTCTTCTATCGGTCATGGATTGCAGTCTTGTAATCTTTTCAAGTTCTACAATTGGCGTTGACTTCATGCCACCTGTTATGATTCTCATGGCTTGGTTTTGAAGTTTGTTAACTTTATCGAAGTTCGCCTTCGCTGCTGTTGTCCATGCCGCAATGCCATACTCGAGAACTGGTCTCACTCTTCCAGTGTACAGTTTCTTTAGTATGCTTTCGTCTGCTCCCCAGCTTGTGCCAGCAAGTTTCCTCATGATCGCCATTCTTTCTCTGGCTTTCATTCGGTTTCTCTCAATCTGACTTTTCCATGTCATGCGCCGATCAAATGTGACTCCCAGATAGGTTGGGTTGTCGTTTGGCTGCAGGATTTTGCCGTTTAGGCTTAATTTGGTACTTTGGGGTTTTAATGAGAGCGAGAATATTGTGCACGTGGTTTTCTCCTCGTTTATTTTTACCAGCCATGAGTTCGCCCACTCTTCCAGCGATGTTAGGGCTGTTTGCATCCGGTTTCTTGCTATGGTGAGATTCTTTTCAGAGGTCCACATAGCCAGATCGTCTGCAAACATTGAGCTATGGACTCTTCTTGGTATATTCTCTGTAATATCGTTTATATATACCAGAAAGAGTGTGGGTGACAGTACTCCCCCTTGGGGTACTCCCTGCTCGAGTGTCACCTTTTTGCTCATCTGCCCTTGTACTTGGACTCTGGCCGTTCTTTGTTTGAGGTAGTGGTTGATCCACTTGTACATCTTCCGACAGACATCACTTCTTCTCAGCTTGACTCTAAGTCCGTCCTTCCAGACTTTGTCAAATGCCTTTTCCAGATCCACCCAGACAGCTACTGTGTGCTTCTGTGCCTGGTAGGCATCTTCTATCTCCTGGGCTATGAGGATGACCTGGTCCTCAGTGGATCTGTGCTGTCTAAAGCCGGCTTGCTGTGGGATTAGAATTCGTTTTTCTTCCAGATGCCACATCAGTCTGGTGTTTATCATCCGTTCCATCAGCTTGCCGACACAGCTCAGTAGGCTTATGGGCCTGTATCCATTCGGATCTGTTTTATCTTTTCCTGTTTTTGGTACTGGTACCAGTATTGCATCCTTCCATGCCTGGGGTACAATACCCCTTTTCCAGCTTTGGTTCAGGACTGATAGTAGTTTTTTCTTCGCTGTTTGGCCCAGCCCCATCAGCATTTCGTTTGTTATCCCGTCTTTTCCGGGAGATTTCCTTTTCTTTAGTGTTCTCATAGCCTCTTCCATTTCACGCATGGTTAGTTTGGCCATCATGTGCTCTTCAGGAGCCGTATTTATGTTTTCGTGTCGCTTTAGCTCTTCGCTAATGTCTGTATGCTTATCTGCAGGGACCTCGATGTGGTTTGCTCTGGCATAGTGATCGACAAAGGCGTTTGCGGCTTTCTTACCTGTGATCAAGTTCTCGCCCTGCTTGATAGTAATTTGTTTATTTGACGGGGTTTCGTCGTTCATGGCTCTGACTAGCTTCCATAGCTTGTTCCCTTCTTTGTCCAGGTTTAAACTTTCCGTTTTGTTTTTCCAACTTTCTCTTGCTGTTTGCTTGAGAGTGTGTTTGTACTTCGCCGTGGCGGCTTTGAGGGCGATGTTCGCCTCCATGGATTTTTCACGTTCTGCCACGTTCCTAGCATTTGTTACTGCATCTTCCACTTTCTGTAACTCATCATTCCAGTAGGGCTTATAGTTTTTCCTAGCTCCTCTTGGGATGGTTTCAGTGGCGGCTTGCATTATTGCCTTGCTTAGGCTCTCTACCATGGGCTTCATTTTGGTGTTTCGTGTGTTGATGGTTTCACACAGCCCATCTGTCAGGATTGCAAATCTGTCCCAGTCGGCTCGTTTGTAATTCCAACGTGGGAGCGGTTTTGTTTCCTGTGGGCCTACTTCCATGTCAATGGTTAGCCTGATCGGCCTGTGGTCGCTACCTGCCAGTTGGTTTAGCACCTGGCGGTCTATTTTATAGTGTATGTCCTGTGTGGAGAAGGCCAAATCTGGAGTCGAGGTGGTATGCCATGTTCTTGAATAGAAGCTAGGGCTATCCTCCGGCCTATTGATTAGGGAGAGATTTGCATCTATCTCCCAATCTTCCACTTCGTCACCTCTGCTGTCTGTGTCAGAGTAGCCCCATCTCTCCGAGTGGCTGTTGAAATCTCCAACTACTATGCAGTTGGAGTCTCTGACCTCCATGCTCGAGAGCGATAGGTCTCTGTTTGGTGGTCCGTACAGATTGAAAATGCGGAGCTTCGTCTCTTGAGCCATTATGTCAACTCCTACAATTTCTGCTTGTCCGGTGTGATTGACAGGTACCGCGCTACTCGGTATGCTGTTTCTGGTCAGTATCAGGACCCCTCCTTTGTGGCCTTCTCTATCTAGACGGAAGGTCTGGTATCCTCTGATTGAGAATTTATGGATACTGTTGAGGTGCGTTTCCTGGATACATGCCACGTCAATCTTACCTTCATGCAGGTGGTGTGTAAGGGAGAGTTTTTTGTTAATGACTCCCTCCGCATTCCACTGTAATATTCTGAGGGTCTTGAAGTTTTGGCCAATAGACGTTACCCCATAGCCATGTGCCTTGACTCCACGACACATGGGTGGGTGACCACCAGTAGTCAAGGGTGGGCCCCTTCGAGGCGTGAGGCCCGGCGCTATCGCTGCCTGGCGGGTCTCCTCAGGATGAGCGCCATACGTTTTTCGAATAGGTTGTACTGCCATCATACTGTGATTTACGTTGCACTGTTTTGTTAGGCTTGCGGCCCCGTGCATCCGATTTCAACAGGCGTTTCTGTAGGGATGCCCTCCTTAGCCTTTGGCTGTCCCCAGCCTATCTGCAAGGCAGCAGTTGTTTACGATCAGAGTTTTCTCTCCTATGGAAGTTGTCTTACCAGACTATCGAGTCTTCACTACTCGTGTCTATAGGGTGCAATGATGATATGATATATGAGATGGACTGGTTTACCCGGAAGAGAGGCAGTCCAGTGTGTCTGTATCCCAGGATCGTCACGTCCTGCCAGAAACGTAGCATTTGCATTTGAGTGGGGTATCTCTTTTTCCCTTTATTTTCTTGGCTTCTATGCAGGGATGGTACGCCTAGCATTCCCCGCCACCTGGGGTGTTGACACAGTGGGGCAGGTGTGCAATGTCCGCTGGTCTGCATCTCTTCTGCGTCCAGTATGATAGTTATATGGCTGATAACGTACAGAGGTAGATATCGTAGCCGGAGTGCATTCAGCCAGAGGACAAGCCTGGTAATGTCACCGAGATGTTGTTCGCCTGGTGTGCGGACAACTCTCATGGTCGGTGGTTGAGTCTTGACAGTTCACAGTGAGGTGGCTGCTCTACTGTTTTCGACACCCCGACCAGGTACTAAGTCTTTGGTTGGTGTTTTTTCGCACCCCATCGCCGTATAGGGTGAGTATCAAGCAGTTGTCCGCCCGCTTTGACTTGCGGGCGGCAAGGACCTCTTACTGTGGCTCTACCTGATAGGGCTGGGGCGCAAGCCCCAGGTCCCGAGCATGTAGGAGCCCCCCATTGCAGTGGTGCTGAGATTTTGGGCGGGATTGCGGCTTACAAGGGTTCGGTCGCAATCCCCCACATGGTAGCCTCGCGCCCTTGGCTTATCAGCCTGGTACGTGAACCAAAGTGTCTGCGGCTCCTCTCGATTTGAGCTGGTTTTCCGTAGCAACGCCCAGTCATTTGTAGGGTAAAACTGACCTGTCTTCAGATGATCTATTTCCAGCACCCGTTCACTATTTGGTCAGACGAACTTATTGAGGGCTTTTGTTTGTCAATGACCAGGTATTTGAAATCTGCGGTTTCTGCAGAGTTAAAACACGATTTTCGTAGCGTTCTTTCATTTGAGTGTTTGAGAGCTGACTTGTCATCCGTGAGTCTAATACCAGCGTACGTTCATTATTAGACCCAAACGGCAGTGCTCTCGATTTGTCAGTTGTTCTACAGTATAGGCGTGTTCAGTCAAATTTAGCCGCAGATTCCACACCTGGTGGTGCCCTTCCGTCAATTCCCTTAGCGAGACAATCAAGTTTCTTAGGGGGTAGCCCCAAAATTGTCGAGGGTCTAATTCCAGCACATGTTCTCTATTAGACCCCGCGAAGGTGTACTTTTGATAGTCATTCCGCAGTGTTGGCGTGGTAAGTTAACTTAGGTCTCAGGCTCCACTCCTGATAGTTGCTCTTCCGTCAATTCCTTTATCACACACTGGATGCAGACAGAAACGAGCCACAGGGGCATAACCCCAGAATTCTGGGGGTCTAAGTCCAGCACCAGTTCCATATTAGACCCCAGAAGAGTGGTCTCGGCATGTCGCTCATTTCAGTGTTGGCCGTGTTGAGTCAAATTAAGCCGCAGGCTCCACTCCTGGTGGTGCCCTTCCGTCAATTCCTTTAAGTTTCAGCTTTGCAACCATACTTCCCCCGGAACCCAAACACTTTGGTTTCCCGGAAGCTGCCCGCAGAGTCATCGAAGCAACTCCTGCGGATCGCTAGTCGGCATCGTTTATGGTCAGAACTACGACGGTATCTGATCGTCTTCGCGCCTCTGACTTTCGTTCTTGATTAATTAAAACATTCTTGACAAATGCTTTCGCAGTAGCTCGTCTTGCGGCGATCCAAGAATTTCACCTCTAACGCCGCAATACGAATGCCCCCGTTTGTCCCTGTTAATCATTACCTCCAGTTCCGAAAACCAACAAAATAGAACCGAGGTCCTATTCCATTATTCCATGCACCATTATTCAGGCAGCCGAGGCCTGCTTTGAACACTCTAATTTTTTCAAAGTAAACGCGCCGGCCACCCAGGACGCTCAGCGAAGAGCACCCGTGGGAGAGAGCCGGCAGACGGTAGGGCAGGAGACAACGGGCAGTGAACCGGCGCGAGCCGGACCGCCCGCCTGCGCCTGAGATCCAACTACGAGCTTTTTAACTGCAACAACTTTAATATACGCTATTGGAGCTGGAATTACCGCGGCTGCTGGCACCAGACTTGCCCTCCAATAGATCCTCGTTAAAGGGTTTAAAGTGTACTCATTCCAATTACGGGGCCTCGAAAGAGTCCCGTATTGTTATTTTTCGTCACTACCTCCCCGTGCCGGGAGTGGGTAAGTTGCGCGCCTGCTGCCTTCCTTGGATGTGGTAGCCGTTTCTCATGCTCCCTCTCCGGAATCGAACCCTGATTCCCCGTTACCCGTTACAAACATGGTAGGCATGTCACGTACCATCGACATTTGATAGGGCAGACATTTGAAAGATGCGTCGCCGGCACATGAGGCCATGCGATCAGCACAAAGTTATCCAGAGTCACCAGTGGGGACGCCGCAACCCCGCGAGGGGAAACGACGATTGGTTTTGAACTAATAAAAGCGCTCTTTCCGCGAGGGTCGGAGCTTGGTAAGCATGTATTAGCTCTAGAATTGCCACAGTTATCCAAGTAGGATCGTGTCATCTAAGGAACCTCGACTGATTTAATGAGCCATTCGCGGTTTCACCGTGAGACAGTGTGAACTTAGACATGCATGGCTTAATCTTTGAGACAAGCATATGACTACTGGCAGGATCAACCAGATATCTGTCGGAGACGTACGTACTGCGCACACCGGTCGGCGGAGGAAGGGTGTGTAAAAAGCCTCACTGGGACGGCCGCAGGGACCGACTGACGGGACGGACGAACGGTTGTTCCACCCGTCCCTCACTCCGTCGACCTAGGACCGCCTGACAGGGGCCTCCCACACGCACCAGACGACCGACCGACCGGGCTCGCTCGAGGAGGGATGGCAGCGCTCTGTGCAGAACGGATCCCAACGACCTCGGCGACGAATTTCACTGGGACTAGAGACACCATTTGGCCTGCCCTTCTCCCCTTCTCCGTAGGGAGAGAGAGAACGCAGGGCCTCGAGGCAACGATTCCTGCTTTCCATTTGCCGGTCACAAGCTCTTTGCGAGAGTCGGACCACCAGCGAGACGTACTGTCGAGCTCTGCTATAAGCCTTAGAGAAATCACCACGGACGGACCACGTTTCCTGATACGGACCAGACTAGGGCACCTCGGTGGAGGAGCCACTGCCACAAACCGCACCCAATTCGCACTACGGGGAAAGGCAGGCGAGCGTTTTCCGCAAGCCCGCGCTATCGCTCCGCCTGGCGGGACTGAGATCGCTTTACGAACACTGGTTGAAATTGAGTCGCTGCGGCGAGACAACTACCCCAGATCAATGTCATACAATTTCCATCTCTTTATTTCTGACCGAGTGGGCGTGGTCAGTTAACTCTTAAAAGATTCAAAGTTGATGTTGTTAAGTTTACCATAATTTAATCACAGGCCTAACCTACAGTCCACTAATTAAATTGTCACATAGTTCGACATCTGCTCCTTTAGTACCCCTATCACCATAGAACTTACGTTTCCTATTAACTTTCTTTCTTATCTTTGCGTCACGATATGATTTTATTTCTCAATATTCTCACAAAACTGTTTTTCTTTCAAAATTACAATTTGTATAAGCTGAAATTGTGACTAACATATCCTGCGATATGCATTAAGTGGGGAGTATTCATTATATTATATGGTTTTACGGGAGCTTGAAAACCACTTACTTTTTGTTGTGCTAACTAAATTCTAGGGGAGTAACAATTTGTAACTAGTAACTGGCAGCCATTTTGAACTTACCCCAGGCCTGTTTGACAGTCTATATCTTAAAAATTACTGATGCCAGACATTAAATTCAAGTTGTATTTGAATGAAGATTCATTACACTTTCGCAAACAGCCCAACAAAATTCAATTTACGGAATAAAACGCATTTTGTCCCTATTCCAGGTAGCACTACCTCTCCCCCCCCCCCCACCCCCACCTCCTTAACGTTTGCCCAAACAAGTTCAATTGGCAATTCAAGGTGGCAGTCTCAAATATATATGACCATGCTCTTGGATCAACTTGTCTATATGAAATATATAACTTATATGTATATTATATATATATATATATATATATATATATATATATATATATATATTTATTTATATATATTTATTTATATATATATAACCTATTGACTATATTAAAAACACAAAAATTTACATGATATGGACATATGTCACGATCGGTGTCGTTGACCAAGACCATCATGTTCCTGGAAAGCGTGGGAGAGGGAGACCAAAAAACGAGTTGGGAGGACAATATACAAGAGTGGACGGGAAGATATTTTGCTTAAACTAATACTCTAGCCAAAAAAATCGTGACGTGTGGCGGGCACTGGTTCGATAATCTGCAACAACGGTGCCTAAACGACTTTCTAGGTTATTGAACTGATGATCATGATCATGATATATACATATATATATATATGCGTCTCAGGATGTGTTGTGTTGATTCTAGTTTTATCCACCATCGCCAATACCTCCCCAGTACTTTTTGGTTCCAGAGAATAGGTCCCCGACCATAATCTATTTTGTTTGATCTGTTACACCTACGTACTTGCTAACACTATTTTTAACTACATATGGAACGCACCGAAGTCTGATATAACTGTTCAAAACTCATGCGCCATAGTCTGATCAGTATGTTTTACCTGATCCTACCATAGTCTAATCAGCATGTTTCACGTGACCCAATCAAACATAGTCTGATCAGTATGTTTTACCTGACCCAATCAAACATAGTCTGATCAGCATGTTTCACGTGACCCTATCAAACATAGTTTGATCAGTATGTTTTACCTGACCCTGACTAACATAGTCTGATCAGTATGTTTTACCTGACCCTGACTAACATAGTCTGATCAGTATGTTTTACCTGACCCTAACTAACATAGTTTGATCAGTATGTTTTACCTGACCCTGACTAACATAGTCTGATCAGTATGTTTTACCTGACCCTGACTAACATAGTTTAATCAGTATGTTTACCTGACCCTGACTAACATAGTCTGATAAATATGTTTTACCTGACCCTGACTAACATAGTCTGATCAGTATGTTTTACCTGACCCTGACTAACATAGTCTGATCAGTATGTTTTACCTGACCCTGACTAACATAGTCTGATCAGTATGTTTTACCTGACCCTGACTAACATAGTCTGATCAGTATATTTTACCTGACCCTGACTAACATAGTCTGATCAGTATGTTTTACCTGACTCTGACTAACATAGTCTGATCAGTATGTTTTACCTGACCCTGACTAACATAGTCTGATCAGTATGTTTTACCTGACCCGACTAACATAGTCTGATCAGTATGTTTTACCTGACCCTATCAAACATAGTCTGATCAGTATGTTTTACCTGACCCTGACTAACATAGTCTGATCAGTATGTTTTACCTGACCCGACTAACATAATCTGATCAGTATGTTTTACCTGACCCTATCAAACATAGTCTGATCAATATGTTTTACCTGACCCTGACTAACATAGTCTGATCAGTATGTTTTACCTGACCCTGACTAACATAGTCTGATCAGTATGTTTTACCTGACCCTGACTAACATAGCCTGATCAGTATGTTTTACCTGACCCTGACTAACATAGTCTGTTCAGTATGTTTGACCTTATGCTAACTAAGTATGTTTCACCTGAATTTGACTAACACAGTTTTATCAGTATGTTTCACCTGACTTTGACTAACACAGTTTTATCAGTATGTTTCACCTGACTGACTAACACAGTTTTATCAGTATGTTTCACGCGCCCCTGACTAACATAGTCGTGCATGTATGTCTTCTCCCCTCCCCCCTCTCCCCCTCCCATATGTGCTAAAGTAGAACAAAAATGGAACATGCTGTGTTACTGAAGGTTATTAGACGATATCAACATTGATGTAGAAAAGGCTCATTGACAATATCAAGCCCACGTTGCAACCACAAAAATCTTTATCGAGAAAAAAAGGAACAAACGAGATTATTTATCGTATATTCTGAATGTTTTCGTAGTTGTGTGTAAACCGAAACCACCCAGATTAACTTAATGATAGTTGTCTTCACCCTCGCTCATGGCAGGCGACTGAAAATGTTTAGTGAGCAGAATAATTCGTTGAATCCGAAAACTTGATATTTAATCGGGCAGATTCGTGCCTATTGTCAGGTATACAAAAGATGTTTGAGGTTTTCTCCGTCTCTTATTAAGATGGCGCCATAACTGGCTGCGAGTCTACATTTCTCTACTGTTTTGGATCATTATGGATGCCGCCAGACCACGGGTTTGCCTGGAATTCACACTAGTCGACGACTTACACTAGTGTTCACGGAAACGTGGTGTTGTTTTCCGTCGGGACTTGTTATTTCGTTCTTTTTTGTGATTTCTTCCATCCGTTTATCCTGGTCTGGACGCCGGCTGAATGGCACTACGCTTATACCTGTGTCGTATTTCACGGGTTAGTTATGCCGGTTCACCTTCACGAATTTGGCGTGTGGAAATTTTAGATGCTACTATGATGAGCTGAATACAGCTGGGGAGAGATGCCGTACTCACTCACACGCTGAGTGTTGTCCATACGACCTCTTGTGGTTATCGAAAAGGCACGACAAACTGCGTTAGATGCCATCCCACCTTTCTACCCTGCGGGTTACATGTTTACGGAAAGGCTTCGGTGGTAACCTTGAGGCAAAATCTGCATCCTATGCTGTCTACAGTTGCCTCGATGAATGTCTTGCCACTGGCAAAAGGTAGCTTAGGCTCTGTGAGTGAGGTTGACAAAAGGCGCAGTTTCTTCCTCACTTTAATCCAAATCACCGCGCAAGTCACCCATTTCAGCGGACACAGCAAGAGATTCGACTGTCCACACGGCTGAACAAAGAGAGTGGTCTTCATCACAAGTGATGGACAACTATTATTAAGGAATATCAAATCTAGGGCGATACTAAATCGATGTATTTCTCTCAGTGGTGAGCAGCTAGTGGTAGATATTGAAAAATAAAAGAAATGGTTATGTTCGAAAGAATTGTCGCTTGTGTTCTTCTTGGATTGTTTTTTGTTTTTTGTTTGGTTTTTTTTCATTGTCGCTCGCTCTCAGATAGCTACATATATTGATCAATAAAAATGACTAGTCTCAAGTTGCTTTCGTCGCTATACATTTTGTCTCTCCAAAAACTTCATCTGTTTCCCATCTGTTCCCAGGAACTCGAAGTGGTCGGCCGTTTTAAATATCTGGGATCGATTGTCAGTGATGAAGGATCAAAATGTGAGGTGTTGGCCAGAATAGCACAGACAATAGCGGCGCTTGCACGGCTTAACAAAATCTGGCAAGACAAACGGTTAGCCATATGCACGAAGATCAGATGAATGCGTACATTGGTCCTGTCAATATTCCTCTATGCTTGTGAGATATGGAAAATTACAGCTGAGGAGGATACAGGCATTGAAGATAACATGTTTCAGAAGACTTCTAAACCTCACCACATACAAAGACCGAGTTACAAATGAGAAAATTCGAAAAAGAATTGAAACAGCAATTGAGCCTTTTGAAGACCTCTTGGCAACGGTCAAAAGACGGAAACTCGCTTGGTACGACCACATATGGAGATCATATGGTCTTGCAAATACTATCCTGCACGGTAGGGTGCAAGGTGAGCGACGCAGAAGCAGTCCCAAAAACGGACGGGAAGACAACATAAACGAATGGACCAATCTCTGACCAGAGAAGGCACAAGCAGCGGTGGATGACAGAGAGTGGTGGCCTATGATTGTAGGGGTGTCTTCCTGTGTCCCCCAACGACCTCCCCGGTTGCAAGATGACTTGACTTGATTTCCCTTATAAACGTGACAGTTTGTTACCGATTGCTCTCATCACCATAAAGCCCTCAAATAATTGCATCTATAGGTTTAAAAAACGTGACAGTGTGTGTTGCGTTTCTCTAGTCATTATATGGTATTACCTTTAAATAATTTCACCGGGATCATGATGCTGAGCAATGCATGAGCTGCAGCGGTCAGTGACTCAAAGATGACTGCTGGCGTCAGGGCCAGCTAACCAGAGCTGACAAGACCCTTCTACGCCACCACCTGGAGAACGATGAGGCTAACGTCTGGTCGGGCAAAACACACTGATCAGAGAACGTTAGCCAGGGTCAGGAGAAATATACTGGCCAAAACCCTCACCTGACCTCCTCGTTGGTCGTCTTGGAAACGTGCTCTTGTCGAGGACAACAGTCTTGTTAACAAGGTGAGGTTCCACGTGATCTCCGTAGTTGTGAGACATGCAGATGAGGCCAAGCATAGCACAACCACCTGGAGGATCCGGACCCACCTTCACTTAACGCCCATTTCAGGGTACACATAAGAGAAACCTTCACATTGTGGGCATTCGCAAACAACAGAAACCTCCACCTAGTAATCTTGGATAACAGACTGCAACAGGACAGACTGGCTAAGGAGAAAGGATCGAAGAGAGAAGGCTAATCCGGAACCCAAAAATGCCTTCTGAAGTCGAATGTGTCCGACCGAAAGGTACAAATATTGCAGTCCAGTAGTAAACTACGACACAGCGAATTCCGTTCTCCGGGCTACATCCTGCTACTTGCAAAGTTCTTTTCAGGGCTTGGTTCCGGCAGTTTAGGAATGAATTCCGTTCTCTGGGCTACATCCTACTACTTGCAAAGCTCTTTTCAGGGCTTGGTTCCGGCAGTTTGGGAATAAATGACGAAAAGGAATAAATAAAAGCATGTATTTCCCTAATAAACTTGTGGATATTTTTCACGTTCCTCTAATCACGTTTATCTCTCAAATAACTTCATCTATTCCCATTATAGAGGAGAGGAAGACTAATGTCTGGTCAGACAAAATATCCTGAGCAGACATGTGATTCAGGGTCAGGCAAATTATACTGGGCACTGCCCGCACCTCGGCTTCCTCGTAGCCCTCCCTGGAAACGGACTGTTTTCATGGCAGCCTGGGTAACGAGGTGATGAATCAACGTGATTCCCGTAGTAGTGAGCGACATGTAGATGAAGCCATGCATAGCATAACCACCTGCAGAACCCAGGTCCGCCTTTATCAGAACGCTCGGGATAACAGGAAAGACAACGTCCTATTCAGGGCGCACAAAAGAGTAAACCTACTCATTGTGGGCATTCGCAAACAACAACATTTCCATAATAGTGGCAGTATGTTTCGAGTTCTCTTGTCACCATACATTTTATACTACATTGTATACTACATTTTATACTACATCTGGGATCTAATGAGTATCGATATCATTCTGTTCCACTCGTAGAACCGACATTCCTTGAGAAAAATGTTGTCTGTCGTCTTCTTGTCCTACCTACATTGGCACGTATCTTGGATATCAAATCTCACTTTCAACTAATTCCATGTTCATGTTTCCTGCGTCACACAGTTGCTAATATATATGTATAACAATTAGTCACTCTTATTTTCCAATCAATAGTAGGTTGGCTATTTGTTTAAATGTCAGTATCAGTTACGTGTTGTTGAATACAGCTTTGTCTTTCTTATTTCCTTCACGGTGTGTATCATTTCCTGCTTTCTCTGGCCTATACAACATCGTTTCTACCAGACTATCACAATGTAAATTAACTATTGTCTTTCCATGGTGAGATAGCAAAATTGTATTTGAATAAGATTCTGTAGATTCGTGTTCTTCATTTCTGCATTTCTCTTTCTTTCCCTAGGACACTCAGTGTGTGGCCGTGCCTTGACCATCTGAGAGGTTTCTAGCTCCCGCAACTCACCAGAACAAAACGTTGTATCGGATTTGAAGCTTCGCTCACGAGAATTTCCAAAACAAATCCACTTTATAAAAATCTTCTCATAAAAAGATGTGATAAGAATTTGTTCTTATAATTAATGTTATTTTAGTAGAGAGATCCTGAAATAGATATATAACTCAAGGAACGTGAATTGTTGTGATGTTCTATCAGTAGTGGATTCTGTTCCTCTTGAGATCAATTATTTATTTGAATTTATTCGACTGTACAATTATGGGGCAGATCAAACGATTGTTTGTGAAAAGACTTAGTCTGCCAATTATGTGTATATTTTTAATCTTCATGCTACTGAAGCCGAATTCGCTGAATTGGAAGCCTGTTGTTGGTGACAACGAGTTATTGAAGATCCTGCATACATTGCAGAAAGCACAGGCGCAGAATAAGATACTTCTGATTCAAACAGGCAACAGCAGTCTCGATGAAAGTGCGGAAAAGTTACACAATATACGTAACGAAATGTTTGCAGAAGATAAAACAAGAAAAGAAACCAGAAAATGGTTCGACGCACGTCCTGGTGCAAATTTCTCCAAAATGGCGGTGTATAAACATCCGCTGTTTCCAGGTTACGTCATTGAGAACCCAGAATTGTGCAAAGGCGGGAATGTTGATATGCTTCTGTACCTCCATAGTGCTGTGGAGCACAGAGAATCCCGAAGAATGATCAGAGCCAGTTGGGGAAGTCCTCGGACATTTTCTAATATCAACGTCAAGCTCTTGTTTATTCTTGGTATACCGAGTGACAACCTGGCACAAAATCAGATCGAGACAGAGTTTGCTACTTATGGTGATATTCTTCAGGGAAATTTCTCAGATACGTTCAAAAATTTGACATACAAAGCCATCACAATGCTGGCGTGGGTCAACACTCACTGTTTAAATGTCCGTTACATAATTAAAATTGATGATGATATGTTTGTCGATATCTACAGAGTTGTATCGGAGTTTATACCAAAATTGGCTTCAAAGAAACTTGCCATAGCTTGTGACGTCAAAACGGACATGGTAGTTCCACGAGATCCTAGAATCAAATGGTACGTCAACGAAGCGCTAGTGCCAGGTAGAACAAAATGGCCACAGTTTTGTTCAGGTTATTTCGCTGTTTTTACTGGGGAGACAGTTCCCGTACTTTATGAGGCTTCGTTCGGTATTAATCAATTTATCCCAATCGACGATGCTTACTTATTTGGATTATTGGTGGAACGAAACGTCACCCTCAAGTACATTAACATTCATGACCAGATTTCTGTCAATGAGAGGCCAGATCCTGATAAGGAAATTAACGTCAATTCCAAATTTGAATTCATATCCTTCCGTGTCAAGTCGCCCAGCGATCATACAAAATTATGGACTTTGCGTTCTACCAAACTGTCGGCGTGGGAACAGGCTCATAGCAGTTACTACAAAGTTTTTCGAGATTCCAAAGAAAGAACGGTTTTGGTTGTTTGACAAAAAGTGCCAAAATAATATAGAAATGGAATCCATTGTCTGCTGATGTATAAATTGTATTATCAATACCGTGCTTATTGTGAAGAAATTATATCTGGCTAAGAGGGAGGTACTTAATTAGATAGTAGCAGGCAAGTAGCAATGCATGTGCTATAGGAGTATCAATCTTTGATTGAGCAGGAAGGGGAGAGAGAGCTGATCAGGAGTGCGTACAACCAGCGGGCTACAGTAACTATGAATGCTTATACACTTCGTATCTCCTGAAAGAGATTGAACACATGAGGGTTTTCTTGGAGTGTCGTTATTGTGATTCTACTTAACGAAACATCAAATTGGTAAACTTTGGTTTGCATAAAGCTTGTGATAAATATGTCCGTGACGCTAGAATTGAAATGCCAGAAATATGTCAATGATGCTAGAATTGATATGTCATAAATATGTTCATAATTCTAGTATTGAAATACCATAAATCTATACATAATGCTAGAATTGATATGCCAGAAATCTATTCATAATGATAGAATTAATACGCCAGAAATCTATCCATGATACTAGAATTGATATGCCAGAAAGCTGTCCAGGATGCTAGTATAGATACGCCAGAAATCTGCCAGTGATGTTAGTATCCATAATCCTGTTTGCTCCAGGTGAAGAATGGCACCATCTGCTTACTTTACAAGAAGTACCAGAGCACTTGCATTGACGGTCTCATTTCGCGATTTTTACATTATGAGATTGCTAGCCCCACGCACAATACTTTTTAGTCGCATTGTACAAAATGCTTGAAAGGTTACAGAGGTCCAACTCTTTTTTTCCCAGGTGCCACTCGAAAAGATGCTAGTTCACAGCTACAAGGTCTTCGTAATGGATAGGACAATCGAAAAACACCTAACATAACGAAATAAACAATGACAAAGCACTAGTCAACTTCTTCTTCTTTGCGTTCAGGATCTTTTTGGTCATGCTATATTTGCAGGCCAGTCGTCATGATGAAGTCTGTAGTCTTCACCAGGTCGGAACGGCTGCGCCACAGCTTTTAAAATACGTTTGACCTACTCTGTCCTAAGTTGTATATCCTGATTCACACATTCTTGGCCACACTCTTGACGCCGTATTTATTGTATTGATTGTTTGGTTCGTATATGTTTCCGTTTATTCTTTGTCTTTGACGAAGTCTTGCTTTTGTAAAGCGGGTTTCGTTTCGTTTCTAGCTCGCCGTGGTTAGGGAGCCATACCTTGTTATGTTTTTATTGAATAATCAAAACTAGTCAGTTTATTTTAATCCAATCCTAGCAGTTAGTTTGAGAATATCAGTAAATATACTAGGTGGCCACTTGTATCAATGTGGAGTGTGACGCGACAGTTCATACGATGATGATGAAAATTAGGATATGATGATATAATTTCTTTAGTCGAATGTTAGTAGCTCTTGATAGAAAAATTCCTCTCGGACACAAGCTCAGAACTTCCTTCGTTGTTGTCTGGAGGATGCATAGTGCCCCTAGAAGGGGGACGAACCAGTGTGTTATGGTCCTATGATCGACATGTCCTGTCATGGACACATCCCACAAATCTGATCTCATCATTTCTCAGTTAGTCTTGTCAACCAATACGTGAACATCATGTAGCATATCCTTCACTTAACGTCACACCAATCACAGCCCATCTACATGAAACTCGATCTCTTGCCACATCTCTAGCCTGCTCCAGAGTCATGCCCAAGCATTCCATGACATCTTGGTGCCATCGCCTTCTTGGTCTACCTCTGCCTCTCTTGCCCAGGACCAAACCTTCCATTACCGTTCTCTCAAAACCGTTACTTTTGTTGATGTGGTCAAAGTATTTCAATTTTCTGTTCGTGGTGAAATTTATGAACCAGTTCCCATCTTTGCCTAGCTCTTGTCGAATGTCTGTATGTGTCTTGTTTCTGTCCATGGTATTCTAAAGACCTTTCTATAACATTTCGACTCGAAGGACTAGATTTTCTTCCGAGAGGTTCCGGGGTAACTGTCCATGATTTGCAGCCGTATGCTAACACGAGAAAATACATGTTCTAAACATGCTCACTTTTGTTGGTTCGCTGGTATGCTGCAGTATTTTCTCCAGGTTATGTAAGCTCCGCATTGCTGTTGCCAATCTTCTTCTGGTCATTCTGGACATTATATTGTTGTCAATGCTTGAGCCCAGATATTTGAAGTTCTATTTCTACACCCCTAAATTTGAATTTATATTGACTTCTTGTTTTGTCGATGGTCATTATCTTTTTATTTATTTTATAAAGATGTTTTTATCTTCGCTTCATCTGCTTACGGCTGCAATTAGCTGCTCTAACCCCTCTGTATTGTTTGATAGTTAACAGTATCGTCTGCGTATCTTAGATCTGAGAGGGCAAATCTGGCATTCCCTGCCAAATGGGAGATCGCTACAAAGATAGAGAGATGCAATGCCTTCACCTCTTTGTCATCAATGAATGTGATTGGTAGAGGACAAACAACAAAGAACGAGGCAAACATGTCATTATTCTTCTACTTCTTTAGCGTTCGTCCTAAAAAGGACGCTGTATCGTAGTTTTCAGCTGGTCTACGATATCTGTGTAGTTCGGCCCGACACATCCGAATCTCAGCGCGGCATTTTGGGCACCGGATTTTCCTTCACTCTTCGATCCCTAAACTCTTAGCCAAACTGCATGATTGCAGTCTGATTCCAGAGCCACCACTTGAGATGGAATAAGGTCTTGGACAGTTATGAATCACTGCTCTTGATGCCCTACCCCCCCCCCCCCCCCCCCCCAGCTACGAATCGCTAACTGACGTCTGCTCGTTCACTACTACATACTCGGTCCCAGAAAGCATTTCACCAATGAGGTTCGAGTGGATTGGTGCACCCCAGAGTGTATACCACTCACCGGTGGGTTCTGAGCACCTATCGGACTCTACCTGCACACACCCAGCCCCTTATTCTGGCCTCTCCTCGACGACCTGTCTGACTTAAGTGGCCCTGC
This sequence comes from Ariolimax columbianus, assembly GCA_036924085.1. NCBI lineage: Eukaryota > Metazoa > Mollusca > Gastropoda > Stylommatophora > Arionidae > Ariolimax > Ariolimax columbianus. Next base: position 24,103,921 of record JAVGWX010000018.1, read on the forward strand.
CGGAAGTAGTATTCCAGACGGTATAGCTCAGGAATTATTGGTGCGTGTAATCTCTCAAACATCGACACGATATGATTACACAAGATTACATAATCTTAGGAAGCACACAATAGTAAACTTACTCATTGTATGTGTTACACAACAATAACTACACGTTTTCAACATTCAGCACTTTACATTTGCAAAGATATGTGTTTCTGTATTGCGTTTGCGCATTCAATAACTGCACAAATAATATACAACTTGCATTAAATCTCAACTAAATCATAACTTAACTTTCCTGGCCTTCAAAGATGCAAATTTTTGTTGTGAACCATTCATTCAAAATCAACGCCGTTCGCCAAATCACTTTAAATTAATAATATAATTTATAATTTACAAAAATTGTTTTTAATTTGAGCTAGACTTCATTGCCTCGGGTTTGTTCCCAATTTTAGCTCGGTCTCTTTATCGGCAGATGCGTACAGCTTCTAGAGCAAGGTGATGTAATTGGAACTGGTTGTATACAGACTCTTCTAAACCAGTATAACGTCGTTAAGTTAGATAGCACAAAGCACGAACTACGTAGCTCCAACTCAGGGATCTCCGGAAAAAATTGACAGCAGCTCGAAATCGAACCCCGACCGTCTGAACACGAGGCAAACGGCTTGACCACTTCGCCACAGAGACCCGCTTTATAATAAATTATAAACCTGTATTAAGTCACCTAGAGTTTCTTCTCTTTTCTAGACATACCTATTAGGTTAGGATGTCAGGGGCAACATCTCTTATACGTGTCATTTAAGCCTAGAACATTAAGCTGAAAGTAGCAGGTTTAATCCCTGTTACTAACACGCTTCAATAAACTGAGCTGTACATGGGTCATTAACTGATTATTAGGGAAGAAAGGGCAACGAGGAAGGGAACTGGCATCCCCCGCCTCCTTAAAATTCCATTACAATGAAGTCCCTAAGTGGGCTACATTTATCTTTATATTAAGGTGTGAGGCCGGCGTGGGCTAGTGGTTAAGGGACACGGCTCATAATCCGAAGGTGCTGAGTTCGATCCCCATCACAGCACCGGTCGTTACTCCGGGGAATCAAACTCTTAGAAAATGCAGGAGGAAGCAGACCCTTACATAAAATGCATGCTGAAGTCAGATGCACTGTGCCGACAGGCGCAAAATAAAAACCGCAGTGCAACGCACAACGCCTTGGGGAATAGAGAAATAAGGCGAACCCCCCCAAAAAAACAACAAAAATATCGCAAGATCGGAAAGTCTTGACTGCCACATTGTAGATCGTAAATATGAGGAGTGTTCAAAAAATATCGAACCTTTGGGCCAGAAAAATACAATTAGTCACCTGAAGGTTTCAAACCCTAATCTCCTTCAACGAACTCTCCCTTGGACTCTGCACACTTCTCCCATCGGTCAGCCATTATTGGAAGTATTTCAGGAAGGCCTCTTTGGAGATGGACTACACCTGTGCCTTCGCATTCTGTGCAATGTCTTCTCATGACTCAAATTGGGTCATTTCATCGGAATTTTCAGCTTGGGGAACATCCAATAATCGCAAGGAGCCATGTTGGGAGAAAAGGGAGCCTAGCGAACCAGAGGAAGGTTGTGTTTGGCCAAGAAAGTCTGAATCAGAATGGAAATATAAACTGGTGCGTTATCTTGATGGAGCTGTCAAGTTTTCATTGTCCACAGGTCCGGTTGTTTGTGTGACACAGCATAACGGTGGCCAAACACAATCTTCATCTGGTTCGTCAGGCTCCCTAATCCCCAGAAATTGCTACTTGTGATTTGTTACTGTTCCCCAAGTTGAAAATGCAGCGTATGGGGACCTTAATTAGGTAATGAGAAGACATTATGCGGATTTATACTATCCGGCTGTACCCCATTCTCGAAGAAAAGCCTTCCTGAAATATATCAAACGAGCGCATGAGCTGCAGTGGTCAGCGACCCATAGCTAACTGCTAGCGCCAGGGCCAGCGAACCAAAGCTGCCAAGACCCTTCTACACCTCCACGCGGTGATCCTGGATAACAGGCTGCCGCAGGGCAGACTGGCTAAGGAGAAGGGATCGAAGAGGGAATGCTAACCCGGTAAATTCTTGCTGAAGTCGGATGTGTTGAACCGAAAGGTGCAAATATCGCAGTCAAATTGTAAACTACGGCACAACGCATTCCGTTCTCTTGACTACATTCTGCCACTTAAGATCTTTCATTCGTTGGCCTGAAACACTGCGCAACAATTTCAAATCGTGACATAGGCGGTCATATTTTGCATGTTGGTGTCGCCCCTGTGATGGTGTCACCCGGTGCGATCTGCACTACCTCTTCTCCCCCTCCCTCCGCCCCCCCCCACCTTTGTGACGCCACTGCATATAGCAGACGGATAGATAGCATAGCATAAATCCTTCAGCGTGGGCTCACAACGCTTGGACCAATAAAGACAACTAGCTTCCCACAGCTATTAACAGCATAAATGAGCGGGAAAGCTACTAGGAAAGTATAGACATGCTTATTTGGTAACTAAGAAGAGAATGTAGAAGAATAATATTAACGCAGTTTCAGTATGCAGCAGTGTTACACTCTCCTGTGCCTTCTTGGCTGCTATCTACCTCTTTCCGAGTCAGTTTGACCGTTTGTGTTTAAACTTGATCGTGGTGACCGACCTTTGAAGATCACGAGTATAAATTGTCGACATTTACATGTAGTGTTTAAATACAATTATCGACAACGATAAAAGCACACTCACATTATATATAAATAATGTAAGGAGTGTCGGTATATCTACTTGTATAATGATAACAGTTGGAATTATATCAATTATACTTATCTGACACGGTAAGCAGTTACGACCCGCACGAAATCATCGGACTGCCTTTTGTATTTTCTGTCTGGGTTCGATTTGTTTTTTAAACGCTTCTTGTAACTTTACTTGGCCGTTGTCCGTTTGCGTGGACTGCTACTTCTCCAATTTTAATCAACTTCCCTATAATCTAGAGAGTTGAAATTGTGCACAGAGCTTCTACTAGTTCGACCCGTTAATCTATTGAACTTTTAGTCTAGCCACGAAAACGAAACAATGTGGCTTAGCCTGAATTCGAGTATTCTCAGTAGCGTTTTCGCATCAATCGTTTGTCATAATGATGTGTAAAGGGATGGGACCTGGGTGGAGAATGTGTCTCTGAATTGTTAACTTCACATCAAGCGGCCCTTGGTTTATTAACGCATCCATTCATGAATACTTTGGACCTCTGGGCACATTTACTCATGCAATGTGAAACTGCACTAGGAAGTACAGGTGTATTTATAAGGTTAGTAATACCTGATATGGAGAAACGTGAATGTATAAGTATCCAACTGTCTAAGCCAATATATCAGCTTTACGGCATTATAAGAAATTGCCAATACGTCGGCTCTACGGAGTCAATCAGTTACGTGATGTTTCATGCGTCCTCTGATCTTTTACTCTGATTTCACGTGGCCTTTGATCCAATACCGGTACATCAGATTGTACCGGCCTCTATTAAATTGACTTCACTTAGCCCTTAAGTCCATCACGATCTCGTTGGACCTTGGTCCGTTAACTTGACTGTATGCGGTTCGTGGACCATTACCTGACGTCACTTGACCTTTGACCTATAACTTGCATTCTGTAGTTTGAGTGTGGAACTAGCATATTCTGGTCTTAAGGTTCAGTATAGTGACACAACTTAAAATATTATGTCCAAGACCTTCACTGGACTTCCCCGTAGTCCTACCTGGAAACCGACTGTTTTCACGGTAGCCTGGCTAATGAGGTGAGGGATCGTTATGATCTCCGTAGTAATAAGAGACACGTAGATGAAGCCAAGAAAAGCACAACCGTCTAGAGAACCCTGGTCCACCTTCATCAGAATGTCCGGGACGTGAGGAAAGATACAACAACCATCCACTAAACATCTTTTCCAGGGCGCACAGAAAAGGTAATCCTACTCATTGTGGGAATTCAACAACAACAACACCAACAACAGCAGCAACAACAACAACATCAACACCAGCAACAGCAACAAACACAGCAACAGCAACAAACACAGCAACAACAACAACAGCAGCAGCAGCAACAACAGCACCATTAACAGCAACAACAACAGCAACAACAGCAGCAGCAGCAACAACAGCACCATTAACAGCAACAACAACAGCAACAGCAACAACGAGAACAACAGCAGCAACAACAACAACAACGAGATCAACATCAACAACAGCAGCAACAACAGCAACAACGAGAACAACATCAACAACAGCACCACCAATAGCAACAACAACAGCAACAACGAGAATAACAGCAACAACAGCACCACCAACAGCAACAACAACAACAACAGCAACAACGAGAACAACAGCAGCAACAACAACAGCAACAACGAGAACAACATCAACAACAGCACCAGCAACAACAGCAACAACGAGAACAACATCAACAACAGCACCATCAACAGCAACAACAACAGCAGCAGCAACAACAACAACAACATCATCAACGGCAACAACGAGAACAACAACAACAACAACAGTAACAACATCATCAACAGCAACAACGAGAACAACAACAACAGCAACAACAACAGCACCATTAACAGCAACAACAGCAGCAGCAGCAACAACAGCACCATTAACAGCAACAACAACAGCAACAGCAACAACGAGAACAACAGCAGCAACATCAACAACAACGAGATCAACATCAACAACAGCAAAAAAAACAGCAACAACGATAACAACAGCAACAACAACAGCAACAACGAGAACAACAGCAACAGCAACAACAGCACCACCAACAGCAACAACAACAACAACAGCAACAACGAGAACAACAGCAACAGCAACAACAGCACCATTAACAGCAACAACAGCAGCAGCAGCAACAACAGCACCATTAACAGCAACAACAACAGCAACAGCAACAACGAGAACAACAGCAGCAACATCAACAACAACGAGATCAACATCAACAACAGCAACAACAACAGCAACAACGAGAACAACAGCAACAACAACAACAGCAACAACGAGAACAACATCAACAACAGCACCACCAACAGCAACAACGAGAACAACAACAACAGCAACAGCAACAGCAACAACAGCACCATTAACAGCAACAACAGCAGCAGCAACAACAGCACCATTAACAGCAACAGCAACAACGAGAACAACAGCAGCAACATCAACAACAACGAGATCAACATCAACAACAGCAACAACAACAGCAACAACGAGAACAACAACAACAACAGCAACAACGAGAACAACATCAACAACAGCACCACCAACAGCAACAACAACAACAACAGCAACAACGAGAACAACAGCAACAACAACAGCAGCAACAACAACAGCAACAACGAGAACAACATCAACAACAGCACCATCAACAGCAACAACAACAGCAGCAGCAACAGCAACAACATCATCAACGGCAACAACAACAGCAACAACAGCAACAACGAGAACAACAACATCAGCAGCAACAACAACAACAACAGCAACAACGAGAACAACAACAACAGCAACAACGAGAACAACGGCAACAACAACAGCCGTTTCTATGTTAACCGCTTATATTTGTTCAGTAATCTCATCTATGTGGGCCTTGGTCGCTTACGAAGATCGCTTGACTGTAATGTAGTTTGCCTTTCCGTTTCTTTTTATGCACACATCGAACGAACCAAAATTTGTTTCCGTCAAACATTTGCATTTCACAAGAAGTGGTAATGTAGGTCTATGATTTAAATTCTTTGAATTTTAGACTGCCAATGTGGTTTAGCATCGTTTTTGTGTTGAATGCACTTTTTTTTACGTGTTTATGCGAGTGTATCTAGGTTCTTGTGCTTGCTATTTGCTTTTTGACAATAGCTGTGTGACTTGTGTATTATGTAAACATTCCCGTGGAGGTGCTTATAGTACTGTTGACGCTGGCTTTAATGATTGGAACAGAACAAACGTTTCTATATTGGACGTTTTGTGGACACTAGTGAAACAATGGTGGCCACTGTGTGCGCCGGTAATTGAAGAATGTGTCGTCAGTCTAATTTCGATTTTAATTCATTGTAAGCCTGGTCAAATTCACAAATCCTTACCCGCACGCATAACAAAAGATGACAAATATATCGTGGATAGCGGTTCTTAATATGTTCTTCTAGGAACCCTGGAACTTACCAGGGCCCCTTCAAGGTTGTCATTAGCTATCTGATGATTTTTTGTAGGTTACATCTCTTGTCCTGCCACTTTATGTCCATTATCTTTCGTAGGCATCTGTTAACGAAGGGGGAGAAATAAAGACTTGGAGGAAAGGAGTCAACAACAGTCATTGGAACAACAAATTAAGCGAAGAAAATGGTGCTGTATAGGACATTCCCTGCGGAAGGAAGTCTAACATAGCCAGACAAGCTCTTACATGGAATCCTCAGTGGAAAAGAGAGAGGTAGAGCCAAAAATACGTGGAGAAGAGAATGTTAGAAGAAGCTAAAATTAAATAATTACACATGGAGAGAGGCATAAAAAGCAGTCCAGGACCATGTATGCTGATGAGATGTTGTCGATGGGAAATGCACCGAGGAGCGACCGGTTTTGATTTATTGATTGATTAATTGATACCCTTTCAAGTGCTAATTTATACCTTTGTTATGGTATGCGTTCATTCAAGGTCGACTCTATATCATTTCATCGTGTACAACTCTGCACGAGTCTAGCCTACACCCGTTCATGGAATGGACCACTTCATGAGCTAGACTAAAACCATTTCATGATATAGGCTTCTTCATGAGTTAATTACCTCCCTGCGTGCACATCTTCGACGCCTAACCTACAAGCGTTCATGGCATACGCCTTTTCACAGTTTAATTTACAACCTTTCATCGTATACTCCTCTTCACAGTTTAATCTACACCAGTTCATGGTATACGGCTATTCACAGTTAAATCTACACCCGTTCATGGTATACGGCTGTTCACAGTTTAATCTACACCCGTTCATGGTATACGGCTGTTCACAGTTTAATCTACACCCGTTCATGGTATACGGCTATTCACAGTTTAATGTACACTCTTTCATGGTATCCACATATTCGAGTATTCACGTATACACCTCTTCACGTATACACATATTCACAGTTTAACATAACACTTGTTTATGGCATACAGCTTTTCCCATTTTAACTTACACCCGTTTATGGAATACAGCTTTTCACAGTTTAACCTACACTCTTTCGGGATAAACGCCTCTTCTCAATCTAACCTACACCCTTTCATACGATTCACCTCTTTGGAAGCTAGCCAACACAATTTCATGGTATGCACCCTTTCAGGATCTAACCGACGCACTTTCATGGTGTTCTCCACTTTAGGACCCCTTCAGTAGCTAATCTGCGCTCAATCATGGCATGTACCTTTAAAAAAAAAATTGAATGTCTTTGTCAGTATGTTGCACCTTAAGCAGCTCAGTTGAGAGGGCAGGGACCGATAAATATATTTAGATTTCATCCCTTCGCTGCTCCAAAAATGGATAACACAACGCTGCTTCTCTATTGGTGCACGTGAATAGTGGGGCTAGCATCTTTTAATTGCCGTTATGACGTCATGTTGTCCGTCTCCCCGTGATGGAACGTGCAGGACACTCTTGGCATCCTTAGCAATCACGTTAACAAGTTACTATAAAAAAGGCATTGTTTTTATAATTTCTATCCCACTTTTAAGGTCTCCATTTCAAGCCCCCTCGTATGTGCATGTGACTTTGGGCAGCGGAGTCGTGGAGCTCTTGCTTCTTGTGACAAATATACCGAGTTCGTTCTTCGTTATCTTTACGCTTCAGTCAACCCAGCTGTAAAATGGTTCATGACTTTGTGTTCAAATAATAATTGTCCATCGCAAGCCTAAATGGTGATAGCGTCAGACAGTACAGTCCGAACCGAAAGCTTCAGACGTCTGTATTTAGATGCGACTATACAGTACAGTCCGAACCGAAAGCGTCAGACGTCTGTATTTAGATGCGAAATACAGTACAGTCCGAACCGAAAGCTTCAGACGTTTGTATTTAGATGCGACTATACAGTACAGTCCGAACCGAAAGCTTCAGACGTCTGTATTTAGGTGCGACTATACAGTACAGTCCGAACCGAAAGCTTCAGACGTCTGTATTTAGATGCGACTATACAGTACAGTCCGAACCGAAAGCTTCAGACGTCTGTATTTAGATGCGACTATACAGTACAGTCCCAACTGATAGCATCAGACTACCCGCCGTTGGGCCATACGTTGACAGGCCGTTGATTAGGCCGTCTCGCATTATGTGATTTCAGGCAGTTGGCGTTTTATGCACCGCAGTGATGACTCTCTCCTTGTCAATGGTAGTACTGCATGTGGTGGTTGTGCGCCACGGGGAGCGTTTCGGAGAAAACAGCTCAAAGGATGCGACATAATTGAGAAACTGTTCAGAGATACTTCCAGGGAGTCCTTGAATCGTTTCTATTATTCCCTCTTCCTGAGCTTGCCATTCAACAGCTGCTTAGGGATGCGCTCCAATCGCACTAGATAAGCATGTCTAGTCCATATGATCTAAGTTCTCTGAAGCAGCGTACTGATGCCCGACAGCTTCGTCCTACTGAGAACGTTAGAGTTGCGTTCTCCAATTTGCCAGCCGATCTTGATCAGTCTGAGGAGACAGCTCGTGAAATGGTTGTTTCCTGGCCTGTCTGCTGTAGAATGTCCATGTTTCACGTGCGTACACAGCACCATAGACCGATAGATGTTGATATTCGGGGTATCACTGATTCCCTGCCGGCCCTATTCAATCCTTCGTGTTAGAAAGTGATTGTAGGGAATTGGTCACCCTAACCTGTTAAAAGGCTTAGCCCAGTATAAATCAGACTTTAATACTTCAATACGACAGAACTGTTGGCTATATTACTATATTTACCATTAACTTAAAAAACTAAACCAAAATATTAGATCCACTGATGTCGGTACAATATTTTGACTAAATACATTTTCATAGATAAACACATCTGACCAAAAAATAAAATCGGATTTTCAAAAACCTTGCCGGAACAATGCTTTGGTTCGGTTTTTTTTCAAAAGAAACGAAACAATTCTCACACAACCGTTCTTTTGTTCATCTAACCGGCTTTTATTTCAGCGGATATTGAAAATAATACTTGCCATTTAATCACATATTTATCTTCTCTCAATGGACAGGAGACTAACGTCTGGCTAGGCAAAACATACTGATCGGATAATGTTAGTCAGGGTCAGGCAAACAATACTGATCGAACAATGTTAGTCAGTGTCAGGTGACATATACTGACGAAGACCTCCACCTCACTTCCACACAGTTCTCCCTGGAAACAGGACGATTTAATGGCAGCCTGGCTAAATAAGGTGGGGGGGGGGGGGGTGGGGGGGGGCTGGAAGAGTTCGACCTGATCCCCATAGTAGTGAACGTCACACAGATGAAGCCAAACGAGAAGTAAAACAGCCTGGAGGACCCTGGTCCACTTTCATCAGCACGCTCGAGATATGAGGACGTCAACTGCAACTCGTTACTTTAGCCCCTTTTTAGAGAGCATACAGGAGTTAACATAATCATTGTGTACATTAACAACAACAACCTTCTCTATCAGAAATGTCCACTGTATATTCAGTACTTAAATAATCGTAGTCCTATAGTAATTTTAAAATTGTTTCCTCGACAGAGCGAAAGTACCATTAGAGTCATATATTACATACTAATCAAGATCCGAACTCACACCCCCGTTAGTGCTCCAGGAATCAAGCCGTGTCCCAGCAGACTGGCATTATATGGGAGGGTCGACACTGTAATCCCCGTATTCGTGCTCTTACTCAGGAACCTCGTATTGCACTACAGCTAGGAGGGCTCTGGTCCACCTTCACAAGTACGTCTCGGGGCGTATAAGAATTCAACTTAAACGAAAACATCGTTACACGTTAATTCAACTTAAACGAAAACATCGTTACACTAATTCAACTTAAACGAAAACATCGTTACACGTTAATTCAACTCAGCATGGTCCACAATCAACAAATTGGAAGTATTTCTGTTTCTTTGTACTTTTTTTTTTTATTGTTCTAGAAAGCCTTTGAGAATTTAAAAAAAAAAATCAAACTGGATATAGCAGATCCTGCACAGGGTGTGAAGTGTTAAAGCCTATATTGTACGGGTGTCAGTGTTTGCGATATGGAGTGACCACGTCTCGTCACGGCTACCACATCTTATTGAGCTGTTTCTGTGATGTGTTTATTTATGAAACTTGTATATTCGACCGTATCGACCGTGACACAACTAGTCTACGAGACAAATGTCCAGACTCGGCCTTGACACGACTAGTCTACGAGACAAACGTCTAGACTCGACCGTGACACGACTATTCTACAAGACAAACGTCCAGACTCGGCCGTGACACTACTAGTATACAAGACAAACGTCCAGACGAGTTAAGATATCTTTTTTTCTGTAAAATACTATTATTGCGACGTATATTCGTATTCCTGGGTTCATTTTGGAAAGAGGGAGATGTTTATGGCGCAGGAATAAAAGACTATACTATCCTTCACTCGCCATACAGACTAGATTGATAAAACTAATTAAATTAAACATGTGCATTGCCTGGTTTTTGATTTAGATATTGTTACTGCTGACTTATTTCCTCTACAATCACTGTAAGAACATTGGACTATAACAGTCACACTCCATCTTTAAATATTGTAAATCGACATCTTGAGCTCTGTACATAAGCCTGAGATGAACGTTCTTATTTTTCAAATTGTCTTCACGATGTTTGATACCTCCCATTATATGCCTACCTTGTCGGTTCCAATCCAGATAATGTTTGGTTTCACTGCTTTCCTATCTTAATCCTCGCCTGTTTCTGGTGTTGTCGCGTACTTTGTCTAACGTGTCTGTTGTCTCAGCTGAACATCTTATAGTAGTTTGCCATCGCTAACGATGATGCCGACAACATCATATTTGTGTGGGCAGTGAGGCAGCTTAGGAATCTAGATATGACTGTACATTCCAATACTGCGTTTGCACACGAGAGGCACACGTGAAATGCGTTGCTAGCTGAGTCAACCTTTCAGAAGAATCGTTTCTCTCTCACTGTATCGAAGATTTTCTGCTGAGCCATGCGAGCAACTTATGTGATTGCAGAGCGGCAGGCTGTGCGGTCCGAAGTAAACGACTCACAAGAAACCAAATCAACACGGTGGCCCTTTAAGGAGGCCATTAGCGAATCTGTGTATCGTTTCCTCTGTCCGCTCAATGAACGCTTGCTTGTCTTGAGTGCACCATAAAGAAGCTGCTTATGCAAGTGATGGTGAGACATGCAAACAACATGCCAAACCAAGCGAATATGGACGCTCGGCAACAGAATGTATATGCCAGGGGAGTTTTGTCCTTTGGAGCACTCTGTAGTTTTAGAACAGAGTGTAGATGCCAGGGGAGTTTTTTCCTTTGGAGCACTCTGTAGCTTTAGAACAGAGTGTAGATGCCAGGGAACCTTTGCTCTTTAGAGCACTCTGTAGTTTTACAACAAAAATATAGATGACAGGGTGTTTTGCCCTTTAGCGCACTGTGTAGTTTGATATCATGTACTGCCAGGTTTTTTTTAGCACGCCAGGCAGAAGCGTTGATCAGTTAAGGTCTTACAAGCGCAGATACAAAGAATACAGACGAGACATTTGTTAGTCAATGCTTGCTTTTTTAATGTGTTTGTCTTATTTGTTGTGGGAGCCGCATAGCGTAGTTGTTAGCAATCTGGCTTTGCATCGAGTGGTCCTGGAAACAAATTCCCCAGTTGACACGTAAAAGTTTTTTCAGACCGCAACGATTCCCCGGTCGACCCAGCCTTAAATGGGTATCGGTTCAGTTCAGAACGTAAAAACGGCTACCGCCCTCATATAGCCGAGCTTTTGAAATGTGAGATCGCTAACACTTCACACCCCTACGGCAGTTATGCTATGTGTTCCTTTACTTTACTTTATATATATATATATATATATATATATATATATATATATATATATATATATATATATATTTATATGCATCTGACGATGGCGTTGTGTTGATCCTATCTTTGTCCTCTATCGCCAATACCTCCCAAGTACTTTTTTGACCCTGCCTTAATCTCTTTTGCTTGATCTGTTAGGCATATATACTTGCTCACACAATTTTTAACCACATATGAAACGCACCAAAGGCTGACATAACTGTTCAAATCTCGTGCGCTTTGGTTTTAAAGCTAAACAGATTTCGTAAAACACGTGGAACATTATTTAATTATTCAGTATTGCTATGGGTTCCTTTACCTATACTTATTTGTTGGCTGCTGTTTTTTTTCTTCTCATTCTGCGGTCATTGTTCGTTTAGACTAAGACAACGGATTCTTCAATAGATGTTGCTGTCTTTTTTTTAAGGGCCTCATAACCGCCGTTCCATTCTTTCCTCGAGGGAAGTGGGCGTGTGCTACATCCTTCTTCTCAGATCTGTCTGCTAGAGGGGGAGGGGGCAGTCTTGATTTGCATTTGTTTCTATCGGTTTGCTCGGTCGCAGTAACATGGCCTGGTGGTACCTTGGTACCTATCTTAAATTTGGTGTCCAGGCGGTGTCTTATTCTGTTGTGGATGGCTAGTTCGGAGACGAAGAATGATATCATTGTCATTTCTTGACGGTTGGTAATATCCATCATGTTTTAGGTGTTTTCCCTACCACTTTACATTCTATTACCCTTTTATAATGGCGTTTGCTTCTTCATAGTTGACCATGTTTTCTTCCTGTATCAGTTCCGCTTGCTCTTTGACTTGACGCTCGACCTCTTCGTTTCCCTTAATGTTACAGTGCGATGTTATCAACTGAATCACTGCTTTCTGAACCACTGAAACATTTTTGCCAAGGCTGTCCTCAATTCATTCATTCCAGTGTTCTTGTTCTTGGTTTCTTTGGAAGCTACTTGTACTGAGTTGTTCATTCTTGGCTGGTGTTCTATTGTAAAGGATTTACAATTGCTCTGTTTACCTCCCTTGGTGTTCGGAAGTAGATGGAACTTCCTGGCGGAAGAGCAACGCAAAACGTATCTGCACGGTCCCTACTACGGGGTATAGAACAGAATAAAACGCCACCACTACGGGGATCACAGTGACGACCCCCGCAACGTTGTCTAGGTCACTATAAAACAACCTGTTTCCAGGTGTGTGACGAAGACGTGAGGTGTGAGATGTCTTGAACCAACCATACTTTTAGTTACCGGTACATTCCACGTACATGAATCATAAAGAAATGCATTAATATCACTACCGCATTGTCATACATAGGAGTTCATGGTTTATAGCGAGAATACAAAATCTCTTCTTTTCTTTATTACATGAAAATGTCACTCTAATGATGTTATTAATTTATAATGTTCGTACTATGTCAACTATGCCAGCAGTCCGCGCCAAAAAGAGTAGTGGTACAGTGGGTTCCATCCCACTGTAACATTCAAGGCAACGAGGAGGCGGACAGACTGGCAAAAGAAGGTGCAAGATTACAACAACCAGATTCTAGTGTGACCTACGAAGAGTCCAAAAGGTTTATTAGGGACAGATATATGGCCAAATGGGAAACAGAGCATACTGGCTACACACAAAATGATGGCTATTACCACTTGAACAGAAGAGAGCAGGTCGCGGTCTTCAGACTCCGCACAGGCCCCAACAGACTGATGTACCATCTATTTAATAAACTGAAGATAGGTAGCACTAACGTATGCACATGTGGTACAGGGAAAATGAGCGCTGAACATCTGCTGCAAAATTGCCCAACATACGAGGACCAGAGAAAGCACATGTGGCCATCACCAGTGCCAACACTAGACTAGCTCTATGGCAGTGTCGACAGCCTCAGGATGACAGCTGCTTTCTTTAAACAAATTCAAGTTGACGTCTGACAGCGTACGAAGAAGACGAAGAAGAAGAATTTGTAATGCTATATGTACACGTCACTATAATGACGTCATTAATTCATTACGTTCTATAATCACGTCATTAAAATGATGTTATTAATTTTTAATGTTCTATATACACGTCCCTTTAGTGATGTTACTAATTTATAATATCCCATGTGCCCGTCACTATAATAACTTCATTAATTCATAACGTTCTATAACCACGTCATTAAAATGATGTTAAAATGTATAATGGCCCATGTACACGTCACCAATGAAGTTATTAATTTATAATGTTCCATGAATGCGTCACTAATGATGTTATTAATTTATAATGTTCAATGAATGCGTCACTAATGAAGTTATTAATTTATAATGTTCCATGAATACGTCACTAATGATGTTTTTAATTTATAAAGTCTTGTGCACATGTCACTAATGAAGGTATTAATTATAATATTGCATGTACATTTATTGATTTTTAAATTGGCAATGGTGTTATTATTTAACGATATTGATATCTTAGTAGATGTGACTGCTAATATTCACATCAATATTATTTAACAGTATTTTGTTTGTTCTCCTCAACTGTTTTGTTTTGTTGTTGCATATGACTGATATTTCCATTATTTAGTCAGTTGATGCATTTGTTCAGAGAGAGAGAGAGAGAGAGAGAGAGAGAGAGAGAGAGAGAGAGAGAGAGAGATACAGTTAGATCTGCTTCTTTCTTAGGTACTCCATGAAAACGAATTCGTTCATGTATTGTAAATTAGGTTTTGTTTTAGAACTTTCAAATCCAGAGTGTGATGCTGAGCAGCGCATGAGCTGCAGAGGTCAGCGACCCATAGCTAACTGCTAGCGTCAGGGCCAGCGAACCAGAGTTGTCAAGACCCTTCTACACCTCCACGCGGTGATCCTGGATAACAGACTGCAACTGGAGCAGACTGGCTGAGAAGAAAGGATCGAAGAGGGAAGGCTAACCCGGTACTCAAAAATGCCTGCTGAAGTCAGATGTATTGGACCGAAAGGTACATATATCGCAGCCTGAATATAAACTGCGACACGACGCATTCAGTTCTCTGGACTACATTGTGCTGCATGCAAAGCCATTTTCCGGGCTTGGTAGCGGGAGATTGAGAACGAACAAAGCCAAGCCGAATCCAGAGTGGAATGCGTGTCATCTAGTCGACAATGAGCTGGCCTGCTAGACCGGGATTACAGCGTGCCGAAGTTCGAATTCACGGACGGACAGAAACCAAAGCCGTTGTTCGAGCCTCTTTCGACCGCTCCACCAGTCGACGCAGCTGTAAATGGGTACCCGACGTATGAGTTTGGGAAGGTAAAAACAGCAAAGAAGGAAACTTTCCACACAACCTCACAGAGGCGGCAGTTTAGTACATGAAGGGTTATCTTCATCCCTGACGATAACTGTTGCCTTCACAAATCTCTAATGCTTCTTATCCCCCAGCAGGCGTTTGATTTTTGTGAACGGCAGTATTTGCATTTGTTTTGACTTGTAATCGTTGTTTTATATATATCTAGGAGTGGTAATAGACAGCACGGGGGGAATCAAAGAGGAGTTAACTGCACGAAGGGCAGCAGCAGGTAGACTGTTCCATGCAATAAACAGAGGTTTCCTCAGTAGAAGAGAAATAAACAGGAAAACAAAGATAGATGTATACTGCTCGACCTATGTGCCTGTCCTGACATATGGATGTGAGTCATGGGCAAGGACTACAGCCCAAGAAAGGCAATTACAAACTTCAGAAATGAGGTACCTAAGAAAGGCGGTTCAGGTGACGAAAAGGGACAAGCTCCGTAACCAGACAATACGTAGCAATCTTGAAGTTCAACCCCTGCAGACACGAGTGGAGCAGTCCCAACTACAGTGGCTTGGCCATGTCTGTAGAATGGAAGAAGATCGGATACCAAAGCGGTCATGGGAGATCAAAAGTCAAGGACGCAGACCCCGAGGACGTCCCAAAGTATGTTGGGAAGACAACATACGACAGTCCCTAAGTGATAGAGGGATGGATTGGAAAGAGGCCAGGAAAAAGACGGCGGATAGAGCAGTGGGGCGTTCTCTTTGGCAAACCTCTACACCTCACGGTAGAAGAGGAGCGACTAAGTAAGTAAGTAAGTATTTGCATTTGGAGAATCTTCTACCATGGAAAGTTTAGACCGCGTTGTTAATTGCCTCTTACATCATGTTCAATGTGGCTGAAGGGTCTGATCATCTTCTCTGTTACACACAGAACGCCTTTGCAAACTATTTGGGAGGGAAAGTAAGAGATCAAAAAGCTAGCTGACAATTTTTATTAAACCAAGGGGAGACAAATTTGTTTAGCATCAAGGAGCCATGTAAAACAAATAGGATCCTGGAATAGTGCAGGATGAAAAAGATATGCGAGTAAATACGATATGAAATATCAGGGGCATTAGCAGCATTTCTATGCGCCAAGGCGACCTGGCGCTAAGAATATGTCGTGCCCTGTATTAAGTGATATTACCAACTCGTAATCTGTGGTCTGCCGGGATCTTTGTGTAAGACTAGGACAAGAGTAGAACCCCTATCTCACAGATAGCATGTTGTAAGAGGCGACTAACTGTGTGACATGGAAGACACCGACCATGGTTATGTGGTTTTTAAAGAGCAGCATAGATGGCGCCTAACATGATGCGGGTCTACTTTCCTCTAGTGTTTGAGTCTATTAAGATTGACTCGCATACCGGTTTAACCAATCTCCGAGGCACTTGTGCCAACGCAGCGAAGTAATAAGCTGCTCGAGCCTAGCCCGCTAAACAGGAAATCCTTCTCCCGGCTACATCCAGCTCACGCCAGAACTGGAACCTGCACTGAGACATCTGTCCCTGTAGAAGTACATGACGATTAAGACTAAGACCAACACGTCTCTGATATTGTGAAAGGGCATGGTTTCAATCCCAAACTTTTGCAGGAAAAACAGCAACAAAAACTGGTAACAAGACAATAGCGCTTGGAAGTCATTGCCAAAAGTGGACCTCCACTTTTTTGTTAAGTTGTCATGAAATATTGTTGTGCATATAATTTCTTATCTATTGTATTTTGAATAATCTGGGTGCTGGGAGAAAATGAAAGAAATAAGAATAAATTCAGACAAGAAGACAGGAGAAAGACAAGAGAATGTATGTGAAATTGCAGTGTATCTATCTGTCTTGGACAGAGTAACGGAGGCACATCAGAAATAGACAGAGAGACTTAACGAAGACAGTGAGAGAACTGTTTGTGTGTGTGTCTATGTTTTAAAGCGAACATACTATAATGTACCAACGTATGGCATATTACAAATTGTCTTCAGAATACTTTGAGATAAAGAGAGAGAGAGAGAGAGAGAGAGAGAGAGAGAGAGGGAGAAAGAAAGATAGTGAGAGAGTTTCAGAGATCTGTTGTTGTTGTTGTTCTTGCAGTTGTTGTTGTTGTTCTTGCAGTTGTTGTTGTTGTTGTTCTTGCAGTTGTTGTTGTTGTTCTTGCAGTTGTTGTTGTTGTTCTTGCAGTTGTTGTTGTTGTTCTTGCAGTTGTTGTTGTTGTTCTTGCAGTTGTTGTTGTTGTTCTTGCAGTTGTTGTTGTTGTTCTTGCAGTTGTTGTTGTTGTTCTTGCAGTTGTTGTTATTGTTCTTGCAGTTGTTGTTGTTGTTCTTGCAGTTGTTGTTGTTGTTCTTGCAGTTGTTGTTGTTGTTGTTCTTGCAGTTGTTGTTGTTGTTGTTCTTGCAGTTGTTGTTGTTGTTGTTCTTGCAGTTGTTGTTGTTGTTCTTGCAGTTGTTGTTGTTGTTGTTCTTGCAGTTGTTGTTGTTGTTGTTCTTGCAGTTGTTGTTGTTGTTGTTCTTGCAGTTGTTGTTGTTGTTCTTGCAGTTGTTGTTGTTGTTGTTCTTGCAGTTGTTGTTGTTGTTCTTGCAGTTGTTGTTGTTGTTCTTGCAGTTGTTGTTGTTGTTCTTGCAGTTGTTGTTGTTGTTCTTGCAGTTGTTGTTGTTGTTCTTGCAGTTGTTGTTGTTGTTCTTGCAGTTGTTGTTGTTGTTCTTGCAGTTGTTGTTGTTGTTCTTGCAGTTGTTGTTGTTGTTGTTCTTGCAGTTGTTGTTGTTGTTGTTCTTGCAGTTGTTGTTGTTGTTCTTGCAGTTGTTGTTGTTGTTCTTGCAGTTGTTGTTGTTTTTGCAGTTGTTGTTGTTGTTGTTTTTGCAGTTGTTGTTGTTGTTCTTGCAGTTGTTGTTGTTGTTGTTCTTGCAGTTGTTGTTGTTGTTCTTGCAGTTGTTGTTGTTTTTGCAGTTGTTGTTGTTGTTCTTGCAGTTGTTGTTGTTGTTCTTGCAGTTGTTGTTGTTGTTGTTCTTGCAGTTGTTGTTGTTGTTCTTGCAGTTGTTGTTGTTGTTCTTGCAGTTGTTGTTGTTGTTCTTGCAGTTGTTGTTGTTTTTGCAGTTGTTGTTGTTGTTCTTGCAGTTGTTGTTGTTGTTTTTTAGTTGTTGTTGTTGTTCTTGCAGTTGTTGTTGTTGTTCTTGCAGTTGTTGTTGTTGAATTCCCACAACTCATTCGCTACTGGTAAGTACACAAGCAATTTCAGAGCGGAGGCAGAGGCACTGAGGGCGGCATTGGAAGAAATGGTGACACATAAAGAAAATGAAAGCCATACAGTCCTGCTTACAGATGCTCTCGCCGTAGTCACAGCGCTAAAAAGCCAGAAAAACACTGAGCTAAATGACTTAAGAGCAGCACTATGTCAACTATGCCAGCAGTCCGCACCAAAAAGGGTAGTGGTACAGTGGGTCCCATCACGCTGCAATATCCAAGGCAACGAGGAGGCAGACAGACTGGCAAAAGAAGGCGAAAGACTACCACAAACAGATACTAGTGTGACATACGAAGAGTCAAAACGGCTTATTAAAGCCAGATACATGATCAAATGGGAAACCGAACATACTGGTTACACCAAAAACG